>CAXIVR010000001.1:268645252-269845252 GCA_964035755.1 Teleogryllus oceanicus | reverse complement strand
GAATGCCACGCACTCACACCATCAGGAACCCACTTGCACACACACATAGGCACACGTTATGGATCTATCGACTGATTCATTTGGTTGAATCGTGGATCAGTGGGAAGCGCAGCAAAGTATATTACTATTTCACATAGTTTCTGACGGGTAATGGATGCTTTAGAGGCTACCTCTATTGGTTCTAACGCGGAGATATACCGTACTCTACTGCATGCAAACATGTTATCGAGGACCTTCAACGTCGAATCGTCATTTAGATTCTTGGAATTGTCCCGATGACTTCCGAAAACAGTCACGTGCATGCTTGGCTCTGAAGTTGGGATGGCGAAATGTGATTTTTCACAATTAGAACTGCCGGAGTTAAGACTAGTGGAGAAAGAAAGGGAAATCTCTGCCACTGGACTATTACCAAGATTGTAGAGGAGATATGTTATGTGACTGAGACACGCTAATCCCCTCTCCGCGATGTAATACCTACCGGCGCTTTCGCGAGGAGGATGGAGAGCAGAGGTTTGGTTTTATTGAGAAGAAATAGCAATCGGCTTTTTAAAAATTTCCACCTACCCTGATAACTACACAGCGGATTTTTAAGTTTTAAAATATGCATTGTAGGTGCCTAAAATAGATTCTTTCAGCATCTCAGTGAGGCTTTTTAAATGGTAGAACAGGCACAAATAAAACAGAAATTCTACAAAACTATACATTTTTACCACATATATATATATATATATATATATATATATATATATATATATATATATATATATATATATAACATTTCTCAGAGATAAAACGTTGATAAATAATATGTAGATTCAGTATTGTATATTTGCCAAAAAAAAAAACAATTTATGAACAAGTTTAATTGTTTGTCCTCTAGTTAGTAATTTATTACGAGATAAAATACGGAACAAATAATTATAATACTTCCTTCTAGTTTCCATGAGAGAATGAATGTCTCTTATCGGCCACGTCTCTTATAGATCACGTTTCTTTCGCGGAAATTCAATTACTTTACCTAAGAAGCAGAGGCAGGCTGTTCCACGACGTTAGGAAGTAGTGGTATGGAGATTTTTTATCGCAAGGTCGTTGTCCTGTATATTCATTTCTCGCTATCTTACAGATTAGCGCACTTTAAAATTAATATCATCCTTGTCTGTGTTGCTGGCTCAAAAGAAAAAAAGTTGAAAGAAGCCAGAGACAAAATATGTTAGAAAAATACGTATAATTTTAGGTTTTTAATAGTAAAATACGCTCAAATAGATATTAATGAAAAAGTTTCTTTTAAGGCGCTATAAAATTGACAGATTTTAGTTGACATAAACCTAAAAGGTATGTATAAAACTTCATTTAGTACAAGGTACCTAGAAAAAAATAGGTTTTTACCTATATATCCACGGTCTTCTCATAATAAGCTGGAAAGTGCGCACGCGGGCATACGCGCACGCACGCACGCACGCACGCCACACACACACACACACACACACACACAGTCACACACACACACTCAGTCACACTCACACCCACACTCGCGCGCGCGCGCCAACCACATCCACATGTGAATACAGAATTTTCCATCACTTTTCGTGTGCACTGCGTACACTTTTTTCTGTTCTTCCTCGTATGTTTTTTTATCTTTGCAACTAGTGTATATAAAAATGTCCATATTCTTTTAAAAACAGTTTGTCGTGTTTGAAAGAGGGACAAATTAGAAATGTCACAAAAATCAATATTGTACACTATTCCTTTATTTCTTCAGCTACCATTTATTACTCTACTCCTTTAAAAAATTGGTGTCATGTCTCACTTAGAAATTTCAACAAAAGGGTGCACTCTAGCAGCACCTTTACTTTCTTTATAACGCTATCATCAAAGGAGTGCTGACTCGTTTCGCAGACATTTAACATCAATCAAAACCGTGTGAGCTTCTCCAGAGAGGTGTCACCGATGTCACTTCTCTGAGCACTGATGAAGGGAATAGATGTCACGGCAAAGAATGGATCGTCCGGGAAAGAAAGATCACCTCGTTTTTGCGTTGTAAGTCCCTGACAGCATCGTCAAATACGTAGACGTGCAATAAATTTCCTGGAATAAGAATGAATGAAATGAACATTAATAGTATTTTGTTAACTATTTCGCTCTCGAATATTCGTAGTACACTATTGTTTATTTCGGAATATTCTGTGTTCTGTGTCAATAGTTAGCTAGGTACCCAAGAGATTCTTCCAAGCTCCCATTCTTTGAATATAACGTTATAAAACGAAGTTAAGCAGTAACCCTTGTTTGCTATTGAAAAATACTTTTTTTATATACAGAATATACATGATTGTAAGATTTGTAGAGTTCCTATTACCTTCACGGATGTAACAATAATGTCTACACTTTTACGTATACGCTGTTAGATACGAGTGCTTCGCTTTAGAATGCATTGACGTTTACATGTGTTTGTTGCAAACGCACAATCATCCCTCAACTGCACTTGTTGTTAATTCGTGTATGGTGTCAGTCTCATAGAATGCTCAATCGTTCATGATTAACAAGCCTCCCCCCATTGTTTGAATAATAAAGCCTCTTCAGCAAACTTCTTTAACCGTAGAAAACAAAACTTCAAACACACAAATTTAATCCTTGTAGACCCCAGCATTAAGGAAAAGGTGGTACTGTATTAAAAGGAATCAGATTCATATTTGTTGTCAGAAAACAGAAGAATGTGGTGAGAGACAATTGCTTTGACCGTAATTAGAGAATCTTTTTTCAATACCTTATCAGAACGTTGATCACTACAGCCTGATACGTGATCACTACTAGTCCTATTATAATGAAATCCACGATTTGGGTAGTCTGAGTATACCGAATAAATGTTATGTAAAAAATGGTTAAGTAATTGGAACATTTTATGAAAATTATTAAATATCTCGTGTATTCCAAAAACTAAAAAAATCCGATAAAACGTTATTAATATAAATGATGAACAATGACGTAAAAACATTTAATGTTGTAAAATAATCTAAATAATAATGCTCCCAAAAAGGAGGATATTGCTGCGTGAATTTCGAACTATAGCTGTTCTAAATTATCACATTTTGCAAGTTCAATTTAGCATTCTCCACCTTAAATGTTAAACTGTTACCAGCCTCTTTGAGAGTATGCATCTTCATGCTACTTTGCTCCATTAATTTTGTCGGCAGAGTTCAGAAACATTCCTTGGAACGATATAAATTCATTTCTGAGAATATCTCGCTAAATTCACGGAACGGAACAATTACGAAAGTTGCTGAAAGTTATTACAAACTAATAAACGTGGTTGCGTTTCTCGAAGTGATACTGTTCATGCGTTTTAAACCTCGAATTTCATTTACATTCATTGACTGGTGGAAGTTTCCTTTTCTCCTGTAAAACCTCAAACGGCTCACTGGTGTTAGGTTCCTCGACGATTAAAGTTGATTGCATTCAGCTACTTTCCTTTTGGTATCATCCAAACATTGAGAGGACGTCGCCGAGGAAATATTTATATTAACCCATTTACAGAGATTCTGTTTCAGAATTAATTCACAATAGATAAGCACGCTTTTTTGAAGCATAATAACGAACAATGAATTTTTGAAGATTAAAATAAGCAAACATAATTTGTGATTTTAACAGAATCGTGATTGTGACAAAATAGTCATTTTGAAAGATCGGGATTTTAACAGAATCGTGATTTTAATAGAATCGTGATCGAGAAATTTGATACGCAAGTATCTTACATTATATAAATTGATATTTGTTTGTTTATTTTTCTTAATTATTCTAGTCTTTAAATTAGTACACATTTTATTTTCTGATCTCTTAGTAAAGAGATCAATGCAAAAGAGGTTCAAACTATTTAAAAAATGAAGACCATAGAAAAGTGCCATTGAAATGCATTGAAAATACAAAGACACGATTATGTTGGCCAGGTCACGCAGGGAATTAAAGCAGATATACCCAAGTACGAGTTACACCAAAGGTAGTGGGCTCGAATCTCCCGTGATTCTTTTTGTCGTTTGTGCGTTGGCGGCCAATTGAGAACCCCATACATCGCATACCCCGCAATTATTCTTCCATAATCGTTCCCACGCCCGGTTTATAAGAGCTAAGATATTGCTACTGGGTACCTCAGCACACAAAGAAATAACTAGTGGTGCTACAACAGTACACACATTCTTGTATTATTCCTAACTTTTGCAATTTTCGAAAATTCAGAGAGGTCAACGAAAATGAGATTTGCGTGGTGGGATGGGGAGGTAGGGATGAAGGGATAGGAGGATGGTATGGGATATAATGAACTATTCCGGCAACGACTACGAAGGACCTAAGGGGTGGATATGTGCTTGATGTAGACTTCATGCCGAAAGATAAATAGCGTCTAAAATCGCTGGTTCATCTGACAGAACACTTAACACAATTCATTTATTTGGAATTTTGTTTCAATTTAATCCTAGTTATAACAAAGTTTATTCTGTCCTTACCAATTGACATTCCCACTTGCATTTTAATTACTGCTGAATACATACTAGCAAACCAATGGAATTCGCAGATATTCCTTTAATTGTATTGATTTTCTTTATATTTTTATTAGATGTATGGTAACTTTATTAAGAATTCCAAAAATAACATTCAATATATTTTGTAACAAAATCTGTTTTTGCAGGTCGTTGCGATCATGGCAGTCCTTGCGAACAAATCTGCCAGGATCTACATGATGGAATGTTTGAATGCGACTGTAAAGAAGGATTTGTTTTACATCGTAATGGATACGGCTGTCTCGGTAAGTGCTTTACATAACACTACTTTCTATTAGTAGTTCTCGATGATTAATAACACACTTCACCTATACGTGCGCATCCATCGTTTACTTCTTAGACTTCTTAAATGGAAAATGTTACGCAAAGTGATTTTGTGTCTCATTCTGCAATGCTAATTACTGCATTATATAAGTGAACTCATCATCATTGAAAATATACCATTAGAATCGCATTTAAAATTTCCAAAATATTCGTTGTATTACTGATTATGCTGCAAATAGTAATTTTCTAGGTGGAAATGATTGGCAAGTGCCTACATTAATGGTAATATTTTTTGAAGGTTTTAAAATGAAAGAAGATATTTTAGGAAGGAGAAAACTTAAACTGAATGCATTTTGTAATCCAAAAGTTCAAAAGGCAAGTCGTAATGTACTTGGCTGGCACAAAAAGCATGGCACCAAAACCATGTCCGTAATGCCAGTGCTCTACAATTTCAGTCCTTATAGAGCCCTGTTCTCGTCGCAGATCCTGGCAAAGAAGGCAGAGTTATCTTCCTCCTGCACACGTTACTATAAATAGTATAAAAATTCAGACTTAAGTAACTTTTGTTGTATATAAGAGTAACCACCCTTGAACATGAACTGCAAGTGTTGTGAATATTTAAACATGATTGAAATTTCACATTGATTTAATGTTTTATACAAAATTGATACCTATCAAGGTGAAATGTATCAAAAATATTTATCAAAAAAAAATTCGTGTAGAGCGTGAGTTGCTAATTCGGTGGCACGTTGAGTTATATTATCATTAAATCATTGATTCACTACAGTCCTAAAGCTATAGATGCGGGTAGTGGAATAATAAAATCGAGTATTCAAAAATATTTATGAAATGAATTTGTGATGGTCCTCTGAAAGATGAATTTGTAAATTTCGAAAAAAAAATTAATAGATACTTTTGGCTAAAATAACTCTTATTTACTTTATGAAACAGTAATTCGATTTGATATGTTTTCATCAAGGTACAAGAGAAACTGTATGCAAAAAGGGTAGAAGGGCAATTCATAATTTCACCCAATCAATTCGTGAAAATTTGTGAAATTAAATTAAGAACATACTTGGCAAAGAAATAAATGGTTTTTCTAATGTTTATTATATTTTATTAAAACCCACATATGTTTTTAAACCCTATTTGTATAAACAAATGTAATGTATTTTACTTTCGATGTGTTAGGTAAATGATGCGGAATAATTGAATAACAAAAAATATAATACTTTGACATTTCCCCGATTAAAAAAACGGGACAAACTGGACTCATTCGGAATGCGTAAAACAGCGTTGCAAGTGATCATAAAAGAAAATTACGCCGTTTGTAAATTAATAGAAATCAATGTAGATGTTAATATTAATATAATTATTATAGAAAAGAAAATAAGGTTGCCAAGTTTAAATTAATATCTAGTTTACATTTAGAGACGGTTTGTCTTGTAAAATGGTTTCATTTCTTTCTTCTTTCAAAAATATATAATTTCTACATTTCAAAAATATATGATTTATTTAGAAGGCCTGTTATCAATGATTCTTTTCAACAATCCATAAAAAATTGTGTTTAAGGTTTAGGACACGTCGAACGTAACCTACAAGTCGATCCAAACCTTTACCAGCAAATCAATCGAACTTAAAATTATGGGAGCCCAGTGCATGAAAGAAACGTGTCAGATTCAGACAAGAGATGTCGCATTAAAGACAAAGTGCATGAACAAAGGCAGGTCGCTCCGAGATGCACAGTAGTCTGAAAAGGCACGTGATTCATGACAGCAACTGCGCGTCACTTGCGGGTAAAGTTTCGAATAATGTCTTTGATATCCTATCACGATTACATTCTACAGATCCGCCTGATTGAAAAACGAAAACAGATGATGTCACTTGAAGAATACCGTGCGTTTTGAACCTACTTACTTTTCTGTAATTTATGGGAATTTTACAGAAAAGGAGCTTAAAAAAGGAAAAAAATAACGTCCCCAGAACACTTTTACTAAACAATGGAATCAAAAGCTAAAAAACGGAATAGTCATCTTAAGAACGGAACATTTGGTTAACTTCAACTACAGACTTGATTTTTACAGTAATTAAACTCCGTTTAAATACAAAATTGTATAAACAGTTCTGGAAACTTGAATTCATGGAATCAATATAATCAACAAACTCGGAATGAGCAGTGACCTCACCGTGAGGGAAAATAGGAAGTTCCTGTTCATTGAATTGAAAAAATATAATGAAAAATCCTAATACTTTATTACGCATATAATTCTATTAAATATAATTCAAAAATATAAATCAGCACTTCAATTCCGATACAGTTTTCAAACCTGGAGTAAAAGCCTAGCTGAGTCTGCGCCTTGTCAGCACGGGTTGAAAGATCAAGTAAAAGCCTCAGTGTAGACATATCCCCATCTGTCTTCCCGGGCCTAATTCTCTGAAAGGAAGTTTTGCACGCGCGTCACTGTAGAAACAGACGTAAGGAGCTTCCTTCGAGGCACGTCACTTCGAATAGACATATGATCATTGCCGGGGAAATTTTCAGCCTACTATGATTTCAGTTCTACGCTTAGACGGTTTTGCAAGGAGACGCGTTGTATTAAATTTCTTTTGGCAATAACGAATTTTCTGAGTTATTCATCTATTAACATTTATTGGTATTCATGTTCCTAACTACGGGATAACTTGCCCAGTTGATCATTACTTCGAGAAAATTCCGGCATCGACTGTGATCGGGAAGTTCTGAGGGTTCGGGAACAGGGTGGATCCGGGAGTTCGTCATCATCAGAATACTGAAACTGACTGTTTGATCGATAGTATTCCGTGATTTCGTTCACGACCACGTGAGTAGGGGAGCAGTATCCTAAAAAAGTGGTCGCAAACCGGCGCGTTTATTCCCTCCTCTTCATTGTTATAGTCTCTCCCCTTAAAAACACAAATTCACGCACTAAAATACCACACATGAAGGGAGCTTATAACTTGTCCCGACTGGGGCGGAGTCCTGTTGAGGGAGATACTGGGAGAGGGAAATCCCCAGGAAAGCGTGTTGGTCGAAGCCGGATCTCCTCATCCTGCGGGGCGGGGGGAATACTGCCAGCTCCGGTAATTAAATCATTCACAATACTAATGAGACTAATGTGCACAGCATTGGATGTGACCGAAATAATAAATTATCAGTCAATCAGTTGATAAATTTACTATTTTTGTGCCGTTATTTCCGTTCACTGTGTCATGATACGGCAATGAGGATTTTTGTGCAAAGAAATAATTTCGACTTTCTATTATTTCGTAAGGAGAAAAAGTATGGTAATTGTGTGCCGAAAGTGGGCAATTTTTCGACAGAAAGTCATTTAACTGGCCATTTGTAAAGAAATGTGCATTAACGTTGTTCCTATTTGTAGTAAATTACTTCCTCTCGCACGGTCTGTAGTCATAATCCATGTTTTGTGAGTACTCGATTCCGAAAAATCGATTGATTGCAAAACGCCTATTTGTGGTCAACACTAGCGCCCAAATCGTTCAGACGATTTCTACCAAAATCGATATTTTCATATCGATATGAATAAATTAAAGGCTCTATCAGTTTAAAGCGCATTGGTGTACTGAGAGTATATGCGAGTTTGAAACGGATAAATGTACACTTTGTTTCAAAAAACGATTTTTTGCATAATCTCTGCTTGAGGTTATTAAAATTTATAACAACATATTTTCGGCAAAAATGCTCTGATTTTGTTCTTTACATTTTTTCACAAGTAGAGCAATGGACACTTAAAAATTGTGCAGGTCTATTCTTTGTTGACCCCCGGGATTTTAGTAAATTGCAAAAGTTAGAAACAATGTGAAAAAGTATGGTATGTTGTAGCACCACAAGGTCACTGTATTCCGGCAAAGGTGGCTTAAGACATCAACAGATGTCACTGCAATGCATCTGACCTGGATGTTCAACGATTCAAATCCCAAAGATGGCAGGATTTTCGACACTTGCTACATAGCTACTAGCCAGATAGCTAGGTCTAATTCAACCGCTGCACAGTATCAAATTTGGGCAATCTAGGAGGAAAAAAATTAATATCAACGTAACGATACGTCATATTTTGGAGAAATTTGGAAACATATACTTTAAAAGTTTCTTCTTAGGCTCGTAGATTTTGAAGGTGTGGGAAAAAGGTTACCCCTTTAGTACACGCGCCCTTGTCTATAATCCAACTACACAAGAGGTCTGAGTGTCCGCGTGACCCTCGAGACGAAAAGAGACGGGCATTAGCACTTGTTTTCATTATCTCTTCTCTATGTGACATCACAAGCCTGTCTTTTCGTCTACAAGGATGTTGCAAAATAGGCTATGAACGGCATTTGTAATCAGGATGGGACTCAGAGCTGCTGGATTGTTGACATGCGGTCTTTCACATGCCACGTGTTCTTCCGTTTGCTTAGTTTTGAAGCAGAAAATCTTGGAGTATCATTACGCTTTTATAATGTACTGATATTTAGTGTAAACGTTGGTCTTAAAGAAGAACATATGACATAATGAATTTTGTTTCAGCTCAGAATCAACTGCCATGTTTGGTTTAGAAAAAAGTAGTTTTTCTATTCTGGGTCAAACAATGACAGGAGATTTCAGTGATTGTGTACAAAAATAAAAGGGTAAAATTAGGAATTTCTGCAGTAACATGTATTTAAAAATCTGTATATAAAGGTAACAAGAATAATGACACCCAGAGGAAAAACAATAACCAGATTCATCGGTACTGCCGAGTCTAAAAATTTACATCCAGCATTAATGCGAGAGCCTGATCTTGAAATATGCACTTTTAGTCTTGTTAATTGTCGTACCTCTATTCGATAATCCAATGATACGTTCTTTAAGTACTGATGTATCTCTTTTACCTTCCTTTCTTAATTCCATTCCTGCGACTAATCTCATCATTGCTAAATTGTACTAGGTTGCTAGATTGCTTTGATGATCACATACACTCAAAAATAATACCCGAATAAATTTTGAATACCCGAATTTCAATACCCGAAGATACCGGCTTTAATATAAATACAGTCTCAAAGTGGTGATTAGGTGAAATACTATGTGAAAACCTTACTCAAAATCCAAAAATATTTGTCACTGCAAACGAACAACACTCACCTTTTCTGTATTTTTCTGTGAGTAGATACAAACTAATAATGAATTATAAAAACTATCGATAACAAGGAAAACGTATGTACTTTACTATCCATTGACAAATCAGACTTTCAACAGCACTTGCGAGGCACACTCTCCGAGCAAACTCGATGCACTGGAGTGCATTATTGGGACTGCGCGCGGCCGTGGGAAGTTCGAGCAAGTTCAGACAGAAATCACCTCTCTCTCTTTGAATTTCTCGGAAAGACATCGTCGTTGTCGGATACTTTGGACATTCTACTATGGAGATATGTTAAAAATTTCGCTTTGGATTACTTGTAAAATTTAATTTTTTCCATCTAGACCGCTTAAATTTGACACTGTGCGCTGTCCGGTGGAATATTCTAGCGGTCTGCTACTCCGATCGATAGTTTTCCGCGGTTTCTTCGATCAACCTTGGGCCAAGACCGGAGCAGTACCGTAAGAAACGAGCCACAGACCACGCGGGAAGTTTTCTTTCTGTTCTGTCTCCTATTGTCATTCCTTATTTTCACACATACACTCACGTGCACTAGACTATCGCACATGTCAGGAGACCATTCGGGAGCTTAGAGCATGTCCCCGCTGGTGTGTGATGTCTGGTTCGGTATAATCCCCGCAAATCGACGTGGGTCAGCCACAGATCTCGCTAGCCAGCGGAAGATCACCGCCAACTCCCGGGACTAAAACATGTATTACACTTACGGGAAAATCAATAAACCAATAATCACCGTATCAATCAAGGTCACTGATTTTACAATTTGTAACAAAAAACGGAACCTCTCCAGTGCTGCAACGGAACAGTTTTTCATGTACAGCGGGGAGGGGGGAATCTTTATAAAACCTAATTCTTGCGAATTTAATGCAATTGGCAGAGAGATACGAGATGTCACTAATGAAATGAACGCATCTGCAAGCTTGTTTTAAATTCTCGGTCCCTGTGACGAGCGATTTAGTCGCATAGATCAGAAACCTCGCAAAAATGAAATTGTTTTGTGTCACGATCGATTCCGGCTTAGACAGATTTTACTGTACCAGAAAATCTTAAACGTAAATAAATAAATTCGAAAATAATTTAATTCTGCAACCGTTGATTCGTTTCGCGAAAGCTATTTCTTGGAACATCCTGGAAATTACATCCAGTCGTGCTTTGTGTATGAAAGCCAAAATTTATGCAGGAAATTAAAAGAAAACAATACTATGCCCTGGGTCGCTAGAGATAATGTGTAGAAAAATAAAGTTTGTTTCATGCCTTGTTCCTCATGAAATGAGATTTGGAATTGAAAAAACGATCATCGACCTGTTCAACTGTTCAAACTATATTCCTATAATTTTTTTGCAATATTACTTTTACCTTCTATTAAATAAGTGTGTACTACGTAGGACATGCGTATGTAATGCTGGAAAAATATTGTCCAGATCTCGGAACGGAAACTGTTTTGGAATATCCCCCCCAAAAAGTGTTTTCATCCGTCTGTGCATCTCTCATCGTCTGCTTGTGTCAGTCTGCGGGGGAGGGAGTCTTTTTGCGTGTGTGCCTGTATCTGCCTGTTTGCGTCGACGTGTTTTTCAGGAGGGTAGGTGGAAATCTTTAAAATACACTTAATAGCCCGTACTACCCAGTTAGTTACGTTTTTACCGACTAAAACCGTACCTTCTTTTTCCTCCATCATCTCCGCGGAACCTCATACATAGCAGGGAGTGGAATAGCGGCTCGTTCACATAGTGACTTATCTAGTAATAGTATTAGCAAGGTTCTTTACAGCTGATACCGCTTTTCGCATCCTACTTTCCACGTCCTCCAATCTTCTCAGTCTTCCTTCTGAAGATGTCGTTTCTTCATCGCCTTTTCTATCTCATTTTCCCATGTTTTTCTTGGTTTGCAACACTTCCTGATTCTTTAAGGGAACTATTTTAAAATTTTCTTAGGCCATCTATTTTCCGTCATCCTTTGAATATAGCCATACCATCCCAATCATTTTACATCCATTATATCGATATAAATACGCATTTGATTTTTTATGTCAACATTGGGTACTTTATCCAGAAATGTAAGGCCACAACAGCGTCTCCAATAGTTCATTTCCATTCATTTTAATTTTTGATCTTCGTTCTGACTTATAATTCAAACTTCTTAATCGTATGTACATATGATTTCAACCAGCAATTTGTATTTTCTTATCTTTGTCTTGCTTATTTTTTGGTTATACAAAACATTACTAAACTGTCTTGTCACTATTCTCCCTTGAGAGATCCTATGTTTTAATTGTGTTCTATTTTTAATACACTTGCTCCCAATTATTAAGTTTGTTCCTTGTGACCCCACAACAACATACTCAAGTGTTTGATGGATTCATAGTTAAACCCCAAGCTGTATATTCTAATGAAAGCGTTCTAGGGCCTTAAAAGCTAAAATTTTTAATCCAAAGGCCTCAAAGAAACGTTTTCTCGTAATTTAGAGGATGAAATATTCTTGAACATTTTATTACATTCTTGCTGAGCCGTCGCTTCTCGATATTATGCCACCTGCTCAGAGACGAGCAGAATCTGCAGCTAAATGTGAATGAGAAGGGCAGATATGGGCGGAGACAGAGACAGAGTGAGACACAGAAACAGTCAGACAGACTGAAGCAAGGACAGAGAGAGAGAGAGAGAGAGAGAGAGAGAGAGAGAGAGAGAGACGAAGAGAGAAAAGGAGAGGGAATGAGAAAGAGGGAGATGAAGGGAAGAACAACGTCTGCGGGTTCCGCTAATTTATTATAACCTGGTAGAAATAGAGTGGAATCAGAAGATTTCACACCGTTCTCTCTTCAGACTCCTAATTTCGGCAGTACTGCTTGATCAAAATCACACACTCTATCTAACTGCTATTAGAAGCAATATTCAACTATGCCTTCAGGAGTCATCTGGCCTTTCCCAAGCAACTCAACTATGTTTCGTCGTTGTGGGTCAAAACGTGGGCACTGAAAAAAACACGTGTTCTTTGACCTCGACAGCAGGTTCGTACACGGGACTGTAAGGTGCATCATGTAAGTTTGAACCTTTGAAGGTAGGCTCTGGAGCATCCATGACCCGTCAGAAGCTAATGAGATTAATAATTTACCCCCCCCCGCACTGATCCACGATTCAACTGTACGAATCTGTCAGTAGGTCCACCTTTCTTTGGAGGAAGTCTTGGCGTGTGTGTGTGTGCGTTTCTCCATGCGTGGGGGTCTGCATGTGTCCGTGAGCCTACGTGAGTGTGGCCGTGTGAGTTTGTGTCTGTTTCTTTGTGAATGGCAAACATGACTTATCTCATAGACTTCAGGGCGTGTAGCTGGGACTTCAGCTTCTCCCGTCATGAAGTGTTCGCGTGCAAAGACGTGCGATTCATCAATTCACACACGAGAAAATTAGTGCATTATTATTCCGTACAATGGGAACACTAGCCATTGGTGGATACGTCTTTATTGGCGAGTGATATAAAAAGTATTTGTAGAGCATTTGCTCTTCAAATGACTTAATAGAAAAATTAATATCTGAACAGTCATACAGTTGCGTTATCATCTCTGTGCAAAAAATGATTATTGGTAACATAGACTATTTATAAAATGCACAACACTTCAATATGACACAGGTGAGTGAAGTATATCAGTGAACATAAAGACTGAAAACAGAAGCGAATTACAATGACAGTTAATTTGAAAATAACGAAATTGTAAAAAGTGACTAAATTGCTAAGGGCAAAATTAGCAAACTATGTGCCCTTATCTATGAGTAATACTATCAACATAGCAGCAGCGCCTCTGACCGGGAGGTCCTAGGTTCGAGGATTTTCGACACTAGCTTTTCAGCTTGGTCGAATTCAGTCGCTGTCTGGAGGAGAATTCTAGCGGCCGGTTGCTCTGATCTGTAGTTTTCCGTGATTTCTTCGATCAACATCAGGCGAATGCAGGAGCAGTACCCTAACAAACGGGCCACAGACCGCGCGCCATCTTTCCTTCCTCTTACTTGTCCTATCCTCTCTCCTTACACATACACTTGCACTAACATGCTTACACTACCACATATTCCGGGAGATGGTCGGGAATTTAGAGCTTGTTCCGGCTGGGGCAGTGCCCCGCTGGTGGGAGAGCCCTGGTTAGGGGGAAATCCCGCTAGTCGCGTTAGGTCGGCGCCGGATCTCGCCATCCAGTGTGCAAAGATCACCGCCGTCTCCCGAGGAAAAAATCATGCACTACAATTACGGGACCAATGACCTTAGCTGTTGACGCGCTCGGAATCACTAACTAACCAACCAACCTACCAACAAATTACCGCCTTCCTTAATCAACTAATGCCAATCTTTGCTATAACAATAAGCTCTGAAAGGTAACTGTGGAGTAGCTTGCACAGTTCGATGTACTGCCATCTTTCATGAGCAATGTGCTGGAGTCGCTACTGCCGCAGATATTGACACATTAATCACTTCTGAATCGGAGTTCATTTTGCCTCGTGTTGGAAATTAACTAGATATCAATCTTGTGAGACAACTAACAGATTCTCCCGGGATGAAGAATCTCTCTGATGCTATTACTGAAAATGTTCCGGATAGTCAAAAGATCTGTGACAAGTTTCTTACAAAATTTGTTATTGAAAATAGTAGGATGAAATCCTATTTACTCAACTGGAAGTTCTATTTATTATAGAAACTAGATCGGATGAAGGAGTTGTAAATTTTAATGCTGGTGTTCAGTCTAAAAAGAAGCAAATTAGTCGTCTTTTAGATTGTACGAGAGATGCAACCTCCTTGCAACTGGAGAACGTTGAGATAAAAGATTGGTGTTCCTGCGCCGAAAATGCAATTAATATTGTGGAAGTTTCCTAGAATTCTATATAAATTTATATTTAAAGCTTGATAAATAACAATGTAACTTTGAAATTGTTATTTCTTGTTTTCTCGATATAGTTGATCACTTTTCAAATTCAGCCCCACTATTGAGATCAGTAGCTGCTGCTTCAAATATCAAATGTGATTTGTCGCAAATTTCTGGAGTGCACTAACTGAAAACTTGTAAACAAAATTCTAAATATTTGAGCACGTTCAGGTACTTATAAATTACGAGTTTTACGCGAACTACCCTAAATAATTGATGGCTTTAGTATAAAAACACAAAAAGGATATTTTGCATGCACTTTAGACCAAACATTTTCTAAAACGCCTACAAGCCTCAAAGAAAGCTTAATTCGCGATGAATGCGACATTTTCGTTGCGTGGGGGCAATTTGTACAGAGCAACAATTACAAATATGTACGGATTCGACGTAGTGTCTCTTATATGAGAATGTCTCATGGTTTATTGTCTGCTCGTCTTCGATCAGATTTAGACAAGATCGTATAGAGAATCCTACATCTCAGACCCCACAAATTAATGTGCAATCTGCCCATAGCTCTGGAGTTTTCCTTGAGTGGCTTCATCACGGCTTTGGCGTTTTCCCTTAGTGATGTGATGGTTCTGTTTTGCTTTCTAGTGCTGAATACATTGGACATCGAAATATTTCATTCCGTTCCTACCAGACATAACAGAAATCCTATTACTTTTCAAGTTTGAGAACCTTCCTGTATCTGAGACCTTGACAAATGGAGACGATTGCTCCTTGCTATCCCTGGATGTAAACTGTTAGACGTTACCGTGCTATCAGATCATAAAGGGGTAGTGGGCTCGGATTTAATATAAAATCGTCACTTTTTGCCAACTGTATTTGAATTGATATTTCTACATTAGCTCTATTGAGATTATCGGTTTATCGATTAAGACGAAAAGCTCAATGTCCATGATAAATGTAAATAAAGCAACTTAAGTTGTTAGAAAAATGATTAAACATATTATGACAACTCCTACAATATTTTACAATCTCAGAGCATAGGAAAATTGTCTTGTTTATATATCCTTGATTACATACAGGAATATCTGTAAGTAGATTTAAATGATAATCAGCTTAAACCAACCTGTTTTGATTTTTTAAATTTCATTAATTTTGAATCAGTTTTATAGTTTTGGACATTTTTAAAATTTTGCATCTTCGATATTCCGAATCATTTCGATCACTCCTAGTTTTGATATTTGTTTCTCACGATGCACAGGTTTTGCATCAGGTTTGCTGGATGCATCCAGCATTAATAATCTCTCCATGATTTTTTATTCTTTTGAATTTAGATCTCAACAAGTGTCAAATATCATATATGTTTCTATCATCACTTAAATAATTTTGCGAAGAAGAATTTTCTTTAGTTGCGCGTAACATGCCTTGGAATGATATAATGTGATTATGATATCTTTATGACAGAGAATTCACTTTTTTAAATTGTACATTATTTATGTTTAATTTTTACTTTCTCGCTTCTGTTTACACAGTATAGAGAAAGTACCGTAAAACTGAAAAACAAAACCGGCGAATTTTCGACAGAAAAACTTGCCGGGTTCTGGTAACGAAAATGTGGATACATCTTGTTCCTACATACAGTAAATTACTTGAATGATGATCTGATTTTCTTAGTTTAAAATTTGGAGTGGGGACATAGGGCAAAGTGGAACCGTTAAGCTTGTAGTATCAATATAAGGTAAATTTAAAAAAATTGATACATACTTATAATACATATTATAAGACACTATACATATACATAAGACATTATACTATATTATACATATTATAAGACACACCTTCTGCTCTAACGTATAGAAAGTCTGTGCTGCTTTTAGTAAAACTTCTTTTCTTTAAAAAAATTCAGGGAGTCTGCATTTTTTCCCCATGTCCCACCCACGGGGGAAAGTGGAATAAAGCTCATTAGATATTACTGTTTGCTGTTACACAAATATTGGTAAATAATGTACATCATAATTAAAAATAATCTCATGCTGATGTAAAGAAACTTCATTTTATCTCTACGTACATAGCTTCCTTTTTTAAGTTTTCTGTGAGTGGACCTCCACGAATTTGGTCCTAATTTTGGCACAGTAAGAATATCTCTAGGAGAAACTATCAGGGACTGAAATTCTGCCTCCACGAATGGCGTAATAGGTGTAGCTTTTTAAGATTTTGCATACAGTTCCTAATTTGTTGCTTCTGGAGTTGCTTGGAGCTAAAGTACCACAAGAAATTTTTGGAGGTAAGACAGCGTTTCTAAATCCAGAGAAATGTTTCTGTGTTGTGGCTGCCCTTACAAATGCTTCTCCAAAGAGAAAACTATCTTCGTGGAGAATCACTACTTTCACTGAGTGATTTAGAAGCCAGTTCTTAACAGTTTGTGAGTAAAATGTACTGAGAGGTAACATGAACTTTACCTACTCCTAAAACGAACAGGTATAATTGTAATTATAAGCTGTAAATATGTGTCAAATTTCGTAAGAGAGTGGAATACCAACGTTCCACTTTGCCCCGCTCGAGACGCACAAAATGGTTCAAAACAATCACATAACCTTACTTTTGAGAAATCCAAAAGTTCTGAATCATAAATCTATAAAACTAGGTTATTTTTGATTGATTGATTTTTTTCGTGTTTCCGGGCGCGTCAACTGCTTTGGTCATTAGTCCCGTTAGTGTAGTGCGTGCTTTTTTCTCGGGTGATGGCGGTGATCTTTCCCCGCTGGATGGCGAGTTCCGGCGCCGACCTACCGTCGGCTAATGGGATTTCCCCCTAACCAGGACTCTCCCACCAACGGGGCACCGCCCCAGTCGGGACTCTAAGCTCCCGACCGGTCTCCCGGAATATGTGGTAGTGTAGTGCATGTTAGTGTGTGTGTGTGTGTGTGTGTGTGTGTGTGTGTAAGGGGAGAGGATAGGACAAGGAAGAGGATGGACAGATCGCGCGCGGTCCGTGGCCCGTTTGGTAGGGTACTGCTCTGGCATTCGCCTGGTGTTGATCGGAGAAACCACGGAAAACTACCGATCAGAGCAGCCGGCCTCTAGAATTCTCCTCCAGACAGCAGCTGAATTCGACCTAGCTGAAAAGCCAGTGTAGAAAATCCTGCCGCCGTCAGGACTCGAACCTAGAACCTCCCGGTTAGAAGCGCTGCAGTGGCATCAGTTGATGCACTGAGCTACCGCTACCGGTACTAGGGAACTTACAATACAAATACTTTCGTACGTCTGCATTATGATAAATACAATGTTTTACATTACTTACGTTTTTGTAATGCACAGAGGATAATAAAGAAAAGCAATAATTCTCTCTTCAGGTATGCTAGCCCGATGACATTTTGGCACAGTTGTGCCAACACACTTTTCGATAAAATACTTGTTCTAGAACTGAAAGGCCCCAAATATGTGGTTTTACATGTAAATTCCACTTTGCCCAGTGGTTCCGCTTACCCCACATCCTCCTACTTGAGGGTTCAATTTTACACCAATACCTTTCAAACTTTGTTGCGGATTTATCCCAAGTATCATTATCATCTTATGTTCCATCCTACGCTTATGATACAATGTTACTGCTTTCGTTTGATTTGTCTGATAATTATGATGCCATCGATAGGGTTCATAATAATTTTCACATGGTAGGAAAATGGTCATCGTATAATGCTCTTTTTATAAATGCGAATAAGTCCTATTATCTTGTGGATCCATCACATAAATTGGTCAAACACGATGCTGCTATGCTTACAAGTGGTAATGTGTTTATCCTCGTACAGAATCGTTCCAGATACTACGTCTTGTATTCAGTCTTGAGTGGAATTTTAATGATTATGTGAACTTCAAATGTCAGGCTTTATGGTATGTAGGAAGGTTTTTTGTATAGACATTTTCTTACTCGAAAATTGAAACTCCAACTTACTGGATCATACATTAGTCCTATCACTATTCATTGATGCTAATGTTGTGTGTAGTCCATTCCTCTCAAGGGCATATAAAAATAGAGCTCAGAAGATACTGAATACATGGCTTCGTTAAAAATTATTTCACAGGATAGATAAAATGCGTTATTGGTGGTTTTTACAGCATTATTTACATCGAATGATCTGAAATGATTTATCAACCAATAATTCACCGTACGTACGTTTATGACATTACATTTTCAATGAATTTTACTCTCGTAGTTACTCGCTTATCTCCTCTACTGGCAATCTCTGGTCATAGGAAAGCAAAATTTCAATCTAAATGTACATAGTTAGCTCTTTCGGAATCTAATAGACTGCCTGCTTATATTCGGAACTCATTGCCACCTGCTTTACGGAACTCATTACTAAATTTTGTAAAATCTGGTAATATCTAATTTATTGTCACTGTTAAAGTTTGATTTTTCATGTCTATTTTTTTAAATTGTGAGAACAATTTGCTTCTGTCTATAAAACTTACTTCCTCGATTTTGTTTCGAATTATAATTTATATTATGCGCTACTTTTCCAGTGTATTAGAAGGACAAATTAATATTAATGAATGTACAACAAATTGTAAATTCCGTTCTTTTTTCGTGTTTGTAAACGATTCTATTTGTATTTTAATATATGTTAATTATACTTGTACAATATATTTATGATATATGAAAAAATTTATTTTGAAATTTATTTAATTTTATTTTAAATTATTATTAATATTATTATTAATATTATTATTAATATTATTATTAATATTATTATTAATATTATTATTAATATTATTATTAATATTATTATTAATATTATTATCATTATTATTTTTATTTTTTATTATTATTTATATTATTATTATTATTATTATTATTGTTAAATTAGTCGACAGCAGAAAACCATGTACATAGAGTCGCGATTTGACCGGGAGTAGGTAACCGCTGGTCCAGACAGGCCGCGTGTATGTGCATCAAGCCCTCACTGGTTCCCTGCGTCCATCTAATGTCATTAAACTGGTAATTGCTATCACAAAGACGATGCCAGTCCCACGTGTATACCAAACCCGCCTGCCACCGCCGGGGATCGACGCCACCATCACGTCGACCGCTGATTGTGGAAAAGGGGCGGTCGGCGGGTCGACCGATGTCTGACTCCTACCCGTGACAGGGCGATGGCCACAGCTTGACCGCATCGCTAAGTGTGACAACGCCTTTAGAATGAGCATTGCTACAAGGAAATCGGACCACGCAAGTGTCTATTAAATCTACTGTTTAATCATTTGTTACAGAACTAGCGGGCCGCGTAAAAGGCATGTCCAATTTTTAGTAAATCCCTCTTCTTTTAACGGCTTATAAGTTAAATTAGTATTAATCAATGGATATAAGTTGTTTTTTTTGTTTTATTCGCTCCCTTCCATAGCCATTAGGAAAAAGGGATTCAAAATTAACATGATGTCTCAGCGGCATGATATGGATAGTAGTGTTAGAATGTACTAGCTGTTTCAGAAAGAAGTGCCCACACGCAGAAGACAGGCAGTGAAGTGGTCAAGGAAAGACGTTTTCCTCAATAAATCCTTCGGCTAAGGGGGCGGCGCTCTGCCTTAGGCTGATTCAAAAACGCGCCTGTCCCCCTAGAGGTCAGCATATAAAAGTGCACTCAAGTCGTACAGGTGGCCACTATTTCAGGCTGAAACGGGAACACCAGAACTTGAGGCTGTAAAATATACAGTTGGGAGTCGCCTAAGAACGTCACATTTTTAGAGGCCATAGAGATGCTGGGAAATGAACCAGCATTGCAATTATTAATCTTAATAAGGATAATTGAATATTGAGTGTTGAATTGAATAATCATATGTTACGTTTAAATAATTAATTTTCAAACACATCTGTGTCCTGCTCCTTTCAGCTTTACATTATTATATATGAATTTTTTGAAACTTTTATAGAATTAATTATAAAAATACAAGTTTATTTAAATTACCGATTGGACTGAGATTTTCCCTGTGTTGAACAATAACGAAAGAGGAGGACGGAGACTCGTGATGCTGAAGAGACGAGCTGGGGACTCGTGGGAAACGACCGGAGGTGACGAGAATAAATCGTTCGAGGAGCAAGCCACCGTACTGGAGTAATAGAAGGGAGAAAAAGCTTATTTTCTAAGACAACAAAAACAACAAAAAGCAAACGAGTAGGTGCATCGATGGCGTTGCCATATGCGAGGGACTCAGATAGCTGGTTAAATTTGTTTACTTCATTATCACGAACTCTTTACTACTCACGTTTTTCAGTTATCCAATAGTTAAAATTTTACGAAGTTAAACCACAGAAGCCAGCAAACGCAGTCGGACCGAGCAGATGTTCAACGCCATTGACAGCAAACCGCACGACGGAATATAATTGCATCTCCTGATCACAGGACGAAACTGTTGCGTCTGTGGAAAGAGAATTTAGAACTGTATCAATCAGAAAAAATGAAACGAGAAGTAGATTATTCTTTTTAAAGAAGCAAGTTTTAATCTAATGAAATTGAAACGTTGGAAGAATTATAATTATATTAATTGCGTAGTGAACAATACTAGTATAATTAGAGATTGTTAAGTTTTGTTATACAAAGATTTTGTAGGTAATTGTGTAATTGTTTAAGGTAATTTGTTTATTGTATGGAAACACATTAATGGTAATCAGACTGTCAATGCTCAAGAAAACGATGACCAAGTATATCTTAAGTTTTTAATTGATACGAATATAAGCAATTCATTGTATGTAAAGCCACGTTAGTTACAGTGAAGTGGGATCTCATATTGAATATTCATAAAATATAAATTTATGGAAGGTAAATCCTTGATTGGGCTATTTCATTGGATATTATTTTACACGATTTGCCAAAGTTTTGAATTTTTTAATAGAAGCGATTACACATATTGCATTGTATAAATGATTTATTTTCTGCTTTTTTGAAAGAGTAAAACGTAGGCACCGCAATAAATAGAGAACATCATCCAAATGTTGAAATTGCATTACCTGGAGTCATCGATCTGAGTTGGAAGTAAGTGACGGATATTGCATTGTCTGAAAATACGTATTGCTGAAGCACTCACCTCTGAAGAACCTTGTTTTCCCAGAACAAATGCTCCTATATTCTAGGATTTTACTCGCAAAACTATGTTCAGACGTTTTTAAATAGAAATTGCATGATGCAGTTGAAATGAACTAAATAGTATTAAAGAGTTTGATCTGTAAGAATTTTCCGCAGTTTTTAAATCATTGTTTTAAAAGTGAAAATGGATTAATACTGTAATCGAAATCCAACGTTTGTGACAACGCGTACAAAGAAATAGAAATACCCTCCAAACGATAATTCAACATCCATAAAGTTTTAATATTTTACATTACGACTTAAGAAACAGAATGATGTTGGGGCACAAAAACTTGACTTTTTAGGATCAAGGACGATTGCTTTGCGATTGATTGGTTGATTGACTAATGATTCCGGGCATGTCAACTGCTAAAGACATTGGTCCCATAAGTGTACAACCTGTTCCACCTCTGGAGGTGGCGATAATCTTCCCCCGCTAGATGGTGAGATCCGACGCCGATATACCTGTCTGTTAGCGGGGTTTTCCTTCACCAGTTATCTCCCATTAGTGGAGCACTGCCTCAGCCGCGATAAGCTCTAAGCTCCCGACCGCTTTCTCGGCATGTGAGTTCGAGTAGTAATTTGTTCTTTTGATTTATTTAGTCAAAAACAGAAAAAAAAGACTGTTTGTGACGTATGGGTAGATGATTCTCTGCGCACGTTTTCTTGAGCTCAGGAATCCCTTCCCAACATTTTACCTATACAAATTTGAAAGAGGTATAAAAGTTTAAAAAATAAACCAAACAAAATAAATAATAATATTTTTTAAAAAAGCGCGAAATTCAAAACATTGAACAATTAGATATTTTCGTTACAGAGTTTTAGAAAACGTATTTGCATCTGTAAACGAACATCACATTTTATTTTTCTGCATTGCTAACAAAATAGTAACTCACTCTCAGCAAAAGGAGACCTCAACAAAATGCGCTCATAGTGAAGCTACATTTATGTCCAGAAGCAAAACAAGGGGCCATATTAGCATTTGCTCAATGGATCAGGGCAACTGGAAACAACTTGATGGAGATAAGGGTCTTCGACCCGGAAGCTGAAGTACATTATTTCTTAGAGGGATATTAAGACTTTTTGAGAAATTATACAATACAAATGTAAACTAATGCATTATAAATAATTTGTTCGTTGAAATAAACATTATTTTCTCTTTTTGAAGATCAGAATAGTCTAATTTTATAGAAACAGTTATGCAACAGCAACGATTTTTCTTTAAACTTAAACGTGTGTACCAATTTTAATTGTTTAATATCATCTGGCAATATAATGTAAAGTAACGTACACGTATTGTATGTGTATTTCTTCTAGTGAGCTGTTGATACCGGCACTTGATGAACGTGAATTCTACGACGCGCGTTGTAATTATAAATATCAGTTTTGCATGAAAATATATTCCCGCGGTTAAGTAATTTTCTTTTGCATCCTAAAGGTCTGGGTACTACAGGGGAGCTTTCTTAGAATATTATGCAAAATCTCAGGCGGAATGTACATTTTCAAAATACACGCAACGAGATGCATGATGGATGACAGAATTTGAAAGAATTCTCTACTCGCAACATAATGAACATAATTTAGTGTTTAATTCTGTTGAATGTTCATTCAATTTGACTGAATTCAGAGACCAAGGAATTTTGTTACTTTAACATCAGCTAATTACTTTTGTTCATTTCCAATAGAGCATGCAATTGCTGATTTGAAATGCAAAAAAGGATTGAAACAGTTTTTCTAGTGTTAACTATTAATTTGTTATTACGAGTCCGATTTGAAACTTCTGAAATCGTACTATGTACTGTGGATAAAAAATGTGTGTCTAAGTAAAGGATGATAATATGACAAGAAAGGGAAAGATCGCGCGCGGTCCTTGGCCTTTTTGTTAGGGTTCTGCTCCGGCATTCGCCAGATATTAATCAGCGGGTGAGGTGGCTCAATTCAACAACTGATGTTGCTGCTCCGACTGGGAGGTTCTAGGTTCGAGTCCCGATGGCGGTGGTATTTTTGACTCTAGCTTTTCAGCTAGGTCGAATTCAGTCGCTGTCTGGAGGAGAATTATAGCGGCTGGCTGCCCTGAACGATAGTTTTCCGGGGGTTCTTCGATCAACATCAGGCGAATGCCGAGCAAGTACTCTAACAAACGGGCCACGGACCGCGCGCGATCTTTATTACAGCTTCCTTGTCCTAGTCTCTTCTCTTACACACACATATGCACTAACATGCACTACACTATCAAATATGCTGGGAGAACCGTCGGAGACTTAAAACTTCTTTCGACTGAGGTGGTGCCCCTCTGGTGGGAGATACCTGGTTGGGAATCCTCGCCATTCGACAGTCTGTTGACGTCGGATCTCGCCATTCAGCGGAGGAAGACCACCACCATCTCGAGATGAAAAACATGCTTTACACTTAAGGGAGTAACGCCCGCCGTAGTTGACGCGCCCGGAATCAAGAACAATCAATCAATCCAAGTATTAATCAGAGAAACGACGGATCAGAGCGGCTGGCCGGTAGAATTCTCCTGCAGACAGCCACTGAATTCGATCTAGCTATCTAGCTAGCGTCTAAAATACTGCCACTGCCGAAAGATTTCTTTCCGAGGCATGCTCGGTTGCAACGCGCGTTGCAACATAGCTTGTGTTGCGGATTGCATATGCGTCAATTGTTCCTTTAAGAATCAGGTCTGTCAAACCGCACCCGCCCGAGCCACTTGCCCGCTTGGAAAGCCGGGCGCTCCAGCGTGCACGGGCCATTTGCCCTGACCACGCTCTCATTTCCCCCCAAATTCCGCAAGAGGTGTGCACGCCCAAACTGAAGCGGCGCGAGACGGGAATAGTGGCTTCGTCCGAAATTATGTTTGCCAAATGTGTGCTATGAAACAACCAATATTTGAATTATGATTATATTTTGACTGACTCCCTACTGCCAGAAAAATGATTCACGCACCGAGGTACCCTCAAGACTAACTCTTCTATTTGATATAATGGTTCAGGATCGAGATGGACCTAAGGCACACTCTAGCGTTATCGGGGAGCACGAAGAGTGCTTCACTAGGAATTTTTCCTAAGCGAGCAATGTTATGAAGAACCTGGTGAATCCTCAGGCGCCTGTAGATGGCAGCCTGGGATGGGGTCAGGCAAAACCTAAAGCTAACCCCTACTGTAAAGCCCTGGACACCTATTATCAGCTTTATTGGCATCTATGGAGGAAGTGGGACCACTCGCAACGGTTACGAAGAGGAAGGAAAGAAGATGAGAATGAGAAAGGATTGTCGCACGCGATCCGTGGCCAGTTGGATGCGAGGATTATACTGGTATTTGTCTGGTAGTCATCCGGAAATCCACAAAAACCACAGATCAGAACAGTTAATGTATGCACATGATTCCGACTAGCTCCACAATCTTGCTGATTGTATTATTCCAACTTCAAACAATTGTTTATTTCTTGCGCGGAATGGAATGTACTTCCAGATATGAAATTGTCAGGGGGTGCCATAATCCTATTAGAACGTAATCCTCCTTCCTTATGAGCTTGCTGGCTCACCACTCTTCCGGCTGAAGAGATTTTTCTTTTCCATCATCATCATCATCATCATCATCAACAACAACAACAACAACAACAACAACAACAACAACAACAACAACAACAACATCATCATTGTTTCAGTTCTGGACATAATTTTGTCTTCATTTGTGCAGTATTTCTAGCTTCACAAGGTTTTCATTTTTAGTCAGCATGATCAGTTCAACCTATGGCCCGAGAAGATCACGAATGTAATTTCAATGAATAAAAAATCCCTCTAATATCCATGACATTTTTTCTAGAATGTAAGACGGATCCCAAGCTCTAATGTTATTTAAGTTTGGCTAATTATAATGAGATTTCTAGTGATAAAACGTATCCAAAAGTGTCTAAAGTTATGATACTAGTTTGATGTCACAGTCAATTATTTATTGTGTGTCTGCTACCTACACAAACGCGTTAACATTAAAAATATTATTTATAGGGATTGTGACAGTAAACATGGAACAATTTCTTGAAGTTGAAGGCGAATTTTGACGGTGAAATGAAAAGAAAAATTTAGCGTAGTTTGTGCGAATTTTTTGGTAACATTTTTTGGTAACCCAATGCATGATTATTGTCAAAGAAAGAAGATAGATTCAAAAAACGATTATTAGACTAAGATCTGCAAAACGTATTAATGCTGGCATGAAGTTTCTCAGAATTATTCGGTATTGGAAAAAATATCAGCGACATTCATATCCGAAATATATCGATATCTTCTGAAATGTCAAAATTTGTTTCAGAAACTTGATACTTTTACATTATTTAATTTAATTCCCATCCAAATTGTTGATAATTCTGTCATTGGACGAGCAGATCAGCCAGTTCATTAATATCTTTCTAGATATCCTTCGACGCCCTGAACTAACCAATTAGTAATACTTTTCTGATGTGGATGTAGTTCTCTCAGTGATTCTTTGAATTTACAGAGCAGATGGAAACCGAAGAGACCCTTTATGGGGATAACTTCTCATACTGATAAATTTCGTTACAGAAGCAACATTGTTATAGTACGAGCATTGTTATGAATAACAATAGATGGACATGCCTGGAAATGCTGTTCCACCTAAAAGCCAGGACGAAGATCAAGTTCCAAAAACCTACAATACTAAATGGTGTTCAGCCTGGCTAGGGATATCATTGTGCACTGCAATCCCACGCCCAATATACCAAGGCTCCATTACTGTCCATAGAGAAACTTCTCTATGTGCAGTTGGGCATTCCGTCTCGATACTGCCACGTAACGTCTCAATGAACATAGTGCACGGATTAGTTTGCACGTCCATGAAGCGACAATATCGTCTAATTGAAGTACATAACTCGGCTCATAATCGAAAACCAAATACTACGACGAATAGAACTACACTGAAAAACTCCTTTAAGTTTTAACAGGGCATTTAGCATTTCACGTTGTACATACTCTGCGAGAATACTCCACGAAATGGTAATAATATTCTTGTCTGGAAATATTTTTTTTGAAAAAATATGGGAAGGATAGGTAAAATAGGTTTGATAAAAAAATATGAGAAAAGAAGTCCCACTAGATAATGTGCTTTTCTTAAAAGTCTCAAGTTCATCGAATTACACATTGCTCTCTATGTTCCTATACTTCTTTAACATTGGTATGATGGGTACTTTCTTGCAATTTATGAAAATTCTGAGTTTTCGCCGAAAATGGGACCAGCATCAATCTCTGTAATGTCCTTTGCTGTACCCGAGTAAAATATTTAAAGAAAAAAATCGGGTCTCTTTTTGAGAAAATAATTGTTTAAAAATTGTCTATAATTCACCCAAAATTAGGCGGGATCTACTCACACTTTAAAAATGTTTGCACGACCTAGCTTCAAGTCTTATCTTTGAATATCATATTTTATTTAAAAAAATCTGTTGTCCTTATTGTTGTAGGGAGACAGAAAAAATTTGAATATTTGCAAACATCCAGAATTCAGAAATTTGAACGAAAATAACACTGGTGCTATTTTTATGCTTTATTTTTGCCGCCATATGACGAAGTTTAATCAAGAAATTGGAAAGCATTTTTGAGAAAAAATTTTAAGGCGCCCTGACAAGAACCCCCGAAAACTCCAAATATCCGTTTCATATTCGCAGATCATTCAACTTGTTCATATCGATCGGGGAATAACAGTTTTGGAGAAAATGACTAGAAGAAAAGTTGACCACAATCAGACGTTTTGCCGACCATCAATTTTTCGGAAACAAGACGAGAATTCTATCTCCTCAACGTGTTGGAAGAATTCTTTACTACATATTAGAACATGAGATATACACTTTTTAGTTATCAGGGCCTCACAGTACGAGTTTTTTGTTGAAAAATGAGTTAGACTGCAACTGCAAAGGACTTAAGTCCTTTCTCTGTACTAAATAAGTACGTAGATAGACGAGAAAGTAAAATCAGGAACCACTACGAGTTTGTGACAGAATTATAGTTTATTAATATTTCCACTTATATGCATTTGTTTGGATAGTTTATTGCGTAATAGTTTTTAGGAAATATATTTGGAGTTAAGGACTACAAAATATTTTTCAGTAGACAAATGTGGAAGATATTGCCAAAAATAACGCGGAGTTTTGCAGATCCCATTCTACCAGAAATGTCACAAAAATTGTACCAGAAAGTGTTAAAGTAGTGTTGCCATTGTGTGATATCGTCCTTCGTTTTTAGTCCATTATAGTGTAATTTCTTATGATGGGTAATTAAATCTCTGTATAATTTTCACGAAATTTTTCTGTTTACCTACTATTCACTGCTTTGATCCGTATTAAACTGACATTTTCTTTTGCTACTAATATAGATAATATATACTGTCCATAAAGTATACTGCCCATAAGAGTGACACACATGTATTAAAAAAACGTAATAATGTCAGGTAAGGTGCAGTTGACCAAATTAGTACAGCGTCGCTATCCTGACACCTTCTGCAAAGAAGAAAGGCTTAACAGCAATTTCTATGCTTATAAACTTAAGCAATATAAACTAAATAAGAAAATCAATTTACTTACGTAGATTCATTTTTTATTTCCATCCGATTTCGTTTTACGCCAACAATACTATGAGTAGAAACGTGACCACTGAATACAACCAATAAATATTATTTTGCGTCGGTTCGCCCACTTCGAACCATTCATGTGTAAATGAACTCAAAAGCGGTACTCTCTCGGTTGAATCGAGACGTAACCGGGCGTGGAGATCCAACGAATTCACTTGACTAAGCGGCGCCCGAGTTCGCACGTCGAACGAGCAGACTCCTCCAGGATTCGACTACGTGTCCTTTCTTTTGGCATCGCTCCAGGAGCATGCGCGCAGTGTTCTCGACAACGCAGGAGACGGTTCTTCTTACTTCTTACTGATAAGGTTATCGGATTTTGCTTTGTTCGCTAGAAATCATGAAAAAAAAGATCTGTAGGAGTTCGAAATCCTGAAGTGGATGGTGAGGAGCGTCTTCAAAACTGGTCGAGACTCAGATAGTGGAAAGGACATTGGTGATAAGATAGTTTCGTATGCACGTTTTTTTAAAATATATTTCCTGATTCAAATATCAATGAATCGAGAAAAGACGAGTATTAAAAAATGTTCTAATTTCTTTTTCGAGATAACCGAAGGAAAGGATTGTAAATAATTGTGAAGTAATGTGCGGTATTTTAAAGTCATTTTATTTCCACTGAGTGGATATTTCACAATTTTTGTTCGATTTTGGAATATCAGTCTTTTAAAATTTTTCAGGCATGTGTAAACAAAGTATTAGGCAGAATGTATGAAAACTGTCGATTCCAAACAGGTATATTTATATACTATCAGAAGATATCCGAAAATCATGTTTCCGTTTACAGGTGGAGTCTGTAGACATGAAATTACACAACGACAAAATCAAAAAAATAATATATATGAAATTTTAACACTGATATTAAAGTACAATGACGAATTACAATACAATATTCTTTTCCAAAATACTATTAATTGTAATGAGTATCTGAATTTGCCACATCTACATACTGTATAATTACAATTTTAAATCAATTGCTTAACGCATTCATTTCAAATTTTAATAAACCTAATTTCTCGAACTATTTGTCGTGGTGTTCTGTTTTTTTAAACAACAAAACTTAGCAATTGCAAACAGGCATTCTAGCTCCTGACACCTACATAAGTAGAGTGTGTGCAGTATTCATACAAGAACAAAAAACCCTTTGGGCGAATCCGTCACCGACGACTTTGGACGCTGTTTGAGCCCTAATGCAAGATGCAAAATAAGACTATTTTCCGAACCGTTATTTCCCTCCCGGGCGTTTTTGTAAACGTATTAAAGTAGGTTTGCAACGAATGAAAGAGAACTCTGGGGAACGAGCTTCAGCGATTACGAGTAGAACGGTCACCTGGCTGTAAACAGCTTGCGATCTCAAGCAACCAGTATTCCTCGGCGCTTCGTATTCTTTGTCGGAGCAGGCGTCGGGTCTTTTTTCGCACCATCTATGGAAGACCGCGTCCACCTTCTTCAATGCTCATTGCTATGAGGACAGAGACGTGCTTTCGTTAGCAGGAAGATTTCATGCATAGGTTGCTTAATCAATAGGAACAGTATTCATTCTTATAAATTATTAAAAAATTAATTATTATTTTAAATGGGGACGTTCAACAAATTCAGAAAATTCAGTTCACGGGCGAATTTTTAGGCTCGAGAGACCTCACCGCTCGCAGAGATATTGAGTTGAGCAGCATTGGTCTATACGTATTCAGACACTTATTTATCGTAGATAAAGTCGTTAAGTTAATTGTAATATTTAAAAATAACAAATGTGTAATTTGGATTCCATCAGAGATTTATTGCAAAAATGATTTGACAATTTCAACTGAAAAATGAACTCCACATCTAAACCAATAAATAAAACTTAAATTATTCCTAAGGATAATGTAAGACATATCAAACAACTGCCCAAGCGGAGCAGTAGTTTGCCTTACGGAAAGCGACTACGAAAGCTGTTTTGCTCCATCAGTCCTGTAAGAATGACAGCAGCTTGAAGGGAGTCGCTGTGATGGTTAGATGGTCCTCGGAATTCTTTAATTATTCAAACTTACAGCACTCATGGGAAGCGTAGGGTCGGATAAAACAGGGACCCCTGACTCCCTTTCTCGTTAATAGTTGTGGCAGGAGAATGATTCCTCATCCGAATGATTTAATGGCACTCTTAACGAAATGTAGCTTCACTTTGCGCACGATTTCTTGAGCTTTCTTTTGCTTGTAGTAGTAGTAGCTCAGCTGTAGCTGAGTTACTATTTTGTTAACAATGCAGAAAAATCGAATCAGCTGATCGTTTACCGTTGCAAATAAATTTTCTATAACTCGGGAACGCAAATATCTAGTTTTTCTAATGTTGTCAATCTCGCGCTTTTGAAATGTTGTTGTTATTATTATTATTATTATTATTGTTATTATTATTATTTTTAATTTTTTATCTTTCAACTATTTGTAGTTAAAATGTTGAGTAGAGATTCTGGAACTCACGACAGCGTGCGCAGATAATCATCTCCCCCATATATCACATACAGTTTTTTGGCTAAAAAGTACTAAATAAATAAAGTACTAAGACTTCTCCAACAATTCACAAGAGCTCAAGAAAATGTGTACAGATTTTGAAGCTACATTTATTGTCAGAAGTAAAATAATGGGCATTTTCAGCTTTTCCTCAATTGATCAAAGAAAAACTTTATAGACATTTCATCCAGAAGCTAAAGTGACATTAAATTTGTCTTTGGGAATTATAAAGCACAAATAGTAACTAAAGCATTATAATCATTTTAAACGTATTTTTGTTGCACTTTTGTGTGCACTGTTACGTTTTGCGAATACAATCAGTATATTGAACTTGAACAATATTTTTATATTAATGAAGTATCTCTCTAAAAATACAAATTTTGTACCAGGAATTCACAAGAAACGGCACTTTTGGCGTTTTACCAGAGTGTGGTTTCCCAAGAACACACCGATCATTATATTTGCTACACTAATGGTACCTAAATTTTAAAAAAATTGAATTAATGTTATTTGTACATTACTGCCCTTTCTACAAAGATATTTCTAGAAATGACTATAAAACGTAACCAAGCCATCGAGGGACCAAATTTTGTTTCTGCCATGTGCCGCACTGTGGATGTACCCTCAGAAAAGTGTGCGATGCTTAGTGAAGAAAATTGTAAAGAAACTGAATCCTTTTTCAACTCGAACCACAAGCGTCTATTTGAAAGGAACCATTCACCAGAAGGCGAACATTTACATGCACTTAGTAAAGCAATATGAGATGGACCAAAACGTTGTTTTCCTTCCAATTCATTTTCGTATTTTGTATGGGAATGGGTATTCCAATTTTCAAGATATTATTAATTCTGAAGTATGTTCATAAATTTTATTCTAAATTCCATGGTGGCAACAGAGATATTGTGGTGATCTATTATGATAATTAATTAAGGATCAACCACATTAAGGAGGCATCAACCACAAAGGCAATTGCAATATAAATTTAATATAAAAAATGGACAACGCCCCATTCGGGACTTATTTATTTCCACGAATGTGAATACTCTCATATTTTTCTGCACGGCATACAAAATGCCATCGACTCAAGTCCTACATGTTTAACCCGTGATACTTGGACCCACTGAAGATGGGAGTTGGAGTGACTTAGGTCGCGAAACGTCGTGGTTTATAGGCATGATAAAAATAATAAACATATGTAACTTAAAAAGAATCGTTTTGATTGTCATGAATATGAAAAGAGTACCACTGTATGAAAAATATTAAAAGTTTCTTCAATGGAAATTGAAAATCTATCTTTCATATTTGCGGAGTGTCAATGTCACCACATCTGCAATAAAATCAGTCTTTATCAATGGTCCAAAATGACACTTGAAGCACTGTGATATAGCATATAGCATTGTCCTCAACTGATGCAATAATCTTGATCGTTGAGTGCGTTTGTTAATATGTGTGCCTGACCATATGCTTGTCCAGAATACACATGTTGATTGTTGTTCTTCTGGAATAGTAATATTACTTCATTAATAATTTTAGGTGTGGAAAAACGGACGGAAGGAAATATGATGCAGTTCACACTTTTCATGAAACATGACATGCGCCGTATATATTAAGCAATTAAGCTGCACTTTCAGACGAATTAATTTGAACAAAATTTTCGTAAATGACTTTCCTATTGCGTTTTGATAGAAGGCAATATTGTGTACAAATTCCAGATTAAAATTTTATTTCCAACCGACAAAAGTATTGCTTTTAGCATTGGACAAATATGTTAATTTAAATTAACTACACTTCCTTTTTTAATATTTAATTGAATAAATTAAATAAAACAATTTGCATGTACTTTTATAAAGATATTTTTCATAGAAATTCAATAAATATTGGGATGTTAGCGGCGATATTTTCGACGATTTAATCGATTCTCCATTATGATAACAAGAGCAATATTTTTTAAATTCAAAAAGTGTTTAAAGCCTAAAAAATTATAATTTAATGGTTACCTTTTACGAAATTTTCTAAGAATGAGTTCTTTCTGATCGTTTATTTCCTTTTTTCCTAGTAAATAATTTATTCCTGTCTCACATGCTACTTACGTAGGGTAGAAAATATTGTATTTATTAAGTAACACAACACTAATGAGGAGAAGGTTTGTTTTAATTTCCAATGTGACAGCAAAAGTACAATTAATATGTAGTATTTTTTATTTCCCATATTTTGCCCTTTGAAATTTGAGTGTAGATCTTTAATTTCCACATTTTTGGTTCAAACTGGTGCTTTCCATTTTATCTGACTCATTCAATTTAACGATTCTTTCTGTATCTATACAGAAAGAGTTGTTAAATTGAATTATATAGAGTAAGAACTCTATAGAGTACATTATAAAACTCTCATTTTAAAGTAAACAAAAACTATAATGTATCAAGGTAAATACAAGCACTCCAAACAAATACTTCAAGCTAACTTTACTACAACAGTGCAGCATTAACCTCACACGAGATATGCTACCTCAGAGAGAATTGCGAGTTTATTTGGCAATAAGATGATGGACAATAGGAATTCCTTTCGGTCTCTGGTGAGCAGCATTATGATGGAAGTAACTAACGTACTGTGGTAAACTTCCACTGAGACATGAATGTGTGTATGTGCTTAACGTGAAATTCAAGAGGAGCTGGTCATCGAATGTACCTGCCCGGAGAAAGGTATTAACTTAAGTGAAAGCTTAGTATAGTTGGTATCTTATTAAAATGGCGCGGAAATGCCGAAAAACCCTTGACATGAAGAATAAATCATAAGATATGTTGCAGGATACTTTTATCATTGAATTGTTTGGTCAATTTCAAAATAAACGTGGTCTGGGGCATAAGTTATGGCAACCTTTTTGTGAGAATATAAGCACGCGTGAAAAAAGTGAAATATGCACATGAAAGGACAAGGTGTGAATCAAGTGCATTGACATTTAACGGCACATCAAAATTGTTTTTCATATTTATTAACTTATATTAAATGACTATACTGGTTTCATGTTCCAAAGCATTTTACCACACTGGAGTTCACAACATTCCAAAAGCCATACATATCGGCCCGCACACTCGCAGGCAGTCACGTGTGTTGTTGATTACTGGTTGCTAAGCATCCTCGCAGAAACTCTCCTGCACATCTCGCGTCCGTTCGGTATGAAAGGGCATTGTTCCAAGATATTCCACAAATTTCCTGTGACATTCTCGGACATTTCTTCCATAGAAACGGCTTTTTGTATGAGCACTACTCGAAACGGATTTCATTCATATGGCACGGCGGCAGTCAGACAACTGATTACATTTTGCGCTCTTTGCTAATGAAGACATTATTAGAGCTACCTGTTATTGTCAACACACATTAGTATAAAATTTCTTTCAAGCAATCTCACATAGTACCTAAAATACATGTATTCGTATGAGACATTTCAGGTGTTGAAAATGTATACCACCGTCTTCTCTATTCGATTAAATGTTTTGCTATCTCTCTTTACCGCTTACGTAGTAGAGAGAAAGTTATGTAATGCTTAACGAATACGATTACAGGGCCCTGGTAACGTAAAAGTGGATAAATCAAGTTGCTATTTTTTTAAAATCCTCTGACACGTGGTGTAGACAAAATGCATGTTTTGTGGGACTTTGACGGAAAAAATGAATGACTGCGAAATATCTGTCTGTCCGTCCGTCCGTCCTGTGAGCAACGCCAGCGGCTAAACTATTCAGCCGATTTTCTCCGAAATTGATTTTATCAAATCGATCTGGTTGATGTCGCGGAATCTTCAATTTCAAACCGATATTTATATTTTGGGGGTACTTTACTAGACGTCCCTGGGGGATTTTCAAAATTTTCAGAAAGTGGCTCCATCATTTTTTATTAAATTTTGTTGTGGGATAGGGTCAATGACATTTCAGAGAATGGTGCAGGTCTCATGACCGTTGCAAACTCTGATTTTTCGAAAATTGAAAAATCAACATTTTTTCGGCGTCTTCCTACAACTACAATTATGAAGATAGATATTTTTCCTTAATGAAATCCGCTTCTTAAAGATCAATTTTGAAATAAAGTGGTGTACAATTTTTAATTTTTTTCTTCTTTTAGCGTTACGTTGCTTGAAAATTCGGGTGACAAAGTACTACATGCTGTTTTAACACCTCTAGACTTAATCTTAATTAGCTGAAAAACGAATCGTTTTTACACAGTACTTCTTAACGATTTCTCTTCTATACCGTCCAATATGTGCTTATAATGAGTTGTAGCTCTAGTTTTAAGTATCGCTGAAAAAAATACTCTTTTAGAGTACAAATGAAAAACGCAAATTTGTAAATTGACGAAATTGTGGTGCAAATTACGCCAGCTTTGTGTGGCATACGACCCTGCAATTGTACCTTTGCAATTTTATGCCGTCTGAATTTTAACCTGCAGTCAGCCGGTCGTCATAATTGCAGTGGGTTGGTTGTTCAGAAATCATGGTAATGACTTCCAGAGACTATAAGAACGCTTCGAGTCTTGGAAATTGGCATCATGTTCCGGTGATATGCATGTTGTAACAAAATCGAAAAATTACAACAGAAAAATAAAAGTTTTTCTGCCGAAAATTCGTCGTTTCCCGGCGCACGATTACATAATTTCCTCTTCTGAAGTACCTTCTTAAGAGCGAGAAAGTAAACACTTTCTATGGAAAACTAGGTTTATTAAGGCAGAAGAAAAAGGAATTATTTGTGCTAATATTATGAGGAACACGCTGGCGTGTTATTTACCACCTGAAATGACTCGCTATTATTTCTGTCGATAAGATTCTTTTTCCGAACGAAGTATTGAGCCTTTTAAGAAAAGTGGGATATCGTTTGTAAATTATTTGTACGAAATGTGGTAGATAATGACTCAAATTGGATAACAATTTGAATAATTATTTATCATATTTTTATTCATATTTAATATGAAATTAATAAAATGAAAACGTACCAATGCAACCTGCATCACACATTACCGTGCATAACACTCCCAACGTACATTACTCGCAAACGATGCGTCTTAGGGACTGAGACCCCCATTCTCGTATTTAGCTAAAAGATGAGTTATGTTTTATGGCATAATCAAAACCAGACCTTTTTGGATGTTTTATTATATATATTTGGAAGTTTCCCTCAACTTGCAGCACCGGTTGCCAGAAACTCTGGAAGTTGGGTTCCAGTGAGAAACTATTTTCTCTTTTAAAACAAGCAGCATGCTACAAAGCAATTCTACTAGCATGCAACTTTCTACAGCAGTTTTTAATCAGTATTCTACCAAATGAGAGTCTTTTGATTTTGGCATTTGACATTTTGGAGATTTAGCTGTGTTTGGTACCCCCACTCTGTAGCAAGTGTGGATTGTAATATACTCGCAGAGACTATGTATAATTAAATTGTCGAATCAATAAACCCACCCTGATGAGCCTATAATATTTTAAAGTACAGTTAAGTGATTTCCGTACGATCTTGGGATACAATGTAAAGTTTTTTGCACCTTCCAAACAATGATTTAAACAGTACGGAAACCTTGCAAGTATATATCTAGTGGCAAATTTAAAACTAAAACAGACTGAAAGAACTTTGATATACACTTATAAAATGACCTAGGTATTTAGATTGACAGTAACAATATTCCTTGAAAGTCAAATACCATCTTTTTCCTTCCGGACACAGGAAGTTTCATAAAGAATAAACAGATATGAGAAAAGACAATTAACACAAAACATATTGAATTCGCCAATAATCTTGCGGTTTTACAAAAAGTTTCATTATTTTCCATACGAAATATACCATAGTATTGTTTTTAATATATTTTATGAAATATACTTCATATATACTACATGTTATTAAACATTCAAATAATTAATTAATTAAAAAACAATTCTGTATTGGATTGATTCTATATGATAAATGAACCCTATTCGAGAGGGTGAAACATGAAGGTTCTCAATTTTCTGATCGTTCGCTAACTGGTAAATATATTACTTGTGCAAATGGAACTTAAAATGAGATCACAATGAACCTTCAAATGCAATCATTTGAAACAACCGTGCCAACACAATTCCATTCTCATTTTAACACCAATGCATAAATAAAAAGCGTATTTACATTGTAAGCTATACATTTTGTTCTGTACCCACAAGTTTTCGATTGCATGAATTCATTCTTCCGTAGCGCTAAAAAACAACCTCTTAATGTTCATAAATGCTCGAATAAGTTACCCCGTTCGTGAAGAACAACTTTATTGCTTTCCTTAACCTTCTGTAAACTCTTACCAGTCATTTCGACGTGGTCTTTCTAAAATCCCACAACACTGGAGTCTTCCCTCCTCACCCCACCCTCTTCCCAACACCCTTTCGTACAACTGACTTCCTCTTAGAACCGCATTTCCTCGCACAACGCAGCTGGTGTTTTCCCACGGGAGGGGCTTGAATTCTTTGTGATGTCTTTCTTATTTCTGTCTTCTTACTTTCTTCTCCTTTCCTCTCCACGCTTTTTTGCACGGTCTTCTTTCTATTTCCTCGTCGTTTCCGGCTCTCCTTTGCTCTTTACGGCATGTCCTATAACTTCTGGAAAACACGGCCAATTTAACAGAATTTCCTGGGAATAATTTTCTGGTGCAAAAAAGCTATCGCGACCGGTAAAGATACGTAGATTGCTGCAGTATTTTAAGGAAGATAACCGAAGATAAATTAATTTTCGGTTGCCCACCGTTCATTAGCACACAAAATTTTTAAAACAATGTGATAATTAGAGCAAGAACATTGGTGTGAAAGGAATGCCAGACTCTCTACTGTTCAAGTTATTGTTACATTTCGAACCATTGATGCATATAAATCTAACAAATCCCAAAAGAAATATTTTTTTGCCATTTTAGACATTTTATGCTGTTCTATCTTTAACAATACCGACCTGATTGTCTTTGCTTAGATTATTTACTGCTTGACGCGCCATTAACATGGCGAATAACTGCGTTCAACCGACGCCAAAAGTAATGTGATCATAAGAGCTAATGCAAACAATTACAAATCATTGAAAGAATAATGATGCAATGAAATGCATCATTAGGAGGCGTCTTTACAAGTTTTAATGTTTTTTTAGAGAATTTCATGTCATAAATGTATAGTTAGAAGCAAATGCACCTGTTGTACGGTTCAAATCCATCTGATGACCAAATTCATATCAAGTAAAATACAATATTTACTCATAATTATCATTTGTAAATGCATTGGATAACATTCGCATCATTCTAATGGACAAATCCATATTCGTGGTCAAATAGATTGGCCGGCGGCGCTAGCCGAATGCGTTTACTACGCTCCGTGAAGTCACGAAGGTTAAGCGCATTCGAGACTCGCGGGTTCGTGGTTGGGTGACCGGCCAGGAACCCCGGGATCTAACGTCGTCGAGCCCCTGGCCGAAGGGATAAAAGGCACTGACTGACTGCGACGTGACGAGACTTGACTTAATAATTAACGGAGGATTACTCCAAGAAATGCGCTCAACGCCCCTTAAGGGGCTTGGAGACGCGTTGCGTCAAGGAGTGGACGCAACAAATTAAAAAAAAAAAAAAAAAAGAAGTTCTGAAGGCATAGATCGGATCATCTTAATTACTGTAATAATTTATATATTTTATTGTGAAAATTGACAGAAAGAACAGTACGTGGTGTATACAGTCTGCACACGTTGTCTTGTGCTTTTGATGCTTTTTATTTCTTTTGCTGCGCCTATTTGAATTGTGAATGTAGGAATCAGTGAGCGTTTTTGGCCACATTTGAAGAAAAATACTCGCCCTCGAGTAATGGAAACAATTTTTGTAGTGAAATTAGCCACAGATAAATTGTTGTGACGCTGATGGAGGAACTGAATTTCTCTCCCACATCTAGCAAAAAAACAGACAAGAAACGGTGTGCAGATAGCGAAGGAGTCATCTAAATGGGATCTCAATGGACAAGACAGAACGAAAACCCTAATTGAGGAGGAAGTAATTGTATAAAATCGTTATAAGTAAATGCGAATAAATCAAATCGACGAAGCCATTTCTTCTGATTATACAAAACATGGACACATTGACTCTCATATGATCAATGGATTCATTGAATTCAGTGATTCGTTAATAAATGATTATGTTATTTATTGAGTACATTAATTAGATCTTAACACGATTTATTGTAATGACTACCCCAGATTATTTTAGTATTACGAACGTACTTTAAAACACGTTCTCTTACAAGTTATTTGCATGTTGAAATAAAACATTAGTGAGACATTGAAGAGAAAATGAGATTAACATATTAAAACCTTACAAAAAAAGGTTTTGGTCCAGACTATTTTAGTAGACACTTTTTATAATCTACGTTGTTTTGTTTTCTGCAATAGAGCTACCGGATGTCATGGCTTGCGGGATTAGAGTTCACTTTCATGGAGATAATTAAATGTTGGTTAAAACTCTAGTAAACTGTAGAGTTGTTCAGATATCGTTTAAAGCGACACAAGACTTTGTCGGACTCAGTATTTTTCAATTGAAATATGTTTTTCATTAAAAATACTTCAATTATATGTTCTTCACAGCTTTATGAAGATACTTACTTGATATGATTTTAAATGTAATTATTGTATTCTGTATAAAAAAAATTTATTATAAAATAATATATTAATATAATATAAAATCCATATTTTTGATAAGACCTTCGGTGAATGTTTAAATCCTCTTTACCACGTACGTTTGACATTTAGGTAATATTAAACACAGCGTAACATGAAAATTCGTATCGTGAGAAATACATAATTTATCGTCAATATCAAAGCATATTTTATTGGTTTTAAGGATGTCATATTTTGTGTAACAATTTCCAATGTGCAGGGGTATATTACAAGCAAGGCACAAAGAAATTTGGGAATTATATTGTTTTACTTTGTCACATTAGTTTTCCTCAAATGCTTGTCACCGTTGTCAAATAGCATCGTATTTTCAGCTCTAGAATAATCGCTTGCAAATACATCCATCTCCTACAAAACGATTAGACGTAAATATCTATCACTACTGGAAGGGCAGCCATTTTCATGGCAAGAAAACAACGCATTTCAAAGTCATTTCACGCCCACACCAGCAACGTCGCAAATCAATGAAAACTATACAAATCGATAGATCATACTTTCGGGCATTGTCGGTAAAAAATCTCTGCATTTGTATGCTATCTGACTGTAATCTAATGGACTATGTGAGCCTATGTGCTAACCCTCCGACGTGCTTGGTAATGATAGATCGAAAAAATCAAGCTACACTCACTCTGAGATCGGGACAATACAATAGAAAACAACAGTCATCAATTTAGTCTTGTTTAGACGATATGATGGCGGAATTAATAACGAAATATGGATTTAAATGATTCGTAATCAGCATTTCCTTTAAACTGCGAGAACGCTTTTTTTAAAGTTCTGTTACATTTCGTAACAATTTTCTATTACTCACACTTACTGGCGTGCAACGTTTGAAGTAATCCTCCTTTTTTTATCTAGTCAGTCATCACCGATAGATTCCGAAATTCCCAGACGGTCACTCAACTAGGAACCCGCGATGTCTCGAATTGCATAACCTCTGTGATTTCACAGAGCATAGTTAAGTAATTCGAATAGCGACGTCGACCTGAATTGATTAATTGGAAACATACTAATGTGTGGAAATATTTTGGTATACTGTTTCAGTACCATCTTATCAGAGTTACTTAAGCTTTTCTCTCCAGACTCAGTTGTTTTGCTATCGCACTCTATTAATTGATTGATGTTTCTGGGCACGTCAACTGATACGATCCTTAGTTCCTTTAGTGTAGTGAATGATTTATTGTGGGTGGGGGCAGTCTTCTTTCCCCGTTCGATGGTGAGAAACGTCGCCGACCTACACGTCACATTGCGGCGCATTTTCTACTACAGACATTTCCCTTCAGCGAGTGCAAGCTTTAAGCTACAGACTAGCCTCTCGACATGAGTGGTGGTTTAATGCATGTAAATGGATGTGTCTAAGAGAAGAGCATTGAATCAGCAAGGAAGAGGAAATTTCGCGTGCGGGTACGTGCCCATTTCTCCGGAATTAGCCCGGTATGGACGGAGAAACTACAAGAAACTACCTATCAAACCAGTCGCTGCCAGAAGTCTTCTCAAGACAGCGCTTGAAATCGACTTTACCTGAAATCGGCTTGAAATATCTTTCTAGCTAGTATCGACAGTCCCCCACTGACGGCACTCGAACATTAGAACCACCTGATGAGAATTGCCGCAATGTCAGTGGAAAGGTTGGCTCTGAGCTAAATCAGCCTATCTCTCTTACATGTAATATTGTTAGTAATATTTCGTTCCGTTTGTTAAAATTACGAGCTGATATTTTCTGAGAAAATATTAAAGTGGAAACAAGGGATATTTATTTTTCATTTGTTTAACGTCAAGAACAGTAAGAACTGTGTGTGACGTTTCCGCAATGAGAGGAGCCACGAAAAGTGCAAAGGGAAAAGCAAAGGAAATTGAAAACAGGTAACACAAATATGATTCATAAAAATATTGGATAACTTCGTGTATTTTTAATTATATTTTTAAATGGAAGTAAATAGAAAATAAATAACACTTCGTAGGTCACGTCATCGCTACCAGTTCTCCTGTTTTGTTTTTTTTACTTTAATAAGAACATTTCTGTTACCTGTTCATTATTTCCCTATTTTCGTTTTAATATTTAGATGTGAGATGAATATTACATGGGCAATTTGTTTTATTTTATCAATTTCCGAAGAATGTATCATAAGTGAAAAAGTTGTAATGTCCATCAAACCACATTAAATTGCCCTATCGACTGACATTTTCCCTAAAGTAATACACAAAGACATACATGTGAAAATAATTTGTGTCAAATGTTCATAACTCGTTTACTATTTTTTATCACGACACATTGCTATGGTTTCAGGCATTGTGACAAAGTTTTCATATACTGAAAGGGTACTATTTTTAAAAAAACATTGGTTTTAATTTAATAGATGTCGTTACTTATTTACCTTCTTGGAGTCGTATTCAAAAGAATAAGACAATGCAGAATCAGTAAGGTAGTATCGCGCCTTGATTTGCAAACAACCAACGCAGTAAATGGGAATCTACTTAGTTGAAAATTTAAGTCAGTGATGCATCTATGAATTCTCAGTAGGATAAAAAAATTGAAGGCAAAACTCATGAACTCTGACTCATTGAGGCAAAATTCTAGTTTAGGTTCTGACGTTTTCTTGGGAAATTATTTCAATGAACAATAATGGTGTGACTCCTCTTCTACGAAAAAACAACAAACACATATATTATGTATTGTATATTACAAATATATTAAAGTTATATAAAAGTATTGTACTGCAGCCTCCAGGTCAATGACCCCCATCTCGATCAGGTTTTTCGTCCAGTTTCCCTGGTCCATTGAGCAACTGCTGAGATGGTCCTTTGTTTTGCTTCTGGACATTAATGTAACTTCATTATCTGTGCACGTCTTCTAGAATTCACTAGGAAGTATAGTTATTCAAATTATCGTTTCCATGTTGCGGGAGGAAGTATTATTCCTTGACAAAGGACATCATGCATAAGAGCCCAAAATTTATTGCTTATTTATCCTTGAAAATAGATTTTATTACATGAGTTTCTTTTTAATTAAAAATTCATGTAGTATATGACTTAGAGATCACAGAATTTTGAAAATGTGCACAGAATTCACTTCTCCTCATAGCACGTCATACGCAGTATTAACTGTTTTTCGACGTAAAATAAATAAATAAATAAAAAATGTGTGTATTTTGGTAAAATGAACGTTCTTTAAAGACAAATGAATACAATTCAATTTTACACAATACAATTTTAGAGTCTGACAGTTCGAAACGGCAGTCTCAGTTGTTTCCTGTAATTCATTTCAGGCGAGGTCCAGGACCGAACCATACAGGGTATTGGACCGTGCTTCATGTGTAATCCTTCCTTCCACTTTCCACACTTACTAGGTTTGGCAAAGAGACTAACGCTTTATTCACATATCAGCACTATATATTAAATTGGAGAGCCATTTAAATCTCTGATTTGTTTAAAAGAATTGCTCTTTAAACACGTATACATATACACTTTCATTTATATAAATTAGTATTGTTTACAATTTGAGATTAGTTGAATTTTACAAAAACATTACACTACACAAAACACTTGGTTTTCATTATGTATATTACAAAAATATGTTATTATATCAATTTGTGGATTAAAAGATCATCATTCCTATGTAAAATCAAATATATTGGAAAAATATTTTTAAAAACAATTCATTTAGAAAAGAGACGAAGAAATTCACATTTTGGGCGAGTTGCATTCATTTTTTGGTCTACCTACCTCTTAAAGTGTTAGTTTCTGTTTTATAATAAAGCGATTACAATTTTTTTCTGCCGACGTGCTTCATGCAACCAATTATCTATGCTATATGTACTACTCGTCTCATGACCATCGTATTGTTAATTGATCACCAGAGATAGTTGGTTGTATTGTATAATCTTCTGCCTATTATTGTTAATCCCATTGTGTAGTTTAACCGAATTAATTCGATAGAAAAATTTACTGCTCTAGTTTTAGAAATCTCAACTTTATACTATTCATAGTACAAAAACGCTTAGTTCAGAGATGAGCGTACAAAGTATTATTAAATTCCTTAATTTTTATACGAAAAATGAACATGAAACTTCTAGTAGCTTAGTAACAATAAATTAATGAAAGTTTCGTGGTGCAGTGATGTTCCGGTGCTGCGCTCGTAACATGGCGTGGAGAAGGGCCAGTGGTCGCAGGGAGACGGAGCACCACTCGGAAGTTAAAGTACTTTTTGTATTGCATTGCAAATAGAGCTCTGGCACTACACTTTGAATTTTGGAGAAAAAATGCACATAATTTTTTTGAATATGATGATGCAGTAGAATGTCTTCTCTTTAATCTTGAGAGTACGTAGAATGTTATTTTTATACTATCTTGCAGAACATTATATTGGTCGGAGCATATACTTAAAGTTAGAGTTGTCATGAATGGTAGTATGAATTCTAGGTAAATATTGTGACTTTTATTTGTCTGCTATGTACGTATTTCGGAATTTGCATAAAATATTTGACCATGTTATTACGAACATTATTGAAATACACGGAAAGGGAAGCATTGGAATCTGCGAGAATAGTGTTAGAAATGATTTCCGTGTGTGTATTATCATTCGTACTTTTCTTTTTTGCTGTTTGATTTTTTGTAAGGCGTGCGAAGAGTTTGCACAGGAAATCATTCGGTGTTCAGGTGGAAAATAAACGCCAAATAATCACAAATCAATGGCTGACCCTTGGACTCCTATTTGATTCTCATATTCGTGGCGGAGTAAAATTTTCAGTATTTTGCGATTTCCTTTAACGGGATCAAAAAGTTTGAGGCACCAACCATGTGCGGCACAAATGTTGCATTTCATACTATTTAATTTCAATTGTTTCTTACAAAGAAATAAATATTGTATTTACAAATGTTTAATAATGATATATCGACAATAAAATATGCTGAAAATTTGCGGGATAATCCTATTATTTTTTGAAATCCTCAAAAAATATTAAGAGTTTTAGTGAGAAAATAGTTACCTCTGTATTAAAGTGTAACAAAGAGGATGCTTAGAAAAAATAAGCTCTTGGATAGAATATAGTGTATGAACTGGAGGCAGTGATTTTTGTTGCGACTTTGGAAAATGCTAAAAAAATCAGTGACAATTTCCTTAAGTTGTCCTGCGTGTATGGTTGTGATTTGAAAATGACGCACTTATAATAATGAGGTTCATTTTAATATCTCCGTATATCTTGTGCATATTGAATTCGCTTTTCACCCAGAAACACTAATTTTGATGCAACTTGAGATGAAGACCCTGGGACATTTTCAAAATTAAAAAAAAGCTTCCTAGTGTTTGATTAAATTTTGTTTTTGGATAGTGTGAATGACGTTTCAGAGAATGGTGCAGGTCTCACGTTCGTTGAAAACTAATTTTTCAAAAATTGCAAAAGTTCAAAATTTTTTCAGCACTTTTTTTTTACAATCATGAAGATATATATTTTTTCATTTAATGAAATCTGTTCCTTAAAGATGTATTTTGAAATAAGGTCATGTTCAATTTTTCGAAAATGTGAGTACTTTTCGCGTTATTTTGCGTGAAAATACGGGCGAGAAAATACGTGCTGTTTTAGCACCCCTAGTTTAGTGGTATGGAATTAATTAAAATTCGTTAACCCTATATTTTAATTAAAAATTCGATGTTATAATACTAAGATGCAATTAATATTATTTTCTTCGTCTATCATTATGCAAATATTCATGCTTGCCTTTTTTGTTTAAATTATAGTCTATTCTGACGAAGACAACATTACTTACATGCGTGTAATACACAAATTTATGTGTAAAAAGTGCTGAAACGCACAAGGGGAAAGCGTCGTTTCATTGCGTTTTATGCATGGCTGTATTGCGAATTGCCTATACTGATTAACCTTCGAAAATAGTAGGGGCTGCTTTTTTGCGGATGCTTTGAACTACAGTTGAAGTGGCAAGATGGCGAAACCACTTTCTAAATAATGAATCCTAATAAGGTAATTAATCTTAATTGGACTCTTTTTTCTGAACGTTTTGAGAGTGCTCAATATTTCAGATCAATGAAAGTTGGAAGTTTTTTATGGGAAGCAAAATTTTTATTCACTCGACTTCAATCAGTGCCCAGTCATCGGCGCATCAGTACAGTGAGAGTTGCGATAAATAACTCTGATAATAAACATAAATCACTACAAAACATTTTCAATATTTTCTGTAATTTTCCAATTCGTTATCCATCCGTGACGTTTTTAATTTCTCCCGCGATACATCGTCCCACCCAGTTAACGTTTTCTTGAAATTCATTTTGTTCGAGTTTTTTATGTTTACGAACTTTCTATTGAATCCATTTCAAATCCACTAACAAATTCGTAACGTTATTACGTAGTATTTATTAGAAATAAATATAGCTAAAACTCATGCGATTTCATGTGAAGAAAATTATCATTCATCAATTTCTTGATTCATTGAGGCGATCACTCTTTGGTAACAGCATTTAATTTGACATAATTAATTTATTTCTTTATTAATTGAAACTATTGACTTTTTTAAATGTTCAAAATTCTCTGAGTATATTTGCACGTATATGAACTGTGCTTAAAAGCAAATATTTCATTTCACATTTGCTCAATAACATGCAACTCAGCTTGTTAGCTGAGTCCCATAGCTCTCCTTCGACTGCAATACGTTCTAGGAAAATCATCAAACGATTACTCTTTAGCGTTAATTATGTTTCATTGAACGCATGTAGAATACATTTTACCACTGAATTCATCAGCTTACAACACTAGTGTGATTTGCTGTGTAATAGAAAATAATATTTTTGAATAACCGATAGATTCTCGTAACATTAATGCACATTCGAGTATTTACGTCATACCCTTTTTGTTCGAAATACATCTGAACCACATCATCAGCAGCTGCAAAAACACATTTACATCTGATTATACGTGAAATCTGATATAATTATTGAATTTTTATTTGCACCGGCGAAATATTATCTGAGAAGAGCAATTAACATACTGTATGTTGCTTTATGGTTAGTTCACAATTCAACTATATATTATTTTTTATCTGTTTTTAAAGCATCACGGGTTTCACGATAACGTCTAAAATGTTAAAATTAGTGCTCTAAAGGAAAGTAAAAAATGAACTTAAACGAAGCTCTGAGAGAAAGATCATTTCAATGCCCCTTGCCTTATACCTTCGATTCCCAGAAAATATATTTCAAATTGTATCTCTGGCCACAATAAAACACGATCGTAGCCGTTGTTCCGCATTGTCCGTTTACAATTCGCCGACCAGACTTTCATGAGAGGTTACGACCCCCCGTACGCCTCGGGCACGCTACGATATACATAGCCATGATTAATTCATATACTGTTAATGTTCGTATTGTGTGCGGAATATGAAACCTGTGAAGCGATTCCGCACGGAGATCTCGCGGCGGCATCTCTACCGAAGGCCGAACACGTCGCCCTCCCTCTTCTGCCCCCTTCCTCCCACGACAGCCCCAGCTGCCCACTGCCGCTCCCCATCCCCTAGTTCCCGCCATTCCCCGTGCCTCTCACAACGCTCGTGGCCACGCGGACTCGCCCTCCTTAATTGTCGCGTCCGCGTACTCCACCTTGCGTCTCCATGCCATCACCCCGTTTTGCTCCACAGTTTCTCTGCCTCTACGACACCCCCCTCACCATTCCATCGCAACACGATTGGCTCACAACCCATGCTACACTCCCCTACTCCCCTCGTTGTCCTCGCGCACCTTAGACTTTTCTCTTTGATGAGTTCATTCCTCCCGTTAACTTCCTTTCCATCGCCACCTCCGCCTTTTTGGCCATTCCCGGCGACCACCGCCGCTACCATCACCTCTAATTCCACTGCATCTCCCACGATTGCCGCCTCCGCGCCGTTTCCGCCGGCGCCCTGCACTCCGCGCCGGGGCAATAAGTCACGATTAGGGTGCGGGCTGCCACCTCGACCGCCCACCGGCCCGGGCCGCAGCGCGCGCGGCAGCTCTGGGCCACGCGCGGCGGCGGCGGCGGCGGCGGCGTGCGCGGCGCAGGGCGGACGGGGCGGCGCGGGGCGAAGCGGCCCGCCGGTCGATAGGCGGGGGCGGCCTCACGCTCGCTGCTTCCGCCGCCGCCGCCGCCCCGTCCCACCTCGCAGCCGCGCCGCCCTTGCCCCGCGCCCGCCGCGCCTACCGCCGCCACCGCCGCCGTCGCTGTGGCCTCCCTCGGCTGCGCAAGACGCGCGCCTTACGGCGTTCACGAGAGGCCACAGAAGACTCTCGAGGCGTCTGAGCAAGCCGAGGGAAGCGCGAAGGCGAGCACGCAGGGGCCAATGAGGTCGCGGGCGGCGGCGGTGATGGGGGCGGCTGAGCCGGAGGCGGCGGCTTTGGCTGCGCGGGCCGCGGGGTACGCGTCGGCGATGTGGGTTATGCGGAAGGCGCTGAAATTGCTGAGGAAGGTTGGAGCGGTTGCAGATGGGAAAAAAGTTGAAGGGCGGGATGCTGTGTTGGCGGAAGATACTTTTGTATCAAGGGATGAGTAGAAAATGAATCGCTACTTACACATTTATATTTTGGAATGGAATTTATTTTCTATTCAAACAAATTAGGTGAATTTGTTTCAGCGAGAACAGAAATTGGCTATTTGATTCTACACTTTAAATTATTCCTGATTTTCAAATTATTTGCGATTATTGATGTTCTTCCCGCAATCGTGAGTAATGTGAAGAAATGTGAATAAACCAATTCCTAAAATATTTCAAAATAAAAAGTTACATTTGGCAATATTCATACGTTTCCAGACGGCATTCAGAAAGAAAAACATTCAAAGCAGTTTTCTGATGATTCCATATTTCCAAAATTGTTCTTGTTCTAAGTTTGTAGCGTTTGAATTCTCGTGCTTGTGCCTCTTTATGCGAAGTGTCAGAAGCACCGAACGTAAACGTAACAGCCACGAGGTTAGAGGAAGGACGAAGACAAGCTCCATAAGAATCTACTAATAAAGAAAGAGCCAGTGACAGAGTTCAGGAGAACTCGGGACGTAAAGGAGCTGTTAGAAAGTAAGGATGTTGGAAAGAAGCAAGGAAAGCTGCGGATCATTACCTAGAGCAGTTTAGGGGCGTTGTAGGTTCGCGATCAAGAGTGGCCAGGGATGCAGTGAGGAAGAGAGGAGACGTGGTGGTTTCATTGATATATTATAATTTCCGGGCTCGGTATATCATTAGTCCCGTAAGTATAGTGCATGTTTAGGTGCCGGTAATATTCCTTAGCTGGAGACGCGATTCGGTGCCGACCTACATGTCAGGTCGCGGGTTTTCCCAACTACGTATCTCCCAACAGCGGGGAACCGCCCCATACGGGACACGTTCTAAGATCCCGAAAGTACTCCCGACACGTGTGATCGTATAGTGCATGTATGTGTAAGTATATGTAAGAAAGGGGTGACGATAGGAAAAGGAAGAGGAAGAAAAGAACGCACGGAAATGTCCATAGCCGGTTTGTTAGGTTACTTTTGCATAGTTCACCTGGAGTAGTTCGGAGAAACCACCGAAAAGTACCGATCAGAGCAGTAGCTTGCTAGATTTCTCCTCCAGACAGCAGCTGAATTCGACCTAGCTACGTCGAAAATCCTGTGTCAGTCGACCTCGAGGACCTCCGGTTGAAAGGCATTGCTACGACATCAATTGATACCCTGAGCCACGTAAGCTGGTAGGAAAGATAGACACATGGTGAAAAAATTGAGAAATTGGTGTCGTGTAGTTTCTATAAGAAGCAAATAGGGTCAAGAGTCTTGGAGTATGTTGGGCGCAATTGAGGAGGCGATCTTCGTGAGGGACAAGGGCTTTTCTTACGAATGGTGCTCGAAGTGGCCAAAGGGGAGACGAGGGCGGTGTTGAGGCTGGAGAAGACGTTGGTGGGGTTGCGCGCGGCGTGTCCTACGAGTCTCTTCTCTTTTTACAGCTCAACTTTTTGTCCACGTGAGGACGGACGAGGGAGCATTAACACGAAACGACGGCAGCAAAACGTCACAAACGGGCGGTCTTCTTTCGCGGGTGCCCACCTAAGGGCCATTCATTTATTTAGACGCTCCTAAATAATTTTACGATCGTAGGGGTAGGAGAGGTATGCCATGCGAACCGAAGGGTGAGAAGGCAATAAGAGAGTCTGACGTGAAGTCAGGGAAACGTAGCATAGCTAAGCTACCTTGGAAAGGAAAAAAATGTGATTGGCATTTCATTGCGCTCTCGTGACAATAGCAGTGCCAGTATCTGCCGCATTATCAAAGGTAATAACAGGTGTGCATTGGAAATTTATGGTATTCCTGAATCGCGTAGCGACCAGGGAATTTATCTGAAAATTTCAATGCCACGAGAGGTATTTAATAAGACGAATGAAATTACTCCTAAAAATGTTTTAGAATGCGCCAAATATTAATTATATTGTGTTCGTAACAGCGCTTCCTATGATTGCATGGCATGGTATGGCACCTGTGCTTGGCCAGCAGCGAAGAGGGGGTCAGCATAAAATGTTTTAGAATGCGCCAAATATTAATTATATTGTGTTTGTAACAGCGCTTCCTATGATTGCAAGAAAGAGCTATAAGTTTGGGGGACACACAGACTTGATTGGTGCGTAACAGATATATACTCATACTTCAACGCTATTAGTGTTGTTAATTTAAGAATGGAGTATTCATAATAACTAAGGAGTTTTTTTGTGCCACGCAAGCAAATGTTTTTGGTAGAACTCGATTTCTGTGGTCAGTAGTCTAAGTTCTTAAGTAGGTAGGTTTGGCTAATGGTTTACGATATTTTACTTTGATACAACACATTTTATTGTATTACGTAATGCCAAATCATGTGCAAAATAAATGGCAGCTTTTCTGTACATATTTATATTGCTAAAGAACAACTTGCTATCAATGTTGGTGCAGTTTTTCTATGGAGCATTTTACATTTGAGAGTGTTTTTGTATGGAACAAATGTTATCAATTTAATAATTCAACTTCAATTTCAAGTCCCTATATAACATATAGACGATGTATGTATTTTGCATTTTGGGACGAGTGTCCTACATTGCCGGCTAGCTAACGAGGTTCCTTGCCTTGGCAGAAGTTAATTCCCACGCTTGGCGGGTGCGAGAGACGTGTGACGGACATGGGGTAGTCCCTTCACCGTTGCTAGCAAGCTCCGTCTGCCAAAGCTCCGTCGCCCAGCTACAGAAACTGAGACAATTTTAAAGGATAGCAAGCACTACGAGAAGCGAGTACGCTGCCCATAACCCACCCCATGTTATACATAGACACTGCTATTTATAAACACACCTGATTCGTTCGAGGAATATGTTCTGTATATATTGTCTATGCTATCCGGGATGAGCCGCGTCTCTATCATGATGGCCGACGTTTCGGTCATATTGTGACCTTCCTCAGAATGTACTGCTGAGAAAGGCGACAACATGTTGGCCGCAAAGTCAACCACCATGACAGAGACGCAACTCATTCCGGATAGCCTATGCAATACAAACTCCGGCCGCAGAAGCCAAAACAATCATAATAGTCGTATGATTTGTTTCGCGAACATTTTGAAACTTCTAACAATCAAATTTTGACACAATACAGTAATTTTTAAAAGAATTGCTTAATCAGACACACCGCAGTTAAATTTCCATGTGAAATTTCCCATTAGTCAACGTAACAACGCTTTTTACGCTAATTTCTAAATCAATAATATTTTCGTTTTGAAATTCCATTTAAATATGTTTGTAACGTTGATATTGTAACCATAATCTTTTCATTTTACATAGCATGTTGTCAGATATTATTGATTACAAAACATATAACAATATAATCTTTGTGTATATATTCAGGAGCCCCACAAAATTGCGTTTAGCTTGAGAATGGAGTGGATCGCTAGGGAGTGCTTGTGAAAGAGACATGACGCTGCGCAGGGACAACGAACATGAGAAATTAGAAGCGGACGGGGAAGAGTTAATTACCACGAAATATGACGTTAAAGGGTTCCCGGCGAACGTTGCCATATCGTCTAATTTTGTGAGCTTGAATATCCCACATACGTCCTAGATGTGTCCGATAGACACAATAGAATTCCGTTTTGCTTTCTGCAAATCTCCATTATCGAGCACGCTTCATTGTCCGCAGGAGCACAAGCGCTGCGACGAGAGCAGCGATTTTTAAAGGAGTTCTAAAGAGCACAAGCAAACAAAAGCCGCTCATTGCTGTGCTGTGCGCACGCTGATCACAGAATTCGGTTTTGAGAAACGACATGAACAGTTCAACATTACACCGTATTAAACAAGGCAGTGGTTGTTTTTAAAGGTTGTATTCAAGCGAAGTGCTTTAAGTGACATTTAATTCTTGAATTTCGTAACAATAGTAATTGACGGTGTAAAGACAAAATTCATATACGTTTTGAATAATTGGGAATGTTCTAGTAATCATCAAACTTTATTCCTTATTTATTTATGCCTTACTGAACTTTATTGATATTTGTTTTATGCAAACCTCTTCAATTATGAGTTTTTCCTATTTGAACTATTACGATTTAGATATGAAACTACATCATGGGTGCGACAAGTAATCCTGTTCAAAAACAGAACAGCCCTGCGCAACGTCGTATTTGAACGAATAACCATTAATACGAATTTTGATCCTATAAACGCTGTAAACCTGATACTGCCGAAGTTTCAGGTTGAATATTGGACGGTAACACTTCTGCAGACAGACCAAAACCACTGCTATCTAAGGATATTAGCCCTCCGCGTGGAGCGAAAAATAAGAAAGTTGGAGGGATCTGGTTAAAAGTATCGTTGCGGAAGATTGATGGTCTAACCGAGCTTTTCCCCTGCCTTGTTCCAGAAATGAACAGCACGTTGGAGGCGGCCTCCGAGACCGGGAACGACGTCACGGGGGAGGGCGACGGTGACGTGGACGGCGCGGGCGACGCCGCCGCCGACGGCCCGGGCGACGCCGAGGAAGACATCCTCTACCAGAAAGACGCCTCGTTCTCCGCCGAGCTCGACGTGGGCTCGCCGGGCCTGGACACCAACTCCGTGCAGCTGAACGAGGCGTCGGGCGGCGACGCGGGGCGGGCGGGGGCGGGACCGGGGGCGGGCGGCGACGCGCTCGTGGACGAGCCCGGGCCGCGCGTGCAGTTCGTCACCACGCAGAGCCCCAACCTGGCGCAGAAGGTGCCCGGCGGAGGCGGCACCGTCGACCCGCGCCCGCCCACCACGGAGAGCCTGGAGGCCGGCGGCGCCTCCATGCCCTGCTCCCTGGACTGCGGCGCCGGCGGCGCATGGGCCTGCCGAGGGCGCCCCGCCCAACGCCGTCGTCGCGCCCAGGTGCCAGTGCCCGCTGGGGCGCGGGGGCGACCGATGCGACTCGGGTGCGTATCCTGCGGCATGCAGGTCTCTTTATTCGCTGTGTAGATGTTGGTTGTCTTGGGATTTCTTCCAGCTGGAGCTAGCTGCTCTCCATAATAGAATGCATCATGGACCACATTGATGGTCTACTTGCAAAACCTCGCATGTCAGTTTTCAGTAATTTTTCAGGCGAGAGAAAAACTGATTTGTGACTCTGTTAGCCAGTTAAACATTGAGTACTTTCAATCGCCGATCTAAAGTACTGAAATGCGGTTTTGCCTTCTGAGAGCTCGTCAATGTGTGCCAGACAGGCAGATAAGTCAACCAACGGTATCAAAACCCATTTTGCCAATTTTCAGACTTACGAAGGTTTGCAAGTAGACAATTTATACATTTGATATTTACGCTGTGGTAACGCAAGGACCCATTGGATTGGGGATCAACGGAACACGCGACACTGTACGACCAAACACATGAAAACAAAGGACACACATCCCGGCTCAGAGCGAGTTCAACCCCGCGGCTATTGAAACAGAGGTGTTGAGTCGGTTTGTTCTCTACCCTAGTCGGCCGTTCCGATAGCCATTTCGTACCCAGCGTGTACTGATGCGTCTCGGGTGCGTATCCTGCGGAATGCTGGAAGACAGACATCCAGGCTGGGTGCGAGAATTGACCCCGCGGCTCTTACAATCGAAGCGTTGAATCAGTTCAACTCTCCACAATAGGATGTACCACAGTCCTTACATTTGATATTTACTCTGTTGTTACACAAGGACACTTCGGATCGGGGGGCAAGGGAACCCGTGGCTTTGTGCGACCCAACACACCAAAATCTAAGAACAAACATCCAGACCCTGAGCGAGGTTTGACCCTGCGGCTCTCGGAACCGAGGTGTTGGGCCGGTTCGCTCTCTAAACTCGTCTGTCATTCAGATGGCCATTTCGTGCATACACAACCGACGCGACTCGGGTGCGTATGCAGGCCTCTTTCTTCATTTTGTAAATTTTGGTTTTCTTGGAATTTCTTCCATCTGAAGCTGGAAGCTGAATATCGAGGCCGAGAATAAGAATCGACCCCGGGGCTCATCGAACTGAGGCGTTGAGTTAATTCTTCTCTCCACAATAGGATGTTCCACGGTCCATGCATTTGATATTTACACTGATGTTACACAAGGACTCTTCGGATTGGGGTCAATGTAAAGCGCGACTCTGTGAAATTCAACACACCAAAACCAAGGTAAAAAATCCAGACCCTGAGCAAGATTCAACCTTGCGGTTCTTGAAACGGTGGTGTTGAGTCGGTTTGTTCTCTAACTGGTCAGCCATCTAGAAGGCCGTTTCGTACATAACGAACGAAGTCATTTGAAAAGTACTAAACCTAAAATTGTATTTTATTTTGGATCAGGTTTTGTATTTTATTTTGGATCAAGCTTTGTGTTTTATTATTTGCACATTCCGTTAGTGACAGAGACCCCGTTAATCGTGTTTCATTATCCAGATTTTTTAAAATTTAATAATTACTCGATAAATACCAGAATTGCATTTTGAGTTATGTTTGATCAATTTCATTTAAAATTATTCATTTTATTTGAATTGACCTCTGAAAATTCTGCACTAAGTAATAACAAACTTTTTATAGCATCTGCAGGAGTAAACCGTATCAAAAAGAAAAGCTCTCAGTATAATTAACCAACGATTCTTTAGGATACAGAGAATATCTTTGATCATTGCAAGTGGTATGCAATTTTTGGTATCTTATTTGTATAAACATTTCTATACTATTACCGTTATTATTATCATCATTGTTATTATTATTACTACAAATAATCAACGTATAAAGTTCTTGCGTCAATAAGAGGTAACTAGTAACAAACAGATGAAAGTTGCAACACTTGGCCAATAGCATCTACTGAGAGATTCGCGTAACAGGGATACCATAGAAAAGTAAGTTTTGATACTTATAATTTTAAAATAAAATAATAAAATAATAAATTGTGAAATTTAAAACTTTTTTTTATAGTCTAATTATTTCAATTATAAATAATTGTCCCATATCGTATTTTCAATAAATTGTATTTATAAATACTCTAAAATGTAAATATCTTATTATATGATCTAATTACAACTGTGCGCTTTTGTGATAGGTTTCATGTTAAATTATCCTTTAATGAATCCCAGCTATATCAATAATTTTTTTCATTATATATTTATAAAATAAATTTTTCTGCGTTAATATTTGTTTTACATAGTAACTTTTCGATGATTGGCTTGATGTAGACGTACTGTTTTCAGTGTTATTTCTATGTAGCTCGAATATCTATTAACAGTTTTTAAACTCTGGCTTTAACAGTCTTTCATCCATCGGATTTGCGTGTTATAGAAAGAAGGTTCGATTGCATTTAGGCTTTGCAGGTTTCAGTATTTTGATGCAATGCAATGTTCAAAATACAAAGCAGAATATTTAATGTATTATGCAAAAACATGTTAATCATGCACAGTCATTTTGTAGAAACAACTCCCGATTGCACAATGGTTCGGCAGGTTTCGGTATTTGGACCCATTGTAATTTCCAAAATACAAAGCTGAATATTAGTATACATCATGCATAACAATCCATAATGCAATAAATGAACTTGCTAGTACTGAAAATAAAAGCCAAGTGTACTTTACCGTTAATCATTTATGGCGGCAATATTGTTTTCTGTACCTTTTGTTCTCGTTTACCGTCAATTCTGACTGCTGCGATATCAACTTTAATCTTAATGGAATTGAGAAACATAATGCATCGGTTTCGGTTGAGGATGTTTGGCGTGGTCCCATTGAACATCGTTGTCGCTTTTGGCACCTCATTGGATCATAGACCGTGTAATTAGTTTCGGAGATATGTTCTATTGATAGGTGAAAATCCCCTCACTGTCTGCGTTTTCAATGTGGGTGAATTCCACGTTACAACAATCATTCACATGTGTTGGAACTAGTTTGAGTAGACATTACGATACACACAAGCATAACATAATCGGCGCTCCTGATCTCTAAAAGAAAACTGGTAAAACACGAAACTAATAAAAAATTATTTCATATTTGATATTAGAGATATTTTAGTAAAATAAATGTTAATATTTTTTACATACACAGAAGTGGTGAGAAGTTACAAAGGTAGTGCATGGTGGAAATAGTCTCCTACATATTTTCTAATCCATTACAATTTCAAAGTTTATGAACACTTTGGATACTGTTTATAGTTATTAGCATGAACTACCTTTCCAATATTATTTCAGATCAGTATACAAGAAAAAAACACAGAAAAATAACTTTTAAAGATTTACAATAGATGTGACAAGCCTTTTAAAATTTTTTAAAATTACGTCTGTAAACACGCGCTTACCTCGTTAACAACCATCCATCTAAACAACGCATTAAGAGCGCGTTCATAGCTACGGCCGTTAAAATGCTCGAGAGTCATTAAAAATATTTTAGCGGACTCTCAGATTTAGATTTTACCAGTGCTCATAAATCTTTGAATGAGTATGTCCCTTTTGTCCCACTCGTCTCCTAGCCCTTTTTTTCCTGATTCGTCCGTTTGTCCTCATGACCCATTTGCCCCCTTTTCCCATTAGTTCCCCTTTTCCGCTAGTCCCTTGGCTCATTTTGTCCCCTTGTCCCATTTCTTTCCCTCGCCCCATTTCTTTGTCCCATTCCCCCTTGTCCCATTTTACCCTTGTCCCATTTGTACCCTGTTCACATTTTGTCGGCTTGTCTCATGTTGTCCACTTGTCCAATGTTGTCATATTGCCCAGTGCTGTCCTCGTCCAATGTCCCATGTTGCCCCTTTTTACCATTTTGTCTCATTGTCCTATTCCCCCCATTTACCCTTTTCTTTCCCTTCATTCTTTCCTCGCTTCGTCTCACTTGTTCCCCTTTGTCTTTTTTGGTCCTTCCGCCACTGCGATTGTTATTTAAAAACGGTACCAAGACCCTGCACCAACAACTCTTGTTGTAGAACATCGGGAGTAATGCCAATTCTTAACTCATGAAAGTGTTAAATGTTTATTTTGAATAACTTAGAATACCTAAAAAAACATTGTATGAAACACGTCCTCTACTAATCTTGTTATATAAACAACTATTAAATATAATTCAAATATGTTGAATTCGTATTAGTAAAATATCTTGAGATTGTGCATTGATCTTAAGTAAAAATTCTTACATATCTGGAAACTTATTGAGCATTTTTTTTATTTAAAATGAGGATATTTCACATTTGGGGAAAACATGTAAGATTAAAATCTGATTCGAACGATGCTTTGCAACCGATATACCAATGATGAAAATAAATAAGGTGAGATATATATTGTAATTGAGTTCAGAATATTTAATGAGAAAAACGCCTCCGAAATATCGTTGTATTGCAAAAATTTAAAACTTTAATTTTAGCAAAATTAAATGTTCGCTACTTTTATTTTTTTAAAGTAGAATTTAAAGATTTATAGCAAGGTACGTTGGAAAGAGTTTATTCAAGTAAAGCGAGAGATATGATCTGACTTTAATACATATAGTATAATTGCTTATCCTTCATTTATAAACAATGTAAGACGCGCATACAATTCACGTTCCCTGTAAAAGAAAAAAAAATACATTTATATTTGACAAAATCTATATTTCCAAACCCGATGTAACAATGCTCCAAAGTCACATTCGAGTTTTTAACTTAATTCAGCTCGGAAAACTTCTCATACTACTTAGATTACCCGCGTTCTTTTCGTTAGAATTCAACGTTCAGCTTTTCAGAGCACTCTCCACTTGCTTGCCAGCAAGGCCTTTCGATGCTGAAAAACTTGCAAACATTTTACCATGAATGCTAACGTCTAAAAAAGGAAATAATTTTGAAATAAACTTCACAAGTGATGTTAGAAAAATGTACTGACGTCCTGGAATAGAAGAATTACAAAATACTAATATTAATATACACACCACTGTATTAGTTTCATCTGGGTTTGAAACGTATATTCACATTTTACCAAATCTCCCAAAATAAACGGAAGAAAAAAGAAATGTAATGAAACGCATTAAAAATGAAATATGCCTCAGAGCTATTTCAGGATGCTTCCTAAAACAATATTTAAGCTCCAGAGTTTTTGAGCGTTCTACTCGTATGTACAGGGCGCGCGAAAAAAACCCAACAAATATTCAAGCTTATCTTTATTTTACATGAGTAACAAAAAGAATTACTGCGGCATCTGGGCAGTCAAATGTTTTGAGAGACAGTGCGCAGAATTTTACATTTTGCAGATGGTGTCTGCTCTCGCCAATAGTCCTAACGTCGCTCGCGTACCCACACGAGAGGTAAACGCTGCGGGCGCCCTTTGTATTTGAAACGACGCCCGCTTGTCCCGCTCTCCTTCCCTCCAGCCTTGCTTCGCTCCTGTCCTACTTCCCTCACGCCCTCCTTTCCACCATCCCACACCCACTAACCATCCCACCCTCCCACCCCTCCGGGGGCTCATCTGTGGTGAGTACGCACTGTCGTGCAATATCTCACAAGGTGCAACATCGGATATCCGTGCTTCCCGCTGCGTGGGGGTTCTTGCTCCCCTGCTCTTCTGCATCCGCTGTCGCCCCGCGCGCGGCGCACAGGTCTGCGCGCGAGTGGCGGCGTTCAAACACGGCCCCTTTGACGCTTTGACGGGGCGGGGAGCGCAGGCGCCGCCGCCATTCAAATTACCCAGCTCCTGCAGCCGCCCGGGGGAGGCCCGTCAGCGACACCCACAGCCCACCCACTACCCTCCCTTTTCTCGCCCGCCCCCGCCCCTGCCCGCCCCTCGCCCACTGCCCGCCCTCTGCCCGCCCCTGCCCGCCCTCTGCCCGCTTTCTACCCGATTGCTGTCCGCGCGCTCACTGCTGGCCATTCTACTCGCCCTCTGCCCGTCATTCTGCCCACCAATTTGACATATTCTGGGCGCCATTTGGACCGTCATTCTGACCGACATTATAATGCCTGCCATTCTGACCGCCATTCTGACCGCCATTCTTACCGCCATTCTTACCGCCATTCTGACCGCCATTCTGACTGCCTTTCTGGCCGTCATATCGGCTGAGTTTAGCTCTGGATCAGGATTCCGCTGTTTCTGCTGCGACTGTGAACGAGGTCTTCGAGTGCTAGTACCGACAGTTGCGTATTTTGGATTAAATATTATGTATACTGGTCGAATTTATACTGTCTGGAGAATAATTCTATCGCTTGGCTATTCTGACCGGCAGTTTTCTGTAGTTTCTCTGACGAATACCAGAGGAACGACGCAACAGTACTGACCGGCTTTGGTGGCTAAGGCATCAATTAATGTCACTGCAGAACCTCTAACCGGGAGGTCCTTGGTTCGAGTCCCGACGGTGGCAGGATTTTCGACACTAGCAACATAGGTCACTTCAGCAGCTGTCTGGAAGATAATTCTAGCGTCCGGCTGCTCTGGTCAGTAGTTTTCAGTGATTTCTCCGATCAACGCCTGGCAAATGTCGAGGCAGTACCCTAAAAAACGGACCACGGACCGCGCGCGATCTATTCTTTCTCTTTCTTATCCTCCTCACCCCTTACTTATACACACACTTACACACACCACATTACCAAACATACTGGGAGACCAATCGGGAGCTTAGAGCTTGTTCCGCCTTAGGCCGTACCAGCTTGTGAGAGATACCTGGTAGAGAAAAACCCCGTTAACCGACGTGGATATCGACGTCGATCTTGCCAACCAGGGGGATGATCACCGCAACACTCCCGATAAAAAAAACATACACAACTCTTACGCAGCCAATAACTTTAGCAGTTGACCACTCGGAATCACTAATCTATCAACTGGCGTAGTACCTTCAAAACAGACGAGAACGGCGCGCGATCTTTTCTTCCTCTTCCTTACTTTATATTCCATTTACTCACAAACCCTTGCATGGACTACATTACCACTCATGTTGGGCGACCAATCAGGAGCTTAGACCGACTTGAACGGCGCCCTGATGGGAGGTCCCTAGAGGAGGAACCCTGCGAGACGACGTTTAGATTGGCGCAGAATTTCACGAACCGGAAGAGAGAAACACCGCCACCTCCAGAGATAAAACATGCACTACTGTTAAGAGACCAATGACAATAGATGTTAAGGTGTCCAGACTCGTCAATCAGTCAATCAATCAATGTGCTCTTTGTTCTGCTTTCCCCTTGATCTTTCCCTACCCGACCCCTGGTCGTCCACCTGCCCCCGCAGTGCTTTTTCCGCTCCGCGTCCGCTCCCGTCATTCTTGCATTTACCATTCGTGGCGTGCCGGCTGCCGTCGCGCAAACACTGACAAGCAATCCCTCTCGCTTCCCTTCGTTTCTTCCATTTGATCTTCTGGGTTTTTTTCCTCCATGGATTTTTCTAACAAGTCCCTTTTTTCGGTTAAAGTGTAATGTATACTTGTTACTCCTTGCAAAATCTGTGGGCTTTCCTCACTCTCCCATGTGTCTCGAGCGATAACCCTTCTATTATTACACACGTCCCTAATTTTGCAGTCATTCCCTTTTGCTCTCTCCGTTTCCCTGCAATCCCTACGGCACGTCTCTTTACTATCAGGTTAACTGTTCTTTATTTCATTTATTTTTCTCTAGAAATTGCTCTTGCACTTTTGTCAAACGCCTTTTACCTTTTATTTTTGCACTTACACCATCTCCGTCCGACTCCTTGCTCGCCCACCTGCCGCTACATCGCTCGCTTCTCCCGGGTGCACTCTACACTACGCGCTCCTGCAGCGTCCGCGAAGGTCTCCCACAGAGACACTTTCGGCACAGCCGCCTCTTCTTCCCGCTACCCCGCAAACCCCATCTGCAGTCTCCGCAAGCCTCCTCCTCTCCCATGCGCCACCCCCTCGCGCCTCGGCCCCCCCCCCATTCACTGCGCCCCCCGGCTCGGCCGCCGCGTCGTGCCACACCACACCCCACCGCACCACACGCCGCTCCCCCCGCACTGCTCTCTGGCACTCGCCGCCCGCGCCTCGCCTCGCGCCCGCACCCGGCACCTCGCAGCGGGAGCAGCTGAATGATTGCGGCCGTGGCATACGCTCTTTGTCTCCCTCGCCGACTGTCGCGTTCTTTGCCTCGTCCTCGCTTTGTGGCTCTCTCTCTCTGTCACTCGCGCCCGCGCTCGCGCTCTCGCTCTCCCTGTTGCCTCGGCCCCTTTCGCTCCGCCTCTGCGGCGGCCCCCGGGCCTCTTCTCCCTGCCCCCCCCTTCCCCCTCCCCTGCGCACCCCGCGCGCGGACGGCGCTCGCCTCCGGATGAGCTCTGAGGCGGCGCGAGGGCGGGCGCGAGGGCGAGCGCGAGGGCGGGCGCGAGGGCGGGCGCGAGGGCGGGCGCGAGGGCGGGCGCGAGGGCGGGCGCGAGGGCGGGCGCGAGGGCGGGCGCGAGGGCGGGCGCGAGGGCGGGCGCGAGGGCGGGCGCGGGGACGGGCGCGAGGGCGAGCGCGAGGGCGGGCGCGGGGCGGGCGCGGAGGCGGGCGCGGGGGCGGGCGCGGGGCGGGCGCGAGGGCGGGCGCGAGGGCGGGCGCGGGGGCGGGGGCGGGCGCGGGGGCGGGCGTGGGGGCGGGCGCGGGTCCAGCGGCGCAGCTGCGCGAAGGAGGCCGGCGCGGCGGACAGGGCAGCGCGAGACGCTCTGCGAACGAGGACTCGGCGCCAAGAAGAGAGCGACATTACGCAAGAGTTGCGGACAATGACCTGCCGGAATCGTGCTAATGAAGTACGAGGATGAACCTCCGAGACGGTTGTGAAGTCGGGGAGAGGATGGACGTTCGCACGGGAATGACCTGGTATTCATTGCTTTGTGTAGAGATGAACGGGGAGAGTGAAAGGACTAATGATATATAAAAAGATTTTTAAAAAAATGCTCCATATATCTCAGAGACGAGGCGAGAGACTGATAAATAATAATAATAATAATAATAATAAAAAATATTAATAATAATAATAATAATAATAATAATAATACAAAAATTTGATATTTCACATAAGTTAACAAAGGCATCAAATGCACCGTAATGAATTACTGCGTGTGTTCTGGTGCAGTTTATGTAAGCTTATAATTACAACCAAACTGAGTTATAGTACAATATACTAGATCATTTATACGGCAATAAAAGATTTACAATATGGTTAGTTAACAATACATACAAAAAAAAATTAATGTTTATTAAAATTTATAAATAGGATAAAAATTTATATTATTGAATTGCGATAGTAAAAAATTAAATTGTTTTCGTGACTAGAATGTATCTTATAATATGGTTTTTGAAATCCTTATGGTTTAGTTTTCGAACTTCAGATATATGTGCAATTACGGATTTATACAACACAGTACATAACCATAAACCATGAAATGTCCGTAATCTGAAGCTATTTTATCTTGCGTTCTGTTCATGAGTCACTACTTGGAAACTTGTTATATTTTTATGAATACATAAAATTAGAGCTGTAATTGCAGAATGATACCAGAAAATCTCGACTGAAAGAAACAAACAGGAAATAAAGTAAGGTGATCAATGCACTGCTAAAACCTTCTGCTTGTTGAGATCTGTAACAGATTTGGATGCAAGCTAGTTAAGGTGGGCGTGGCTGGTTGGTAGCCAGACAGTGAACCGCGCAGTGGACGAGCAATGGACGGACAGTAGAGGGCAGTGGACGGACAGTGGACGGAGCAGTGAACAGGCAGTGGAGGGAAGTGGATGGGGCTGGAGCTATGCGCACGTTCTCCGAGAGCAGGGTGAGAGCGGGTTAGACCAGGCGACGGTAGTGCGTTTGCGAATTGAGGTGTAGAACAAGCGCCGGCCGCATGGCGAACAGCGGGGACGTAGAGTGAGAGACGGTGCGCGCGAAGGGGAGAGAGGCGCCGGCGCGCAGGTGACGGTGGGAGGCCGGAGGTCGCCGGGAGGTGGAGAAGGGGTGGGACGGGCGGCCGGATGGGGGGGGGGGAGGGCGGTGGCTCCGCCGGCGAGGCCCAGACAGGCAGCGAATCTCCATTTAACATTCTCGGCCGCCCGCTCCCCGCGGCCCGCCCGCAACACCTCGGAAGGCGGCGCAGCGGGCAGGGCGGGGGCGGAGCCGAGCGCCGCGAGCCGAGGGCCGGGGAGGAGACGGGGCCCGCAGGAAGCTCGTGAGGGCCGCGCGGGGACGCGGAAGGCAGCGAACGCTAATTAAACGCACAAAATAAATAGTCCCCTGCTGGAGGCGGCTCTTTTCGGATCCCGTCGGCGCGATCCTTCTCTTGGCCGGGGGTGTTCGAGGGGCAGGGAACGCAATCTTTTCCCGCTCTCTGTATCGTTTATCATTTATTTATCATTTATTTGCTGATTTGACAATCTCCACCGCAGAGCACATGGCGCTTTATTAATACCGGGTTTATGGAGTTCGTTTTTCTCCATTACGTTTTTCATTTCTAATGACTGCACTGAACACGGATATATATTTTTCTTCCTTTGCTGTTGAATGTTCAATGCTTTAACGCCGGCAATCCAAATCATTCGGAGAGGATGTAAAGCGGTTTATTTAGGGATCGGTCAGATTGAGATGTCGGGGGTGGAGGATGAAATCCGCGCTGCGTTCCAAAAGTCGGTGGCGCGGTGCGGGTGGGCTGCGGCGGGGCGGAGTGGATCGTTGTGGAGCGAGGTGGAGCGGGGAGGAGCGGGGAGGAGCGGGGAGGAGCGGGGCGGAGCGGGGCGGAGCGGGGTGGAGCGGGGCGGAGCGGGGCGGAGCGGGGCGGGGTGGGGAGGAGGGCGGCGGACGCTGCCGACACACGTGGAGGTCGTCAATTGTCCGCGGGCGCGAGCGGGACGGAGCGGCGTGGTGCAGCTCACCACGGCACGCCGCCGCGCGCCCGTGGGCTTGTCCGCTGGTGTGCGTTGTAGCATTCCTGGCGAGGCGCTTCCTACAACGCGCGTACGAGCTTCCATCGTGTCGACGCGTCTGCGCCCCGCACCCGGCGCCAGAGGTGACGAGCGGCGGGAAGCAACGAGAACGGCCGGCGGCGCGCGTCTGCGACGTGGTGTGCGTGTAGGTGTGAGTGTGAGTTCGCCGGAGGGGTGGAAACAGAACGGGGCGAGCGGATGGGACGCGCGCTGCAGCGCCGGTCTTGCGCGCGCTAAACAGAACCGTAATGCGCCTCCTGACCCGATTACACAACCCGGCTGTTGCCACGGCAACACTAAAGGCCAGACCTCAACAGCCGCGGCGCGGCGAGGGGCTGGGCTGGGCTGGGCTCCGCGCCGCGCCGCGTCACGTGGTGCAGCAGTCGACGACTGTGGCGCCGGCGCCGACGCCGAGGCGACGCACGCGAGCACGCGGCGTTGCGCGGCTCGGCCCGACCCGACGCGGCCCGACGTGACGGGACGCGCCGGGACGAGGTGGGACGCGGCGGGACACGGCGCGATGCCGCTCTCGCCGTACCCGCCGCCTCTCGCTGCCCGTCGCGCAGCCCTTTGACGTTGGCGCGCCGCCGCCGCCACCCTCCGCCCTTGCAGTTCATTACGTCGCCCTGAAATGTAAACTCTTACATTTTATACGAAAAACTTTTTCCAATAATGTTCCACTACTAATTTCATGAGTCTACGTGTCTCCAATTATCTGCAGTTGACTTGCACTTAAGAAAGGCTTTAAATAAACGGAAAACTTAAAAAATAAACACAGTTTACGAAATTGCCTAGAGTGTTGAATAATATAGTACAATGTGCGAATATGGGATGGAGTCCAACTGGTTATAGTGTTAATATACATTGCACATTCGCTAAATACAAGCTAGTTTGTTTCTGAAAGATATATATAAGTAATATTTTACATAATCGCATATCTATATTATCTGTATAATTGAGTGATAATAAAAACATAGCAGCTGTTTTTGGAGGTTCATTGTCACATACGAAATTTCACATTTTATCGTAACATTGTTAACTTCCTATTTTTGACATACCTCGATAAACTAGGCAGTTAATATTTGAAAAATATTAACAATAGTAGTTTATACGGAACAACGTATTCTTCAGTGAAAGAATTGCCCAATTTCTTAAATTAATTTAAAGTTTCGATGTCATTAAAGACGCATTTTCTTGTATTAATTAAATGTGTTAAATTAAATTTAAAATAATAAAAATAAATTTTTGATATCCACATTTAAAAGTATAAAATAACTTTTTAAGCGCAGTTAATCAAAAAATTATCAGCCTTTTAATTGAAACTAATGAATTTGGGAAATGGAAACTTTTATTGTATTCTTATGCTAAAACATTATTTACCTCGAAAATTAGATATCTTAATTTCTTTAATAATTGCTCTTAGAAAAATATGGTAATGCCAAGGAAGATTCTGAGTTCCAGGAGTAAGTTCAATTCCATTAGTAAGAATGAGATAATATTTTTGGACGCAGAAATACGTTTTTGATGGTGAACAGATGTGTTTCTTATTGACGAAAACATTTGAAGGAGAAATGCAAATTTTTGGTAGTTTCCATAAGATTTTTTTCTTGATGAATAAACCCCCATAGTCTCGTTCCAAAGGTATATAAGTTACTCTCATAACCATTTCGTATCTTTGCGTAGCAGATATAAAAAGACTTACAAAGGTGGTAATTGAACGAGAATAATGTGTTTATTCTTTTCGCTTTTGTATATTATAGACCTTCAACGTTAGTTACGTGTTACATAAGTGGGTGTGAAAATCAAATGTGATCACGTTGTGTTAATACGAAGGTAGACGTGCTTTTGAATTTTCAGGTGAGAATACATGAGAGCATCTGAGTGGTGGGTATGTTATTGGTTGTATGTGTACCTGTTGCGTGGGTGTGGATTGTGAAAGCCTGCTCAGACTAAAGGCATAGATACCCAAACACCCTTTTGTATACAAAGCGTCGTGTAGTCCTGTGTTAAATACCCCCTGGTCTGGAAACACGCGCTATAAAATGCTGCATCGTGTCATACGCAGGAGGTGCTGGAAACGATCGTTTGGCACTGCGTGCTATCAGAATGGTTTATTTCCGTAGTCGTTCTTTACGCAGACGTGTCGTTTCACGTTCTGGGTTGTGTCATTTCCTGGCACGACTCTTTGAATGAATTATTTGTCGCAACTGTTGCCATATCTCTAAATCACAATAAACACGTGCAATTGTCATATAATGTTATTAAACCCATAGTGTGGAATAATAGCAAGCAATATTAGAGTTGTTCTGCAAATTATAATGAATGCCCTGTGCATAAATTAAACACAATCGTCGAGTGGTCGGCGCTCCCACCTACTGCTGAGTTTCCACGTAGTTACTTTTCGTAATTGCCTAAATAATTTCAGCTTTTTGTCTTCCGATGGTTTTCTCATATCTGATACCCATTTATCGAATATTATTCCATATCTTCCCTGAAACTGGTGTACTGTTGAGGGATCAAAAATGCTTAAAAATAAGATGAATGTTCCCTCTTTCTGAGCGAGACATGACGCATGTTCTGTAAATAGGGTTAATGATGTTAATGTCTACCCAATCTTTATTTGGAGGTATAAAAAAGCAATAAATAAAGAGATACACAAATCAAATACCAAATATCGAACAAACTATATTCTTTTATCTGCATTATTTTGTGAAATTGAAGACGAGTATTCTATCTCTGACGGTTTTCTTCCCTCAGACATTTTCATTCTTACGGATTTGTACCTGTACCATAAATATCGGGCATTGACCGTCTACTCTTGTCCATTACAAGAAATATGAGCTTGTTTTTTCATGACTTATCATGTGTGAGGTCGGATTATATGTTTACGGAAAGACGTGGTGAAAGGACGCGGTCGAAAGCTAATGAACTCTGAGACGCAGTGTTTACTTCTTCCGGCCCCTTTCGTGTCGGCGGCGCGCCCATAAATCCTGGAAATGTCAAAGCGCCATTTTCTGTATTCCCTGGTATGGGCCGAGAAAAGGAAGTAGCCGCTTTGCGCCCTCCAGGGGTTTGCGTCAAGCGCCTCCACGCGACTTCGTGGAAAGAAACTTTCCTGGAGGTGGGCTCATATTTTTTCTCTAACTCATAAAACACATGACAGTAAAGAAAACATTCATCAGCATTCAACATTCAATGACCTTAGCAAAATGCGCCTTGTAGAGGTGTATTTCATTTGTAACTTGTTCAATTATGAGTATTTCAATGGCTTAAAAAAGAAGTAATTGACGTACATATTTCCTTACATTTTGCTGTAAATGAAGATATAACAGCTCTATGTTTATTGTTAGTATATTTCTTGAAGATCGTTTTTCATGGTTTAGTTCTACTCTTCAATTTTTTCCATTGATAGTTAACGTTTATAACGATTGTGAACTATTTTATTTTATTTCAAATCATAATCCGTTGAAAATTGAGTACTATTGACATTGAAGTGTGATGTACCATCATGGATTCCGCAAGTAGTGTTATTAGGGAGAAAATGAAGAAACTATTAAGAATTAATAGTTAAGCCATCCATACATATGAATCGTTTTTTATTAAAATTCGTGTGTTAAAAAGTCAAATAAATATGTTGAAGAAAATGATTATTGATTTATCTAATTTGACAGGAACTGAAAATAGTCTCTTACATGAAATAAACTTAGACAATCTAAATAGCAATGCTACTCACTACTAAACAGTATCAACACCTTTACAAGCAACGCCATTATTCCAAAATTTGAAGCCAGAGGCACGAGCGGCCGGGCGGAGGAAACAAGCGAGTTAAAAAGGAGGAGACGCTGCCTCGAAAATCTGTTCTGCCGTGTCGTGTCGGAACGAGTTATAGTTCCCAGGGCCGCACCGGCGCACCAGCTGCCACCCCCAGACTCCACCAACTCACCTCACTTCAGGCCGCCCTCCCCGCGTTCCCGCGTTCCCCAACCATCCTCCTGCCATTTTCTCTTCCTCCCCGCCCTTCTCCCCGCTCCCCGCACTCCCCCCCCCGCCCTCCCCGCATCTCCACCCACCCCGCCCTCCCCGCATGCCCACCGCTCCCCGCGATCCTTGTTCTCTCTGGGCTCCGTCCAACCCGTGATCCTTTCTCCGCGCTCCCTCCTCTCCCCGCGTCCCCGCCATCCCCGCAATTCCTCGCCCTCCCCGCGTTCTTCACTCTCCCCGCACTCCCTTCTCTCCCCGCTCTGCCCGCGTTCCCCGCCCCCGTGCTCCCCTTCTTTCCCGGTCGCGACCGTCCCTCGGGCGGCGCCGGTCGGCGGAGAGGCCCGGACGCAGCGCCGCCTCGTCGCCTCCGAGGGCGCGCCGCGCCGGGCGCCGTTGTTACATGCCCCACGGAGCACGTAAATGGGCTACCGTATTGCGAGGCACCTTCGTTTCGCCTTTTTCGGGACGTCGGGAACCAGAGAGCAATGCTCCGCCGCCAACAAGCGGCGTAACATCTCGAACGGGAGGCGGGATGCATACCTGGTTTCCTTTGGCGCGAATCGTCACGTGTTGCCTGGGAAATGAATCCAACTTCGCCCTACTGAAGGTTTTACGACACTGCAGCGCCGCCGCCAATAAGTGCAGCATCCCGCACAGCCGGAGTGCACGCCGGGTTGCGTTTGGCGCGACGGATCAAGTATTGACTGGAAAATCAATGCAACGTCGTCGTAGTGTAGGTTGTACGGCATTCCTGCCCCGCCGCCGCCGCCGCCGCCGCCGCCGCCGCCGCCGCCGTCATCAAGTTCAACGCCCAAAACAGTTGGAGAGTATGCATAGTTGCGTTTGTTGTGACACGACAAGTTTTGACATGAAAATAAAAGCCACACAGAATCACACTGAGCATTCTGCGTTTTCGTGTGCCATGCATAATGTTGGGTTGTTGTGGCTAGAACGAGTGTGCTCAACGTGAGAGAGTGAGAGAGAGATGATCGCTCGAATACTATCTATATATTTCTCGGAGAAACAATCTAAACGAATTCTTAGGTTTCTGATGATACGAATCTGCTACAAATATTAAAAGGATCATTTCAATGCTTGCGGTTCCAGTAATCCATGGCACAGAAAACCTGCGATGTCAAAATATGAGAGGCTGATAAAATAGACGCACAGTAGCATCTTATGAGAAGGATCCAGAATTTGAAGGTGGATGGTGAGGAACAAAGTGAAATCTCATGAATGCAATGCAAGTAGCATTCGCGACACCTCAGAGTATCCGAAAAAATGTTGTACAAGAAATTATTCTGAATATCATTCAAAAGAAAGTCATAACAATAATTGAAAAGCACACTGCATTTATTTACGGTCGCCTGTAAGTGCAATTACTTACAACGCAATTGATGGAACAGCTTAACCGAGCGCCGAGCAGTCGAATGAAATTTTGTTTCAAATATATAAAACAATGTATCCCAATTACGTAGATAGACATTGAACACCATGAAAATGTCTAAACACTTCGCTTTGAAAACAATGCAGTTCTTTTGCGAGAGAATGTTCGTCAATCAGGAACGAAACCTGGAGGTATTTAATGTAGATGATTCGTCAGAAAACTCCCCCTTCAGCGTCATAAAATTTCTGGTAATGCAAATACCTTCCTTTATCAAATGTTTAAAGAAAGGGATGTCTCTTTTAACAGTTCCTCAATTCCGCTTTTATGAACGTCTTACCTAGAATGTTGGAACTCTTTCCATTGTTGAAATTCTGCTTGTACTTTTATTCTATTTTTAAGGAGTGATTTAATATTTTTAATGAATTTTTTTTTGTTTCTTCTGGCAGCTTTGCGAAGACGAAGGTGTCGTTTTCAGAATACTGCTCTGAATATTCATTAAATATTTGTGTTTATAGTACATTCTAAATTTATATTGTTTCTTTCTTCTTCTTCTTTTGGAGTATACATTTAGTTTTTCTCTGGGTGTCTACAACTTCGCCATTAGCGACGTAAGTGTAGTGCATTATATATTCCTGGGGTGGCGGTGTTTCTCCCTACAAGAAAGAGAGCCCCAACGCCGATCTAAAAGTTGTTTCGATGGTTTTCCACTCCATGTGGTAACTCCTCCAGCACGGCTCCGCTGGAGAACCTCTAAGTCCCAGATTGGTCTCTCGACGTACGTGTTAGTGTAGTGCATAGAAGTGTGTATGTGTGTGTATGCGTGTGTGTGTGTGTGTGTGTGTGTGCGCGTGCGCGTGCGCGCGCGTGCGTGCGTGAGTGTGTGTGTGGGGGGGGGGGGCGGGCGCGAGTCCGCGCGCGTAACGGGTGAGCGGACACGAAAGAGGAAGTAGAGTTCGCGCACACTTGGTGTCCCATTTGGTACTGATCTGGTACTCGGCTGGTATTGATCTGAGAAACTGCCAATCAGAGCAGCCGACTGCGAGAATTTATCCACCAATCAGTGACTAAATTCTATCTATGTACGAAACTAGTGTCCAAACTCCGCCTTTGTCAGAACTTTAACCTTATGACATCCCGATCAGCGACACTATAAAAGCGACGGCTATATTCTGCCGTTGCAGCCGATTTTTTCGTATGCATTTTTAAATATTTTATTATTATATGAATTAATATTTAAAACGAGATACAACTTCCCAAAAAACAAATTCCAAATATTCTTGTAGATACAATTGAGAATATTACAGAATGGAATGCAGAATCATAATATTATGGGAAGTAAAATTATTTACTGAACACTTTCTACATAATGCAACAACGTGCAGGTACAGCGTGGGCAGCTGGATACTGTGTGAAAATGACATCAATTAGCGTTGGTAGTGAAATCAGCAAATTAGCCCCAACGATAATTGCATGGCGACAAAGTTTTTAGTGAGGTTTAGAAATGGAACCACATTCAAGAACCAAAAGATCGTTTCCACAGGCCACTTTCCATCCCTTTGTGGAAATATGAGGTAACACACAGATGTCCGAGCTGTCATTTGAATACGCTACGTTTTCAACCCGGGCCAAACACATCGCACACAGATTTTGTCGTATCAAATTACTATTTGTTTAAAGCATTAAAACCTCATATGCAAAACGCATATTGCTTTGAACGTGGTGATGATAAACCCAAGAGAATATTTCACAATTTCCATTCTAATAACGTGCCTGAGATTGTTTCGTCTCATAGATGTGAATACACTGCTTGATGAATAAACATGTCGACTGTAACGATGAAAGTTTTCGGAAACAAACTGTTCGGTTTTCCACGTATAGATTGCACTGGGATTGACTATTCCAGCTCTTTCCTTGAATCTTTCCACGCCCTGGCATTGGACGCCTGTAAATTCCCACAGGAGTAAGCGCTTACACTCATATTTCAGTGAACCCTTTTCCTCGTTCGCCTTTCATCATTTCCTGGCCGTTTTATGTTGCATTTAACGAAGTAAATGAAACAATTCTTGAATAAGCTATCTGAACCATATATAACACAATTAAAAATTGAGGAGAGAAAATGTAAATAACATTTCATCCACCGCATCTTTATTCACTGTAATAATTCGTCTTCATTTGTTGTAAGGACCAGATGTCAGTACTCATCTTCAACCTTGGAGATCCCACACCAAAAAATCGCAATTTAAGAGTGGGTTAAATTACCGCTGTCTTTTATACGCAAATCATTTGGTTGTTTCACGTCGCCAGATATCCTAAGTTATTCAGATAAAGAACTCTTCCGCCATCCGCGAGCACATCTTCCTTCTCTAAGCCCCTGTTACGAGTTTTCTCCCCTCCGTCTAGGGCGACTGCAGGCTTCTAAAAATTCTGTTGTGGTGACTCGGGGTATAGAGAGAAAAGTCCTGCGCACTACAGACGTTGTCGTTTATTTTACTTAGCGAAAAATCTCCAAAAATCCGCGACCCTGGGAAGCAAGCGGTCCGAGGCGCGGCAGGGCGAGAGGGCGGGCGAATGGAACGTGGGGCGGGGCCGGGGTGGGGGCTGGGTCGGGGTCGGCGATGGGAACAGGGACGGGGAACACGTGCTGAGTGCCAAGGGACAGGAATGTCGGGTTGCGGAGTCTAGAGGTATGTGGGCGGGATATAAGGTTTGCTGGGATTAGAGTGTTGAATTTAACAATCGTCTAATAAGCTACATTGTCAGACTTCGGTGGGATTTAATTTTAATTAGATTGATGATATGATTCCGATAATGAAAGAAAAGGATTAAACTTGTTTTAATGACTGTATTTGAAATTCTATTTTATGTTCCACTTTGCTTATATATTTCATGTAAATTTCATTGCTCCATGGAGCAAAACAAGTCTGGAACATGGTTTTTATCCAGTTTCGAGGAGACTCTAAGAGCCAATAATGGCATTGTACTTCTGACTTAAAATGGAGATTCACTCTTTCCCACACGGTAGGTGCAAGATAGATTGCTTTTACTCGTAATATATTATTATTAATACCATTAACCTTATAGTAATATAGATTAACTATATTAATTTGAGTAGATTGTGCTTTCTGAATCTGTAGCATCTTGCCTCACAGAAGGCTAGTCACCCGTTGAATAAAAGGCAATGGAAATGGGGTGGCATCAGAAGTGGTAACGGGGGAAGGGTGGCGATAGCGGCTGAGTTCGGTGCGGGGTGGGGTGGAGTGGGGCGCGGAAACGGCTTGTGGGCTCCAGCGCTCTGGCGTTCTTCCCGCCGCCGGGTTCGCGAGCGCGTTGTGGGAGCTGTCATCGCCCTGGGGTGACAAAGGGCCTTAACGATCCGTTCGCGATTCGACCCCTGCCGCCGTCTCCTCGCGCAACCTCCTCCTCCCCCACCCCCTCTCGCGTGAGATAGATTTGTGGCGTTCGCGGGGGCTTCCGCTTAAGACGTATCGTTCTGGCGGAAGCCTCGAGAGTTTTCCGATCGTCCTATATCGACTGCAGATTTATTTGTCGCATATGGATGCCAATGGAAGCAGCATACTCTGTCGTTGCAGCGAGAAAGTCATTGAGCCAAATCGAGATTGTGCCGCGGGGAATGAATCGGTCGCTCATCAATTTTCAATCAATTTCCCACTGGCTGTGTAATAGATTGTGTCCTCGCGTGAACTTACAGGCATGTCTTGTGGTATAGAGATTTCAATGTCTAATTTAAATTCCTCTGGTTGTAATGCTGAAGAAGTAAAAGGATCATATGATCCCTACTTTTCAAATAATTCGTAGTAAAAGTACAATATTTCCACTTTAATTATGAATAAGCGACAAATACGGAATATTATTCTCAAACATTAAACATAAAATGGAAAAAAGATGAATTCCATTTATTGAATTATGAACGGCGAATATTTAATAATTTTAACTCTCAGAAGGAACACTTGGACATATTGTGTCTAACAATGAAATATTTTAACTAGATTTTTTTATTATTAATTTTGGATTAAATCTCTCCTGCCACGAACTACGTAAAAATTTTAAAGTCGCTACAAAAGGAAAAGGCAGATTTTATTGAGGAAATCTGGAGAAGAAAACGATAATTCTCATTAGCCAAAGCCTAGTCCCAATATTCGAATTGGTTCAATCCACTATTAGCTTCTTTTTTTATGAATTTATTTTCATCAACCACATAAAATGTTATTTGTACACCAGGAACGAGCTTAAAGACATCGCGCTTCGTTCACTAAGCTGATACTCTTATTTCTGCTTGATATCATACAATTGTGAACTACAAAGATCGTTAACAGGGAGCTAGAAGATTCCGTATTCAATCCCTCGGTGCTCGGTCGCGGCATTTGCCGGTAAGCCGCTTTTGTGTCTGTTCTCGACGGCGGTTTCTTTTGCGTCGTCTTTGGGCGAAGCTCTTTCTCTGCTATTGAGGGACGCAAGTTAAAGTCGTCTCGATTACTTTCGTATCTCAAGTTTTAGTAGCTACTGCAGCCATTTCACGAGACATCGAACATCCTCGTTTGTAAAACGGTGCGGGGTATGGCCATGTAGAAAAATAAGTGGTGCTACACATTTTGTCTGATTATTGGTAAAAGATGCGTAATATAGTCGGCTGAAAGGGTTTTTGAGAAAAAATAGGATATAACAGTACTTTCGGTACTACATACAAGTCATGAGTATTAATATCTTTTTCGGAACTTCGTTTACGAGAAAGTAAATACGAGAAAATTTTCGTTTCCGATACATCAAGCCGTAGCTATGTATTAACAAACAATGTAACAATTTTTGTTTATTTTATATCATACTCAAAGAGCTGACATTAATTTGAGGTATTCATCATGTCACAAAAACGAGCTGAGTTTGAAACTAGTTGAATTTCTTCCGTATTCTCCCAAAACCTTCTCACATATTGACGACATTACATAATGTACTTTTTAACCCAGTATTCTTTCATTTTTATTTTATTTAAAAAGTTTGAAACAAAGTAATTATTTCAGTACATTAATACATTATTTCAAAATTTCCAGCATTTATTTGTTATTTTATAAAGCGTTTTTAATCATGTACAATATTCCAAATAAAATATTCGTAATAGACCTGTGTCCAAACTAAATAGTGAGCAACTTGCAATGTATGTAACACATCCAGAAAGTTTTCCCCTTACGTCTAATCAGTATGGTAGCTTCCTTTGAGACTGCAAGACGGAGCCTACACAAACAATTTATAAAAAAATATGCAGTTTTCATAATAAACTTTATATTTTTTTTCAATATACACTTATCTCGTCTGGCCGACAGTACGACTTCAGCTTTATTGCAAACGACAGCACCACCCTCAGCATTTGGAGCCTTCAGCGCATGCGGTGCGTGAGTGCGTGACACGCTCGCAGAGACACGCGTGTAGAGAGGAATGCAGGCAACTTTGTTGTCCGAAGGCTGGCCTGGGCGGGCCTTTCGGGGAAGTAGAGATCCTTTGAGAGCGTAGGCTTCCGCGGCCAGAATTTGAACTTACTTGGCTATCCGGGAGATGCCGCGTCCAGGGCACAGGTGCCGACGTTTCGGTCGCCATTCTGCGACCTTCATCAGGTAGAGATCCTTTGGATCCCGCGGTGGTCACTCAGGCAAACAGCACTCGCACACACACCAGTATGGTTAGTCGCAATCTCCTTTCAAAATGTAAGGCACCGAGCGAAGAGACAGGCAACAAAGTGTGTTTCGCTAGCGGAGCAATTATGGCCAACGCTAGTCGTTTAACTCACACTTTTGGAGAGCAATTGATTGTATAAAGTGTGAAGATTTATTCTTATAACTTCGTGTGAAGACTAAATATTTTCTAATGATCAAAATGAAATTTAAAGTTATATCTGAAGGAATTTTGTATGTGAAAGGAACAAGAGTGAAAATAGATTAATGAGACGAAAATTGCTATAAAACCATTGTCCACACATTGGTGTCATTATTATTATTATTATTATTATTATTATTATTGTTGTTGTGGTTGTTGTAGCAGACATTCTGTTCAGGTTACAGTGATATCTCCGCGATGGCTGCTTTCACGAGAAGGAGCTTACTCTCTCACTCACACTTAGATGAGCGTTTAGTATTCGTGGGAACATACTATTGATTGATTACTTCGTGTTTCCAGGGGCGTCAACTGCTATGGTCATTAGTTTTATAAGTGTGGTGAATGTTTCACAAGTGTGGTATTCTTTCCCCCTCTTAATGGCGACATTCGGCGTCAACCAGGAGTCAACTTGCGGGGTTTTTCCAACGAGGTACCTCCCACCTGAGAAGCACTGGCTCAACCAAGACAAGCTCCGATCTGGTCTCCTGACATCTCTGGTAGTATAGGCATGTACATGTAAATATGTGTAAGAAAGGAGTGAGGATAAGACAAGGAAGTGGAAGGAAAGATCGCGAGCAGTCCGTTTGCTAGGGTACTGCTCCGGCATTTGCCTGGTATTGATCCGAGAAACCACGGAAAACTACCGATCAGAGCAATCGAGTGCTAGAATTCTCCCCCAGACAGCGGCCGATCTCGAATTAGCTATCTAGCTAAAATCCTGCCACCGTCGAATCTCGAACCCTAGAACCTCCCTGCCAGAGGCATTGCAGTAACATCAGTTGATGCCCTGAGCCACCTCACCCGCTAAAGAACATTCTAGGATGCACAACCCTTTGTGCACCCTAGAGTACATAATGATGGAACACGCTTCAAAATTCAGAAAAAATAAGCTGTTGTGTCATCTTTTGATCATTAGATCTGTCATTATTGGATATCAATGTTAGTCCATGAATTTTCACTTAAATTAGAATTTAATTAAAATGCATGTATCTCGTTTGAGGCCTTCCTAGAAAAATGCTCACGCTACGCTCCTGCGTCTAACAGATAACAGGCCAGATCTGAATAGGTTTAGTGTGCCCGCGTGAGAGAGTAATGACATGGCAATCGTATGCGCCAAGTAGTACTGTCTGATTTCTTATTCTAGCACAAGTGTAGAACATGACAATGGCGTGACAATTCCATTTCCCTCAGCTTGCGACGTTCGTTGTGCAATAAAGTTCTTCAAGGTATAGAATATGACACCAATGGAAATGCAACTCTGTCAACAGTATTTGCCGGGCATTATGAGCAAGCAGAAGTTGCGTCGCCGGTCCAGGAAATTCTAAGAAGGTCCGCAAAATGTGCAGTGGGCGGCCTTGTGAATCCAGTGCAGCAACGACTTGTGAAGGAGCATCGCTTCACGCTTAAAGAAATCAGTAGCCATTTCCCGCGGATTCCCCTTTCCTTATTGGAAGATATTATTACGAATCATCTGTTGTTTGGGAAAGTGTGTGCTAGGTGTGTGCCGAAGCACGTGACACCGACATTGCGAATGGAATCAGTATGAATATTTCTGGAGATGTACCACGATGATGGCGAGTTCCTGGATCGAATTGTCAGAGGCGATGAAACCTGGGATGCACACTTTACCCAAAAATCAAACAGCAAGCTATCAGGAAATCAAACAGTCGCCCCCAGCGATTTCCATCTCTTCTTACACCTCAAGAAATTTCTGTCCAGTCACTATCACCGTGTCGCAAAGTTGCAGGTGGCTGTTAATCTCTCGTTTCTCTTCAAGGCGTTTGACTTCCACGACACAGAGATACCAATGCGGAGCCCACGGTATGACAAATGTCTCAATTCTGTGGTGATTATGTGGAAAAATAGTGCAACGTATGCTGTAGCCGCTACAATTACGTTTTCCCATGGAATTGTAATTCCTTTACTTTGACGACCTAAGCAAACTTACTTTCTGGATTTGCCTGGTAACAACCATTCAAAACGTGAACTTCAAAGTGAAAGATGAAATGAGCAAATCAACAAAAAATATCAAAATATTTACGTATAATTTTGGATCTTTGTATTAACTTTCCATTTTTTAGAAGTTTAGCTTATATATTCAAATATCATTAACTTTTTCCATTGTGTAAAATTACGCGAATTATGTTGTCATATATAATAACTAAATGCACTTGGTATAAATTACCCTTACTTGAAAATGGATAAGGTGGTTCCTATATAAAGCCAGTTATACAATTAATGTAGGATATAAAGCCAGTTATGCAATTAGTGTTGGAAGTTCTCGTCAATGCATCTAAATGTAATGTTAAATATAGACACAATATTCTGTCCGGTGAAACAACAGAACTTTGCTGTCGGAGACAATATTTACTGTTCTGGAAACGTAATTCTCATGAAGCTATCTCTGTGTTTGTGCGATGAACACGTATGTATCAACAGTTTGTAATATTAAAAAATGAACAATTTGTGGATTAGAGCAAATATTTATTAAAGTAGGAAAAGTTAACTTACAATTGTATTAAAGCCCAATAATGACCTCTCGAATTAATGAGGATTCCTACACATATGCTTGTCAACTAGAATACATATTGGAGCTCACTCTAGTTGGGAACTTTTGTGTTTGGTTGTGAAGTACTTGTAGATTAGAATTTTTACTTGCATGCATTCATATCTCACGTTTTTTAGAAATAAAGCTAAATAAAATATTAAAAACCTGAGAAAGGCCATGTTTCATTATTATTATTTATATCGAACATGTAAATATGAACATGCAAGACAAAGTAAAATAATATTATGTATAATTTAATCGCAGAATGATGGCGAAAAACGTAAATATAGCCAAAGTGTACGAACAGTGTGATGCGCCAGATCACACAATATAAAGTACTGGGGACTGTGGGGACTTCTTCAAATTACCCGCCAACTCAAGATGAACAATCAGAAAGCCGTCGCACGCTCGACCAAGGTTGAAAAATTAATCATATTTGAGCAAGAAAGCAATACACTGAAGAGAGGTCGTTTGCGGTAAGGTTCATTTGTTTCCGGGTGTTTGATACAGCAAGGTGTCCACTGATACAGCAAGTTGTCCACAGACGTATGGAGCGATATTTTCATGATCAAAAGAGCGAATCGTTTTATGCCCAGCATGGATCCATTCAATATTACGCATAAAGAGCTTAATGGGATTCTTTATGGACTTCGCTTTTTGGAATCTTCTATGAAATTCATTGTAAAACTACAAGAGAAGTTGTTTAACTTACCGCTGACTGAACTGAGATTTATGTGGAAATTTAATGGAAACGGAAGAGGATGCCTAGAACTCCTAGTCCTGAAGAGACGATTAACGACAACATGGGAAATGATTCCAGGTGACGAGAATAAATAGTTCGACGAGCAAGCCACCCCATTGGACTTATAGAAAGTTGAAAAGCCTATTTGCTCCACAAAAGCGAGTAAATGTAGCAGATCAAAACCGTGCGAAGGACTCAAATAGCCGGATGGGTTCGTTTACATTATTATCAGTAACTAGTTGCTTCTAAAGTTTTTCAATAGCCAATAGTTTCAGTTAGCCAATAGATAAAATTTTACAAAGTCGCCCCCACATAGAAGGGTCGCAGTTGCAGCGAGGAGAAGATCAAGGTCGTTTGCAACGAGGCAACTACACAAATCAGGGAAACAAAACCAGAAAGATATTAGATTTGCAAAAGGGGAAAATGGGTTATGAGCAATACATATCATTCGTCCGCAAGATTATATCGTAAAGTTTGAGTAACTAAAACAGGATAAAATTATTTCCTTTATGGTCTAAGTATAGACTTCCAAAAAAGGTTTTGCGAATAGAACCATTTCCACAAGCAATACCACATTAAAAAAACGATCAGGTCGCTGTAAAATGTGGTGCTATTGGAACGACATCTGGCGGTACAATTAGGTAGATTCCGCGATGCTCTATTTGGCTTGGCAGGTTGAGTGGGTTTGGAGAGGACGGCAGTTGCTTTGGCTCGTTTGTGCAGGAAGTCGGCGCACGACCGGGCAATCGTAAGCTTCGGAATTCGAAATCTGCAGAGGGAGGACTAAATACCCCTGGAGGCGACGCGCAGACGGCATTGGTATTTAAGGAAGATCTAAAGGAGATTAATTGGAAATGCACTGTCAGTTTCAAATAAATCCACTATCAATTACTCAATAAATCAAACATAAATATTTATAAAAAATAACATATATCATTATACAAAGTTATTTTGCGAAAAGAAATAAATGGGCGAAATATATAATAAAAGTACGACCGATAGTGGAGGAAAAAATGAGACTAAGACATGGCTACGCATGTGCGTGCTTTTTCTGAGAACGCAGTGAACCTAATCTTCGACACACACGATCGTGGATTCCGAGGACGCTGTCGTGAATTCCGAGGTGTAAAAATGTCTAGAGCAAATGTAAGAAGGATTAAATTCGATTTCTTCATGAGACGTACAAACAAGTGAACGATAACAAATCGCTCAAAACATTCACTCAATAAATCAAACATAAATATTTATAAAAAAATAACATATATCATTATACAAAGTTATTTTGCGAAAAGAAATAAACGGTCGAAATATATAATAAAAGTACGACTGGTAGTGGAGGAAGAAATGAGACTAAGACATGGCTACGCATGTGCGTGCTTTTTCTGAGAACGCAGTGAACCTAATCTTCGACACACACACGATCGTGGATTCCGAGGACGCTGTCGTGAATTCCGAGGTGTAAAAATGTCTAGAGCAAATTTAAGAAGGATTAAATTAATTAATAAGAAGGATTAATAATAAGGAACGATAACAAATAGCTCAAAAACTTCACCTAATACTCTCAAAAATAGCTTCGCGGTCTCCTGCAGGATCTTGGGAACCATCCCATAAAAACTAATTTAGTAGTAAAGAAATTAAATTGTGTTCTACTGGTCATTACAATTATTTATTAATATGGGAGTTAGATTTTTGACGGGCTACTTCTAATTAGTACATTTAGGTGTTGTAAAGTTTTCTTATATAAAAATACTATATATAATCGTGTAATTTGACCGGATTAAGTGCCTCAGGGCTTCAAGGCGGCAACCTCCCTGTTGTGACTCTGACAGGGAGGTTGTAGAGTTTGGGTCTCGACTGTGGCGGATTTTCGACACTAGCTAAATAGCTTGGACGAATTCGCCGCTATCTGGATGGGAATTAACGCTGCTCTGAACCATACTTTTCCGTGGATTGATAAACTCATCTGGGGCCTACAGGTAATTAAAACAAAGGCCTAGTGTAACGCAAGTCCTTTATTGTTAAAAAATGAGAAATGCATTTTATTTAATATCAGGTCAGTAATTTTCAAAACGTCTAATTTTGCCACAAATACTATATTCAACGCAATCTAACAGCAAATAAAGAAATCAAACAGCAGCGTGGTTTAAAATGTTGGTCGTTAACAGATACTGGTGGCACTGATTGCGCGCGGTTCAAATGTTTGTCGATCGCAATAAAATGGTTAAATTATTTGAAACGCGATTTTAATGTAGAGATTTCAAGCGTTATTTGTATACCAACTAACCTTATATTTTATGAAAAGTCACGAAACTAAAACCATTTGAAAATTACTTTGTCTCATAGTTTTTCACGTAAAATTAGCCATATTGTGTCTACAGTTGACACACTTTGTGAGTCAAACAAGTAAAGTTTTGTGATCAGATTATTGTTATGCGATGTAGTGAGCATTACCTTAGCCGTAATATCTATTGAAAAAATACCAATAAATAATATTAGCTCGTATGTTTGAAAAAAGGCAGCTCAAATGGTAAAAAATGGGTGTTAAGGGTTTGTGGCACCCCTAGCCCATTTTAAATATCGGTTCTTCAGTGCAGATGTTTCTACATTGCAAATACCGTTTTTTCACTAAGCCATTGAAATATTTTCTTTGGTATATCTTAATATAAATTTATATTTTGTCAATAGATGACGTCTAGCAATCATAAGCATGCGGTAAACATTTGGGAGGTGAAATATGTAGTGACCATCGACTAGGTAATTAAACTCTTTCCCGACGCAAGGACAAAGCATCGGTCTGAGTGTTTGGAGTAAGAGAGGGAGGAGGTCGCAGTAGCGGGTGAACATGACTTTAATAATATATTAAAAAAGTAATTTGAATGAAGGCGATTTCTAAGATTGTCATAAATATGAATTGTCATAAATATTATCACCGGGAAGGGTAGCTCAGTGCATCGACTGGTCACTGCAGCGCCTCTGACCGGGAGGTCCTAGGTTCGAGTCCTGGCGGCGGCAGGATTTTCGACACTAGCTTTGCAGCCAGGTCGAATTCAGTCGCTGCCTGGAGGAGAATTCTAGCGACCGGCTGCTCTGATCCATAGTTTTCCGTGGTTTCTCCCATCATACCAGGCGAATGCCGGAGCAGTACCCTATCAAACGAGCCACGGACCGCGCGCGATTTGTCCTTCCTCTTCCTTGTCCTATCCTCTCCCCTTACACACACACACTTACATTAACATGCACTACACTACTAACGCATATTCCGGGAGACCGGTCGGGAGCTTAGATCTTATCCCGGCTGGAGCGGTGCCCCGCTGGTGGGAGAGTTTTGGTTAGGGGGAAAACCCACTAGCCGACGGTAGGTCCGCGCCGGATCTCGCCATTCAGCGGGGGAAGATCACCGCCATCTTCCGAGGAAAAACATGCAAAATCAATCAATCGTAAATATTATCATAAATATCAAACAAAATGTCATTGAGTGCAACCTTTTTAATATTTAAAAGAACAATACAATCTGTTGGGATGAATAGATAAATATGAGATTTTGACTATTTTACAAATGTTTTGTTAGCTTAATTCAGTACAGTTCTTTCAATGAAAGAAATACCTTCGTGTGAATCACATCGGTACCGGAAATATTCGTATATAATGCAGGAAATATCTGCACATATCTTCAAACATTGGAGAGACTGAATTTCTGGCAGTTACGAAAAGACAAGGTATTACCTCCAATTTCTATTACGTGCTAAACAAACGTCCGTTATCGCTGAATTAATTTTGGGTAGAGGCCTACGTAATCAGTATTGTGTACATGTCCAGCGTATGGGCAATCGAAGTAGGTCATTACATAAGCCTATATCGTCAACAAACATTCTAAGCTCATTGTTCCGTAATGCAAGCAGCAGAGTTCACTGGGTAGAAACGTGAGCAGAGTTCCGCGTTTATGGGTCAAGGCTGTAATACGCACAGATTATCACATCAATCAATTAACTTCGAATTACGGAAGCTGTAAAATATTCTTTGTGTAAAATATAAACGAAATTTCTCATTATCCACCAATATTGCGTTGATATTGCGTTGAACGAAAAGATGAATTAGAATTGACCACTTCGACTTTCGAGAAAACCTCAAAGGATAATTAATTTGTTTTGGATCATTCGTTCAATGAAAGCAGAGAATTAATTTTTTAATGAACGATACGTAGGTATTTAACGTCAATTTAAGCTGAGAAGCAATGTTCATTTAATTTTTGAAAATTCAAAAGTTGTAATGAAAACTGAAGTTAAGCCAACCAATTAAGTATATTGTGCTGGAGCACAATACTTAATCATTAGTAATTAGTATAATTATAAGTACTATACATATTTACAGAAACTTTAAAGAGAAAATTAAAGCCGTTTTTGAGAAAATTATTCTGAATTAAAAATTAAATTTTGAAAAATTAAATTCTAAGGTGATTCATAGATACGTACTTAAGAAATGGATGCTAATACTATCCGAAAAAAGCTCATTCTTATTTTGTGAATTTTGCCTTTTGAGATCAACTTGCTAACTTTTTAAGAAAATCAGGAATATGCTAAATGTATTAAGACAAAGCTGACATACGTTAGCCGAGATATATTGGAACTGCAAGAGTTTGTGATAATAACGTGCACTGTATTGTTTTGTTGAGTGAATGCAGAACATGCTATTGTGCGTCGTCAAGAGTTCCGTTAACTTCACAATTTCACTTACGTGCACTTTCCGTTCATAAACATTCTATTAAGTCCCCCAACAGCAGTTACACATTTCCCACGCCACAGTTGTTCTGACGAAACTCTTCGGGGGTAGTGTTCTTTCGGGTCTCTTTTTATCCCGTTTGACTTCTGCAAGCATTGCCAGCGATAATGTTCTTGACATGAACACTTCGAGGACCAACTAAGATGATAGAACTACGGATCCATTTGAGAATATCGGATCTCACAAGAAACACTCACCATTTTTCAAAATTGTTCTACACTTTGGCGCCTAATTTAATTTTTAAATCAGTATTTAATAACGTTTCTGAAGTTATTTGAAATTGGGATTATAGGTTTATGTCTTTAGCTCCCTCTTTAATACGATTTATTGCAGTTCCTTTGCCAACTTCCCACTTTGTGTATAGTTCTTTGGACAAAGGAGTTTTGAAGATAGAAGCCCCAATTCTGAATCTACGCCTTTACCTTGGAAATGAAATGCACGGAAAATTCTTCCTAGTATTTATTTTTTAAATCAAACGATTAAAATATTTTCATTTAAATATTTAATTTTAATTCAAATATTCTTCACAAAGTTAAATGACAAGAGTTTCAAAGTGAAAAAATAGATTTTCGACTGTTATTTAACCAGAAGGAAATTTGAGAAGTAAATACATTTATTTATACTGTTTATAAATGTCATAAAATCAATACATACAGGACGTTTTGTATTTTGGAAAGCGAAGTTGAATATTGGGCAGAAATAAAGCGAGCTCTAGATACATGGTAGCGACGTTGCAGGGCTAGCGCCCTCAATACTAGTTTCGCAGTTGCTGACTTTCAAATATGTGATCCTCGTGTTGACCCTAGAACGAGTGATGTTTATTAATATTGTGGAATCTCGATTGCAATTATTGAGAAGTTTTGTAAACTTATAAGATAGAAGAAGTAAACTTACTTCTAACACGTTGTGTAGTCAGAATCCATATTTTGTAGGTCCTTGATTCCGAAAAAATTATTGACGGCAAATTGATTGTCTGTCCGTACGTTTGTGGTCAAAACTAGGATGTAAAACGTTCACCTGATTTTCTTAAAAACTGATACTTCCCGATCAATTTATATGAACTCGAAGCTCTCCGTGTTTGATACCAATATTCTGAACTTGGAAATACTTTGCATAAATCCTCAACACTTCCACGTTTCCTAAAATTTTTGTTATTTTTTCATTAAACTTTGTCCTCGGGTAGCATAAAGGACGCTAAAGAGATTGGTGGAGATCTCATTTTCGTTGAAATCCCAGATTTTTCGAAAATTGCAAAGTTCAAATGTTTTCGGTATCTTCCTAAAACTACAATACTGGAGATAGAGATGTTTCCTAAATAATAACTGATCTTTAAAGACAGTTGAAAAAGGTTAAGTACATGTTTATCTAAAGCATTAGTATTTCACGGTAATTTTGCGTTAAATATAGAGACTTTAAATTTTAAAACATTTTTTTTAAATGGCTCCAATTTTTTCTTTATTTTTTCTCAACGTGGCTATCAAAATTCAATAAAAAATTGTGCTAGTCTCATTTCCAGTAACATTTTAAAATTTTTGTATCAAACAGGATGTTTTAACAAATTTGCTTTTTAAAAGTCATGTACATTTTTTTTAAAACTGAGAAGTTTACGCGTAATTTTGGTCTTCAAATTAATGCAATTTATAATTATTTTTTTTTAAACCGCACAATTTTTTTTCTTTTAAATTTGTTCCACAGATAAAACAAGGGACGCTTGAAAGCATGACGTAGGTCTCAGTTACAGTAATTTCTCTAAATTTTCGACAAATTCCTGTTGGAAATTGGAGCGGGACAATTAGATTCTTAAGCGTTGGCTTAAGTTGGTTCGTTAGAGCTGCGGTCTGGTGTAGCAGTAAAGCGCACGGCGAGTAAACTTGGTTGGCCTGACATCGTGTAACGCCGCGGAAAACGTTTTTCCTGGTAAGAAATACATTTTCAGGTTCATGTAATAGTAAAATATTGCAGAGCCGCTACAAATAATGCGAGAAAGTATGCGCTGTTGTAGTGTAATACAGAGCGATCCAGTCCTCATTGCTAATACGCCGGGATCTTATCCTATATATATATATATATATATATATATATATATATATATATATAATGTACAGATTGAATTTGCCGAAATTGGATACTCTACGTCGTCTACTTTTGTAAATAATTTACGTTAAACTTTGCACTATGCGCCTGTGCTCGTGGAACACGGGCTACGCCAAGTGAGCGAGCGGCTTCACCTTGTCTTCCACTTCTCTGGAAAACTCAATTGCTAGCTACTATTGGAGGAGCTCCGGAAGCGAGCACAGGGCAAAAAGCGCCCGAGGTCAAAGCATCACAGTCCTTCGTCTGGCCAACAATTCACGCGGAGAGATTACGACTCTTTTCCATTTCCAGCGTGTGTAGCATTTGCGCAGTAGACACTTGTAACTATTGCTCTACCACTCTCAAAAAAACCTTCCACTGCGCATGCCCGAAAGTGGCCTCTCCCTCCAAAGTTCCTAATATTTCCCCGCCTGCCTGCGCTCTTTGTCACAACATAGCTCTTCCTCTGTCTTTCTCTCGTGGGTCGCGCGGTAATTCAACACTGTGAGTTTGGTGATAACAAACTGATGAGTGAGAAGGATCAGACGGAAGGCAGCTTACGTGTTTCTACAGTAGGGGTTGTCCAAACGATCAACAGAAAATTAGCCGTGTCTTGGAGAGTTTCGGTCTCCAGTCCCTGTTTTACCGTGACTAGTGAGCAGTGACAGTGTCCATTACACAGTAGCTGCTGTTATTCACAAAAATCCAATTATTACAAATAATTCAAAGTATATCCACTGAAAAACAATAGGTCATTGATCAAATAATCATTGAACATGACCACATCCCTGTCCGTTTTCCACCGTACCATCCAGATCTAAATCCAATAGAATTTGTTTGGGGATTTATAAAAGGTTGCGAGGCAGCAGAAACTATTGGCGAATCCTTAAAAGAAAAGGAAATGTTTTGCAGAGAAGCGTTTGCACAATACAATGTATTAATTTCTTTGGACACTCCTGGGAGTGCGAGTTCCTCTTTTGACGAAGAGGGGAGTGATGACGAGTGGCGGTCAGCGCGATCCCTGCGTCTCGCAGTCGCCTCTCGTTCTCACCTACGCGCTTCCCTTATCGCCGAGAGGGGAAATCTCAGATGCCGCAGGGTGGGGGCAGCTTCCGAGACTTTAACAAAGGTACGTCCGCCATGATGGTTTTTTTTGAGAGCGGTTCAGCTATAACTCGCATTCCACATTAGGGACATAGCGTCCATATTTCTTCCAAACTGTTCCGCGGTCAAAGTATGCATCAATGTTCTTTATATATTTTGTGATATTTCCTTAGTTATACACCTAAAACATACTATATAGTTAATTATTCTTATATTTACAGCACACGAGTAACAACATTTCTTGTTTATTGCTCCAATATTTTTGTTGACGCTCTGACATACTCTGCCTCTTAACTCAGAGCTTCTACTCAAAAAGCATTTTCTATGCTCGATGATGGACCTCTTCGAAGTAATTCCAAAATTTTGTTAGCAGATGACAGCTGCCAGCACAGCTTGCCACCACAGGCAAGTCCGATAATTTGGTATTAAGGAAGAAATTTAAGGAAATTATTAAGGAAAAAAAAAAGATCTTTTACGCAAAATTACACAAACGTTTCGAAAAATTATACATTACAATTCAGCCTTTAAAGAACAGATATCTTTTAAAAAATCTCTGTATTCAATACTGCAGTTGTAGGAAGACGCTGAATTAATTTTAAACTTTCGCAATTTTAAAAATTCAAAGAGTTTAACAAAAATCCGCCAACGCCATTTTTAAAGTCTTTTTCTCTATCCGAGTTAAAAATTAATTAAAAAAATTGTCATTTTTGAGAGAAATTTTAAAATAATAAAGCTTCACGAAATTAGATACCTCATTTACTATTTATACTAATTTCATGCATTAATGCATTTCGCACTAAGGAAGGTTGCGTATGACGGCTAAAATGTTGCCAACTGTACCTAGAACCCGGCGTCTCCGCGCTCCAGACTAGTATTCTTTGACTCCGGCCACGGAAACGTATTCACTTCATGTCTGTACCCCCAAAATCAAAATATTTCTCTCAAATTGGCAGGGCCTTGAGTTCGGTCAGATCAATAGGAGAATATCAGTTTTGGAGAAAATCGAATATTGGAGAAATTGATAAACTATTTAGGCTGTAGTGTTGCACACAGGCGTAGCAGAAGTTTTGCTATCAGACAGTTATTTGTTATCAAGGTTCCACAAAACGTAAATTGTTAGTACACAACGTGTTAGAAAGATTTACTTCATACATGAACATTTATTCAGTCTAGATATCAGGGCCTCAAAATACGCTCTGTTTATTTGAAAAACTCTCCCATTTCTGACGGAGCGTTAAAATACTTTCATTATATTATGTACGTAATATATCAGAAAGTAAAAGGTAAGAAGCGTGTTTAGCATGTGCTCGGTTGCTTTCCCAATTTTCAGGTGTTGTAATTGCCACGCGTACTTAATCTTCGGTGGCTGGTAATTTGTGTGAAGTATTAGTAGTAGCAGCAGCAGCAGTGGCGTTCAAACTGCACAAGGCAGACGATATATCCCGAAGACGTCGGACTCCCTCGTCCTTATTGTCAGTTCAGAAAATTGTATCCAGAACAGACATGGGTTGGACGAACATTTATCCAAGTATCGTACCAGCAAAACCACACCACGACAATGTCCACACTAGTTCACTCCTACTATCACCGTTAATCTCCACTTATAAATTTACTTTATATAATTTATCTGTTTAGAAATGGAATTTATTAACTTTCTCTTAACTACATCTGCGTGAAAATAATGAAAGATGTACCATTTTGCGTACGTGAAATATTTAAAAATTTCAATTTAAGAATTTCAAAACGTTGGCCAGTCAGTCCGCTGGAGCATGCAAGCTAACTTACGCAATGTTTATCACAGCTCATTTAAATGAAGAAATTGAATGTTAAATATATTGATAATGGGACAATACGAAAGTTATTAACTTAAAATGCAATCGAAAATATTGATGAGTCAGCATACAGAAACACTGCATTAATATTCACCTGTTATAATACAATTAGAGACAAAATATGCTCTCGGGAATTCAAACTTGAATGTTGGTGTTTCAGGCTGAGCTGGGGCTTCGTTTATATGCTGCAGATTTCCGTTAAGCGGTTTCTCGAATCGTTAATTCGACTCAGGATCTCATTTGCATGTCAGGATTTGCACATCCTTGCATCTCTGTATGTATGCGGTGTAGTCTTTCGTTGCAACGGATGGTGCGACGATCTTGCACACCGCTGTCGACCAAAAACAGAAGATGATGTGATTTGGTAGCTGGCACAAGGTTCCACTCATCACGTTCCTTAATTCGTTACTTAATCACATATGAAGTATACTATTAGAAATGCAGAAAATTATTATATATAGTTGATAAAATATAGTTGATATTTTTTTAAAACTGCTTGCTTAAATCGAAACTTCAACCAATGCTGAAATAAAATTAATTAAATAGTAGTTTAGATTTCTGTGCACGTATGCTAAAATTTAAAAATTTATTTTCTTCAATTTTGGAAGGAAAAGGCCAAAAGCATCATTCACGTAAGCTTCTTTCTTCGTTTCTCCGTTTAATCTGGGATCAAGAGATCGTACCCAGCCTTATATTTTCCTCCGCGATTTGCTTCAAGAAAGCGTACTTTACATCGGACAATAGGAACAGAATCTCGGAAGATTTCGTTTCTTGGAATTAAACTTGCACAATGGTAAGAAATTGTAGCCTGTGAATTCCGAAAGCATTCTAAAACACTTCTGATAAAGGTTTTGGAGGTGACCTTTATTTAATAATAAATAGTACATTTCGACTTCAATAAACTTGGTTCAAAACTGCATAAAAGTTTTTATTCATTGAAGAAATAATTACGTATTAAATTTCTGAACGTCTAAATCCAGTTTTATTGCACTCAAACTACATATTCATTAATTTTTATCTTATGTTCTTTTCTGTTAACGAATACTGCTCCATTAATGAATAAACTTGGTGAAATGGAAACATTATTCTATTTCGTATTTAATTTTGAAACATTAATAGTTCTCTATTTAATCACGTGTGCATTTTAAATTGTTTTTATATGTAATTCTCAATGTGATAAAAATTAGATATTAAGGTTACCTGATTAGTTACATGTATGCTTGATTTCTATATTATTTTAACTAGAAAGGTTTTATTCAGTAGTAGAAACCAGTAGCTCTCTTCATCATAAGAGAGCAATTCCTTTCTTCATCATAGAAAAAATATTCATATTCGAAACTCCAAATAATTTCAACTTTTTTTGGAAATTGAATTTTTATGTAGATACATTGCATAGGATCAGCCACTATTCGTTGAATTAAACTTCGGGTTCTTTTCAGGAACTACCCGATTGTAAGGTCGTCTGCACAAGAATACTTCACCTTTACCTAATCGCTATGCATGTGGAATGAGATGGTACGTGACGGAGATGGAGATGCGAAATTCAATAAGGAGTATGAATAATAATATTAAGCCCCGAGGAAGCGAGTATGCGGCTTCGCCTGCGGCATAGTGGCTGCAGTGGCGGAACGCTTGAAGGCGCGGGCGCGGGAGCAACGCCCGGGGCGGCGCGTGGGCGTTGGGGGCGGGGGAGGGGCGTGGCGTGGGTAGCAACTGCAAAGACGACGTAGTTGGAGCTGGTAGGTACAGCGCTGGGGAAGACGCACGGGAAGAGGCGGCAAAGGAAACTTCAGCGAGTTCCCCAGTAGAGACGGTGAGCGGAAGAGCGTCAGCGTATGAAGTGTGTCAGATGCAGGCGAGCGTATAAGTGGAAGAGGATTCCAATGTCAGGTATAAAAATGAATGGAATGGTGGCTGATGAAAATAGAAAAGGAAGACGGACGACTGTCACGCTAGTAACAGGATCGTGTAAGAAACGGCGGCGATGTAAAGGGGGAATAAAGACAACCCGGGTGTCGTATACGCAGGGCAGAAAACATTAAACACGGAAGTGAAAAAGTTAGGAATACATGAAAAGGTAGTTGAAGAGATAGATTTTTGTGAAGAGAAAATAGTTCCGTTTGGAATAAGATACATTGTGGTAATCTATAATGATTATCTCCTCCATCCCTAACCAGAGATATAATCAAGAATCAGAACAGGAGGTGACGCATGAAGAGGGATGCAACTACCATCAACGGCGGGAGAGGCAATATCAAGGATAAAAGCATGTTGAGCAAGTCGCTTCGTTCGTGATCGTGATTGATGTGAAGATTGATGTAGCGGTCAATATCGATTAAACATTCCACGCAGCTAGAAGGTCGCTGGAAAACCCGCTGCATGCAGTGTAAGCATAAATGGCGAAACTCTTTATGAACGTATTATAAAATAAAGATTTTTTAAAATCTGAATCCTAAATCTTAAAAAAATATAATAATTATTCTGACAATTTATGATGACACAAACTATGGAGAATTTAAATATTGTTGTATGTTAGTCACTTACACTACAACTGAATGGAAACTACTAACATTTTCTATTGCTTGTAACACATCTGGAACTTCAAGAGCACCTTCGCAATTGTACAGTTGTAAACAACATTGATGGTATTTAGCTCTCATGAAAATTGATCGTTAGGCAGGTAGATTAACGCCATTACATAAGAAATGTTTTATAAATTAAGAAATATTAAATGCATTATATGGAGTTTTGAAACGCCTCCTACGTTTATGTAGATTTTTTCTTTCTACAGTAATCTGCTCCGCAAAACCTATCGCATGCCGGCCTACCACTAGGCTGTTTCGCCTTGTGCATTCGGAATAACACGACAGTGGAAAATCGATCATTCAAAAGCAGAAAAATAATGAGTGGTAATTGGTATGAGGTGCTTAGAAATGAAAATATTAGAGTGATGCAAGCTCTTGTTTGCTATGGAAGACAGAAACGAGAAGTATGAAAGGAAATACGAAAGTAGAAAATGGTAGTGACTACGAATGAAGTGTTGTACGGAGGAAGTAAAGAAGAGCTGTGTGTGTGACGATGTATGGGGAAGAGGGAATAGCAACTGAAGTAGAATGACTATGTTACAAGTACAGACAGTATTCGAGTAACTTGAATGACAAATATTCAGGAGGAACGTTTATAAATTCTCACGAAATAAACCAAATGATATCAGAATTGTCCAAATTCTGCCAGAAATTTCAATACAAATAGTAATATGTAGTAAAAATTATTACAACATACATTTCGTTGTGCAGGAGATATTTACGTATACTTTATGACGCTACATTTGATTTATTCCTGTTAATTAGTCTTTGGAACTATTTTTCAATTATTAGGGGTGCCTCGCGTAACAAATGCATTCCGTTGCCCAGTGGCAGAACATCTCTTTAGAAGCGACACCGACGGTAGTGAAGTAACATGAACAAAGACAGTATAATAGATAGAATTTTAGAGAATCATTTAGACAGATTTCTGAACGATCTCTTAATTTAATCGACTCGCGTAACGAACTTAATCTGTTCGAGAGGAGTAAAAGAGCATCTTTGGAAGAAGTAATCGTTATCGTAGGCAGACACATTTGCGAAGGTGATATATACATAAAATTCTAGAGTATAATGCGAGAAATATTGCAGAGGCCCAGAGAAAATAGACGTACAGACTCAATATAACAAACTTAATCCGTCCAAGAGAGTAGGATAGTCCAGTTGGAAGAAGTGATGTAGGAAGAAACGGCGCTCGAGAGGCACCATAGTCGGTAGATTGGATAAGTATTTTTTGATACCGGACACCTATATAATTGGCTCATAGATACCGGTAAATGTAGTAAATGTTAAAACCAGAGAGCTTCTCCCCCACTGATTCTGGTGGAGATACTGGTACATTCCCCGCTGGTGGTACTTCTCCCACGCTGGTACGTTCGATCCCGCACCGAAGTAAGTGTAATCTTACGCCCCCACCTAGCCAGCAGAGTACCGGCTCACGCGGAAGAAGTCCGTAACCCCGAGCAGGCCTCCCGACATAAGTGTAAGTGTAGATAAGTAAGGGAGGAGCAGGCGACAAAGATGAAGGAAAGATCGTCTGCGGTCCGCGACGGGTTTGCAGAGTACTGGTCCGGTATTCGCCTGGAATTGATCGGAGAAACCGCAGAAAACCACCGATTAGAGCAGACGGCTGCAGGAATTCTCCTCCAGGCACTGCTTGAATTGGACTGGGCTACGTAGCTAGAGTCGAATCGGGCGGTAGAAACGATGCGGCTGAAGCGGGGCTGCAGCGCGGCGGCGGCGGCGCGAGGGCGGTGGCCTGGGGGGGCGGGGGGGGCGGGTGGATCGGCGAGGGCTTCAGCCGCGATCGCGGGCCGGCGCCGGCGGCCGCCTGGGGCGCTGGGCGGCGCAGCTCGGCATGCCGATCGATGCATTCGACTCGGGGGAACAGAGCCAATTTCGTTCGCATCGCAAAGTTGCGCCGTCCACAGGCACTTTTTACTTCCGCGCACTTCTAAAGCTTCTTTACTGCGAATTCCTCCTGCAGATCCACTTATCACAGTCTCCGTAAATTTTGAACTTTCGTGAACTTCCACAAACATCAGAAACTTCTTAATTTTTGCATAATATTCACGGGTTGTTTTAAGAGAGCCTTGTTCACAACTCGCGTGACGCAGAACGTCGTTGAAGGACCCACGAGGGCATCCAGCGTCCACCGCCAACCCCCAACCCCGCCCCTTTGCTTCATCCCCCCTCGCCCTTGCGCCTCCTTCCTTCCCCTCTTTGTCTTTCCATATTGTTTCGCCTCCGTCGGAATGCGTCAAATGCCTGAAATATTGAAGGGCCTTTTTCCTAAACATTCTGAGATAATTTTTTAAAGACGTTTATCCCTGCAGCGATGTTCAACTTTTACGAACTTCTTGGCAAGGCCGGCATGAGCGGCCACCGCCTCCTCGTCTCAGGTTTCTCCCAAATTACGGGGAGCGACGGCGGCGCCTGGGGGGTTCGCGGTATCGCCCGCGAACGCGCTCGGATCGTTTGACGTTTTTACGAGATTGAAAACAGCCCGAAAGTCGGGCCGCTTCGTAACGGAAGAGAGAACATTCAACAGAGGAGCCCGAGTAAACACCTCGCACTCGTCGGAACCGCTGAAACGGAACATCGTTTCATCTTCATCGCTAACGAACGCGCTGCGGCCGCCTGCGGTGAGGTGGGCGTCTGCCGAGAGCGCTGCAGGCGCGGGGGCGGCCGCGGGCGGTGGGGAAGGGGAAGAGGAGAAAAGGGGGCGGGGGAGAGCGGGGCCTTGAGAGGCGGTGGAGGCCGGCGGGCGTGGCCCGACGCCCGGTCAGGGGCAGAGGAGCGCTGCCGAGAATCTCCCCCTTCTACTGGGGTTACCCCTCTTCTACACCCGGCACGGTCTGACGCTGCTCAGCTCTTGGGCCTATGCCGCCGCCGCCGTGGCTGCCCCGCCTACACTACCACCTCCGCCGCCGCTGCCAGCCATGGGACCGGGTCGCGGGCGGTAGTGGGGGCGGTAGCGGGTGGAACGGGGGGCGGCGGAACGCAGTGGCCTGCCGCCGCGTTCGGTTCATTATACGGCCCGACGGCCAACTTGCCGTAATCCTGCCGCCTCTCATTTCCATACACATTTGCGGCGCGGCGCGGCGACCCGCGCGCGCGGGGAAGTGGGCGGTGAACGGAGGGGGCGGCGAGAAGGGCAGGGGGCGTGCCCGCACTCTGCAGGCGACCGAGCGGCGGCGACAGCGAGCGACGGGCGACGAGCGGGGTAGAGCGCGGCGGGGTGGGGAAGCGCGGGTGGCGTGGACGACGTGGGTGTGGAGGGTGGTGTAGGCGGCGTGGGTGGGGCGCCTGTCGTCGCGTGCTGCCTTCGATCCCGTGGCGCCGGGCGGGCGTTCGCTCGCGTCGCCTCCGCGTGCCCCCCGCTCGCTCCCCGGTGCTCTCCTCTCGAGCCCTCTTCCTCCGCGCGGGGCGTTCGGGCGCTGCGCCGCGGGTCGGCGGCCGTGATAGCGTGCGGGGGCGCCGCGGCCCGGCGGGGGCCGTGGGAAGCGGCCTTCGTGGAGGGGCCCGCGCCCGGGGCCGAGGGGGTGCCGCAGGGGCCAGGTCGGGGGCCGCGGGGGACGACCCGTCCCGCGGGCTCTGCGCCCTGCCTGCAGCGCGGGTTAATACAGGCCCCGGGCCGGCTTTTCCTTTTTTCACCCGCGCTCTTTCCTTCCTTTTTGTTTGCAACCTCGCGGCCTCCTTTCCGCTCGCTCATTTCTCTCTGACAGCCTTCTGGGGCTCATTATGTAGATTTGATTATTGTCGGGTCCCCCACGAATTTATCAAAATAGTAATTTATTTCGCAATTTCGCTTTCTGAAACGAAACCCACTTCATTGTGAATGGAAGGAGTACCTTATCAACGCTCGCAGAGACAAATGCGCGTGTTAATCAAGCTCCAACAAAACGTTAATTAAAGCAAGTAGAATGTGGAACAAAAACCAAACCAAAATAAGATTCTTGCGTCGGTAATAAAGCAGCACCTACGGAACAGTTTTCTATAATTAATAAGAAAACGTTCTGTTTAGGTGAAGGGAAGTAGGAGAGAAAACTCGCACCGATAAGGAATCATTTTCCTCGCCGGTTAGAGCGGAGACGGGTCTTGTGAACGGACAGCATACTTCCAGAAACTGCCAAGACTTTCTTGACAAGTCCTCACGACAGGAAAGTAATTGCTGAGTCGGATCCTTTTAACGAGGAGGCGTCGGTTCCTCAACTTCTCTCCTTCTCTCGATGCCGCCGCCCAACAATTCGAGGGGCAGCGCGATGTTGTCAATCTAATAATTTTCTAGGCGCTGTAGCAGGTAGCGTTGACGGGGTGACTTCATAACTTAACGTCTGCAAGCTTCACGACGTAAAGTTTCCAATGAAGTGTGATGACTAATCATGCCTCACTTTCGCGACTGCTTCGGGGATTTCTTGAATGCTGTAAAAGCATTTTCGTGTTTGTGAAAGTGTATATAGAATATTTATTTTAGTACCCATCCCTGAAGCCATGTTGAAGTCGTATTGATGAGAATAAACATAACAGAATAAGAATAATTTCCATTCGATATATACGCTGTGTACGGTGTCCAAAGAGTCCTAGCGCATTTTACGAGACATTTCCCTCAAAATGGCACACTGCTTCATTTAAAAGAAATCTGCATAACTTTTATTTGAAGTACCCAGGACGATAGGTAGCTGTGGACTTCGAAACTGACCAGAAAGGTTACCGTTTATTGTTAGACCACTTGATTTTGAATTTGGGATCATTTTAAAAGTGTAACATCACTTTAATAACAAAGCTGCAGTCGTGAAGTCTTTTGAGACGTTTTCTAGGAAATCAGGAATAACCTGGAAATATTGCATTTGTAATTGCTTCCGTACTACAATGGGAGGAAAAGGAAAGGGGAAAAAGACGGGATTATTTTTAACAATCTTTGTAAGTACACAGCAGACACAATTGAAAGTCGCAATAAAGAAGACCTGGGTTCAGTTGTAGACTTAATGCGAGGAATTTGTGTACACGGCTGATGATACAGAGCAGGGAGATGGCTACACTGAATTCAGTCTCAACAATTTCGCCTTATTAGCTTTTCGGTAGGCAGCTTTGGCTGAAAAAATGCTACCATATTTCATGAAAGAAAATACACAAGTAAGCGAATGAAACAAATTTCTAACATATTCAAAACAAACTTCTGTACGTTTTAATTCCTAGCTCCAATATAGGCAAACCGATGTTTTCTAAACAGCGATGGTATGCGTAGATGGCTCTACTGCGCATGCTCAGTACCTTCCTCCTCTTGCGTCTCGCCGGCGCTTTATCGGTCGTCCAGTACACTGATATTCCTCGCAAAGTCTACCAAATGATCTAGAAAGACCCAATTTACATAATCCAGGTGTTTTTTCTTTCTGTGTTAACTTATGATTTTGAAAACGTGCATTTATTTCTTTTGCAACAATAAACATTACATCCTCCTGGAGTGTATGATTCTGAAGTGTAAATTCTTGCAAAGAACGAATTTTTTCAAACTTACTTTCGAGGCAAACTTACTCAAGGAAGCGTGCGCAGATGTTTTTCTCCCCCATACGTCACATACATTTTTTTTACTGTTTCTGACTACATAAATATCTAAAGTCTTTATATCAGCTCAACCATTTTGATTCCAATAGAATTGTATTATACAAAATGTATTTTAACTTGTCTTAAGAACATTTTCGAGGTTTCGTTGTTTCCGCCCAAGACACCGTGTTAATGAAAATTATTAAAGCGGCGTTGCGATGGAGATACCATCTAGAGTGAATAGCAGTAGTCGAAAGATCAGAAAGCTTTAAAACAGATATATAGATTTATTCTACAATTGGGCAGATGATGCCCGGTGCCAGAATGAACCATAGTTAAAACGTTAAACCGTTCAAATGTAGGTTTTGTAATGGCTTAAAGGCGTTCGGTCTATCCGTATAAAAAGGATTGGTGATATTGGACAGCCTTGCCTTGCTTGTTAATTTATAGGGACAATTATATTAGGTTGACAGTTTTCTAAGATGATCGAAGTTTCTTTGTATGCACTCTTTATAGCTTCGATAAGGTGCCTTTTTAACATATATCTGGACGACATATATAGAATATGGAAAAATAAAGTCGATAGAGGTGTACAATTAAAAGGGTCTTTTTACATCAATTCAATGTCACACGCTCATGACAAAGTGGTGATACAAGAGACTGAAAACAAGCTCCAAATGTCCATTTTTATCTTAAAGAAAACACTTGAAGAATAAGGTCTTCAAATGTCCGCTCAAAAATCAAAAGTCATGGCATTCCGAGGCAAATATCCAGTAAGATCTAAAATAACAAAAGAAAACTACAATTTACAACTAGTTAGCAACTTCAAGTACGTAGGCTGTGATATATCCTGTAATATAGATCATGACGTGGAAGATAAACCAGTAAAATTCCGAAATGTTTGTGGAACGATACATAAATATCTTAGAAACCGAACACGAAAGGAGACACGGCTTAAGTTTTACAAGATAATTGCAGTCCCCACACTCATGTATGCCAGCGAAACATGGGTGAACACGAAAAAAATCAAAAATCAAATACAAACGGCGGAAATGAAATTTCTCCAAAATACACTAGGTGTTCGCTACTCGACAAGAAACGGAATTCTGAAATAAGTGAAATTTTAAAAGTCAAAGAATTATATGAAATCATTATCGAAAATACGTTCAAATGGACAGTCATGTATCGAGAATGCCAACGTACCGACTTCCATTCATAGCTATGAACTATAGAACAGAAGGCAAAGGAAGAAGGGACATTGGCAGACCGAGAAAAAAAAGGGCACCGGAACATGTCACATGGCCTAAACCCTGTCGGGAAGAAGAAGAAGAAGAAGAAGAAGAAGAAGAAGAAGAAGAAGAAAGGTCCATACAGTATCAGGTTATGTAATTTATAGTGTAATAATTCCCTATTGATTTTCATTTTGTTTCTGTATTTATTTTGTAAGACATTAAAATTTCTGCCCTATCGTCTTTATCAGGTTTTATTTTCACTATTTGCACTCTTGCGAACATTCCGCATTTGAAAATAATCCGTATCCATTGTGAAAATGGTAACATAATGAAATGCAACGTTACACGTTCGTGCTGCAGAACAGACGTATTCTCCATTTATGTAATAGAGAATCCTAAAGCAGGCCTGTCAACACGCACCCGCAGGAGTTACCCTTTTTGGAAACCCTGTTCTCCTGCGACCATAGGCAACCTCTCCTGATTCCGCTCAAATTTCCCCTCCAAATCCAGGAAGGGGGGGGACAAGCGCAAGCTGAAGCGGCACGAGGCGGAGTATAGTGTTTCATACAAACTAGAATATGTGTACCAGATTTTTTCCATGAATCAACCAAAATTTGAATTATGATTATATTTTTGACTATTTATTACAATTTTATGTTTATTTTATTTTTAAATTCTGCATGATATAAACACTCTTGTCAAGGGGTAGGAATGTGTTTCAATAGCGAATTCTTTTCGCGTTTTTGTTGTGTGTTACCTTTTATGAAATCATTCAGTTGTTTTTATATATGGCAATAACGGAAAATGATTTAACAAGTCTCTGTAAATAAACCAATCTTGCGATTCATCAGTTTCCTGCAGTTTGGAAGCATCAAAACAATTTGTAGTAATTTTGTGGCTTTCAAGCAGGATGAAACTGATGATGGCTAAACTTTTAATAAATAATGGCAATGGCCTTTATAATTATACCATGTTATTTTTTTGTAATAATGCTGTTCACGTTTGGTGAAGTTTACAATGCACGTCCGTTAAAAACGAAATAATTCCCCACTACCCACTCATGACGTATCCTGGACCGTTCCGGACATATATTCCGCTCTCGGGAGGGCTCAAATCTTGGTCACTAACGGGAGGACTGCGGCTTCGATCTGACAGTGGGCCCTCTGACCTATTCCGCCGACGCGGCTTTATAGGCACTGAATTCTAGCGGCAGCACAATACACTAACTGCACTAGGATTTTCGTAGTATGTTTTAAAATTACTTGCGTGTTCCTCATTATGGAGGCCAAAATTCTTGAGATAAACTTTTCGTTAATCTTTCTCGTATATTTAGTAATGGAAATAATAATATAAATATTAAAAATAATGTAAATAATATCAATAATATAAATAATATTAATAATATAAGATGTTCCACCGCATGTAGATGGATATTGTTACACTAGGGGAATTGAAACTTGAAAGAAGAAGTCTCCAAAGTCTACCTTGGTTTTAAAAACGAAATTGCTAGTCTGCATACAGTGCTTGACATTTACTTGGTTTACATGCTGTAGTATCCAATAAAAGACAAGGATTCTTAAAATGGTTTTTAATCCAGAAAACAAAAAGAAATCAGCCAAGTAGTCAAGCATCCGCAGGAGAGATCCAAATCCGTAGCACAACTCGTCGTAGTAGTAGTTCTCCTCACTTCTATATCCTAGCTAGCACTAGCCAGGATGCACTCGCATACACTGCCGCTCGCTGTCTGCCCTGGCGTCGAGTCGGAGCCCTCTTATACCCCGACAGGGCTATTGGCCCGCCGACTAGCTGCGGAGTAGGGACGGTGTCGAGTCTCTACCCGCCTGCTCAGGCGTGACGGCCGCGCGCAGATGGACCTGGCAGGCTCGCACCGGTTGCCTCCCTCTCTCGCCAGGGGCGGTAACGCTTCGCTGACGTCACTCGGCGGCGGCTGCTTTGATTCTGTGTGGCCGGTCACGACACATGCGATTTTGACACATGCCAGTAAAGAATTCATATCGTTGTCTCATTAATTCGTGGATAGAAGCCAATGTTATAAAATCCACGAATAGATGCTTAACTTAAATGGATGATAGAATTTTGTGAATGCAAATACGTGGTGACTGTCACTAGCAGTGTCCTACTTTTCATGTCAAACAGTGTTGATTCAATTCTAATGTGTTAACTGACTGAATTTCTTTGAAACACATTGAAGCAATTTCAATAATGTCGTTCGAGATGAATTTGTGGAGGATGGCTCCGTGAGGTTTCATTCACGTTAACTGATATAACATTTCGGACCAGAGGTTTTCTTTCTTGAGTGTTAATTAGATTAATTAGGGTATTTTGGGATCAAACATGATTAATAGATTTCATCGTAATGTCGACTTCATTACAGAGTTCTCTTATAGAAATACGATGCACGTATAATCAACTATTTTCCTCAAATGTAGAAACGCAGTACAAAATGTTTTCGTCAATTGTGAATGCATGTTCACTCTACCGAGTTGTACTTCCAGTTATATTTCCCTTTGAATGTGCAATTTGTAACATTGTTTTCCCTTTTGTGGTTTAAACTGTCCTTTATGAGTCAGCGCGGTCTATACTTCGTTCTTCAATGTTTGAACAGTTTTGTAAAAAACGTGGATAGTATTGATTTATATCATTCACCAGAAAGTTTAATTGACACATTTGTATATTTTTGGTGGAACCGAAATTTGTATTATCTAAAGATTACGTAAATGAGCTGAAAAATATTATTATTATTATTATTATTATTACTATTTTTTTTCTTAATAAAAGTTGCTTTTTTAATTTTTTTAATGTACGAATGTTAAAATGTTAACATTCTTACTATTATTCAAAGTCACTCACATTAACTCAAAGATTGGTTTTCATTTGTTTTCACTACCGTACACATTGTTTAAAAATCTAAAGAAATATATGTTATAGAATGTTATAAGATCCATTTTAGAAGAATAAATTGTGATAGTGCTCCAACATTAACACGTCGAAAATCAATTTCAAAAATTTATTTATTTTTTCTACATGAATTTGGCGTCTAAATTTGTCGACAAAAATAACTTCAAATTCAACTGTTTCCCCGTCTGCAATTTTTTTTAAACCTGATACACGCAATAGAAGCTGAGAAAAAATTAAACGTGCAAAACACATTTCTTGTAGTATCTCTGCAACAGATTGCTCTAGGAGGCTGATTTGTTGTGAATCTACGTCGTTTTATATTCTCTTTCATATGAGCATCGCGATTATCGATTTGGTTTGGGGGGAATTTTCACGGCCTTATTCGGTTATAACCTTTGAATTATTTTTCCACTTAATGATTATTTCATTGATTTGTTGTATTTAACGTGACGTAGGGATAGGATACACGATTTATTTTTAATTTTCGCAGCGAAGGAAGTGTGAACGTAATTCTGTTTTGTCAGTGAGTAAGCTCACCTGAGAGGTTGCCGATAAAAGTGAGGAAATATTAACGTAATAACCAACGGTTTCGAATGGATGTGTAGAATGTGAGGGTTTAAGACACCTTTCTGCAAAAAGTCTGTGAGAAAGATATCTTGGTTTGAGTAGAGAAGTTTGGTGATGTACTTCTCATCACCTACATATGGGTAACGGGAGCAAAACGAAGCATTTTTTTTCATTGTAGGCGTAAGTGAACGCGCTTTTGCCGTCTGAATAACTTTTTGTCAGAAAGTGTGAGTAAATTTCGTTAGTGACAAAAAGTGAACCACAGAATGGAGAGGGAATTGTGATTAAAACTAATAAGAGCAAGTTTGGAAAACAAGTATGATAGGAGAAAAAGAAGTATAAAGGAGAAAAATCAGTTCTTCAAAGAGGCTCTACGATGTTGTTTTTCAGGTTGGTTGAAAACGTACTTCTGCAAATCAAAGACTGTGAGTTCGATGATCGATTATGATATCGTATTGCTGGAAGTTTTAAGATTTCTTAAAGGCGAAGGTTTTCGCCAATGCGAATTAACCCTTCTTTGCATTTCAGTAAGTGGTGTGTATAAAAACTCAAAAGAAGGTACTTGAAGTGCAATGCCGTGCCATGAAGTTAATTTCAGCTTCTCTACTAGCGTCCCTCTCCGACAGGTAATTACATGTACGGCGCACTGAGTGAGCCAACAAGGAAATTATTGTTTATTCAATTACAAAACCAATAATTGCGACAAATTTTTGATATTTATTCAAAAATGATATCTTATTGCATAAATAATATTTAACGTTCAATTATATGATCTATGAAAAATTTACAATGTCAAATGAATTGTATAAACCGATGTATGTAGTATGTAATTTGGCACAACATCTCTTTACGAGCTAAGGCCGGCCATGGGTTGAGGGTTATGTGTGGTTAGCACACAGCGATCCCTACGCCGTATCTCTGATCGTCTCAACCTGAGAAGTGAGCTTTCTCATCGTCACGCAGCAATGGATACTGGGACATAACAAGGAAAGCGCACAGTTCATTCGAATCGGGAATCGAATTCGGGGTTGCGTCGTGGAAAGCGAGCACGCCAACCAACGCGCCACCGAGGGCTAATAAACCGATGTAGTAAATAATAATAATGATAATAATGATAATGGTAATGATAATAACAACAATAATAATAATGATAATGATAATGATAATGACAATAATAATGGCAATAATATAATAGTACCCCTAACAATAATTGAGATTTAAACAAAATATTTACTTTAAAAACGATAAAACACACGAAATATGTAAATATTATTCAGAAAACAGAAAGTAATTGACATCGAATGCATGGAAGAAGTAATTATTCTTGTATATTTTTATATTATTACTCTCACGGCGCGCAGAGTACACTAAGAACCTATTGGAGATAATTCAGCTAACTTACTCTTACCACTTGCAACGGAGCAGCTGAATCACAAATTCTAACTCTTGAGGAAACTCAGAACATTAGCAGCAACGATAATGCAATATGAAGCGAGTATTGTCGTCAGGAAGCAAAAATGTGAGTAATTAAAGATTAAGAATAATTTCTCCAAGGATGAGAATAGAAAATATGCATAAAAAAGAAGAACCCGCCACAGCTAGAAAATTTGGACATATTCTAAATCTATAATTATAATACAAAATCCAAACGAATAAGCAAGTTTTTGTTTCTTCTTGTAGCTTGTAGTTTCGTTTAATCAAAAGGAGTTCTAACAAGCCGAAGTACTGTTTCAAATACAGAACTATTCTGTTAAAAAACACTTTTTCTATGATAAGGGCTGATGAAAATGCGTGGGAGCCGGAGGCGATAGACCTATGGTCGGGCCTAGTCTTGTAAGGAAGAGACAGTGCTTTCACGAGCATAGTACGTACGTCAGGAAGCGAGCAATTCACATTAGCGCGTCGCGGAATACTTTGTATCAAAATGATATGGTATGAAATGGTAAACGCTGATGATATTAAAAATCATAATTTTTCTTATTTATTTCCTGCATCCAGTCGATTAACACTTGGGCATTGATTCATATTGCTGAAAGCCATCGGTTCACATTGCTACAGCATATTGCTGGTAACAATATGTAAATATTAAAGGACTCGACACAAGATTCTACCAATATATGGAAATTTACACTTTCAGTGTTTATCTCATCGACACTACTATTATCTTAAATGAAATTGATTTTTCTAATATCAGAATATCCTCCGGAAATATTTAAAACACCAATATCTGGAAATATTATTACAACTTTATAAATTGATAATAATCCGCGCACGACTTATTTTGCTAGATTGGAAGAATTAAGTATTTTGACGGCAGTACTATAATATCAAATTTTTAGCTCGCTTTTTTCTGCGTATATTTTATGTAACGGGAGTGAAACTGTATTCTTAGTAATGTTGTCATCAATGCTTGTTGGTATACTTTATTCCTAATTCAAATATCTTAGTGAATGTGAAAGTAGGTATAATGGGTCTGAAATAAGCCTGCGCGAGGAATACCAGGGTCACCACTGTTTCATTATGCAGTCTGTTGATGGTAAATATTCTTTCTGAAATGGATTAGGATTGGAAATGTTCTATCTCGGAAAACAACAAATTTTATATCCTCAATGATAAAGATACTTAGTAATAAATTTGTACGACTCTCGTTGAGCCTTCATTATTCACCATTAATTATTAATGACAAACCAGTTATCCCTTTTACCGATACCGGTACACGTCATACACATTATAATTCGCGATAAAATACTCGTACGTATCACTATATATTTATTCAAAGTACTAGATAATTATTGAAATTCAAGGCTGGGTCTTGCGGGAAGAAGCACGAACAAACTTCTTTCTCCCTCCACTCTCTTTCTTCCTCTTCTTCTTTATACCTTCCTCCATCCTATTTTACAACTTTGTCGACGATTTATGTCTTAAATATTTTTTTCTGGTATAACACATGAACTGAGATAATGTAAAGCAGCAATGCAGGCGTTCCAAGAAGCCTACATTTAATTAAAAATTAAACCAAAATCGTGAAGCTAAAACAGTTAAAAGTTACAAATCTCATGAAATGGCAAATGTCTGGTGTAAATCTGTCACAATTTGGTTTTATACAACAGATTAGAGAGTTCTGACCACCGTAGCTGGGAGAGGGGAAAATAAACTTTCCCAACATGTCACACGGGACGCGTCAGACCAATTTACTTGAATTACTAACCTCCAATTATCGGAATAAAACTGTTTAACACAAAGGCTCTTCTTGAAATAAACTAGTCATACATTGTATGTTGAAACTATGCCTCTGTTAATGAAGTTCTCGCACTAATAGTTCGTAGATGAGCCAATTTTCCCCTAATATGTGTTTGGGATAAAGCCCCTTCGAATTTACTGTGCTACATGGACTGACTGTTAGTACGTTTGCAGCGTATAAATGAAATACAATGGGGGCAAATAAAAGTGAAAAAACGTCAGAGGTGTCTTTTATTACAAAACGACTAATGAATTTATGTAAGATATTGATATGATCTTCGAACATTATCCCGAAATTGTACACATATTTTTAATTAGAATGAGAGAAGGAAGTTAAGTGAGGTTTCTGTAACGCTCGAGCAAAACAGCAGAAGCGTTATTCACACTACCTTTGCTCACCGTCATGAAACAGAGTTAGTAGCGAGAGGGTCGCCGGTCGGTTCGATTGGATTAGATTTGCCATGGATGATTTCCCCATCACGTCCAGTCAAATGCTTAGGCAATAACAACGTTGCTCTCCGCAATTATCGTTTCCACATTCCCTCATGACTGGCAGATCATGAGCAAATACAGGTACCTTCACAGACATGCATGCTACTATTCAAATAATCTACATTACATGTTTAGCAAGTAATCAAACAGCGTTCATAGTTCACATTAATTTACTAATTTTTTTTCCACTTTATGTAGCTAAACTTTTTCTCGCGTTGAGAAATATAATTTTCACTTCAATGTGTCTAATTATTCTAAAGGTCATACTTTATAAATTTTCTCTATGGTTTGTTCCCTTTCCGTTGTAACTCGGAGAACAAAAGTGAGTAAATTTTACATTAAGCTATTGTGTGATCCTTTCAAAGCAATTGTGTTGTAATGCAGCTTCTCATGAAATTGATGTTTTGATATTAAAAATAAAGTTTTGCTACATTTTTTAGACAGACGAAGGGCGTGATTCAAAGTTCGTATATTCAGCACACAATAGCGGTACATATAAAATGCAGAATTTGAAATGGTTACTGTTGGACGCAGGAGTGCCGTAAGTTACGTTTACTGAATGAAAAATCGACTGGCCATCACGGAGTTTGTAAAGAAATTTCTAAATTGTTGAGAATAGTTAGAATATTCCTGCTGAGTGATATAGCTAATTTTATCATTCGTTGACTACCACAAAGATTGATACAGACATCAGATCAATGATACTGATAGTGACGAAGTTAGAGAAAAACGTTAATATATTGTTATTCTATAATTTTAGCAATTATATATTCCATTTTTAACTCATTATGTGAACTAGTAGCCATAATATTTTTATCGGAGAAATATATAAAAAAATTGGTTTGCTAAAATATAAAAGCCAGTTACATTAAAATTTTTTTTAAAAATACAATTTATTATAAAAATGTTTAAAAGAACTATGACGCTCTTTTGGACAGAAGTAACTTTTTTGAGTCATGTATTTATTTTATTTATTACAACCTGAGGCACCCGGTGACGGATTCAAGGACATGACCCCGCCATCAAACTAACATTAAAAAATACCCAATTTATTTAATATAATTTCCATACGATGTACTAGATCTCATCACATCCAAATAAGTAATCTCATTTTTAATACATTGACAATTTTTAATTGGAGATTTTAAAATAATTACTATTTCAAAATAATTTATGGGAATCTAAAATGAAATTTACCGGTCTCCACTGAAATGATTTCTGGACCGCTCCTGAACGCAACCGCCGTGGTCCGGGTATAAAATTATCAGGGTCATCTGTTGATCAGGAAAACTAATGATTTCTCTCTATAATGAATCGATGACTTATTACGCTCCTCAGCCATCTAAAGCACCCATAAAACCAACCTCAACCAAACCATATGCAAAATTAAAGGCCAATTTTAGGCAAATTAAATGCTATATTCCCGAATTTTATGCTCTTTTGGATTCTACAAAAATAATGGTCAAACCTTTAGTTTCAAGCTAGCAGCGCCCACCTAGAAAATACAACTTCCCCTTATTAGAATGACAACGATTATGTATCCAAAATTCAAAACTAATTTTAGGACCTAGGAAAAAATTTGCTTCCGCCCAAATTTACCAAAAAAGAGGACTGTACAAAGAGAAAAAATTAAAAAAAAAAAACTAGAAACATGAAAAGGCACCCAAAATTAAAGAATAAGTTTAGGCTCTAGAAAAAAATTGTTCCTGCCTACATTTTTTCAAAAATCAGGATGTACAAAAAATTAAACGTTCGGGTTAATAAACAAGTTAATTAAAAACCAAAAATAAAAGAAGATACCAATTAAGAATACAAATTCCTGGTACCTGCTAAAACCATAGACACATCTCACATGGCTGAAGGTTGCTCTTGTTTTCTTTTTCTGCGCGCATGGGAAACTAATAATACAGATTTTCAGTGGTTTCCTAACTCCACACGAACTTGTTTACTCCTAGGTTAACATGCTTAATATCCTAATAATAGAATCATTACATTGTACATTTGCAAGATGAATGAAAGATTTCTAAGAATCTTACCAAATCACTTAACAAAATGACTAACATTAATAACAATTAATGATTGTCTTGTATTGCCGCGCGATTTCACGTATGATGGGCAATAACAGTATTTTGTTGACCATGTCCTAAAAAATATGTATTGCAAAACAGCAACCGAAATTAATAGAGAAAACGTGCAACGTAATTTTGGAATTGCTTTCCCAAGGTGTAGTTACGACTACGCGTACTTAATCTGAAGTAGGTACAGCTTCATTTTGCGTTAATGGGGCGTAAAATTACGTACTTCCATGTCGCTGCCCCTTCAGTAAAGCTTAACGTCACAATTTATCTGGATAACGATAGCGTCTATACCAACATACCGCGTTTGTATATGTCTTGAGCGTTGTGGCGAGGAGACAGATTTTCGTTGTTTATTCCTGTCGGAATATTTCCTGAGTTATTGTTGAAGTTTGGTCACAAAGTTCACAATTGTGTCAAAGTACTTGTAGGATCCCATGTATGAGGCTTTGTAGAAATAGTTATAACTTGCAATGTACTTAAAATCTTTGTTTTAATTACTGTTCTTTAAATCAAAGAAGATTTGTAATTGAATAAACATACACAACGTTTCTAATATTCACAAATAATGTAATTGAAAGTATTTTAATTCAATTTAATAATTAATAATATATTTAATAATTCAATATAATATTTAATTCAATAAGTAATTGAAAGTATTTTAATTCAAGGAAACTGACGTATAGTCACAACTTTATGTGCGTTTCCAGTTCCATGTTCATTTTAATGTTTGATAAATGTGTCCGTCTGTCCGTCTGTCCGTCTGTCCGTCTGTCCGTCTGTGCGTCTGTCCGTCTGTCCGTCTGTCCGTCTGTCCGTCTGTCCGTCTGTCCGTCTGTCCGTCTGTCCGTCTGTCCGTCTGTCCGTCTGTCCGTCTGTCCGTCTGTGCGTCTGTCCGTCTGTGCGTCTGTGCGTCTGTGCGTCTGTGCGTCTGTCCGTCTGTCCGTCTGTGCGTCTGTCCGTCTGTCCGTCTGTCCGTCTGTCCGTCTGTCCGTCTGTCCGTCTGTGCGTCTGTGCGTCTGTGCGTCTGTCCGTCTGTGCGTCTGTCCGTCTGTGCGTCTGTGCGTCTGTGCGTCTGTCCGTCTGTGCGTCTGTCCGTCTGTGCGTCTGTCCGTCAACACCACTAGCGCCTAAAACGTACGATTTTAAAATACTTTCTTTAAAACTGGGGGTACTTAACATGAAGCCCCCAGACATTTTAAAAATTTTCTGAAAAACCACTCCAAATTTTCCTTTAAATTTCTTGTAAAAAATGGAGTAAAATACACTTATAAAGTTGGAATAGATTGGATTTTCATAGTTTACGCTAAATTTTCGAAAATTGCAAAATTTTGAATTTTTTCGTCGTCTTCCTAAACTACAAAATTGAAAACAGAGATTTTCCCTTCAAATGAAATTTGTTCTCCATATTTGTTCTTTCATTAAGAACATGTACTTTTTTAAAAAAATGTTAGTTGTTTTCGTGCAATATTGCATGTAATATGTGCAATTAAAAAAATAACAGAAATAAGATTGTCTCAGAAAGGTCTAAATTTTTTTTCTTTAAACGTTTGGTAGGAATAGTGCACTCTATAAAATGACATAAACGCCATATTTCTCTTTTTTTTTTTCAAAAATTACAAAAATTTAATTTTTTGACGTTCCTCACGTCGTTAATATTTGCATTAGCGGAAATTTGTTCACATTATTGTATTTATAAGTACATATGTAACTCGAAAACTCAACAGTTTTCTGTTAAAATGAGCTAAAAATTCCGCATTTTCAGAAACGCTCAATGGCCATTTTCTCAAATATGGCACCAAATTATGTCTTCAAACTTTTCCAACGGGTAGTGCTAAATGCACTATTAAAAATAACATCGTTCATTTTGTGGCATTCTTTTGTTTTTTCAAAATTTACACAAATATATTTTTTAAATAACTTTCACGCTGTTGATAAGTACTACATTTCCAGGGATTTGTAATCACTATCGCATTTGTGAGTTGAAGTATTTCAAATTACTTTAAGTTAAGTTTCCGAGAACTCAAAAATTTTCTGTGAAAATGAGATTCAAATTTCGCATTTACAGTAACGCTTACCCGCCATTTACTTAAAAACGGCTCTACATTTTCATGAAAATGTGGTGGCATTGGTGAGGAGATTTTACGATTTTTTACTATTCTTAAGGTAATATTTTGGTTTTCTTATTAGGAAACTGGAAAATTTAGAAACTTAAAAAAAATGTATTTTGGGCGGCGACAGATCCCAGTTGGCAAGAAGATAGAGCAAATTCGTAAAGCCAGTTCACACCAAGGAAATTAGAAAACTTTACTTCGACTAAGTCTGTGCCATTTTATAGCACCACTAGTTTTCCCTTAATCAATGCATACATTTCATACCGAAACAAGCGTGCCAAACTACTAAAGCGCGCACAGGTCGAGGTAAAAGTCGAGTGCACGCACGGACAGACGGATGATCCTACAAGTGGAAGGACAGACGTGAGGGCGGATTGACAGACGTACGGAAAGACAAACGGAGGAAGGAACAGGCGGACGGAGAGACGAAGGAACGGGTACAAGGACGAAAAGATGGACGGACGGACAACTGGGCGAAGGGACGGACCGACGTAAGAAAAGGCAGACGGAAGGGCAGGCGAAGAGACAAACGGACGGAAGAAGAGACGTACAGGCAGACTGAGAGACGGAAGGACGTTTTCCCTAAACCAATTTTTCGGTAACAAGAATCTACAAAACGTGAATTGTAACTACGCAACGTATTAAAAAGGAAGTGACTTAAAACACACGTTAGCGAGAAGTTTCCAATTTTCCTGTATCAGGGTCTCCAAATATATTTTTTTCTGTTCAAAACTTTCCATTTTTCGCTTCTCTGGTGCAATTCCTTGGGCATGCTGCGTAAGTAGGTAGGAAAAAGTAGAAAATATTACTTTGAATATGACCGACCTACGGATGTCCATATGATAAAATTGCGTTTATCGTTAATATTATTATTATTATTATTACTTTTATCGTAATTATTACATATTATTACATACAACCAGTTATAAAAACCAATAATTAAAGTAATACACGTGAGTTACATATTTCAATCTTCTAATTCATTAATTAAATGTTAATACTTTCGGACATGACTTAATTATGTTCTAATTTTTCTGATTTTGTGTTATGACAATGTCGGACGCATTCATTTGGCTTTGGCAATTCAGTATGTAGGAGCTGTTTCTCTTAAAAAATTACTAAAATCTTTAGTCTTAACAATCCTAGTCCGTATTCTAGAAATTGAAAATAGATACTGGCACAGACTAAATTTAGTAGCCATTCATTTGCTACATAACAGCCTACTTAATCAAAATGTCATTTGCATTTACCAACAAATCTCTGAACTCTCTCGTGTCTACTGCTAAAAATAATCCAATATGTGTACCCTAACATCACATACATACAAACCCCACCCCAAGACCCGCCGTCACCCGTGTCCCTCTTCTTCCACAAGCTACATTCGACACCTTGGCCGCCTCACAACCGGGAGCGGTAGCTCAGTGCATCAACTGATGTCACTGCAGCGCCTCTGACCGGGAGGTCCTAGGTTTGAGTCCTGACGGCGGCAGGATTTTCGGCACTAGCTTTTCAGCTAGGTTGAATTCAGTCGCTGTCTGGAGGAGAATTCTAGCAGCCGGCTGCTCCGATCGGTAGTTTTCCGTGGTTTCTCCGATCAACACCAAGCGAAAGCCGGAGCAGTACTCTTCCAAACGGGCCACGAACCGCGCGCGATCTTTCCTTCCCATTCCTTGTCCTATCCTCTCCCTTTACACTCACACTTACACTAACATGCACCACACTACCACATATTCCGGGAGACCGGTCGGGAGCTTAGCGCTAGTCACGCTTGGGGCGGTGTCCCGCTGGTGGGAGAGTCCTGATTAGGGGGAAACCCCACTAGCCGATGGTAGGTCGGCGCCGGATCTCGCTATCCAGCGGGGAAGATCACCACCATCTCCCGAGAAAAACATGCACTACACTAACGGGACTAATGATCAAAGCAGTTGACGCCCCGGAAACACGAAAAAAATCAATCCATTAATGCCGCTTCACCCCCTCGCCTTCTGACCATCGCGCTGTCGTTCTTAGCCAGCACGCACTTGTAGAAACACAGAAATGTATTTTCCGCTTGGGCGCTTCAAGATTCGTACGATTCAGTTTTTATGTGCATTTGCTTTCTTGCTAGCGTAAAAAAAGTTTGTAAATAAATCGTTTTGTTTATAACTTTCAGCTTTGATAATTATCGTTACGCAATTGAATAGGTCTTAAGCCAATAAAATGTAATACAACTAGACAACACTTATTTCTTAATTTATTGCAAAGAATCAACGGCTCCAACATATTAATTATTAGTGGATTACTGAATCTCCATGTAGATTATGAGGTAGATAAGTGTGTTCTCAAGATTTTGATTTATTGATTGAGTGTCATTAGTACCGTTAGTTTTGTGAATGTTTTATCTCGAGAGATGGCGGTGATCTTCCCACGCTGGATGGCAAAGTCCTGTGTCGACGTACGCGTCGGCTTTTGGGGGCTTTGCCTCTCAGGAATTATCTCCAGTAGCACACTCAGATGGGCTAAGCTCTAAGCTTCCGAACTGTCTTCCGGCATATGTAGTAGTTTCGTGCATGTAAATGGTTTGTGAGTGAAGGACTGATGATAGAACAAAGAAGAGGAAGGGAAGTACGTGTCGATTGGCAGCCTGTTTGCTAGGGTACTGCTCCCACATTCCCTGGTGTTGGTCGGGGAAACAAAGGAAAATTACCGAACAGAGCAGCCAGCCACTAGAATTCTCTTCCAGATAGCGGCTGAATTCGACCTAGCTATCCGCCACTGTTGGAACTCGAACCGTAGGCCTCCCAGTCTATATCGCTGCAGAGACAATAGCAATGCTAGCTCTTGACTCACTCAGTAGATTTGAGATATTTTTAAAGATGGGGGTGTTGATAACTCAAACTGCTCACTGGTGTAGAAAAAAAATATAAAGGAGAATAGTAAAACACCTAAGTCGAGGAAAGATAGGAAGGTGAGAGGCGTGTCAGAGAAATATTTACGTATATTTTAATAGTAAATCGATTTCTGATGTTGCCTTGAGCATAATCAACCGCTATCTTCTAAGCAGCAAAATCTTCGTCAATTGGGAGTTACTTTTCAACCAGCTGAATGTGACTTTACGGACGCTATAAACTGTTAAAAAATTCCTTCTATGCAAGTTGTAAGTAAAACAAAATTAAAACTTACAGTTGTTTTGGGCTTTCATCCTCGGACTTACGTCAAAAATAATATATTAAGAATTATAATTATAAAATAAAAAATACAAAAAATGTGTAATTGCAACCCTTCTTGTAGGATGTTCTTCTGGGCTGTGCCATTGCCTACTTCAGAATAGTTAGAGAACATAATACGAATGCTCCCAAAACAATTGTACCGGTAAGCAGATTTATTCAGTGTATTACCAGGTGGTTTATTAAAGAAAATGTATACATTTGGGAGCTCCCATTCTATAAAATACAGTTCCGTTCTAATAGATGTAGTATATTCGAATAAATAATTCTAGTTGAAATTATCTTACAAAAGGGGGTTATTCTATTAGCACAATTGTATATATTACACTAAGAACATTATACTATAAAACGATAATTATTCTACGACGTCATACCGCTGAAAAAAAATTTCCCTTGTGTGGTCCAAGGCCAGCGCAGTATACTATAAGCAGCAGCGTCTGGGCGTTAGAATCTCTAGAGATCTGTGACATTCATCGCCTGTATCGGGGGCCGCATTAATGGGGATCAGTATGGGCTGTCATCAGCAACTTGTGGCGTAAACCGATGCGACGGCGCTGGAGTATGTGGTTCACACGGCCACCGCTAAATCGCAGCGTTAAAAAATGTCAACACGCACGTTTTTGAAGAAATTTCTTATAATTTTCTGGATGGACAGTAAACAAATCTTCAGTTTACCACCAGGAAAACGAGAGAAAAGATTGATATACCCAAATGAGTACGTTTATATTCATGTAGAAATTTGCGGGATAATACGTGGTTGAATTTATATTGATATTTATATACACGATCGTAAGTTGGGGGAGGGGAGGGGTAACACGCCAAAACATCTAAATGATTTTCAATGCTTGAAGCCCTGTGTGAGATCATGCTCGAGATTTATTGACTGTTTATCGTAACTTTAATCTCGACTTAAATAAAGTAAGTGCACTGAGTGTACACTAAATTCCTATCTCTCCCAATAGCATTTAATTATCTCTCTCTTTCTCTCACCATCTGAATGTATGTGTGTATATATAAGTAAATTTAGAACCTACTGTAATTTTTGAACGGTTGATATTAATGCAATGCATATTTCACGAAAGTGCATGAGGTAATGGGGTTAATTGATGCATATATTCGTTTCGATTTTATCACTTTTATTTTAAGAGATATTGAGACAGCTTTGTTTTAAAAAGACAAATCAAATTATATACATTTTGTCATACATTAAATGCGCATTTTTTGAGTAATTTTGAGTTTTGCCTCCCTGCTAAGGCTGCTCCCCTTTTCTCTTCGTGCTAGCACGTGCTCGGGGCGTTACGATTTATAAATATGAGTCGCAAAAGATGAAAATTACTCAAGATAAGGCTTATCTAACATATCGATTCGTCTTTTCTCGCTCGCCATGATAGACTAAAAAATATGTATTGTTCCATTTGAAAAAAACAAATTTATCCCACTATCTCGAAAAATACAAATAATACAAAAATATAATAGAAATGATAAAATAGAAATAAATACTTGTATTAGTTAGTCGTATTCCCTCATGCAATTCTGTGAACACTGCATTGCAATGCATCTAGAATAGGGAACGAGACGTTGGTGCCGGGCAGTCAGTCAGACAGAGAGGGGAGGAGGGACGCCTCCTTCGGCGGTGGAAAAGGGCGAGCGATGAGACAGCAGGAAGGAAATCGGAAAGCACTGGAGCGAGTGAAACATTAGTACGGCAGTCACGAAGTGATAAGCTAGGTGTGGAGCGAAGGAGAATCTACAAATGATGTGAAAATGAGAGACAGTGCAGAGAGACATATTTAGCGACACCTGGTCGTATGAAATCAAAGCTAAAGAGGTGAACTTTTTGCGACGCAAGTGCGAAACAATATCAGGACTATATCAACAAACCGGAGTGACGAACTATAGTTTCATGGACAATATCCAACAGGCGTGTGGCAAGCAGACAATTGCCAAGGCGAACGGTAACCTGTAACATAGAGAACTACCAATTAATGTACGGGACGTGAACAACCGGAGTGAGAATGAATGGTGCGTTGTCAACCCCAAACAATCCAGCGGGTTGAAGAGAGGAATTAACAGTGTATGCAGCGAGGCGAGTGTCACCCCTAAGGAAAGTTCTGTAGCCACGCGTGTAAAGGTCATAGCGGCTGGTTCCCACAACCGGCGGCGGCGGCGGCGGCGGCGGCGGCGGCGGAAGCAGCGTGAGGCGTCGGTGACAAGCTTCCTCAAATCATAAATCATAAGACTGCTTCCGAGCAAACTTTATATATATATATATATATATATATATATATATATATATATATATATTGCATTTTCGAATACGTGCATATACTTTCGATGGAATATAATGATTCCTATCTACTCCAGAATCCGTAATCTCTTTCATCCTTTTATTCCTTTTTACTTTGTTATTGTTGTCATACTGTATTGATTACTCTGAATAATGAATTGTTCCCTAAGGGTTAAATTTTCCCTATATAATGGGTTGATCAAAGGTAGTATCATTATTCGCAAGTGTGTTGATGGGATAAATTTTAAAACACGCGCAAGGACTGCTCACTGGTGTGCTGAGAACTCGGAAACTATGTGTAAGACATATGTAAATAATTTGCTTGTAAATAATTGAAGTATATTAATGCTGTTCCCGGTAAATAATTTTGAATGGCATTGAACAAATAACTTCGAACAATACAGTTTTAAGACATAAGAAGTCATGAATTTTTATTTTCCATTTGGTTAGCGATATCTTAGGAAACGAATTTTAGAAAAACCAATATAAATTGATTTTCGGGACGATTTCATGACTGCTGCGTTGAAGAGCTTGTCTAATTTTCTTCAGAAATCCTGTTCTATATCAGTTGTGTCGAGTCTTAATTATCACTTTATTTTCAGAGTGGAATTTTTAAAACCGCCCATATTATTTCTTGAACAATGGTTCTGAATTGTTCTTGAACATTTGTTCTGAAGTTTCCGTATCGACTCTACCTGTTTTGTTGTTTTTTGTTTTGTTTTTTTCGAGATAAACCAGAACCATTTGTTATTTAGGAATAAAAAACAACAACATCCAACTGACACTTACACAACACTGAGCACACATTATTTAAAAAGTGATTAAACTCTCCTGTTAAATTGTTAAAAATTATTAAAGACTCGCATTTAAAGTATTAAAAATTCCTGAGTAGATGTATAATTTATTTTGATGCACAAGATAGAAAGGGCGATCCCATCAGGAAAGAATAAAATAGAGAAATTCATTGTTTCCAGTTCGACAACCATTTTTCAGGGAAAAAGTATGCCTTTTAATCCATGAGGTAGGGACTGAAATAAGTGATTAAATAAACGCATGACATTGATTTCTGAAACCATCTACCTGTGATTTGCTTCGTCAAAGGATCTTTCAAATGTAAAAGAAATATGTGCGCAAATCCGCACCCTGTTTTTCGTATTCAGAAATTCGATGCGAGTATATATTAACAAATATTCGAAGCAAAATTTTGATAAGAGATGTGTTGTCTTAGGGTGTTTAATATTGAATTATTATTTTTCCGAACTGAATTATAGGATTGCACACCTCTTGCAATTTTAATTACCTCGCGTTCAAGATAGTATAATTGTCACCTAAATTCGCACACCAAAATTTGCTTTCACAACGAAATTAGAACAAGTACCCCGCTATAGAGCGCAGACTCGTCAGCTGCTGATGGAGGCGTTGCCGAGATGTCACGCAGAGAGCACATTATCCTCCAGTGTCATTCCTTTTAACCTCCTGTGGAGAGTCTGTCAAACATTTCAAACGAGAATTCATTAGCAGTATTCTCTCTGCCGAAACGCGTTGACCGCTCTTGGGTCGCAGTTACGGGTCAGTTGATGTAGCTGTTCCTTACGACCGCATGCATAATCTTACAACCACTATTATTCACCGCAGTCTGCTGATAATAGTGCAATTCGTCTTTTAAATGGCGGAATGAAAACATCTGCTCACTATAGTACACCATAGTGCAGAGATACTGGCCGCGTGTGTTGCTTTCGCACGGCACCACCCCACTAAAGATTTTCTCTAAAATTCAACATATAGTCTTCGTGGCTAGTGCAGTAATCAGTTGCAGTAATTATCTATCCATGAATGTGTAAATCTCTCCTGTTGTTGGTCAGATTTATATCTGTTCTGATGAAACGCGCAGTATTTGTGCAATGGTAAAAGATACAGCGCATCTCTCTCTTCTGCATTCACAAAGAAGTGAAAATAAATACGCGTTTCAAAGTTTTGTTACGCCCTGGTTACCATGTTTTAGGATGAACCATATTATGCCCGAAGCTTTATTCTCCCGCCACAAAATAATTTGCTCTTCCATCCTTCATCATTTCAAAGTGCGAAACATTTGTTGGTTTAAAGTAAGTTTCCGAATATTGCATACGCGTTATAATAATCTAGCGTATTTTTCTGTCTATGTAAAATCTGCGTGTGACCGTAAGTAGAGACACTGATTTTTCTTATAATAAATTTTACGTCGATTAATTCAACAAATTAAAAATATTACTAAATTTCGTTGAATTATGTTATCAAAGAGCGACATAGGTATTCAAGGAGTATTAGATATCTAGTTAGACACAAGATAATTATTATCATAATTTGTAATATCATTTTCATAATTTGCCTTAGAGAAAAGTTTACAATGGTGTCGTTTTTTTTCACAAAAGCATATCTGGAGATATTTTCTCTATACCTACATATATTTATCACTTTTTTTATATTCGTGCATTTTCCGTTCTCCCCTTCCGTCTAGTAGTTATCTCCTTCGTCTGCCTACTAGATGTCACTGAAACAAAACAGTTGTGCTGCACCGGTACATACGTTTTCCTATTACCTTTAACGGATAGGTAATACTATAATAGTCATATTAAATATTTTCTTGAAAAACTGTGCATCACCGACCAGAAGGTCCTTCGATTCCCGACGGTTGCTAGATTTTCAACACTAAATAGCTAGGTCGAATTCAGACGGTGTCGGGAGAATTCTAGCGGTCGGCTGTTGAGATGAGTAGTGTGCTATTGTTTCTCCGATCACTGCCAGACGAATGCCGGAGCAGTACACTAACAAAGGAGCCACGGACCGTGCGCGATCTTTCCTTCCTTTTCCTAGTTCTATTCTCGTCCCTTCCTTACACAGAGTACTCTTACATGCATTACACTATCATACATGTCGCGAGACCAGTCAGGAGCGAAGAGATCGTCCTGACTGAGGCGGTGCCCCGCTGGTGGAAGGTACATAGTTGAGGAAATCCCGCAAGCTGATGTGTATGTCGACGCAGGATCTCACCTTCAAGCAGATGAAGAGCACCGCCACCTCCCATGATAAAAATGGATTACACTTACTGGATTAACGATCATAGCAGTTGACGCGTTCGGAAACGAATTATACATCAATCAATTCACGGGTTTGAGTCCCGACGCTGACGAGTTTTCTATACTTGCTCCTTAGGTAAGTCGAATTCAATCCGGGAAGGAGAAGAATTCTCGTGGTCGGCTGCTTTGGTCTACAGTTTCCTATGGTTACTCCAATCAATGCCAGCAAATTTAGTAGTAGTACCTTAACAAGCCTGTGCGCGATTTTTCCTCCCTCACCCCCTTACACCCCGGGATACATCATGCTCTACAGTTATGTGATTGATGACCATATTCGTCGCACCGGAAATTACTATCCATATATCTAGAAAAAAATTCCCTAGTAAAAGCACCGCTGAAGACTTGAATTTGCGAATAAGTTTTATTGAAAATCAGACCATTTCGATAATTTCAAGCATGCCTTTTTAGATTCGCCCAAAATGTTTGAAGAATAAAATTTCTCCTGGTGCTGGAATCTTAACCTGTACCCCAGGATTATTAGTTACCTTCGTCTTATCGTCACAGTATCATTTTAAGAAAGTTTTTTTTTGGAATCTGGCACCCCAAAAATTTGAATTTTTGTCTTAGATCGAATTCTGCGGGACCTCACAGTCATTTGGCAAATAACCGGAAAGATAAATAAATTTTCTTTCATGCCAGTACGGTATTACACACACTCTGATTTCGATGTACGAGGCTCGAACATAACGAATCTAGAGTAATACCACGAATTCCATACAAAGGTAATTTTGAAAGTAAAATGTTATGATCAATAACGTCAAATGCTTGATCTACAATGATTCCAATAGGTGCTTTATTTTGGCCCATTGACGAAGTAACATCTTTAAGAAAGTAAAAGAAGCTGCCTTCCGTAGATCTTGATTTTCTAAATCCATACTGAGCGTCCGAAAACGTTTCATTTTTCCTCAGAAAAAGACCTTGTTACAGCTTTCAGAAAACTGATAAAAAATTGACAAATAATTTACATTCATTTTAGTTGCCTTTTTTAAAAAAAGTGGCCTAATTTTTGCTGTTTGGAAAATATCTGGAAATGTCTCTGTGAATAGACAACTGCCTAGTGGACTAATTAAAATTAAATAATTTTCATTTGAAAGACTTTTAATACCTCTCTGTAGCAGTTGCCTCACCATTACCAACTTACAAGAATACACATTTTGGGAATGAATTGTGAGGAAATACATTTGTTCATCACGGTCACCTGTCCATGACTTTATAAGAACGATTTTTTGTACATTTCATCTCCTAAAGGGTGAGAATTTCGAATCTTTCTTTGTAGAATAAGGATAAAAGAAAACGGTAACAATTTATGCTCTTGGTCCAATTCGATACTGGAAAGAGAAGAAGAACGCAGCAGTTGCGGATCACCCTGCCTTCTTCAGAAACCACTTTGTTAGATTAGGAAATTACCGAACCCGATCAGATCCTCCACAATGAGTCGCTTGATGTCACCTTCATTCCTTTCCGTTAATTAAGATTCGTGAAAACGGAACACTTGAAAGCTTTTCGATTCGAAGCAAGTAAACTATTGGAATGCTCGTAAAAAATGATGGAGTAATTTTGTGCCGCATCATGACGAAGATTCAAACGATCAGCTCAAGATGGAAACGTAAAAAAAATATGAGTCGAATTAAATCGGATTAAATTTAAGGCGTCGATTCTCAAATGTAAGTAATTTAAATATCGTGCTCTACAATTCGTCGGATGATACTTCCGTCCATCCAAATGTGGGTGAAGTATTTAAGCAAGGATCATCGTGCAGAATTTGGAAAAGCATCTTCTCTTTGTCGAACATAAAGTTATTAACCAGAAAATATTCAGCCGAAAAGTTTGTTTCTCAACCGGAACTGTTTATCAAATACCTTTTCAAGCAAGGATTTGATATTTATATGATTCTTGGATTACTCGATGCGAAGCAATTAATCGATTGACAACCGACTTATTCTCCACAAAATAAAAACATTTCTATCCTCGCTACAGTTTATGTTGCTCTTTCATTCAACTATTGGTACTGATCAGAAACAACTGCAGTAAAAACAATTACATTTACTATTATTGTGGACAATCGTTCTCATGATTGCCTTCAATTAGATAGGGAAAACGTTTTCTTAAGACAATAGAATAATATGGCCCGTCTTAGCGAGAATGCTCGCTAAGAATGCTAGTTAAGTTCTTTGTTTTATTTCAAAAATTTCAAAGTTTTTTTTCTGTGCACTGAACTGCAACTTAGACATTAATGTTCAGTTTTATTTGGTATGAAATTAAAGCACACGGAACTATACATACTGCTACCATCCTCAAATAACTTACTAACAAATATCTTCTATATTATCTACCTTCCTATCTAGTACGATCTACAAACTTGAAGAATAACTTCAACATTAAATTAGAGATACATAAAATGTTTGGTAATTAAGAGAAATATTAAATCATAATTGTGAAATATATCAGTTTAATGGCAGTTTGTGAAGACAAAGTATGTAACGTAAAATTCCTCTTCCATGTATAACTGAAATGTCTGCAAAAGTACAAGTTGGTGCAAAACGTTCTGTCAGAACCTCTGATGGTCCAAACGTAAAGAATATTCCCCCAAAATCAGAAGTCAATTGAAGAACAAATTATTTTTATGAGTGTTCTTATACTGACGAGAGGAAAATTTTCTCTGTAATGTCTTTATACCTAATGGTCAAGGTTTGTAATAGTTGCGAAACATAACTGAGAAAGTTGATTGCAGTTGTCAACATTTGAGTCTGAATTTTATGTTTCGTTTAACCGAAGAGACTTAAAGTATGATTTGTTCTTCAACCAAAGTAATTAATATAAACTTTGCCGGAGATGGAAGAGGCCCTTTCCTCCAAACGCAGTTGTTCTAGGGGTCTTTCCGATAAATGACCGGGGGCAGTTTTGCCGAATTCTCTTCTCGCAGTCTGTTTCAAACCTTTGAACGCGCGAGAATTCGATAACGAGCAACTCTTTGATTGTGAATAAATGAGAAAAGCCGTGATATTTCTGAAGTAGAAACGGAGGAATGGTTTGAAGTGCTTGTAGGTTTGCGAAAGAATAGTATCTGCATAGGAAAATGTCACTCTTTAATTATATCCGCATACTTAAATCTGTCACTTGCCTATATCTTAATATTATCGATTTTAAATTCTTTCGATTAAACAATTTAATTAGTTGAAGAGTAATGTACGCCTAAAACAAATTTAAAAAATGTAGTTGGAAATTATTTCAGTTACACTTGGTAATATATTGATGTCAATTTCCACGAATACGCCAATGTGACTCAAAGTTATTCAGAAGTTCAAAATATTTTTAGTACGTTACATTTTATATTTAACATCATTTTGCTTTGTGAATCTGTATGATTAGAAAAAAAGAAATATATTTATATTATGTTGTTGTATCTTGAGGAAAAAGATGATATAATTGCCGGTGCAGCCCAAATCATGAATTTGTAGTTTATCGACTGCAATAAAACCAGCAATGTAGTGATAAGTTCTTAAAACGAGTCAAAAACTCGGCGAGATTGTAAGTGCGTGCAAACTAACTGGCTCAATACCAACAACAAGAATTGCGTATTTCTTTTGTGAAATCATGTTTGTAGAATTCTAAACGTTTCACGCGTACTCTGTGGAGACTATAGAGCACAGTTTGAGTGCTATTGATCCTGACTGTGCTGCATGGTTCTTTTGCAGTCGTTCAGGATTCACTTCGTTTTGGCTGTCAGTTGCCACCGCGGTATCAACAACGTCGTCCGTCTTCCCAGAGTCAACTGTCCTACGATGTGATGTTTACCAACTTTGATGAAGGAATTAGTTGCGAGCTTGAAAGGCTTCTTCGCAGAAGCTACGATTCGCGTGCAGTGGTAACTGGACGCCGGTATTCATTATCGAATAACTGCATTCGATACAGCTAATTAGTCGCCGTAGTGACAGCTACCGCCGGCGGCGGTGCTGAATAGAGAGACCCTGCTTATCTTTCCATCAGAGAAGCTCAACGTCTCTGGATTCCGACGTAATTCGCATTGCCACGCAGCGCTACTTCCGTTGCAAATGAATAACGGGAACCTTGCAGGATTTTAGATGTCAGGAACATGTTGCTGATCCCATTATGTCCAATTACCCGCAGTCGGAAACGGGAAAACTAATCCTCACAAACTTGTTTGAAATTGGAAATACGGGTTTAAATCACATTTTATTGATCGCTGAGCGAATGAAATATCAACCTGCAGACTTTGTTCATTAAAATATTTTTTTCACTCATTTGGGAAAACAGTTAAAGTTACTGGAAGTTTCCAACCTCGTTTGGTTTTAACTTCGAATTCTTTACAGCGTTAATTTTATGCGTGTATTTCCGTATTTACGGGATTGTCAAAAAATAACAAGTGATTGAAGAAGCAAAGAAATTTCAAAAAGCGATGAAGGAAATATTCTCGTAGACGCAGTAAATGAAATGTTCAATTGAAAATCTTCCAAAGTCATGCATTCACAATTCACGTGACTCTTTCAGTATAATTGCAGTTTTTACCACGCATTCATTTACTTCCTCCCGCCTTATTTATCTATTCTCGTCAAGTGCAAAGGTCGTAAAGAAGCGGCACTAGGCCAGCGCTGTACACGACCGAGCACATGGCCGAACAGCACGTCACCATGGTTGCCTTCTCACCGTCAGCTTCGACGACGTCGCGTCGCCTGCCACTGCCCGCCGCCGTCGACAGGCCGCTGGGCCACGCGCGCACCAGCCCACCGGTTCGAGACCCGCTATCGATCGCATGTCTAATAAATGAGCGCGCACGGTGGGCGGGGTGGGTCGCGGCGCGGGGTGGAAGCGTCGGCAGAGGCGGTCGCGGGGGGTGGGGGCGGCGCAGTGCGGCCGCTCCACACCTAGCGCCGGCCCACGATCCTTGACCCTCGCTCACCGCCTCCCGGGACTTTTCCAGACAACGAGTTTACATGTGTAGACGAAAGTTTCCGCAGCGTCCTCGGTGTTTGTTTGCGTCTGGAGAGTTAAGATTTAAACGCGAGTTTCGTTTGCGGTTTTTAGCGAGCTCTTGAGTCTCCGTTCTTGAATATGTTTTAAATTGTGTCTTTGTACTGTGTAGATTCCTTTTGTGCAAATTGCCACCACGATAACATGATTTAATGATGAATGCTTACTAACTGAAAACGGTTTTTAAATATCTATATATTACATAATTAATAACCTTTTGAATGATACATAAACAAGTTGTTTATATAATATTTGTACTGAATGTCTAGAATAAATGTTACAAACTTCTATTGTGTATAGAGATGTCGAAAATAATCATGTTTTGCCAATGACCATGTAGTACGATATTTCATTTAACGGAGTTACACATGTGACATGTTCCCCTGATTATGCATAAAGAGTTGCACCGAAGTTGTTCAGTTGATCACTTCCTGGCACAGCAAGGATATTTCATGTACCTGCCGAAAACCTGTGCAAACGAAGATGCCTATCTACCAATGACACACAGGCACTCTCTCTGTCTGTCTCTCGCCCCCCTCCTCTCTCTCTCTCTCTCTCTCTCTCTCTCTCTCTCTCTCTCCTCTCACACACACACACACACACACACACACATTATATACATGTATCGAGAATCAAACTCACACATTCCTAACCATTTTGGTTAGTAAATACATTTTAATAGCACATGCGTATACAGATATCTCAGAATAAATTTTACAATTTTGAAGCACATGTATAGTCGAAAATGATCACTTTAGTTAACGGAGTTTGTGTTTATTTATAGTTTATCTGTGTTAAGTCAAATAAGATTTAAAAATGTATTTACTAACCAAAAAGGTTAGAAACGTGTTTCCCAAACGCATGTTATTGGGTTCGATTCCTGATTGACGCGCTAGGTTTTGCATGTTGTCTCGACATCGTGACAGCAACAAGGGAGCCATCTAAATTTAACGGTAACGAAACTCGACCTGTAGAACAAGTGACACAATGATCGGAAGCCATCACATTGCAGAATCCACCGTTGGTAGAATATGTAAATGAGGAGATAATGCAATTTGAGCACGTTTTTATGAGGTCTAGGATCCCTGGCTGTTATACTAAATTGGGTTGTTGTAAATGTAGGTAGCATCGTGTTTTTTGGCGGGAAATGGTTGGAAAATATTCGCTACCGTGTAATAGAGGCTGTCTGCAACGGCATGGGGATCCAGGTCTTGGCTTTTATCACGCCCCATATGAAGGAATTATCTTGCTGACACGAAGTACGAGCTCCTTCGTACTCACTAAGAACAAGTTACTACACTCACTAACTCCATAAGAGTAAAAGCGGGGGTGGGGGTTGCTATTTTGTTATTAATATTATAAAATCAAATGTGTATTTCGTTTACCTACGTCAATAATTTTTATTTTATTCGGGAGCGAAAATTTCAAATTTTCAAATGTTGCCTGCCTCGGATGACCTTGATGGGTAAAGCCTGGAATTACGTAATGTGAAAGGGTGTGGATAGTGATTCTGAAGTTTACGAAGGCGTGCGCAGATTATACTTTTTACCCCCATACGTCACATATTTTGCTGTTTATGACGAAAAATAAATCAAACCTCGACATCCATAGGTGTAAAAGTTGTTGATATGCTCTGTGAGTGATTCAGAGCAGTGTTTTTGTTACACAATGATGTGTTTCTCTACCATGAAGATACACATGTTTTAATAATTACTTCTGTATGCATTAGATGTATAATTGTGTCTCAATGATGGGATTGGCATTAAACGTTTTCGGGTGTTTCTCTTTAAACCTTTTTGTTTTAAAGAAAAATCACTAATGGCAATTTCCCCTTAAAATCACTAAAAATAATCTTGTAAAGTATAATCTTCCTAGAAACTAATCCTTCAAATCGAAATGTCGTGAAATAAAATTCTTAAATACTATTTTCCATAATGATAATATAAAAAACTAATGAAATCAGATTTCTTGACTTGCCTTTTTTTCTCTTATGGACAAATGTATTACTTTTCCTGCGATTTTCTTCAATTTCGCAAAGAAATCATTTTCTATTAAATTCGCTTTAAAACATTTACTTTTAAATACCATGTCTACGTCAGTATTCTCGCCGAAGCGCTCGAGAATTAATCGTTGCACCCACACATTCGACATTCACTTATCTGCATGAACCGCACATTACAAAATGCTTAGAAGATATTTTCACATAGACTATTCCGCTTTTAGAGCTGTTAGTAACAGCATCACAACGTTTGATTTAATTTGATTTATTTGGTCAAAAAACAGTAAATATATGACGTATGAGGGAGAAGAATATTTGCGTACGTTTTCTTGAGTACCAGAATCCCATCCCCACATTTTAACGAAAAGTAGTTGAAAGTTAAAACAACAACAATAATAATAATAACAATAATAATCATAATAATAATAATAATAATAATAATAATAATAATAATAATAATAATAATAATGAAACTCATAAAAGCGGGATATTATCAACATTAGAAAAAAAATAGGTATTTTCGTTCCTGCGTTATAAAAAAAATTTGCAACGGTAAACGAACTGCAGATTTGATTTTTCTGCATTGCTAACAATATAGTAACTCACCCTCAGCTCTACTGCTACCACTACAAGCACAAGGACACATCAACAAAACGTGCGCATAGTGAAGCTACATTTATGTCCTGAAGCAAAACAAGGGACCATTTCAGCATGGGCTCAATGAATCAGGGAAACTGAAAAAAAAAACCTGATCGAGATGGGGATCATTGACCCGGAAGCTTAAGTATATTATTTATTACCGGCATATTAAGTGTTTTTTCAAGAAATTATACAATACAAATGTAAACTAATATATAATTGTAAACTAATATATAACATTATTTTGTTAAATTAACATTATTTTTCTTTTTGATGATCAGTATAGTCTCTAATTGTATAGAAACAGTTATGCAGCAGAAAAAATACCTTTAACTTACATTTGTGTACCGACATTAATTGTTTAATGTCATCTGGCAACGCGTTGCAAAGCAACGTACATGTATTGTATGTGGATTTCTGGGTACTACAGGATGAGCTTCCACAGAATATTATGCCATATCTCAGGCGGGAATGTACGTTTACAAAATACATGCAACGAGCTGCATGAAGGCTGACAGGATTTGAAAGAATTCTGAATGCATAACATAATGAACTTAATTTAGTGTTTAATTCTTATATAGGTACATCCCGTATGCATTGCAAAGAAATGTCAATTGCGCTTTAAGAGTACTTACCTGCGAAAAGTTGTGAAAAATTATTGAATCCAGGTTACTAACCATTCTTCAAGATAAACCAATTCTCTTTAATTTAGTTTTGTCTCGGGTCTTTTGTCTTTAGTTTATCGTTAATACCTCGACCTCATTGTACACATAATAATGCCATTTCTCTTTTGGTACGCAAGATATGCCATTTTAAGTTGAGTTTTGACGGTCCTTCTAATGAAACTTTAATTGACGGGAACGTAGGCGTTCGCGGCCAGTGTCAACAAATTCCGAGCTGCCAGGCAGAAGCCACGTCAAAGGCATATGCCAATGTTTTAGCCGTTATCTTGCAAAGTATGTCATGGTGACATGCACGGAAGTAGACTGCATGAAGATTTATTTAACAATATTAAGAACAAATTCTCTCCACCGTCGGCGATGCAGATGATCGACCTCTTCCTACGCAAACCAATGCGCCATCACTCCTTCGCGCATTTTGACACGAGGAAGGTGTCAGTGTAGCGGCCAAAACATTGGAAACGTACCTAAGACGCGGCCCGGCTGTATCTCTCGGACGGATTAGTATCTATTTGTTAATTTATATGTCCGTGACTGCTTGACCTTTTTGGAATTCCGCGAGGAAGCTATTATAAGTAGGATTTTGATTCTATATTAGTGATTACCCATTTGCATGTCTATGTTGTTGTTAGATACCCAGTAATTCGAGAGAAATATACAAACATTGAAAGAGTTTTGATTTTCATTTAAAAGTGGAAATATTTGATTGTGTTAAGACTCCCATAGACCGTCGTGGAAGATCCGCAGCCTAGGCGGAATGTCCGCAGCGGAAATTCCGCGTCACGAGTTAGTTTATGAGCCCGTTCAGGCCTGGACAGCAATCGAGTGTCGTGGCAGAGGATTGGCAGCGTTTAATCCGCAGCGAATTTTGATTCGCGGTCGGACGTATTTTTTCCGCCGCCGCTCGAGTTTCGCTGTGGAAACCAAGGCAAAGACTCATCAGATATATATTGAAACGCATTGCGTTTCTGATGCAATATATGCTTGGATTGCGCGGTCGCCATGGCCGTAGTGAACGGCAAATCGATCCGAACGGTCATCTAGAATAGGAACGAAACTTCAGTGGCGTCAGTCAGGCAGAGAGTGCAGGAAGGGCCTCCAAGTTCAGCGGTGGCAAGAACGAGTGAGAAGATGGCAGAAAGGAAATCCGAGTTCATCGATGGTAAAACGATATCAGAACGAGGGACAACAATGGTAGGAACGTAATGAGACGATATGCTAAGTGAAAAGAGAGCAAAGGACAAATTTGGCGACACGTGTTTGTGTGAGACCGAAGCTAATAAGGTGAGTGTTGTGCGACGCAAGTGTGGAACAAAACAAACCAAAGACCTGTGGAATAACAAACTAATATTTTTGTGGACGGTGTACAACAAACGTGTGGCGAGTGAATAATTGCTTAGGTGGTCGGTAACTTTTAACATGGTGAGCCAGAAGCTAATGCATGGGACATGAACAATCCAAGTGTGAATAAATGGTGCGTTGACACCGCCAAGCAATACAGCGGATTGAAGAGAGAGATTAATAGTGCATGCAGCGAGGCGAGTGTCACCTTGACAGAATGTTCCGCAGCCGCCATTTAAGGTTCTATACGCTGCACGGGCAGGGACGCGCCGGCGAGCAGGGACGTCGCGCTTGATGGTCATCCCGGCTGATTCTCATTGGTGGCGGTGGCAGCAGCAGCGTGGGGCGTCGGTGGCAAAGCTTCGTCAAATAGTAAGATCCGAGCGAACTTTATTTACCCTATACAATTAGGTTCATGCATTGGTAAGGGAAGGTGATAGAATTTGAGAGGTGGGAAATATTGGTATTATATTCAACGGTAGGCAGGGGGCAATTATTGGAGTGAACGGAGTGAACAATTATTGGATAGAGAGGGGGAAGTTACATCTGTGAAAAGAAACAACTGTAATTCATGTCTGTAAGTAATTTATTAAGTCTGACTATTTTGTTTCGTACAGAATGCAACCGAAACAAAAATTGGAGCTCCCACACTGTGTTAAGAAAACCTAAGTAGTTATAGGCCGTAACTATGTTTGAGAATTCATATTTCTATTAGCAGTAGTTTTAGTGGTTGAACTTGTATCAATGAGCAATGATTGTCCGATTTCCTTTGTTAAATTTTGTTTCATTGAAAATAAACTGCAATAGTGTTACTGTTTTGCAATGTCTTTTTCCAGGTTTGTGCAACCCCATATGAGCCCATTCTCTAAAAAGAACGCCTGTTCCCTTTTAATCATCAAATATTCGCTGTAGTGAATCAATAGCTGGTCCATCACAATGTGTGTGTGTTTTTTTTTTTTTTTTTTTTTTTTTTTTCGTTGAGGTGGAAAATACTCTTTACGTATTCCAGGAATAGTAGCTCCTCCTGGATATGTCGGGCTCGGATAAGCATATCCCCTTCCGACTAAAAACCACCTCTCACATCTCTTACCCCCGTGGAACTACCGCTTGGTATTACTTCACGGGGGGAGAAACTAGCTGTTGTTCTTCCTTCAGGGGGTTGTGGTTACGCTACATACCATCTACACGTTGGGCATTCATTTCAGCTCGTATTCTTTCAAGACGACGAAGCTCCAGTAGGACTTCCTTCGCGAATCCGTTCGTCGCCTCCCAAGCTTCTTTTGAGGAGAGCATTGCATTAACTAGGGACTCAGGCCGAAGTTCCAAACGAACTGTTGATTCCCAGGCACTGCGTGCACTAATGAATCTGGGGCACATGAAGAACGTGTGTTCTACATCTTCACTGACTCCAGGGCAGTCCGGGCATTCTGGAGAGTCGTCGTGCTTGAAGCGATGCAGATATGCTCGAAAGCATCCATGTCCCGATAGAAGCTGTGTGAGGTAGTAGTTGACCTCGCCATGTTTTCTGTTGATCCAAACATCTAATTGCGGGATAAGGCGGTACGTCCACCTGCCTTTCGTTGAGGAATCCCACATCGTTTGCCATACTCTTAGGCTTAGTTGACCTCGCCATGTTTTCTGCCGGTAAAGGGCTTTCGCTCTTCGGAGAGTACTCCAACAGGCAGCATCCGGCAATGACGCACACTGCGTCTTCAGACACGGTGCGGAAAGCACTGGAGACTCTCAGGGCGCTTAGTCTATAAACAGGGGCGATTTTCCTGCGAGAAGCTTGGATCTGCAGTGTGCCCATATGGGAACTCCATACATCAGTATTGATGTTACTACTGATGAGAGTAGAGCTCTTCTCTTTTGCTTTGGTCCTCCTATGTTGGGCATTAGTCGTGATAAAGTCGTTCTGACCACTGACGCCTTGGCACTCACGTGTTCAGCTTGCTGCTTAAATTTAAGCCGCGCATCTATCATGACTCCCAGATATCTAATGAAGGGTTGAGAAGTGATTTCATGCCCTCCAACCTGAAGTGTAATGCCCTCCAGCTGTTTCCGACCGGTAATGAGGACTGCCTCAGTTTTATGTTCCGCCAACTTCAGCCCTACTGATTCCATCCACTGGCTGATCTTCTCGAAGGTGTTGTCGTGAAGAAACTTTATATCATCAAGATGTTTTGCGACGATTCCCACGGCCAGATCATCAGCATATGCCACCAGTTTAGTCCCCCTTGGTACTTCTTGTTTCAGAAGGCCTGTGTGTGTGTGTGCGCGTGTGTGTGCGTGTGTGTGTGCGTGTGTGTGCGTGTGTGTGCGCGTGTGCGTGTGTGCGTGCGTGTGTGTGCGTGTGTGTGCGTGTGTGTGTGTGTGTGGCGTGTGTGTGCGTGTGTGTGCGTGTGTGTGCGTGTGTGTGCGTGTGTGTGCGTGTGTGTGCGTGTGTGTGCTGTGTGTGTGCGTGTGTGTGCGTGTGTGTGTGCGTGTGCGTGTGTGTGTGTCTATATATATATATATATATATATATATATATATATATACACAAAACACCGAACGGGTTTGAATATAGTTCGTAAGTTTACTACAATATTTTGTTAGATGGCTTCTCGGCTGACCTGCTGAATGTTGTCCTCGGAATTCTTGGTATCCAGTTCTCGCTTTCTTGCCTATCATTAAAATAAATTTAAAATGTTCCAGAATGTCCTCAACGATTTAGCCTTAAAAGAATTAATATTTCCCATAAAATCAGTACGTGATGGCGACTTTCCATGTCCGTGTTTCGTATGAAACTCTCGCGACTGTCTATCTTTGCGGCGGCGATCGGTTAGCGTGTCGGACTGCTATACCCAAGTTTGCGGGTTCAAACCCGATCGAAGCCGTGGATTTTTAAGGGCGAAAAAATCCTTCGTACGCCTTCCTTCGGAGGGGAAGTAAAGCCGGCTGTCCCATGTTAGTACATTTACTGCATGTAAAAGATCCTCAAGCCTAAATTATGCCTCTGAGCTAAATTCAAATCGCCTGTTTCGTCGCCCAAGTAATACCTTTTTCTCCCATGATTGGTGAAAGGAGTGTAACGAAATTTGCGTGGTCAGACGGAAGAGCAGGCCTCATGGCCCGAGTCTCGCCACGTAAAATAAGGCAAATTCAATTCAATCTTTCGCTACTTACTGAAAAATCCTTCCGTCTACGGAGCTACCCTAACATATATATCCCCTCGAGACACGGAATCTATTTCAATTCGAAATTACAACTACTACATTAATAAAATTTACAAATACAATTTACTACTACAATTTAAACGAAACCAAGTACTCAAAATAATCATAAATTCCCACCTCACTATCATTTAAATAACACCCAGCCTATGCTGAAAACCCGTTCGCCCCTCACCAACCGGTTACGTGTGCTCGCTTCAATATCTTTTTAGAGACTTATTCCTAGCGCTCTTCTATCACATCACGGCTTCCAATGAACATTCTGCACGTTTTGCATATAATGTGTTCGGGGCTGTGTCATCTGCACAGCGCTATGACACCAAGCATGGAATATTACACTTTGTTGATTGGTTGTCCCAACTATACAATGTCATTATTCATAACCCTGGATGCTTATTTTATCATTCAAATCAAACTCGGGGTTCTTGGCTTATGACAATCTATATGATGAATTTAAAATGCAGCCCACAGCGGGCAGAGTGAATTTCACGGGCAAATATGTTTGAGGGAGTCCCATAGTGTTACATTTATTTATTTATTTATTTTACGTCAAAAAAAACGGTTAAAAACTGCGTATGACGTGCTATGGGGAAAAGTGAATTGTGTGCACATTTTCAAAATTCTGTGATCCCTACACTAAGTCATATACTACTTAAATTTTGAATTTTGAAAGGGAGAAAAAAAAACAAGAAAACTCCCATGTAATAAAATCTATTTTCAAGGATAAATAAGCAATAAATTTTGGCTCTTATTGCTTCCTGCCGCGACAGCATGGAAACGATAATTTGAATAATTGTATTTCCCACTGAATTCTAGAAGACGTGCACAGAAAATGAAGTTACATTTATGTCCAGAAGCAAAACAAGGGGCCATCTCAGCATTTGCTCAATGGATCAGGGAAACTGGACGAAAAACCTGATCGAGATGGGGGTCATTGACCCGGAAGCTGTAGTACAATAGTTGTTACAGGTTGTTTATACTCATTTATACAGTTCAAATGGTAAATAATACATTATGTATCATTGTTGAAATTAATGTTACTTTTCTTGTGATGCTCAGTATAGTCTCTAATTGTATAGAAACAGTTATGCAGCAGAAATGATTTCACTTGGGATTTAAACTTTTCTATTGAATTTAATCGTTTAATGTCATCTGGCAAAGTGTTGTAAAATAATGTACATGTATAGTATGTGAATTTTTTGTAATAAGCTGTTGATACTGTCACCTGATGAATATGATTTCTACGTCGAGTGTTATAGTAATAGACTTCGGCATTTTCTGAAAATATATTCCCGCCCTTGAGCAAGTCATTTTTTACAAAAACCACTGATTCGTAAATAAGAGTGGCGAGCAGTTTCACAGGTAAACAGAAACAGTCGGGAAGTACGCTTAAGGAAGTACGCTTAATCCCCTCTCCCCTAATGTCACTCATGGCCACGACGGTCACGTGCTCTTCTAATCTGTGTGTACGTGATTGTTAAGTGACGATTGTCATGACCGAGAAGTGTCAAATTTTCTTGTCTTCTGCGATCAGATTCAAAATTTCATCAAATCAGTCATTGGTCATTCTAGTAAATATAAAAGCGTTTCTCGTCCTTTATGGCATCGAGGTATGAAATTCTCCGTACTTTTTCTCTAGGTCAAAATCATCGATCCTTTTCTTGGTTTCCTAAAAAGATATTAACAATATAATGGAAAATCGTAGCTAAAGAAAGTAAAAGCACCGTACCGCATGAGCTCAGAAAACGTACTATAAGTATTTGCATTTTCTGTCTCGTGCATGAATGGAAGCGAGCGCGTCCTCTTTATCAGTTGAGAAAATCAATCACCAAATGCTGACTCGTAATTGGCGCTCCTATGTGAATGGAACTGCGGATTTCGTCGTCGCATCTAGCGCGGAATTTTCCGCGCCGCACCCACTGCGGATCTTCCACGCCGGTCTGAGGGAGCCTTTATTCTGTATATTCTCATTCCATGCAAACTGGCTGAATACTCAGTCAATGCGTCAGTGCTTACTACACGACTGACTTCAAGCAACATAAAGTTTCTAAGAGGCAAACCGCTACTATAGGACTAATTTCCAATGCTCGCGCACGTAGGAAAAATACAAAACATCTTTATTACTAATGTCCAATAAGTATAGAAATTGAAATAAACTATGCAGTATACGGTGGTGTGATAGGATGCCTGTGCTTTCATTTGATACCCAGGTGCAGGTACATTCTAAGCCAAATAATGTATTGTAGTTTTTACTGAACTATGTGTAGACATATTATACTTATTCATTTTGATATTCTTTTAAAAATCTAATGGTGTTACAACAGCACCCTTTTTTGCTTTATTTCTAACTTATGAAATTTTCGAACATTCAGAGCTCTCAAAATGAGACCTACTTCATTAGTTTAAATGACTTCTTCCTTAAATGCATTTCTTTTGAGCTTTTTTAAAAATTTACCTTTTTAGAACAGATTTTATTTAAGACAAAAATGTCTACCTTCAATACTGTACTTTAGCCATGTTATTTTCTGCAAGTTTCAAAAATACACAGTTCACAGCAAGTAGGACCAGCACTTATTTTTATTCCGTCCTTTAATAAACACGATGAGAAATTTTAAAGAAAACATTTGAAGCTGTTTTTTTAAGATATAAATGTTAAAAAATTGCCTAATATAAAAACTTACGGGAAAACTTTTCCGTGATAAGTCAAGAGCCCTGGGTTGAATTTGAATGCCAAAATAGGCACCCAGCGTCAGTGATAATGGGATCGTGTTACCGGGCGCGTCAACTGCTTTGGTCATTAGTCCCGTTAGTGTAGTGCATGTTTTTTTCTCGGGAGATGCGCGGTGATCTTTCTCCGTTGGATGGCGAGATCCGGCGCCGACCTACCGTCGGCTAGTGGGGTTTCCCCCTAACCAGGACTCTTCCATCAGCGGGGCACCGCCACAGTCGAGACAAGTTCTAAGCTCCCAACCGGCCTCCCAGAATATGTGGTAGTGTAGTGCATGTTAACGTGTAAGGGGAGAGGATAGGACAAGGAAGGAGAAGGACAGATCGCGGGCGGTCCGTGGCCCGTTTGGCATTGTACTGCTCCGCAATTTGCCTGGTGTTGATCGGAGAAATCATGGAAAACCACCGATCAGAGCAGCCGGCCACTAGAATTCTTCTCCAGACAGCAACTGAATTCGACCTAGCTGAAAAGCTAGTGTCGAAAATCCTGCAGCCATCAGGACTCGAACCTAGGACCTTCTGGTCAGAATCGCTGTAGTGACATCAGTTAATGCACTGAGCTACCGCTCCCGGTCCTATTCTCTTAAAAGATATTAAAGTGCACACGCGTAAGCCGTTTGTGAGTTGCGAACGGATTTTCAGCATAGGTTTAGGTATTATATAAATGATAGTGAGACAGGAGCTTATGATTAGTCAGATAGTTTGGTGTTGTTTACATACTACTATTTAATTGGAATTGTGGATTTTATTAGTGTAGTTGGAATTTTGAATTCAAATGGACCCCGTGTTTCGAAGCGATGTATATTAGGATAGCTCCGTAGTTGCGAGGATTTTTCGAGAATTAGCAAAAGATGGATTGTCGCGCGTAGGTGTTTCATACGAAGCCCAGCTAGGGAAAGTCGTATTTATTTTGTGGGAAATATTAAATCCTATTAATATGAAATTGTTGAGGTCATTTCGGAACATTTTAAATCTATTTTAATGATAGGCAAGAACGCGATAATGGGGACACCAAGAATATTCCATGGACAACAGTCTGCTGTTTCAACCGAGAATTCATCTGAAGACATTGTAGTAAGCTTACGAACTCTATTCAAAACCGTACGGCATTTTAATGTTTGTAAAGAGAAAAAGTAATTATTCATGAACTCAATGGAAGTTGTAAATATATATGAATAAATGTTAAATTTGTATTGCTGAGAAAGACAGATAATTTATATTAGATGACATCAATTCAATAATTGGTTTTAATCAATAGAACTTCCAGAAATCCTGATTCTCTATAGAATAACACGTCCACATACAAGAGGTAAGAAGTAAAATGTAACCCATGATAAAATTAAAAGTAAAATTAATATATTAGTGGTAACATTGAGAAAATTTATGAGCATAGCAGGGCAACGGTAGAAATAACAATATTAATAATAGCAGAGGAAGTAATCCTTGACAATATTAAATTTTTGTTGTAAATATTGTCCGAATTTAGCAATAGTAAAAAATATTGAAGAGACGATAAACTTCACAATATAAAATAACTTTAAAAAGATTAATTATTTAATTAACTGTATTTAATGAAAAAATTCATGAAGGAAAATCACTATCTTCAATATTGTAGTTCTTCTTCAATATTGAAGACAAACGTTTTGCCTTCAATCGATTTATCGATATCAAAGAGCCAGGAAACATGAATTTTGACTACATAACGTGATAGAAGTAATTTATTATTATATTATATATAGGAACAGGATTTATCCAATTTTTTCACTACCAGGTTCGGCAATAAGAGTTCTCATGCCGAAAATTCGTCGTTTTCCGGCGCACGATTTCATAGCTTTCTGTTCTTACGAAGTAAATGCGGGAAAGTTAAAAGAATGGTGCCATATTTGAGAAAACTTTGAAACTGTTGTTAAGGCTTCATGTAATGTACCCCCAAAATCAATTTATCCTCTACAAATCTGAAGGGCATTCCCAGGGCCCGGCAATTGAACTTTTCTGTCGAAAAAATCACCGTTTTGCGGCGCACGATTGCAATAGTTTCTCTTCTTACGAACTAAGGTGAGAAGGTAAAAACTAGTGCCGCCGTTTTCGTCTCTCTTGCGTAAAGTGTTTCTAACAAAACTACATTTTTGTGAATATCCATAAGAATCTCTAAAAGAAAAACTTTTGATTGCAAATGTTCGAAGCACGTTTTCCCGGATGAACTAGACAGATGCTGCTCCTGTGTAAAAATGCTCTAACGATCATAGAGTTCAACTTTTTCAAAAGGAAAATTAAAAGAGAATATTAATAATATTTACGCTAGTCTACCAGGAACTGTTATAAAATGCAAATTTTCTTAGTTTTTAAACTGCCCGTGCTATTAAAAGATTGTTTTTACAATTGCTTGATGTATATGCTTTAATATTAAATCTAAAAGTCTAAAATGTGAATAGGTCTTTATCTTTGCATGATTCTTGAGCGAACGAAAGCCTTCAGTTTCACGTAAAATTCATGAAAATTGTGATTGTGTGATTGTTATTGCCAAGATATAATTCTTAATTATATGTTTTTATACAACCAGCAAATGCTCAGAAAATAATTAAAAATAAGTGTAAGCACCTTTGGTTTTAATAAATTAACTTCAATGTTTCTCCTTGGTTTTATAACCTGATAAGGGACTGGAATTCCCGAAAGTGTTTGAACCGCGTTGAATGATACCGTAAAGAGAACTTGGATAAGTTCACTCTGCTTTTATAGAAACATATACAAGATATTTCTTGGAAAGGGAGGGAAGACCTGAAAGCTCTCAGAGATCCCGTGGTTGCATTTCAACACGGCCTTTGACGAATTTTCTGCAAAAGAAATTGCGGTTTGGGAGGAAATATGCGACAAGAGATTCAATGGGGATCTGTGACGTACGGCCAATTTAACCGAAGTGGAACTGGGGAAGATATGTGGCTATGAATCAGGCAATTCAATGTATTGAATAACAAAATAAAACGGATGCGAAACGCTCAGCGGATTTGTATCCGGGTGCGAGAAAAACATGCGAAAGGAAACTAAACGTAAAGCTCGAATATGTAAGGAAAATTAAAACATTTTTCTCATGCTCCACGGAAATGTTCGCAGAACGATAAGACTATTTAATTCTCGAAATATATTTGGATCGTTCAAACCATAATCAAAATCAATTTTATCCGACAGATTACGACCGTTTTTGTAATATTCGACATTTATTTTTATTTCAATATTAGAACGTTGATTGTTAACGTTTATTGAGTGACTTTACATGATTGGTATTTAATGTTAAGTCAACATCACATATTCGCAACAATGAATTTTTCTGAAATACTCTCTCAGATTTCAGATATTTGGCGTGATTTAAGAAGAAATAATAAATTTGAATTTTGAAAAATTTATTCTATGTTTAAGAAGATTTTCCATTCATCTCTCGAGAAACGTGTGTATAAATTGTATGCTATCATATACAAATACAGCCAAACATTTAACGTAATTTTCGGAAAAATGTTTTAATGAACATTCGAATGTTTGAATTTTTTAAGTGTACTTTACTCTGATTGTATAAAATATTTGTGAAGTGGACATTTTTACAGAAAATAATAAAAATAAATCGTGATATACGTGTAAAGAGCGTCTAAGAATTAAAAAGGTTGCTTCAAATTTGGGGACAATAGTTTCAGCCAGATCAAAACCAGACTACTGTGTTATTCCTATGATTTACATGCTAATATTAGTCTAACTCGAGCCGAATCTAAAACAGAATTTATCTAATAGAAAATTATGTTGGTTTCAATTTCAGACTTTGTTTTAGACACAGTATTTACAAAATCTGTTTTATAAAATAAATAATTTTTGTGACAATTTTCAACAATCTGACTGAAGGTGATTTAACGCTAAAGAATGTGAAAATTACTTCATAAACATTATCAACCACTTCGATAATTAAAATAAACATATAGAACGATAATTAGTCAAGAAGGGAATTATGAATAGAATAACCCATTTATTTCACTACTTCCAGCCTAATGTTCTTTTCAAACTTATGGTTTTATTTCAATGAATTTGACCACAAGATTTGACTGACAGCTTTGTACAAAAAGCTGTCTGTACAAATACCCATTTAGAATTTGTTCGTTTGTATACTATATTTCATGTAAGGTATTTGAAGCCTCCCGCATTTTTCTTTAAATACTTCCCAACGGTCAGCTGATAGTTTATATTGCGTTCTAAGCACTTTGTAACTGCTATGCCAGACGTGCATTTGCACGCCCTGTTGCAAATATTTATTTATTTGTTTTACTTTATTTTCATTTTGATTGTTTGATGTTTTAAATTGGTGAGTCTTTATGTTTTAGTATAACGAGTGCTATATTTTCTTCCTAATATTATTTTATTAGTATCATCACATTCATTGTCATAATTTTTCTCCGTTACACAGTCTAGCCTGAGGATGAGGAGAAATGAGTTTTTCGAAACGTCGTTCTGAAATTTCCTAAGAAACTCTTTCAATTAATTGAATATATGTATATAATTTAAAAATTGGTTGTTTTGTATAAAGCTGTCAGTTAAATATTGTGGCTAAATTCATTGAAATATACTGTATTCAAGTGAACGACAGACAATTTTCTGTATGTGATATTTATTATGGTTTTATTGATATTGAGAAACTAATTTGCAAGATCAGTGTATTTTATTCGATTTATCGGTCACTTTGAGAAGTTCTGACCTTTAATGAACTACATAGTGTTAATTGTAGTTAAACAATAATAGCAATAATGGCAAGTGATTTGATCTTCATTAATTTCTTTAGGATGCAAAAAATATATTTTACTGACGAATATGATTATGGAGTAGCACCTAGTACAACACGTGTTGGTGGTGGAATGGTTTGTCGGAACTCTCTCAAGTGACAGTGGACCCAAATGTAGATTGATAGGTGCTTATATGCCTATTGTGAACATGAATCTCATGCCAACGTGCGTACTTCACTTGTCGTGAGGATAATGTGGGATGGGCATTGATTCCGATTATGGGATGGGTAATGCAGTACACATAAATGCAAAATCCATCTTTTTCTCTCTTCTTCATAGATCTGTCAGGACACTGTCTCATACAGAGATCTTTAATATAAATCGGTGCTTATCCCTGTGTCCAAATCACGATTATCCAATCGCAATGCGATGATTCTAGATACATATGGAATATGTATATGTATGAACATATGGAATAAGGGCGATAATTGTCGATTTAATCTGTACTTGGTTTCGGCTAGGCAGCTTTAACATACAGCAAGTGCGATATAGCTCCGTGAAATTTTCGCTTATTTGAAAATTCACTGAACTCTGATGTACCCGCGGGAGATGTCTGTGAGCATGCATATCGGAGACGTTTGAAGACGAAAGAAATGTGAACGTAACTGCATTTGTATGTATGCGTATATAAAGGTGTCTCAGAATAAATATTGTAAATATCTAGAGCATGTGTAGGGATCGAAAATGGTCCCTTTTTGTCTACGAACATATCATGATGGGAGATTACATATAACGAAAATGCGTGTGACATCTCCTGAATTTTTATTTTATCGCATTTACTTTGTGAGAAGAGAGAATATTGTAATTGTGTTCCGGAGAATGGGAATTTTTGACAGAGAAACTTGTATTGCCAGGCTCTGGTAACGAAAAAATGTACAAATCTTCTTTGTAGTAAGTTACATCGTCTAACTCGTGCAGTCAGAATCATGTTTTCTGGTTTCAGGATATGTAGTAATCGATTGAAGGCAAACCGTCTGTTTGTTCCTCCGTCTGTCTGTCTGTCTGTTCGTCCGTTAGACTGTCGGTCAGTCCGTCCGTCCGACTGTGCGTCTGTGGTCAAAGTTAGCCCTAAAACCGTTCAGCCGATTTTTCTAGAAATTACATTGTTCAAACAATTTAAACGAAAGACTAAGCCTCGATAGCCTCGATAGTCTTGAGTCTTGAGTAGTCATGGATATTTTGTTGTTTTTTTTGGGAGGGGGTACTTTACATAAAGCCTCAACATTTCCAAAATTTGCTCAAAGTTTCTATATTATTTATAAATATTATTTTCTTTAAAATATCTGATTTTTCGATAACGGCAGAAGTTTAATTTTTTCGGTCCTTTCCAGAATTTCAATATTAAAGATAGAGATTTCTTTCTGTATGATATCTGTTTCTAAAGGCAGATCTTGAAGTACGTTCATCAATTATTAAAAAAATTATTTTTTCATGTAATTTTGTGTGAAATATATGCAATTTAACTTTTTAAAAACAATTATTTTCTCAAAAATTTCTTCAATTTTTTTCTTTGTATGTATCAAAGGACTAAAAAGCTGGTGCTAGTCTTATTTTCGGCGAACTCTGTATTTTCGAAAATTCCAAAAAGTTTACATTTCAAAACTATAAAGTCGAAAATAGATATTTACCAATCACCAAACTCTGTTCTAAAAATCATCTCTTCAAACAAGGTCATGTACATTGTTTTCAAAAGCGGAGTAATATTTGGGTAATTTGTGCTTGAAATTTATGCAGTTTATAAAAACACATTAGTATTCTAAAAAATTAATATTCTCAAACTTTTTTCTTTAATTTTTCTACAGATAAAACAAGTGATACTTAAAAGAATGGCGCAGGTTTAATTTTCGTTGAACTCTCTGAATTTTCGAAAATTGCAAAATTTAAAAAGTATGCGAGAAAGTATGGATGTTTTAGACCCACTAGTTTCCTTATGCATATAACTTGGTCGATGATGTTGCCTAATAATTAGAGGAAAATGTCACTTGTATAAATGCATTGAGATCTTTTAGAAGTAATTTCATACTATATGTTTATTGGCAAAAAGGTAATATTTTCGTCCACTACCTGGCCTAGAAGGTTGAATTATCTATTCTAAGACGCCTTGTGTGCATAGAGAAAATATTTGTCCATGTTAGTATATTCTGAGTAACTCGTAATTGACTACTTAATATATTTAGTATTTATGTATGCATTTTGAGAGCACAGATGTTTTCATTTTGTTCACACCAATATTATCACTCATAATTTCCTTAAATCATATTTTCAAATTTATTTCACAATCAAAAGATTTTTTGTCATGTTATATGTGCCAATGGAGAAGCTCATACAAGAGATACGAAAGACAACTCGCTACTTTTATTTGGGAACTTCCATCACATATTCAAAGGTATAAGAAGTGTAAGATTATAATTCTCTTTCCACATTTTGCGCATATTTAAATAAGAAAACACTGCATTGAAACCTCCGAATTATTGCTATTGATTGTTAAAAGGTTTTCTAATACGCATAAGTGGTTCTCTTTGTTTTCACACAAGCAGGAAATGTTATGTGTAGCAAACAAATTTCCAGAGACATCGATCATAAATTTCTTGGATTATATGCTCGTATTTAAGGCTCTGTGGTGTTTGGTTATGAATAAAAATGAAATAGCTCCATCGTGTATACGGAAAAATTGCATTCTCTTGTTTCTGTTTTCATTGTTTCATTAAAGAGACGGGCTTACCCTAGTTTTATCCATTGAAATGCCAACGCGCACAGCCAAAAACACCTTTTTATGCAATACAATAAAAAAGTACGTGTTATATCATAATTGAGAATTCCCAATAAAATTTTGTCAACCGAAAATGCTAGATTTAGCTCCTGTGTGGCGAACAGTTTATGTACCTATTATATCCTTGTTCATTTTACATGCTTCATCGAACTGCAAGCTAAGCGCAATGAAAATGAGTTTTACAAAAGATTTAAATTCACCATATTGCAACGGTTTGGCCTGAATTACGTAAACACATGATAGTACCCACACGTTGAGTCCTGTCCCTACAGCTGAGCATTTCTCCTTGGATTGGTCTTCCGCCGAGTGGAAGCAGGGTAGTTTTCAGGTGCGTGTTCCCCTTCTGCTACCTGCTGCCCTGCCCGCAGGACACGTGAAAACCCACGTGTGCACCGCTTATTTAGGGTCTCCACGCTCCCCCCCTCCCCGCGCGTGGTGACACGGAGGGCGTAGGGGACGTCCCAGTCCGCTTTACGGCCCGGAAAGGGTTTCTGATATGCTGCGTGGACACTTCGTGGGTTCGAATTAGGCGATAAAACACGCTATTTCCCCATTTTGCTACGAATGACATAGGCGTAAACGCATTTCATTCCGCTTCCCTAAAATTTTGTTACCCTTCGCCGACCTCGCTTTTCTGGGGGGAACGCGTTTTGATACTTGGCGTTAACTGTTTGCGAATGCAAACTTTGAGTGAAAAACCGGTTTCATGGCGTCTTTTCCTTTCTTGCTTCTGTCTCACTGCAAATTTGACACTAAATTAAAATATTGTAATGCTGATCGCCAACTTATACCAGATAATACGCTCGTTTTCACTTTATTATTATCAATTACTTCTATAGCACAAAATTATTTCATAAAATATTTTTTGCCGTCTGAAAAATCAGTGATTTAAAAACTAATTATTTTTTACGATCGATTTAAGAAAAAAATATTTTCTTTAATTCTCCATTCTAGACTTTTTTCGGTGTATTTGTATCAAAGAGACAGACTACAGCAAAAATTTCTGTAAGAAGGATGTTTCTTACTCCAAAGATACTTGATCTGTATTTCAAATTGGGGAGATGTTTAAATATAACATTCTGTGTCTCTGTCCACAGCAGCAAAAATGAGCAGTGATAGAAGAAAAATGTTGTGACAAACAAAAATAACGTGAAGTGACTATTTTTTTCTAAAATGAATGTTTTCTGAATGTACGCACAGTGGAAATTCACATATACAAAATATTACGTGAGTAGTGTATCGAGTACACGATTTTGTCTTTTATTTGTGCCAAAGGGATTTCAAGTTCGCTATTGAATAACACAAAGACATTTGTATGGAAATATTCTGACCGCATGTTGATTGGATGAAAAGTCCGTAAGTTTGCGTTTCATCTAAATTATAATGTTCATGAGCAGAGGATATATTTCTACGGGCCGTGATTTTCCTGAATCCTCTACATTGTACATCTCCAACGATGTACAGGATGTCTGTAATACATTCAACATTCCATTTGCTACCACACACTTTATTTGTTACTTCTATAATAATTCGTTACATCTCGTGTTCCATGCAGATAATGCAGATTTTTACAATTGATGTTTCAATTTGTGCTCTTCTTCCAGAAAATGCATAATTTAATAAATTTCATATTCTGCGTCTTTTGGTTATTAATTTTTCCGAAACATTAGTACGTTAAATCTTGTCAACAACTTAAAAGGTAATAACAAAGGATAAGTAGAAAAGCTTATTTTGTTATTTATTACATTTTATCATTCAATAAGTACTTAAGGAGGCAAGATAAGACGTAACAAATAACAATAAATAAATGAAAAAATATTTTCAACGACCATTCTGGGAAATGTGAATTAAAATATGATATCAACATGATTGTTCACAGAATGAAATCATTTTGGAAATTCTTAACTTTTTACTCTTCAGGTAATTAAAATTATTCAAAATTTGAGATTCGTTACAGTGAAGCATTGATATATTGTATTGGTGCGGAAAATTACAGAATATTTTCGTTCTAATGACAGAATATTTTCACATGTCGACAGAAGTGTTTCCAAAATCTGAGTTCAATGAAAATCAAGGGAGATGAGTGAATGAAATGAAATATATCAAAGGGTTCGAGACTAGAAAACAAACCAGTACCAGACGAAAAAACGATAATAATAAAGTTTCTCGGATCCAACTACGTAAATCCTAGCAAAATGAAGCTCGCCAGCTAACGGCAAGCAATGGCCTCGTTCTGTTTGGCGAGTCCAATCCTCGTTTTATTTACATCCGCGCGAGGTGCCACCGGGCGTTGGCCACCGGCCGCAGCGTGTCGCACGGGGCCCGGCCCGGCGCGGCGCGACGCCCGTCCTCAGACACTCTGTCCTTCAGCCATAGACATGTAACGGGCGCGATTCATCAGGGGCTTACACGGGCGGAAGCGCAATCACAATCGCAATGACGCGGCGCTGCGCTCGCGCCGCGTCCTCCCGCACCCGCTCTCGCTCCCGCCCGCGCACTCGGTCGCCGCCGCCGCCGCCGCCGCCCGCGCCACTTGGAGATCGATGGGCGCAACGGCTCCGCCACTCCACTATGCCTGTCGCCGACGTAATGCGTAATCGAGCTGTCGAGCGCGCCGGGCCGCTGCGAGGAGAGGGGGTGGCGCGGGGGGGTAGGGGCCGCGGCGGCACGGAGCAGCCTGATGTGGAGTAAGAGGAAGACGGCGTGGGAGACAGGTGGGGGATTGTTTGGGGGGACAATGGGCAAGGGGAGGGGGGGGGGGTATGGGGGGGCGAGGGTGGCGGACATGTAGCGTGGGGAGACGCGCACGCGGCTAGGCGACGTTGGCGTGTGATTTGATTGATTATTTCGTGTTTCCGGGTGCGTCAATTGCTATGGTCATAAAACCGTGAGTGTATTGCATGTTTTATCATGGTACCTGTCGGTTTTCTTCTCTTCGCTGAATGGTGAGATCCGGCTCAGACCTATACGTAGTCTTAAGGGTTTTACCCATTAATGTATTTCCCACCAATAGGACTCCGCACCAACCGGGACACGCTCTAAACTCCCGACTGGACTCCTGACATGAAGTTCATGTCAATGTAAGTGTGTGTAAGTAAAGTGTGAGTATACAAAGTTTTTTATGACAATCATTTATTCAGAAATTTCACAACGTTTCGTATCTCGTTTTGTTACATCATCAGGTGCTAAACTTAGTGAGGGAACGCTATCCCATTGAATTACCTCATCAGCAGAACATTCAAGGAAACATTACAAAATTCCTCACTCTCACTCAGTTGATACCACTTAACTAACTTTTATTTGTAAACATATATTGACAATCAAGAAGAAATATTGATTTACAAAGTGTGAGTATAAGACAAGAAAGAGGAAGGAAAGATCGCGCGCTGTCCAGGGCCCGTTTGATAAGGTGCAGCTCCAACATTCGCCCGATGTTAATCCAAGAAACCTCAGAGCAGCTAGAATTCCTCTCCAGACAGTGCCTGAATTCCATCCAGCTACCTAGCTAGTGTCGTAAATCCTTCCAGAGTAGAAACTCGAATCCTATGACCTTCCCGGTCAGAGCCATTGCAGTGACCTACTTGATACCTTGTGCCACCTTAGCCGGTGTGGTTGTTTGGTGCCGGGGCGAGAGGAGGTTTGTGAGAGCATCGCGTCGGGGCAGTCGCGAGTCAGGGCTGAACTCAATCAGTGGATGCCGGCAGAAGAATACGCAGGCGACAGAGTAAGTCACGACATCAGAGTGGAAACAGAGGGGATGCCGTGAGAACACAGTGTAGTGTCCGTACGGAATGAAGAAACGGTGGGCGTGATTATGGTGGGCGGCCAAAGGCGTGAGAGAGCGGACGTGGATTTGAGGAACTTCCTGGAATCTAAACAAGGAAAAGCGGCGGTAGCTCATTAACATGCCGATAATCGACCAGTGGCATTTCGTTGGTAGCAACAATGGGTGGATCTTCAGGGAGTTTCAATCGTCATATCCTGAGTCATATGATAATGCCGCAGTAAGTAATCAGATATTTTCTGCTCAAAGTCAAAGTCTTGTTTGCCAATAACATACAGCATACAACATTACCTTGAACATTGTGGGCAAAATAATTAGGGATCCCCGTAGAAAAACTGTGGAGGAGCTCTATCAACGTTGTACACGAAAACAAAATGTCAGCAGCCAGACACAACCCACTCACTCGAAATAACAAACAATAATAACAAAACCAAGTTGTCAAACATAATACTTCTGTAAACGTATAACTTATCAAAAATATTCTGATCTATACATACACAAAACTACTGACAAACTTGATATCAGAAAATAATTATAATATTCCTGCTCAAGGGTATCTCAAAAAATCTTTTGTGATTTATGAAACGTTTTCAAGAAAAAACAAGCAAACATGACATTTCACCTTATTATCACAAGAAATTCGTCAATGTTTTCTCGCAAAGAGATTTTTCCTTAATTCTTTCAAAAATTGACCGGGTGTAGAAAAACACCTATTTCATTGCTCATAATATTAAACATTCTTGGCCCTCCACTACTATAAAATATTTGATGGGCTGTCAAATTTGATCTTGGAACACAAGCAGATTCGTATTGTCTGAAGTTGTACCTTTTTTTATGTGCTATTGAAAATCCTGTGCTTCTGATGAAAAATATTTTTAGGACTTTAAATTATCTTCGTTTTTTCAATTTCCTTTAATTGAAAGATTTTTTCCATTAACTCTATTTATAGATCTTAATATTTTCTGTTGAACAGATGGAACGTCTACTGCATAAAAGATATTTGATTTACACAAGTACAAATCAATTTACACGCGCCTTACCAGAAAAATATTTAATTAGCATTGTAGTTCTGTTCCAATTGCTATACTTCTTATAACTTTATATTTCATTCAATTTTTGACCGCGGCAAGGTCACAGTACCTACAATAAAACGTTCTGTAGAGAGACGTTAACAAACTCAGAACAGAAATACTGTAATTAGAAGTTGGAAACATTTTTTTATGAAGAAAAGCCTTTACAACGCTTTGTCGTTTAGAAGTTTCATGGCATGCGAAATGAGGTTGAGACAGGTTTTCTCGATATTTTTTGTGCCCTACTTCCATTTCATTTGTCGGTACGTCTCTCATCTTCGCCATCAAATATTTAATTGGGTGCTAGACTTCAACTTGTTATTCGACACCTCGAGAAGAGTTTTCGGTATTGATTGCAGATATATACATATTTCCGCCCTAAAGTTTCCAAAAGTATTGATTACAATGCAAGCTCTGACGCGAATACATTGCTCCGTGATTCGAATGTTTGCGAGTTTTTTAATTAGCGTTTCAATGAAGCACGAGTTGCGAAGTTTTTAAAAAATATTTTTTTATCTGGGGTGTTTTCAGCCGCCGCGACTGGAGATATCTCCCAGTCGACACCTGCACATTTTTCTCTCGCGCTCCGCCACAATTACAAATTCAATACACCGTATCGAGTGCGATGTGAATGGGAAGCTGTATTGGCAGTAAGGGTTGCGGGAACGTTAATAAATAACGGAGAATTTCGAGGAGGCAATGCGTCGTAAGGTGGTGCTCTGCAGGCGACGAGTGGCGCAACTGAAACGGCCGTGTGCAAGCGAGTGGCGCAACTGAAATAGTCGTGTGCAACTGAAACGGCTGTGTGCAAAGGCGACGTTTGTGGTGAAGGTTGTTGATCTGCAATGGAAGGCAGGCTGCTGAATGCGTTCGATAAGCGTGGTTCTAGAGTCTTGGCGGCAGAACACGCCACTTTTATTGTTGGCTTCTGCAACATGTTGATCGTTAACAGCATGTACAAATTATTTGCAAAAAATATTGACGTGGTTAAGAAAACATTTACACATGTGTTTAAATAACTGTGAGCGAATTGTTAAAATAATTTGTAGTTTGAAATTAATTCAACACAAGTGCAGCACAATAAGCAATTGTGTAGTAATCCTGGCTCACTGCCTCTCAATTGATTCCTCATTATATATATATATATATATATATATATATATATATATATATATATATATATATATCATGTGTTCTGTATTATTATTATAGTTATTATCATCGTCGTCGTCATCACCACCACCATCATCGTCATCACCATCATGAGCTTGAATTTTTAGACGACTCTTAAAACGCTGGAAGTAACTCTATTAATAAAAAAGCTTGTTCAACGAAACAACATACAAATGATCTCAAGTTATATTAGTCAGATCAAGGCAAGTATGTAGAATAGTCGAATTTGGAGTAAAATCGAAAATCCGAAAAAGATAATATTTATAGTTGCAATGGAACGAGGAACATGATTCAAATATTTGATATATTTTTTTTTAATTATTTTAAAAACCGATTCTTTTATTCCTCAACTAACACCAGGTAAATATTTTTAACCTTACTAGTGTACTTTAACAACAAATTCCATTCCATTTTTATGTTTCCATTTTGTAGTTCGATTTAGGAATATCAGTTTTGGAGAAAATAGGCTGAACCGGTTTAGCCGTTAGCGTTGTTTATGGACTGACGGACAGACAGACAGACACGTTTTGCTGTCATTCGATTTTTCGGTATCGAGGACCCACAAAACATGGATTCTGGCTACATCACGTGTTAAAGTTTTTTCTCAATTTATCAGTTGAATTTACCCAATTTTCTCTGTAATAAGAGTTTTTCTGCCAAATTTTTGCGCAGCATTACATGTTTTTTTCTACTCAGTAGCGAGAAACAAAAAAGACGTGTCTAACTCTGACGCTGCAGAAAGATCTGCAATTACAGACAATTTTGAAAATATTTACATGGCCTTTCCGTAGCTCATAAAAAAGAAAATATGACACAGGCTTGCAAAAAATCATTGTTATATATTTTTTTTTTTTTTTTATTTAACAGTGAGCTGATTATACAACGCTCAGCCATGTGGCTTTTCAGTTGTTTGTAGCGAGCATTTTCAGACGAAAATATGCGAAGGGGGTGGCTACGGCCACCTCCCATTAAACATAGATTGTTGTAGTGCGAATGATAAAGCGGATGAATACATATTGTTGACTATTGATGGGAGGACTATTTATTTTATTATCTTATGTCGGCCAGTTTCCGGAGGAAGATGTGGAAGGAGTCGGTTGCGGAGACGAGTTTCTATGGGATATTCTTTACCTATGTTGTAGTGGAAGCACCGGTAACTGAGGGTAGATTTTGGAAGAATGATGCTGAAAGTTTAATAATGTAAGTTAGGACGGGCTCTATGGTTAGGTCTTTGTGAAGGTTAGTGTTGCTTATAAACCAGGGTGCATTAACTGCAGTTCTGAGGAACCTATTTTGGAATATTTGGATTTTATTTATAGTTGTAGGGGCGGCATTGCACCAGACTGGACAAGCGTACGTGATTAATGGACGTAAAATGGCTTTGTATATAAGGAGAGCAGAATGGAGCTTTAATGATGAGTGTCGGTTGATTACTGGTTTGAGAATACCTAGGCGTCTATTAGCTTCGTTTACCTTGGAGGTGATGTGGTCTTTCCAAGTCAATCTGGTGTCCATTAGGACACCTAGGTAACGGACTGGGGCGGTTGAGGAGCACCATGGTATTAATGCCGAGTCAAATTTTAGTGGGGTGGGAAGGCTGGAAATCGTAGCGTGAAAACTTTGGATGAGGATTTGTTTGGATTTATCTTGATTTTCCAGTTTCTGCACCATGTTTCAATAGTTGTGAGGTGTGTCTGAATTAAGTTCCTTGTGGTATTGAGATATTGGTCAGAAGCAAAAAAGGGTGCGTTGGAATGTCAGAAATGAATATATTAAAGAGGACTGGTGACAACGGGGAACCTTGTGGAACTCCTGCTGAACTGTTTCTTGGTGAAGAGAAGGTTGAGCCCACTTGTACAATAAATGTGCGATCATTAATGAAATTGAATATGGTGTTGATTAAATATTTTGGTATACCTAGTTTCCTTAGTTTATATATGATTCCTTCTGTACCAGACCCTGTCAATGCTTGAGCGACATCGAGGAATACTGCTAATAAATGATGGCCAGATTGAAATGCTTCGTGAATATTTTCAGTTAAACGCAGTAGTTGGTGGCTTGTGGAATGACTTGGGGAGAAGCCAAACTGAAAGGGAGGAATAATGTTGTTATGATGTATAACTTTACGTAGTCTCTTTAGTAGTAATTTTTCTAAAATTTTTGACAAAATGGGAATGAGACTGATGGGCCTGTAACTAGTAGGGTTGGCATGGTTTTTGTTGGGTTTTGGTACAGAGATTATTACTGAATGTTTCCAGGAACTGGGGAAATATCCTGTCCTTAGCACCGAGTTATATATGTTGGTTAGAAATGCTAAGGCACTTCTTGGGACATTTTTCAAAACAATGGAGTTGATGCGATCATGACCTGGTGATTTCCTTGCCGGTAAGTTTTTAATGGTATGATATACTTCTTGGGGAGTTATAAAAGGAATCGGTCTTGGTGTGTCGAAATTAGGGGAGCTATTAAATTCAATGACTTCATTATGAAATTCTTCCCGTATGTTGTGAGTTTGGAAGGTTGAGGCAAAGTAATCAGCGAGCATTTCGGCTTTCTCTTTCTCGCTATGTGCTGTCATGTTGCCATTTTTCAAGATTGGAATGTTTGATTTGGTTCCTAACAACCTGCGTGTAGCTTTCCACAAGGAGCCATCGTGGGGGTTTAGGTCTGCAACGTATTTTTTGTATTTCTCAAGGTGGAATGAGGCTGTTATATATTGCTAAATACATGAATCATTAGTTTTTAAACGTGTAAAATATTTTTTTCTATATATTTCAATTTCCTTTCGGGCCAGGTCTTGCCCTCCACTCCACCAGCTCACCCATTGATGCTCACGGGCTACCAGAACGGCATCGGTATGAGACTGTAAAGCTGTTCCCTGCTGTTTTCTTTGATGGGTTTTAAGCAGCTAATTCGTTTGTTAGAGTTCACTTGTTGGTTGCCGTGTTCATTTTACCGTTCGTTGGCGGCGGCCCCGGTGCGCGAGCTCTGGGGAGCTTTGTGGTAGAGGCCATCGCAGGACGCGGACTGCTTCGCGGACTGCTTCGTCGCACTCCGACTCGGTGCACGCGCTGAGAATGTTACAGGGCACTCGCCCTCACTTATTCATCACGCGTTTCCAGACCATTCACCACCTTAGTTGTTTTTTTTTTTTTGGTATAAATTATTTATTGTTAGAAATACGTCGTTCAGTCTTTCGGCTTTAGTGATGATTAACGGCTGTGACAAAAAGTAAAACGTGCAGAAACTCATTGAATATCACCAGTGACTCATTCAGAAATTGAAATTGCTGCTGTTATATCGGAAAGAAATTAAATTGGTATGACATTTTATTCACAGAAATGGAAGATTATCTACACCAATATTGAAATTGTATTTGGTAGATGGAAGTTGTATAAATAATTTCTCTTAAAAAAAATTTAGGCGGAAATTCCAGGAAAGGGGTTGCATTCTGGATAATAATTGGGTAAGAAGAAATAAAAGAGGTCATCTTCGTCAACATATCAGCTTTATTGAGATAGCCGGCTATCTTAATAAAGCTGATATGTTGACGAAGATGACTTCTTTTATTTCTTCTTATAAGAACGTCAACAACACCAAATCAGAATTCCCACAATAATAATTGGGTGTTGTTTGAGATACGGAGGATTTTGTTTTGAAAAAATATTGCTTATGTGGAATTTTGCTGAATGACTCCAGATAAGGTACGTATCAAGAGAATGGATTTGTTTACAAGCGCTGTATTATCGGGGTGTAAATATCTTTTTCGATTTTTTAAGCGGACACAATTTTTGAAATTTTTTATTGGTATTCACACATGGCTTCACATTAGTTTCTATGTGGACTTTTCACGTTAGTTTTGTGTCTAAGTGAAGGTCATCGTCTTAGGGGATCAGTGAGCTTGCTTTTCAGTGTTATTGACATGAGGTCATGCGTTCGATTACGGTCAAACATTGTGGGTTTTTCTTTCTTCGTAGTTGGTTTTCGCAAATCGGAATTACTGGTGCAAATTTAAAAACCGCTCGACTTCATGGGTAAATCTTATATTAGACTCACTTGTGTAATATAAATAAGAATAACTAAGATACAACATAATATCATAGTGTCATTTATTTCTTCGTGCAAGCTTAAAGTGGAATTTGTAGGTGGCAGAAGTCAGAGAACCTGCCTCTGTGGCGCAGGGACTTAACGAATGCCTGAAGCTGTGCGTTCGAGATCCGCGTAAGGCATAGGTATTTTCATCATGTGATGGAGAGTGGCCATGTAGTCAATCTGGATCATCAACCCATCCATAAGAATTCATAGCATTCATCCATAAGCATTCGCTGCTAATAATGAACCCATCTATTCTGTTCAATTGAAAACTGATACGGCGATCCCTTACCTAGAAAACTAGTGGTGCTACAACATCACATCCTTTTTCACGTTATTTCTAAATTTTCAATCTTCGAAAATTCAGAGAGTTCAACGAATATGGGATCCATGGCATTCTTTTAAGCATCGCTTGTTCCAAATGTAGATTTTTTTAAAAATTGCAGCGCTTTTTTGAGACAAAGATGGTATTTTTTACTCAAGTCGTCCGCTCAGTCGTCCGCTCAGTCGTCCGCTCAGTCGTCCGCTCAGTCGTCCGCTCAGTCGTCCGCTCAGTCGTCCGCTCAGTCGTCCGCTCAGTCGTCCGCTCAGTCGTCCGCTCAGTCGTCCGCTCAGTCGTCCGCTCAGTCGTCCGCTCAGTCGTCCGCTCAGTCGTCCGCTCAGTCGTCCGTTCAGTCGTCCGTTCAGTCGTCCGTTCAGTCGTCCGTTCAGTCGTCCGTTCAGTCGTCCGTTCAGTCGTCCGTTCAGTCGTCCGTTCAGTCGTCCGTTCAGTCGTCCGTTCAGTCGTCCGAACGACTGAGCGGACGACTGACAGAAGGACTGACAGAAGGACTGACCGAAGGACTGACCGAAGGACTGACCGAAGGACTGACCGAAGGACTGACCGAAGGACTGACCGAAGGACTGACCGAAGGACTGACCGAAGGACTGACCGAAGGACTGACCGAAGGACTGACCGAAGGACTGACCGAAGGACTGACCGAAGGACTGACCGAAGGACTGACCGAAGGACTGACCGAAGGACTGACCGAAGGACTGACCGAAGGACTGACCGAAGGACTGACCGAAGGACTGACCGAAGGACTGACCGAAGGACTGACCGAAGGACTGACCGAAGGACTGACAGAAGGACTGACAGAAGGACTGACAGAAGGACTGACCGAAGGACTGACCGAAGGACTGACCGAAGGACTGACCGAAGGACTGACCGAAGGACTGACCGAAGGACTGACCGGAGGACTGAGCGGACGACTGAGCGGACGACTGACCGAAGGACTGAGCGGACGACTGACCGAAGGACTGACCGACAGATTTACTATTTGTCTGTCTGTTGGCCGTTGCGAATATTGTAAGTCGAGGAAGTATGTACTGTTTCAGCACCATTATATTTTAAATTTACTTATTTTAAGGATAAAGTAGAATACGGTAGATTCAATAGCAAAAATGCCAGTTTCAATCAAACTTTTCAATTTTCAAAAATTAACGGTATTTTCTCACCATGTGCATGAAGTTCTATTATTGTAATATTAAGTAACTGTTGCAATATAATAATTGGGAGTATGAGTTACTGTAACACTTCTTTGGATATATGTTATACTTTGTCCATCACCGACAGTACGCCAAAATGCAGTTGAATCTAAGGAATTACTTGGTCGGCCGATTAAAGTTCCCGCTTTAACGATGGGTCCTGTGATGTTACTTCCGCTGATCTTCCAGTCTCATCTCTTTTAGTGCGAATCAATTCTCTGAAATACTTTAATCATGCGTTCAGGAAGATCTTATCGGTTGTAAAGAGAAGTGCACTGTATTAGTTCGTTTCGTCCCGGTGAACCTTTGTATTGTTCGGGGAAGGTCACAAACAACAGAGGGACATTAATCAAGATGTCAGACATAAATCAAACTGTGCGTTTGCCAGTCTTTGAAAAGTAATTAAAGTGAATTGATACAGCTCTTGTACTTCGAAATCGCTGAGGTGCAATCGAACCCTTCAGTCGTTTACCTCCTTTTCACTCTATTTGAAATTGTAGTAAATTGGAGACACGCATTTCAGGCCTTTAATCACTTACATGCTTGTTGTAGGGTTTTAGAAAACGTGTGCAGATTACACTTGCCCTTTGTGGGTCAAGTATAAACAGAATTTTCCCCTGTTTTTAACAATAAATAAGATACATAAATAAAACCACTCTACAGATGTTACAGTCATAATTATCAGTTCATCTGGATGATAATTGTTTTTATCAGTAATGCAGCTCAGCTTTCAGCCTGATTCATTCGGAAAGGTTCGTGTAAAAAAGGCACTACTGTGATACCTACTGCAACATATTACTGACGCCACAAAGAGAATCTACCTGCGCTCAAAAGAATTACTATTATTCTCATAATCTTTCTAGGGAAGATTTATTTTCATTACCCAAATATTCCAAAGTTATAAAATGTGAAGAAAAATCATTAATAATTGAATCAGTTATTTTGAAAGGAAAATAAGTCTTCGTTTTATAGTTCTGAGAAAAGAAATACATTCGCAGTCGGAATCTGGGACATGCATGATCAACACAAAAGTTTTAGTACTAGTCGTTATAGATTGCTTGAGTTACTTCAAATTTGCGTTTCTGGGATGTATAGAACAGTTTTATTCCTTGAACTTCTTTCCTTTATAAAATAACTATGCTTTTTTAAACGATTTCTTAATTTTTGTACTCAACTCTGTATCTGTTTGTCGTTCTTATCAGTTCTGCGAAGGAAAGCAATATGAGAAGGCGCTGATTATTGCGGCACGTCCTGTTAGATATTTTCTCACGTGCGAGAAATCGCGTTATATTTCTGTACGATTATTGACTCTACTCTTCTACCAGTTATTTACTATGTTTGGTGTCTTTAGTGTTTGCCTGTGATCAGAAAAGCTTGTTGTCTCATCCTTATCGTGTTTTTATACCTGATATCAAAGATAGATTCATAGATTCCGCCATCCCTTCGGTGTAGTTTCTGTTATTTAGTCTTGTCTCCTTTTAAGAGTAAAACGTTATTTCCAGGAGCAACCAAGAGATAAAGATTTGCTTATTGTTCGAAGAGGCAAATCAGGTTCACTCGGCATTGTAGTAATTTTTGCTCTTAAACCTTCTGTAAAGAAATCACAGGAAAGACTATTTGTTTCCAACAAATGTAGTTCTGAGGAAACATATTTTAGTTCATAAATGTTCCTGAATGTTACGAAGTGGTGAAATTGTATTTTTTATTGCATTAACTATTTTATTTATTTAAAAAAATTGCTTTGTATAATACGTCACTTCATGACTGATTTTGATTCAAGTGCTTAATATAAACAAAACTTGTGAAACTTCATGCCATCTTTATGCTTTATTATATTTATACAAGTTATAGAACTCAATAATAAATATCTTGGAATATTAAAGCACGAATTTGATTCATAATAAAACAATAAATACCAACATAAACAATTGTTAGATAAAATCTAACACTGGAGTAATCGCGTAACAAAAATATGCGCGAGTAATGGCGGGCTAATAATATGAGCATCTACCCATCATCATTTTTCACTTGTCTGTGGCTATGTCAAAACTTTCTGGTAGAAATGGAGATATTCATGTGGAATGTATGTTACTATTTTTTGAACATCTGTTATTTTTTCTGTTGATTGGAATAACAGCTGAGAAATAAATTTTCTTGAAAGACAAATCTGGATGTAGTACCGTACCCTTCCCATTGGAAAACATGACTGAGTACTTGAATTGTGTGTTTACTAAGTTACGCTGTCTCGCGCACAGTGAAATACTGATCTGGGAGGTTATTGATAGGGCAAAACTAATTATTGGCTTCATTGTTTGTTTACAAATTTTTGATTGTAGACGACGTGCGTTTACAGTTGACATTTTTATGCAAAAATATTACGCTTTTTATGTTACTCTTTTTGTCGGGTATTATATGCTAATAAATATTCCTTCTCGCAGGTGTTTTGGCTCAAGAGATTTTAGATATCACGTGCTACGAAGTAACCAAAATATTCTCTATCATACGTTAGCTGCTTTACTCGGAAAGAGTCACCAGGTCCACAATGAGGGCCGCAATTACGAGCAAGAGACGGGTGTCTTCTTCAAGTCTCTTGTACGTCCTTGTTTTCTTACAACAGTTCGACATCAGATTTTGAAGTCTCTGAGGCTCTCAGTACTGTTGTCATGAAGCGATTAGCGTTTCCTTGCTAATAATACTAGTTCTGTGTGAGGATCAGAAAGTAGTCCTAGACTTTTTTCTCTTTCCCAGACACTAGAATTTTTAGTTTGCAATAGAACATACTTTAAGCGGGGCAAGTTTCATTTTTACATTGATATATAGCTTGAAGAATAACAAAGAAGAAATATATCTCAACTCTTTTAAAGATTTCCCTTTATAATTACCCAGTCAATTTTAATGTGGTTGATAATAAAAGTAATACGAGTTTTTAATAATAATAATAATAATAATAATAATAATAATAATAATAATAATAATGAATCATCCCGGTTTAAATTTAGTAGAGTACCATTAAGATATAATATGTTATAGTTTCATTAGCGTGTGCAAAGTCTAACTCAGAAATATGGCATATTGATAATTTGTTTCTTCCTTTCTTGGTTCGAGAGCATTCAATTTCACATTTCTAAACCCGCTGCCGGCAAATATGTCAGTCTGGTATCATTCCAGCATCGTATGTTTCTCTCAATTTTCACAACTCTCTGTCACGAGACACGGTATGCATCAAATGTATTACACAAAACGCCACCCTCGAGTTTTGCGTGGGCGTGTGCACGGGCGCAACCTGCACAGAAGCCCGTATAAATAAATCAGACTGAGCACAGCACAGCGGAGCGGGGTGCGGCGGGGCGCGGTGGAGCGCGGTGGGACGCGACGGGGTGGGGCGGGTGTAGTGGGCGGGGCTGCGGGGTGAGGCGAAGCTCGGTAACGACGCAACGTGTGGCCGCCCGCGGGGCCCGGGCGCGTAGGCGACCGCGCCGGTTCCGCCGCCCACGCCACCGCCTGCGCCACCACGCTGCCTCGCGCACAGTCAAATACTGATCTGGGAGGTTATTGCCAGGGCAAAACTAATTATTGCCTTCATTGTTTGTTTTCAAATTTTTAATTGTAGACGGATGTGTGTTTACAAAGTTGACATTTTTATGCAGATTTATAAGGTTTTTTTGTTACTGCTTTTGTCGGGTATTATATACAAATAAATATTTCCTGTCGTAGGTGTTTTGTAAATGCTCAAGATTTTTTGGATATCATTAGTAGAGGTGCAAAACAAACGACTCTTAAAAAAACTTGCGAAACTTAACAAAAAGCTAGTATTAATTCATTTTTCTTTCTCACCTTACTTTGTAAGAAGAGAAATCTCTGTAATCGTGCGCAAGAAATCGGCGATTTTTTTGACAGAAAATTCCTATTGCGGGGCTCTCGTAAAGAAAAAATGGATAAATTTTGTTCCTATATTTAGTAAATTACTTCCCCTAAATCGTTGTGTAGAGAGAATCCATGTTCAATGAGGTCTTGGTTCCGTAAAGTTGATGACGGCAAAACGTATGTCTGAGTGTGATCAACGCTAGTGGTAAAACCGTTCAGCCGATTTTCTTCAAACTTGATATTCCCCGATCGATTTGAACAAACTCGAGGCACTGAGTTTGAAATGGATATTTTGATTTTGGCGCTAGTTTACCAGAAGTGTTAACATTTTCAAAATTGTCTCAAAAATAGCTCCAATTTTTTTTGTTATCGAAGAGCGTAAATAATTTTAAAAAATGGAGTGGATTTCATTTTCGTTGATATCCCTAATTTCTTGAAAATTCCGAAAATAAATTCTTTCTCGGCATCTACCTATTGACTACTACTATATTGACTACTACAGTATTGAAGATATACATTTTTTCTGAGTTAAATCTTTTGTTCACAGACAGATCTCGAAACAACGTCATGAACAATTTTTTCGAAAATATACGTAGTTTTCTCAAAATTTGGCGTGACAGAAGCAATTTTTAAACATTGTTTTCTAAAAAATAAATCTAAAGTTGTTGTTTTTAGATTTTCTTTCGGATGTATCAAGGAACGTTATGAAAATTGCACTGGTACCATTCTTGGCGAACTCGGAATTTTTGGAATTCCCCTAAAGAAATATCTTTGCAAACGTATAATATTGAAGATCGACATTTTTATGTTAACTAAACATAATCTAAATAATCAGGTCTTCAAAACGAGTCATACTTTCGAGTAATTTCAGCTTAAAATTAATGCAATTTATAAAATCTTCTCAGAAACGTCTCCAAAGTTTTTCTTTACTTTTTCTTGCGGATAGAGTAAGGGACGATAAAAAAATGATGCATGTCTCATTTTTGTTAAAATCTCTTGAATTTCGAAAATTGCAAGTTAGAAGTAATGCGAGTAAGTGTGTGCTGTTGTGACCCCATTTGTTATTTCATTATTTTTCTTTTGAGAGGCTGCAATCCACTTAGAAAGTTTGGATAATTTGCGCAAACACGCCGTTATGCCGCTATCTTTAAAAATGAAATGTTCTTGAAACTTAACTCGGGCGACGTGTAACACTTCGTATATCGGAATTTCAGAGCCTGAGATTTTCAACCTGTCTCTCATTCAGTTCAGACTGTGATCAGCATGGGACAGAAACAACCGTTGGCGGACCGTGACCCGTTGTTTTAAGTATGCCCTGGCGTTCATCTCAAATTGATCAGAGAAAACCACAGAAAGGACACATCAGAACATCTGGCTCGGGAAGAGAACAGATGTCTCAAAATAAATGTTCCAAACTCCTACAACAAGTAGGGATGTTAATGTTTTGCCGATAAACATTTGGTGGAATATTTCATCTTATAAGATTACACTTGCCACAGTTGCCCATGATTCTCATTATGCATTGGTTCTCGAAGTTCAGGAAACCTCTTCTACTACGTCAGGACATGACCTGCCAAACATCTGTGCATGATGAATTATGTACAAATCAGGGTCAAATATCACATGTATAACTTCATTGTGTGCAATTTGTCATCACATGGTCATTGGCGAAATGGTATCACATTTGACCCCCCTAAAAGCGCTAGAAATTTGTAACGTTTATTCGGAAACTCACTAGAATTCTTAACCAGATAGTGTCATCGTCGACGTGCTACTTTCTTTATTAGCTTTTCCTCTCGACAATTTGCCCTAATCGAATTTTCAACTTGGATTTTTACGGTTTACGAGTCTTGAGTGGCGGGCGTAGTAGCAGCTCGGTATATTGAAGACACAAGTTAAGCACTAAATTTGTCCGACAACCAACACCTCTCAGACCATTGTGCGACGCTAGCTCCTCTCTCGCGTTGGAAGCTTCACAAACGAGCGTTCCGCTAGGAAGCCAGCGCGCGGAGCGGCGCGACGAGACTCCATGCGACGCGGCGCGACATTTTCAAGCGCTCACCTGCGTGGGACACCTGCGTGGGCTTCCAATGGAGCGCAATGCAGGAAAACGCTCAAGTCGACAATTTATCAGTACGAAATGACATCCTGAATTGTCACGCGTCGGCAATTAACTCCCCTATTTAACAGAACTCGCATGTTCATTTTACACCTGTTAGATTGAAAGTTGTCTGCCGGCACTTAAATGTTAACAAAGGAATAAAAAATAGAAAGATAGAGTAGAATAGAAAGATAGATAAGAAAATAAAGAATGGAAGAAGTAGAACATAAGTAGATAGGTAGAACGTTCTAAAAATGTTATTATATTCTCATTGTGCACAAAAGTCGCAATCTTATAATTCAATAATGATTATGCCAATATTTTAAAAATTAAAATAATGATGACATGCCATTGCATTTACATTTACAATCTCAATTGAACAACAATGTCAGAACTTAATGTTCTGCATAAATGGCAATTAGAAACGAGTAAATACGTTTAGAACTCGAGGGATATTTCATTTTTGATCGTTGAGGATAGGAAATTGTCTCTCCGTTGACAAAAAAAACGTGTGCTTGCTTTGATCGTGTGTGGTCTCTGGCTCGATTTCCGATGTTCATGTATCATTGTGAGAGCATTATAAAGCTGTTTTTTAGCTATGCAGTGCTGCTTGGCTTTTTTAATACCTAAAGTTCATATAATGGGTTAATGCCAATAGGTTACGCGCAAATCGAAACTATTCGACTAGGAAGTTGAACGCTCTTAAAGTTATACTTCATCTACCGTTTTGCAAACTTAACGTTTTTATTCGATTTCCTGGGTATGTTAGTTCATATCATTAGAATGCAGATATTTTATTTATGATTTTTTCACTACAACGTAATCGAGTGTGTACTTTCTGAATATATTATAATTTTGATGGATAATGTGACGAAATTATAAGTTCCCTGTTGTTCTGACATTTACTAAACATAGTTATTAATGGACTGTTTGTATATGTGTAGGTACATCGGATACGTCAGTATATCATATATGTATATATTTTAAACATTTCTTTTGCTTCAATAGGTACTGTCGTGCATTCAATCAAGTAGTTATTGTTTTCCAAACAATAACCTTTATTGTCCCTTTTCATTCCATCTCATCGTTATAAATATTACTTGATTAATTTTGTTCAAAGACGTCCCATAATAAACATTTGTCATGTTGCAGAGGGAATTGACATAAATTGATAAAATGTGCCTCATTGTTGGAAATTAAAAAATAGGGTTCGGAGTGGAGAGCTGTTGTTCATTTGCGACGTTTTACACAATATCTTTAAATAAACTATCTTTGTACCAAGAAATTTAATAGAAATCATCTAAGTTTCGGTAGTGTCGGTAAAAATATTATCGCTAATATGGGAAATGTATGTATACATTATGTATGTATACAACTATTAATAGGACATTTGTGCAGAAGTTTTTAGAAGTATGTTGCTTGTCATTAACGAATGAAGAAACCAACATGTCCCCCGCGTGCTTTGGATAGTATTTAGATCCATTACGCATATTGGAAAAGCGTCCCCTGATTTTGTCCCGATACTGCTCATGGTCTGCTAAACACGTTAAGGGAAGCTACTCTGTGACTGATGTTCGATGAACAGGCTAATAGGTACTTCGCAGAAACGTTCGTGATTAATTTGCGGTCCTAATGGCACTTGCGGTCTTCTAAGGTTCATTGGCAAATTGAAGCTGATAGCCTACATATTCAGTACCGACACGTTTTGACATTGTGCATTAAAACATTTTCACTGGGGTGCCCTTCTTAAGACTACGCTAGGAAGTACAACTCAAAATTGAAATGAAATTGATCGCAGTTGTGCCATGTAATGTTGTCAGTCACATTAAAGACCGAAACCCAGTTTTCAGTAGTATTCAGTTTTATACAGTAGAACCTCCTTAACCCGAATCAAAGATGGGTCGGGGCCGATCCGAGTTCACGAAAATCCGAAAATGGACTTACCAAACCAATTTATAATAAAGTGTATAAATTAATATTGGCACACTTTCATCTAAAATCACATTGTAATTTGTACGAGAGTACAGGATGTCCGGGAAGGAAGCGTCGAAAATTCGAAAATAAGCTCTTATGACAATTTTAAGCATATTTTGTCTGATAAACTACTTGGATATTCCGAATGATCGAGCCGCAAAAAGCACTCCAAAGAACCCAGAAATAAAAAAGGACCCAATTTACACTATTCCAATGATTTTTATTTCTGGGTTAATTTTTCTTTCTGGACAAATATAAATTGTTTATTATTTACAAAAGAAATTGAATGTTTCTGGTGTGTTCCTATGTTTTGCAATGCAAATTTTTGCATAGAAAGCAATTACGAATTAGCAATTACCAAAGCAATTACTCGTATTTCAAACCAACTTTTGAGTGTTTATTGCGGCTCAGGCATTCAGAACATCCAAGTAGTTTATTAAACAAAATATGCTTAAAATTGTCTTAAGATCTTGTTTTCGAATTTCCGACGTTTCCTTTATATACACCTATATACACTACACACAGTATACATCGGTACAAAGTAGTCGTCGGTGATCTGAAGAATGTCCACAGCATCGCCAGCGCCACTTTCTCTCCTCCCCCTTCCCCTTCTGCGGGCGATTCGTCGCTTGAGGCGTGGGAAGGGGTAGGAGAGGGTTGGAGAGGAGGTGGGGGCAAAGAACTGCTGGCAAGTGAATTCGAGTAATATTCCTAAAGAGAATAGCGATTTATCGTCTCTAAAACAAAACCTTATTTACTACACCAAACAACATTTTTTCCGAAAACTGGTCCGGGTTATCCGGACTTACGAACGAGGTTCTACTGTTTGTAATTTGATGGCTTAAAAGTGGAAGAGTTGTGGAGGCCACTCGTATGCATAAATGTTCTGGGCGAAAGGGTTCTGTGTGGTTTAGGGAAGTACGGAAGGTCTCTGCCTTTTGTTGAGTGCGTTTCCAAATTATACGAAACATAACCAAATCACACTTTGGTAGGCTTTATTCATTTTAGAGAGCTTTGTGTAATTTTAGAGGTAGGGCATAAGTAGACACCTTTTCTACTTCTTCTAAGTTCCCACCTCTTTCCCATTCTCACTTCCCCTCCTCATTCTCTTTTCTTCTCCTCCTTCCTTCTCTCTTCTTTCTTTATCCGCTAGTTTCTTTACGGTGTGCTGCATTCTCTACATTACCCATCTAAAGTATGTATCTTCTGGAGATTAATGGGTAACGATTAAGGCGGTGAAACGATTTTATTTATTTATTTACGTCAAAAGCAATTAAATATTGCGTGTGACGTGCTACGGGGAGAAGTTAATTTTGTGCACGTTTTCTTAATTCTGCGATTCCTGCCATAAGCCACATAATACTTGAATTTTGAATATAGAATAAACGAGCATTTTTGCAAGAATTTATTAGCAAAATAATGTAATAAAATCTGTTTTGAAGAATGAATCAGCTATAGATTTGCGCTCTTATCCCTCATCATGTCCTTCGTGAAGAAATAATACTTCCTGCTGCGTCATGGAGAACGATAATTTGAATAACTATATTTCCCACTGAATTCTAGAGAACGTGCACAGATGTACTTCATGTATGAATGTACATTCATGTGGCAATGTCAATTGCAAGACGTCCGAAGGAGCAATAGAACGCAACATGAAATGGAAGTACTGGGAAAGAAGGTGACTGTCACTGATACAAGCGCCATCCTCGGAAACGCTCTCAATACTTAATTAGACCCCTAGGTGTGTTGATAGGCCCCTGTCACATTGGTTTAGTATAGATATTATTGTTTGCTTCTTAATTCCAAATAAATCTATTCAATATGAAAGTATGTGTTTCAATTTAATAATTCGTCCATTCAGGATAAGAGAAAAACACCAATAAATACGCAATGAGTCTGAAATGAATATGTAGATTATGCACTTTTAAAAATATTATAATCTTTATGTTCTTTCTAATTTGTTTTGAAATATTTTTTATTGACCTTGTTTATTTCTGCGTACGAAACCAAATACTAGTAACATGGGAGTGATTTTCTATTTGCGGGTGGTGACGTGATATCATACATGTGTTATAGAATAGTAGTCAATCCATTACCAGGAAGAGAATTTTTTTAGAAACATTCAGTTGCCCGTCGATAGTAAATTATATTGTATAAATATAAACTGTTCCCACTAAGTTGAAAATATAGAATGATATCTAAGTAATTGTTTTTCTGCATCAATCGCGTGATAAATACACAAATTTGAATATTATGGAAATAATAATGATAAAATGAAATATGTTTATTACTGGTTCCCTTTTTTAGAAATCAGTATTCAACATATCTCCTTCTTAATAAAAGTTAAGAACTATTTCTGATTTTGCATTTGCAAGAGGTATTTGCAAAATCTTTTGTTACATGGTGATGTAATTTTTGTACCATTAAATTGTTTTAATATAAAATACTAGTATGTTACATTTTTATGTAATGTACCTCATTTCTTCGCAAAATTTTAGTACTACGGTGGGACTAAAAATAAAGTAAACCAAATAGAATGATAACTTTATTTTTTTTAGTATTAGTGTACGAAGAGTAAAGGATATATATCCTAGAATTCTTCAAACTGGGTTGAAAGTGTGCTAGTGTGAAAAGATAGCTTCGCGTCTCTTCTGTTAACCGCAGAATGAAACAAGAAAACATGGCATTACTGAACGAATTGCTTAGTTTAAAGGCTAGCGTTCTAGTTATAATATTTTTTCCTATACGTATATTTTTCAAATTATTCAAAAATTCAGGTTAACCTAGCAAAGAATGAAAATGAAATCACTAAATGTGTTAAACAGAATAGAACATTCCTGACCCACATCGAAACATCCGGATTCAGATTACAGTGGCCAAAAGAGAAATGTCTTGTTTGTCTCCAAAAAGACTTTTCTCGGCAAGGGAACGAATCGCAATGTCTCGAGTTAACGAAGGCCTCCTGTAACATCGTGTTTGGAGAAAATCAGTTATGTAAATTAAATTAAATTAAACCCAGAAAACCCTCTGCAATCAACGGTATTGCGAAGGATTCTCTGCAATTCATATTTATTCACTGCATTAGATTTCTTACTGTAGACAATGCTCTTGTTGACTTCTTTCGAGTCCTACGCGCTCTCAGCATTGGTGTTTTGCCGTGCGCCCTTTCGTTGCGGACCCTTGTTCAGCTCTTTACATTGCAGTTTCATTGCAAAGCAGTAAAAGAGAGGCCTTATAAGAGGTGGGTGATGGATCATAAATAACGTGACAAATATGACTTAAATGACAAATATTGCTATAGCAATTATTCTTAATATTTCAATTGTAAGGAACATTTTAGTATATATATATATATATATATATATATATATATATATATATATATATATAACTATTTAGAAATTGTACTTTTTCATACTTTAAAAATGTTCTGATTACATTGCAATATTTTTACGTAACTACTCCCCGAACTAATGGATGAACTTGATACAGTCGTGACATTATCGTGCCCCTGATAGGGTAAACCACGGCAACGAGCGATCGGAGCAACAACACTCTAAAATTTCTAATGTAGGCTGAGCGATTGTCGCTTTCGACGTAGCAATTTACCTGTCAAAAATTACAGGACGAAATCAAATACCATAATATTGTCTCTTGTCTCCATTATTCGTGAGTTAGCGGATTCTTTTTTATTAATTATTAAATTATTGAATTTTTCTTATTTTTTGGGTCTCTTGAACCCATTATTGCCTTTATGACTTATTAAAAGTAAACTAATTGTTGGTGGAAATTTCAATGTAATTGTAGCCTCAAATTATTGTATTCTCACAGCAGTCTAATAATGCATTTTTTGTTAACATTTCTAAAACAATTGATGCACTTGAAGAAATATTTATACATTTTTTAGCTATAAACCGCGGTACCAGCAGTGTCCTTCAATCAACCATTATAATATTATTTAACATGTTATTATATAACATCCATAATGAAAAGTACTACATACTAGAAATGCAAATGTCAAAATGAGATAAGCAATAAGGTGATTTTTTATGGCGAGCCGACACACAAACTGAAGAGCCGTTAATCGAAATCAGTTCAGGGAAACCTATCCAGTGAAGCTGTATTTTGCAAATTTAATTGCTAACGATCTAACCCAAAATGTCCAACAATTGAATTGCGCGCCGCGAAAACTATCAAATTGTACCGTCACGTCTCGTTCCAGCACCAAATACGAGAGATTTCATAGCGACTCGTTCGTTTCATAGCGACTCGTCCGTGACTTCATTGAGCACAGTTAAGGAATTAATCTAGCTACGCCGACGTTTCTTGTCTTCTTTGTGTTTTACCTATTCATGCGTTACAATTAATTATTTAAATTACGCTATCATATTTTGACGAGTCCGTCGGGGTAATGCGAGACGGCGAAACGATTATTCTGTTGTTGTTATTTCTTTTTTAAAGAATGCATTGACTGTTGACATTATAGCGCGTCTGACCAGGTGTCCTAGGGTTCGAGTCTGAACAGAGGAGGATTTTTGGCACTAGCTACATAGCCGGATTGAATTCAGTCACTACATGCAGGAGAATTCAAGCGGCCAGCTACTGTGATAGGAAGTTCCGTCATTTTTTTTATTAATTCTGGGTAAATGCCTTAGAAGTGCCCTAAGAAATGGGCTACTGACAGCGCGCGATATTTCCTTTGTCATCTTTGTCCCATCCTCTCCTGTTATACACACACACACACACACACACTCAAAAGCACTACATGCATACACAACACATGTTGGGAGAATAGTCGAAAACTTAGAGCTTGTCCCGGCTGAGACGGTGCCTCACTGAAGTAAGAAATCCCCGGAAACAGACCTACAGGTCTGTGCCAGATGTAGTGTCCCAGCGGGGGATGAACACCGTCTCTTCCAGGGGATATCATATATCACACTTACGGGGCTAATAACCCTAGACATTGACATGCCCGGAAACATCAATCAATTATGAATTCATTGCTGTGCGTGAAGAGGTGGGACGCATAGGATCCACGAAACTTCGAAAATATTAAATAAATGGAATCATTGAATCTTGTCTACCTCGAGTCAATTTAGTTGACTTACCCCAAGTGATTTCTTTTCACCATTCAAATTAATTTAGAAGTAAATAGGAAAATATATAACACTGTTTTTATTATTATTATTATTATTATTATTATTATTATTATTATTATTATTATTATTATTATTTTATCATAATTAAGATATTTACCCGATGCCAGAAGGTAAATATCGTTTAGATGTAGATATAAGTAAAATTGAGTCACCTCCGAGTTCCGGAGCGCGACCCACGAGCGCGGCATGACGTTCTTCAACGACGAGTGTGGCCCATGCGGACCGCGACGTCTGTCCGAGCTGCGCGCTGGCGACGTAAGCCGCGGGCGGGGCATAAGCGAGGATTAAGGGGGCCGGCGGTCGCCGTCAAAGGAAGCCGCAGGCGTCGCCAGGCGATTGTCGCGGCGCGCCAGCCACACACGACAGCCGCGCCCCGCCCGCCCCGCCGTACCCCGTCCGACCCTGCCCCGTCCAGCCCCACCCGGTCCCATCGCGACTTCTGGCGGGACGAACCGCCCGAATCAGGGCCAGCGATTACTGCAAAAGCAGAAAAGACATTGGGAAATAGAAGGAAAATTGGAGAGAAATCAGAGGGAAGAAAATGTACGAGAGAAAACGGAGAAAAAAAGAGCTTCTCACTTTAAAATGGAGGTCGAGTCATTTCAGGTGAGGGAAAAGAACGTATTTATCATAATATTACGTACAAATAATTTCTCGTTTTTTGGTCTCAGAGGCATAGAAAATGTATTTTTAAGTTTTCGATTTCATGAAAACCTGTATATCTCTGCAAATTTATGCTTTTCGAAGACTCAAAGCGCTGTTATAAACTCGAGGTCCTTAGCTTTATTTGTGAAATGAGAGCGCACTGCAATTTAAATGGTCGGCTGTCAGTCCAAGGTTTTTCCGACGTCCTAATGTTAGGCGCGATCACAGTGCCCTGCTTGGTACAGGGTCGCTGTTGGACCCCAATTCCGTCAGTTCAGATTTCCGTTCAGATTCTTTATTCCGTAAATCCGTCCATAATAAAAATATTCTCAACTCTTTGGCTCATTTTAATCGCAATTATCCGGACATTACATTGTAAAAAACAGAATTCGGTGAGAAAATGCGGTGCATAATTGAAAGGTTTCTCAGTCAAATGGTACTAGAAACATTCATCAACGTAATTGAGATAGGGCTGTGTTTTTTCACCTGAAATGACGGATTTGATGTGAGACTACTTGGGGGAACGAAAAAGTGAAGTTGAATCATCACTGCACAAACAAAATTAATTTATAGTAATGACTGAATCACTTCGTAATATTCGTGTTCCTTTTACTTTGAGTGTGTGTGTATCTGGATGTGTGTGCGCGCGCAATTACTTAACATGCAATACGGATACATTACTAAAGCTTTTATATCGAAGTGATGCTATCAGAGATAAAGAAAAATATCACAGTGTGAAATTCTCCTATTATTTAATAGTAGTTTATGCAATTAGTTTATAATGTTAAGCTCTATTGCATGAGTACATGTTTTGAAAACGAGCGACGTTAGGAGCGAGTTTTCAAATTTGTACGAATGCAATAAAGCAACATTATAAACGAGTTGCATACGCTATTTTTGTATAACAGCATTATAAATTTACAAGAGAATCAAACTTAATTTCGCAAAACAACTTTCTTCTGACGTCTCGGGTGCTTGACATCCAACGCTCTCTGGAAATCAAATTCAAGATGGCATTGTTGACATCCGTGCGAGAAAACGGTGGTCGGCTGTTCCGTCTTCTTCTACCTCCCCACGATTCTCTCGCTACTATTGGCTGAATGTGTGATGACGTCATGTCGCGTTTAATAATGGTGATGACGTCATGTAGCGTGCGATAAAATACTGGATTATGCACGATTCGGGGTATCGAAAAGGGTCGTTTATAATGATGGTATACAAAAAAATAATTTTGTATTGATTAAATGTACTCGAATTACTTTGCACTTCTAAATTCTGTGAAAATAAAACGTAACTTCATAGGGGAAACGTATGGGAAAATAAATGGAAAACAGATTCAGGTGACCAGTGCGCCCTCTGAAAATGCCGCCGCCTCTTGGCCTCAGCGCCTGTGGGGTTGGGGATCAGCCCGTCCCCCTGGTGGGGGGCGTGGCGGGGCGGCGCGGGCCGGCGTGTCGTGGTCCCCGGACGCGGTCTCCGTCCGACGCGATGCGACGCGGCGCGCAGCTTCTGGTTGGCGGCACGCCACCGCCCGCAGAACACGCGGCCCCACTCCCGCGCGCCCCCTGCCACACGCCCGCCCCCTCGCCGCCCCGTGCCGCGCGCCACGGGCCCTCCCGCGTCCCTGCCTGCGGCGCCGCATGCATGCCCTCCCGCCAGCCATCCGACGCGACCCGGCGCCCTCGCGGTCCCACCAGCTGCCGTTCATTCGGGATTATTGAAACATTCTTTAGTCTGGGAGTCTTTTCAGGCAGAAAAAGTTACCAACCTATTCTTAATAATGTTGATATTTAACTCTCTTACACACTGAGAGAGATGGCTGTTTTATCCTGGACCGCAGTTTCTGCCCAGCGGGCCTGGTTACAGGCGGTGAGCGAATGGATACTGGTAGCTTAGAATCTAGATGGGAATTATTTACTAGTTTAATTGATTTGATTCATTGATTGATTGATTTTTTTCGTGTTTTCGTGTCAACTGCTTCGGTCATTAGTCCCGTTAGTGTAGTGCATGTTTCCCCCGGGAGATGGCAGAAATCTTCCCCGCTGGATGGCGAGATCCGGCGCCGACCTACCGTCGACTAGTAGGGGTTCCCCCTAACCAGGACTCTCCCACCAGCGGGACACCGCCCCAGTCGGGACAAGCTCTAAGCTCCCGACCGGTCTCCCGGAATATGTGGTAGTGTAGTGCACGTTAGTGTAAATGTGTGTGTAAGAGGCGAGGATAGGACAAGGAAGAGGAAGGACAGATCCCGCGCTATCCGTGGCCCGTTTCATAGGGTACTGCTCCGGCATTCGCCTGGTGTTGATCGGAGAAACCACGGAAAACTACCGATTAGGGCAGCCGGCCGCTAGAATTCTCTTCCAGACAGCGACTGAATTCGACCTATCTGAAAAGCTAGTGTCGAAAATCCTACCGCCGTCAGGACTCGAACCTAGGACCTCCCGGTCAGAGGCGCTGCAGTGACATCAGCACTGAGCACTGAGCTACCGCTACCAGTTTTAATTGATTTGAAATGCAAAACAATTCAAAGCAATTATACGTACAGTTCACTTAAATGTAGATAAGGATGATTGAAAAATAACAATTACTAATAAATACCGATTACAGTAATGTGAAAAAATACATAAATAAAGCTAAGACTCACTTATTTTATATGCACCAATAAAAATTGTTGATAGCATTCACGTTATCACGATATGTCATTGTTTAAGATTGACCAATTCTTCAGGTAATCGACTGATGTTACTGCAATGCCTATGCCCGTGAGGTTCTGAGATTCGAGTCCCGACAGTGGCAGGATTTTCGACTCTAGCCGAATACATAGGTCGACTGCTGTCACTGTCTGTAGGAGAGGGGCCGGCTGCTTTGATCGGTACTTTTCCGTGGTTTCTCCTATCAACACCAGGTGAATGCCGGAGAAGTACCCTACCTAACAGCCCACGGACCGCACGCGATCTCTCCTTCCCATTCCTTGTCCTATCCTATTCCTTACAAACGCACTTACATGCACTACACTACCACACTTGTCGGGAGACCGGTCGGGTGCTTAGAGCTTGCCCTGACTGGGGCGGTGCCCCGCTGATGAGATACCAGGTTGAATAAGATCCCGCTAGCCAACGGTAGGTCGGCGCCGGATGTCGCCATCCAGCGGGGCAAGATCTCCGCCAACTCCTTAGAAAAAAAACATTCAATATATTTACGGGACTAATGACCTTAGTAGTTAACGTGCCAGAAATCACTTGCAATCAATCAATCACTATCTTACATTTTGGTCTTAGAAATAGAGATTCCCACAGAACGTGTTGTTTTATAATTTTTCTATTTCGTCGCAACCGGAATGTCACCGCAACATTATGCGCGATTCCAAGATTCGAAGGGCTGCTGTAGACTCGGGAGATCATTAACGTTATTTGTGAACAGGGTAATTTGCGAACAAAGCAATTCTTACGGTTGTCTGCCAGCTGAGGTTCTCTTGGTCTAGGATCGGGCGCGATCGCAGGACTCCTCTGTATTCAGAGCCGTTGTAACAAGCGCCAAGTTCCGTCATTCCTTAAAATTGCATCTACCCCAAAATGTACATTTTAGTACACATAAGAAATAGTTTTAAGAGAATGATCAGAGACAACATGTTTGAACATGCTCTGATTTTCTGTTCGAAAGAATGTGTGAAGGAAAATGCACACCCTAACTTTCAGCCTCTAAAATGCACTGGAAGTATTTTTTAAATTCCGAAAATCGGTTTCTGTGGCACGAAACGTCTCAAATTGTGGGTTTGTACCGCTATAGTTCGTAATGCAACGTAATAACGCCGCGTGCTGCGGCAGCTTTATGGCAGAAGCTGGAAGAAGGTGAAATTTCGGATTGGAAAAAAGAAGTTATTAAAAATTCCTTTCTCCTCTATCAAAAATAAGTTGAGATATATATCTTGTCGCGTTGAGGTTTCTACTCACTGATAAATGAGAAATGAAAAAAAAATCACAAACAGTAACGAAACAACCAGTTAATGTTTTCAATTGATGGAAACAGGAAGAATGTCCGAACTTTCTTTTATTTCTCAATCATAGCTTGTGGAGGGCAAAGTAACACCGATGTACGGTACCGAATGTGTATAGCAATGACTAGGAAGTCCAAAGGATTTCAACAGCATTTTCATTTTGAGAGCCTCTCGTTGACCCTTGCAGTAGGGATTGCCGTAATAAAGAGAGTGATAGGAATACAAAACAGAACTTGCTCTGTGATACAATACATTGAGATGATATGAAACTCAAGAAATCACACTCACAAACACACACACACCAAGCGAATGCCGTACCCTAGCAGTACCCTACCAAGGACGGATCGCGCGCTATCTGTCCTTCCTTTTCCTTGTCCTATCCTCTCCCCTTACACACACACGTACACTAACATGCACTACACTACCAAATATTCCGGGAGAGAGGTCGGGAGCTTAGAGCTTGTCCCGGCTGGCGCGGTGCCCCGCTGGTGGGAGAGTCCTGATTAGGGGGAAAACCCCACTAGCCGACAGTAGGTCGGCGCCGAGTCTCAGCATCGAGCGGGGAAAGATCACCGCCATCTCCCGGGAAAAAACATGCACTACACTAACGGGACTAATGGTCAAAGCAGTTGACGTGCCCAGAAACAAGAAAAAATCATTTAATCAAGAAATCACTATATGCTTTCCAAGTCGAGGTTATTAACATTACGTTATAATTGATTTTAAAGAATGTTAAGACACTATTTTTAAAATTCAATTGCCCTTAATAGTCAAAAGAAAGAAAATTTTCAACTTGCTACATTACGGCATTTGACATATAGCCATTCAAACCTACGCCATCCATGTCGTCACTTTGGAATGCATAGATGGAATAGGCCGCAACACATACTGACTTTTTAAGGAAAAATAAATACAAAGTGTTCAAGGATATTTGGCACAATTCTATACTTCCAGTTAAATTAAACCTGCGTTCATTTCAGTTTCGTTGTGAATTACCTATGAGATGTTAATTTATTGGGAGAAGGAAAAATGTGCTCCAACTTGGAAAAATATCATTCATGGATTTAACAATGTACAATATAATGAAACAACTTAATTCAACAAAATTGTAATGCATCACAAACAGAAGGAACTATATTGTAAGCTTCAGTAGTTTATTCTAAGATTTTTTAAACATAGATGAATTGACATTCTTTCTTTTTTTTCAATGACTGACTTCATTATTACTTTCGTAAGTTCTATTATTTACTTTTAATTCTAAACCAAGTAAATAACTCATACATTGAATAATGTAAGTGCGCCGAATTTTCTTATATTTTCATATATAAATTCCCAAATTTGTAGATTCTCTTATTATGACATATACATTTCAGTTATACTTGTATACTTCTATTCTTTACGTATTTTATAATTTGTTGAAAGCTAGAATGTCTAATAGAGAAAACTAAACTGATTGTGAAGAAAGTTTTTCTCATCTTACAGTTACAATTACACCGCGAATAGCTCATTTGTCAGCGTGCTCACTTCCCATGACGTGAACCCGGGTCCCATTCCCGGTTGGGGTAGATTATAGTGTGTACTTTCCTTGTATTGCCCCAGTATCTGTTGCTGTATGAGGATGAGAATGCTCACTTCTCAGGTTGAGAGGACGATTATACGGCGTAGGAATATCTATTTGCTAACCACACGTACCCCTTAAGCCATGGCCGCAAGTCCAGAATGCAAGGCCGCTGGTAGACGTGGCCCCGTCAGAAGTTGTTGTGCCAGTACAAGCAGACAAACAGTTACAATTACTTTAACTGCAATAATCTTCAGATATAATGATATTCTATATTTACAGTCTCAATTTAATATTTTTATAACTATAATCTTTTTCGACAACTAAAACAGTTCCATCCGTTGTTTCTACATCTTCTGACTCATTTTAATAAGACCAAATTCTTTCATATTTTCAGATGTTTAATAGAGATACGTCAGCAGAGTTCGTCCAGAATATTGATAACAATATCGCTCATTTTGAAATCGTGCTGCGACTTGTGAGAGTTTTGGAAGTACATCTCGTTGTTAACAATGTTTTAATGCAAGATATACACAACATATATGGGATTCCAGATCGTTGAATATTCTTGATCTGAAAATATTTCAAGATTTACGAACAAAGCACAGCTATTCCAATTATATGAATTCCCTACTTAATTTCTTAAAGATTAGCGGTTTAGTCCTTGACGGGGAAGTATTTCCATTAAGCAATTATGGTTTGAGGTAAGCGAGGTCAGCTCGCTACTATTTTTAGGAGTGTACAATCTTCCAGGTATTGCTCCCGAAAGAAAATTCATCATATTTAATATTTTAAAAAATACTTCAAGCGCATAGGAGCAGCTGAAGTTTTGTGTGAGCATTTTCGTTTACAGGTACTTTCATATGAAAAAATCAAAGCGTTTCGACGTTTCATCTCTGACCATTCTCTTGACAGTGTCATTAAAATAGACGTTCATTATTTTTATTGATTCTAATTTGCCTTCTGACAATATAAAAAAATAGCAAAAAAATATTTTTTAAAAAATAACGAAAATATTTAAAATTTGGAGTTTCATTTTTTAGAAGTTATTTAGGAAATAATAGGTAAAATATAAGGTATATCTGAGCAAAATTCTGAAGAATATGAACTGAGGGGTTGGGAAAAAACAATAAAAATTCAATTATCTTCGGAAATTTTTCTTCGTAGAGAGTTGAAGCAGTATTTTATTAATCTTGTAGATTTATTCCTAGAAACAAAAGCTTTTCGATATAATGGAAGTGTTTAGCAGTTAATTATGTTTTGGTCAAATGGGTACAAAGAACGTCATATATTTTCATTTGCTACAAGCACTCCTGACAGTCACAATATTTCGTTGGAGTCTTCATATCTTTTAAACTTTTCCTTCTAAATTCTTGCGCATGTATCACATAGATTACGTATCCTTTACTTCATGTATCAGCTTGTGTCTACCTTTTTCATTTCAAATCCACATTTGTACCATACGTATTCCTACTCATCCTCTTAAAAGTGCACTCACATATGACTATGATTTGGCAATTGTTTATCCGATGACATTGTGTTTAAACGTCTACCATGTTTCTAATTCTTACTTCTTTGAGCTTCCACTCCTAGAAACTATGCAGCTATTTGGAATGTTTATGTCGCAGTCAGGCATTCTCTTTTCTGAGTGCACCCTTCTCTTTCGATCTCTCTCTCTCTCTCTCTCTTTCAATCTCTCTCTCTCTCTTTCAATCTCTCTCTCTCTCTTTCAATCTCTCTCTCTCTCTTTCAATCTCTCTCTCTCTTCCTCTCCCTCTCTTTAATCTCTCTCCTCTCTTTAATCTCTCTCCCCTCTTTCAATCTCTCTCTCTCTCTTTCAATCTCTCCTTTCTTTCAATCTTCTCTCTTTCTTTCTCTCTCTCACTTTTTATATGCTTTCACACACTCATCTGCCTTCAATTATGACTCCGCGATTTTCACATGACGTACTCTCGCGCGTACCTATCCTCGCGTTCACTCCAATCACGATTCGGCACGCACATCTCATTCATACAAGTGTCTGCATATATACCCACCGGAAGCTCTCTGTCCCCGGCGACCGCTCCTGTCCCTATTGATCTATCTAATTGGCTACCTACTTACCTACCCGTCCAAATATCCAATGCGATTTCAACTCTCTACCTGCTCATTCTGTACCTCGTGCATCTATGTGGACTCGCTTACATATGTCTTTACTTACCAGATTTACTTCACAACAAATTACACTAGTACTGAAAGAGTTTTTTTCTTTAACGTAAGCATATTACACAAGTTTTAACACATTGATTTATATCTTAAATTATATTTCATTTTGACCCCTTAACAACACACATGCTGAATTCGTTCCACTGGAACAAATAATTAATATTTTAACACCTAAATTCTCCTACATTACTATTGTAAACCCTGAAAAATGTAAGTCACGATGTGAATTCTTAATGTTTACTGTACCCTAGTAACTGATTGTATGGAACAAGACGTTGTAAGTGAACTGCTAAGAAAATATTTTTCTAAAATAGTGTTTTTTTTATTAAAATACGAAGTTGGTAGGAACTTATTAACATTTAGGACGAAATATTTTTTTGATGTGTGCAGTACGTACGGAAAGGGATGGATTGGATGAGACATATATTTAAAATATTAAATTATACATGAGGGAGAGTTATGTCTGCATATTATTTATCTACATAGGATGAATCCATATCCGCTGAAATTATATTGAACTAGAGTTGGCATTTTGTAATGGCCAATTATATCAGTTGACGATGAAAATATGGTCGTTCATCAATGTCAGATTATAAATTCGAAAAAATAAGATCATCGTTCGAAGAGATGAACGAATATCACCATAAAAATTGAAAATAGATAAAATCTCTCCATATCTTTGCGTAATAAATTGCTTCGTACATACTTATAAACTAGTTATCAACAGAGATACCTATTCCACTACGTATATATAACTGGGGCAATATGTCCCGAAAACTATTAAAACTTCGTTTTTTTTATTGTTGACCAACCTTACGTATCATTCAATAAATAAATAAATGATCTGTTGGCTTAATTTATAAATATAATGAAAAAGTTTTCACATTATTTATTTTTATACAGGTTCTTAAAAAAACATTTCGACAATTTCTGTATATTGTCATCATCAGACTCTGAAATTTATGATATACACAACAATTAAAGTAGAACACACCAAACAATCACGATCGTCAAATGTTGAATTATGAACCTCTTACTAACCTTAATATAATAAACATTAACAATTCAAAACTACCACATTTCCACATTCAGATCCTGTACCGGTGTTCAATGTTACTGCCACAACTGTGGACCACAATGACACTAATTTACCACTTTTCGGCTACATAACACTCCTCTGCAAAAATACAGAAAACCATGACCGTGAATATAGTAAATAATAATAATAATAATAGTAGTAATAATAATAGTAATAGTAATAATAGTAATAGTAATAATAATAATAGTAATAATAATAGTAATAATAGTAATAATAATAATAATAATAATAATAATAATAATAATAATAATTAAGCACTCAAATTATGCAAGCTGAAGCTCACCTTTATTTTTAAATTAAGTCAACGAAAAAAAGGGGATCTTATATTTATTTATTTATATATTCATTTACTGAATTATTAGAAATACTTCATTTTGTATTATACATTTTTGTCACAATTGTATTACTTTCACGTAAAGTAATATCTACGAAGTACAAAGAAGGTTATGTAATACTGGCACAAAGCGATGAGTTCATAACGGACGTACGCGTTTGGGGGTTCTTGATACCAAAAAAAAGATTGATACCAATTTATTTTCAAAACCTCTGTCCGCGCGTTCATCGCTCCACGCAATTGTCTCTCAATGGGCCCATTTTTATTACAAGTTTTGAATTTTCCAAAAATAGTTAATTATGAACTCTGGCAGTCACCCAGACGATCTTGTAGTCGATGTAGATGATTATCTCGGGAACAATACATTAAACAGTTAAACGTGCGCGTCCATGTTCACCTCGTAGCAGATGAAAAACTCGGTGCTGGTTCGGAACACTCGAAGAGGCATGTATTTGGTCAATGAGGTTATCAGGAAGTGAAGTATCCCGTCGCTCGCCGCGAGAGCATATGCAAACTATTTCTGAGGTGCAAAATTTTCGCGTATATTCAACTAGTGATATTTTTTTAAATTTGTTGTGTCTTATCATTTTTATCATTATTAATAGACGCAATCCGTCTCGAAGCCCCTCGTGAAGGGAAGAGCGCTTTTTGCAGAGTAATCCTCCATTAATATTTGGTAATTATGTCACGTCTCGTCTTGTCAGTAAGTTGTCCCGAAGTATGTCTGCGTACACGCCTCTTATACCACGCGCCCCTGCCTCACTACCCATTATTAAGCATTTAGTATTAAGAAAGAGATAGGGTTAAGGACATTTCACAAGGATTGGAATAGATCCTATGAAGCAGGGAGACTCGTTTTGTTGGAAAAAAAATTCACATAAACTTGTCCGGGATTCGAACCCGGATATCCTTGGTGAAAGGTGAGCGACTTCGCCACGATAGGATTATCACCAAACTTGTTATTCCCCGATCGATCTGGAAGATGTTGCCAACTCTTGAATTTGAAACATTTTGATTTTGTGGGTTACATGAAATCTTCGGGACATTTTCAAAAGTTTCCTAAAAAATGGCTCCATTTTTTCTTTAATATTTTTTCCACATACGAGAACGTATAAAGAGTGCATGTTGTCTGGTTGAGCAATCTGAATTTTTGAAAATTGTTAATGGGTAATTTTTTTCAGAGTCTTCCTACAATTACAATGTTCATGATAGAGAATTTTTGAAAAAGAATTCTTTAAAAATAATCTTTAAATAGAGTCGTGTGCAATTGTTTCAAAATAGTTGGATTTAGAGTAATTTTGCGTGAAATAAACCAAATTTTAAAATCAAATTTTCTCAAAAACGGCTCGTTAAACTCTCAATTTTCGAAAATCGTAAAAGTTAATGCGATGTATTATATGCTTGTACAGCATTAGTTATATAATACATTAGTTTACCAAGCATCTCTTCAGATTATTCATATATTATTTCTTCTTATTTTATTTCATATATTATCATAGATTTCTTTGGATTACATTTATATTTCCATAATATTGTTTAAGTGCGTGTATACAAGGGATCCCAAAATAATATGCTACTTTAAAAAATATAAATATTCGGATGGTTGTTACTCTGTTTACTGAAATTAACTCTTCTATTCAATCATTCGCGTTATTCAAGTTGAACCAAATTGTATAATCTTCCTTTTATTTTTATCTGACATGTTGCAATAATTACTTTTGTATCTAAAAAAAGTATTATATTTTATACTTGCATTTAGTGAAATGTTTGAGGAAAAATTGTTTATGTGCGCCGATAAGTTTTTTCTAGAGGTGATATATTTATTTTCGTTTCCGTTTAACATAGCTGTCACAAAACAGCGTTTATGTCGAAATATACTGGATATTTATTTACATAAGCTAAAAAGACAATTTGAAATTACTTGATTTCCATATTGAAAAAGATGTGTGAGGTTTTCTTTTAATGTTCATACTGTTGCGGAAATTTTAAATGCAGTCGCACATGTAGTAACGATGTCATAGGTGGATACGATAAGGACTCCGTTCCTCGCGAATAGGGATAATTTGGAAAAGAGAGGTGGAGGTTGTAGAAGTGGCCCGAATGCACTGCTATGTATCACTCCTTCATTGATGGGTAAAGGTGGAGAGGTCGAGCTTTTAATCGGCACTGAAGAGGTTCTGTTGTTTAAAAAGCTTCATAATGTGGAGAATAAATATTGTAGAGTTGGCGAAATTTACTTAGCCGTTCAGGGTGTCAAATACAGTGAAAAGTCTGAGCTATATCAAGTTATACTGCAATGTGTGTTACCTCTGAATGAAGGATGGTGTGTGTTCAGAGCATCTGAAGAAGTACAACGATTATGAGTTTCTTTATTAATCTGAGTGGAATTCAAGAATTGCAGGAAACGTCAAAGAAAGGAAACATCAAAACGGAAATTCCAGCAGTAGGCAGATCATTAATATTTCTAAAAGATTAGTAAATAGGATAGGCAGAAAGGATATTGGGCGATATCTCTCAGGGCAAGAGGGAGGCTTGTTGGGTTTTAAATTATGAAATATGATTATATGCTTCTAGGTTGAGGGGATGTGTCCTTTGCGATGATAACATTGCAGATTGAGATTTAGTTCATTCTCCCCTGTCGTGGAAAGATGAATTAGAAAGGAGGAATAAGTGTTAATATGGCGACTGTTTAGTACTTCTTCCCACTTGCTGTGTAAGATCATTTTATTTCGTTTTTGAACATTGCGATAGTCGTCAATACCAATGTTTTAATTGTATTAAGTGCTTCTGAGCTTTGGTGTTGTTGGATAGAATGGACTTCAGGCAAGTCGTAGAATAGTACGTAGATTGCGCTACACAGTCTGTGAATAAATTTACTTGACTAATTCAGACGCTGCGATTGTTGGGAGCATTCTTTGAAACAGTTTAAGTCGACTACTCCGCATCTCAGATGCTTTTAGCATTCTGATGCATGGGAGCTGTTAAATCGCTCCCACGAGGTCGAAGTCTACTTCCGAGAATGAAAAGATGTGCACTCATTGGTTAGGAAACGTACTCAACAATCCTGTGTTAATTGTGTTCGTTGATATTTGGGGATTATAAGGAGAGTAGAATGATCTTGCCGGGGAAGGAAATCGATGACCTGAGTTTGTAATAATTTGAAATAATATACTGCCCTTTTGATTACATTCCCTGCATCCCACTAATCTGACTTCTGCATTTAAATTCCCAAGAGTAAATAACTTATTGATTGATTGTTTCCGGGTGCGTTAACGGCTAAGGTCATTAGTCATGTAATGTAGTGCATGTTTTTAACGCAGAAGGTAGCGATGAATTTCCCCCGGTGGCTGGTGAGATCGGTCGCCGGCCCACACGGCGGCTTACGGGATATATTGACAAACTAGACGTCTCTCACCAGTGGGACACTGCTCGAGCCAGGACAAACCGTACGCTCCAGAAGGGTCTTCCCGACATGTGTGGTAGTGTAGCGAATGTAAGTGTAAGTGGTGTGTGTTTGTAAGCGGTGAGGGTACGTCAAGGAAGAGGAAGGAACGATTGCGTGCAGTCCGTGGCCCATTTCTTAGGGTACTGCTCCCACATTCGCTTTATGTTGATTGAAGAAACCTCGGAAAACTGTAGCGGGTAGAATTCTCCAGACAGCTGCTGAATTTGACCTAGCTATGTAACTTGTGTCGAAAGCCCTCCCACCCTTGGGTCTCGAAGGACCTAGGACATCCAGGTCAGAGGCAATACAATGATCAATTGATGCCCTGAACCACCTAAGCTATCTAAGCCAGTAAGAACAAAGAAGAAAAAGTAGGGTTTTTTTACAAGATATCTGTGCACACAACAACAATAAAATTACAAAAGTAGTCTCGTCCTTCAACGGCCGACGAATGCACAGATACGAATATTGAGATCGTATCTCGAACGAACTTTATTATTGATGAGATATAGAAAAGTGTTGTGAACTATTGTCTGTCAGATAGTTTGTAGATTTAAATGATACTGAGAAGCTTGTTTATGTGAAGAGAATTCTTATCGCCATTATTTTGTGGACTGGCATAGAAGAAAGTATTTGGAAGTGGGATATTTTTCGTTTCATAAGTTCTTCTAAACCTTTCGCTGTTGTTTTTGTTCAATCAATAACGTAACCGAGCATTTTCAAGTTCATGCCTGAGTGAAATGCGATTCAGATATACAAGAAATGTCTACTTAATGTGACTGAACGAAGTTTAAGAATATTGTTTGTTTTTATTGTTAGTATTTTTTATGAGTCCATCGGAGTTCTACATTGCGATTGCTTGAGAAAGTAAACTAGTATGTTTACACAAATGAACGTGAAAACTTGCGGGAGAGGTAAAAGTATTTGAGTCCCGACATTAGTCAATATTTGCTAGACTATTTGAATGAAACAATTGGAGTTGAAAGAATTTGGAAATCGAGAGCCAAGGAGTCAATTGTTTTGCGGGCTAGTTGTTTGTTTGGATAGTTAGGTAGGTGTTGATTTTTTCTATTTTGAAGGTCAGAAACATTTATATTATTTGTGTTTGGAGAATGTAGACATTATAGCTCAAGGAAACGTGCAAGACAAGAAGCGCTTCTCCCCCAAAGTATACACTCAGTTACTGTTTGCGACTTTAAATAAATAAATAAATAAAAAACAAATTAATAAATATATACGGGGGTTATAGTGCGTGTGTTGGGGATATAAGGATAATCTGTGATGCTATTGGAGGGCTTCTTGACATTTTACGCATTTCTCTCAAATTTTTTTTGATGATAGCTAATGTCGAAGAAGAGGTGAACTTTCGTGGTGGGCAAAAAGCAGGTGTATCATCGGAGATCATAATATTAGTTATAAATCTATTGTACATATAGTCAGGTGCATTTGGTCTATGAATTGCTTCCAGATTTTGGGGACACAAATAATATATTTCGGTAGTGTGTCTTTAAGTAACGAGCACAGCGATCAATATTGCAGTTCTGAGCATGTTACCAAGAAGGTTAGCAATGATAACTAGTGATCCGATTTTTATGTGATTACATATTTTTTGTCTTTCTACTTACCGTTCTCAAAACTGAAACCTTGACGAATCGACGTCGTAGTAACACAATATTCAATATTTTCGTCGCATATTCTTACATATTGAGTACTATAGTACATATTTTATTATTTTCACAAAATATTTTTATTCTATCAATTTTCTTCAATTTTATTACAATGTTTATATGAAAATAAGTACTTTTAAAAAATCAGATTTTTTTCTACACTATTACTATGCTGTCTACTCTAGGTTTGCTACGTGAATACAGCATGCCCCCCCCTTTAGTCTCTCTTCTTTCTTCTTTCTCTTTCGTATTTTCTACTTCATTTTCATTTGTTTCCTTCCCTCATTTTTCTCTTCTCTTCCATTTCTATGCATTGATGCTGCTCGGCCCTAAGCCGCCATTCTGTTTGAGGTTTTCTGGGTTTACTTAATCGCTTTAGGTGTAGGCCGGGATGGTCCCTAGTCACTCCCAGACGGGATGGTCACTCCCAGACGTAAATGTACAGATTGCCCTTCCCTCTTACATGTTACTACCCTGTAGATTCAGTGGTTAGGCTGAAGAGAAGGCCCTATGGCCTGAACCTCGCCATTACTAAAAACATTATTATTATTATTATTATTATTATTATTATTATTATCATCATTATTATTATACTTTAGAGAAATTTTGGCGATCGCCGATGTGTAACACTTTGATGAGGATGCTGTACGCTGCAACAATTATTTGCTGGTCTTAGTTTGTATGACGATTTTTATGTCTAGTCTGGCTGTTAAAGTACAGTCCTGAATAGCAATGGATGGAGTTTTTCTCTACTGACGGGAAAATTGTATGGTGCAAAGTGTGTATTAACCACCATCTCCAAACAATTTTTAAAACGTTTGTTTTACACTTCCATACTTACCAAGTCAGGAGCTTAGAGTTAGTCAGTGTCCCGTTGGAAGAGATGCTTGGAGACGAAAAATCTGCAAGCTGACGTTTTCTGATTGACTGTTTAGTGATACCGGGCGCGTCAATTCCTAAGGTTATTTGTCCTGTAAGTTTAGTGCACGATTTTATTGCGGAGTGACGGTGGTCTTCCCCCTATAGATGGTTATATTCGACACCGATCTTCCCTCGGGGTTTTCCCCAACCAGCTATCAAGCGGGCGGTCCGTGGCCCGTTTGGTAAAATATTGCTCAGGTATTCGCCTAATATTGATCGGAGAAACCACGGACTACTGAGAGCAGCCGGCCACTGGAATTCTCCCCCAGAGAGCAACTGAACTCGATCTAGTTATCTAGCTAGTGTCGAAAATCCTGCCAAAGTCAAGACTCATTACTGAAACAGATGAGTCAGTGCATCAACTGATGTCACGGCAGCCCCTCTGACTGGGAGGTCCTAGCTTCGAGTATCGACGGTGGCAGGATTTTAGACGCTACTCAGGTAGCTAAATCGAATTCAGTCGCTGTCAGGAGGCGAATTCTAGCGGCCGGCTGCTTTGATTGGTAGTTTCCTTGGTTTCTCCGACCAACACCAGGCGAATGACGGAGCAGTACCCTACCAAACGTGTCACGGACCGCGCGAGATCTTTCCTATCTCTCTTTGTCATATCCTTACACAGACTTACAAAAACATGCACTATACTACCACACGTGACGGGAGATCGGGAGACCGGCGGCGAGAGCTTAGAGCTTGTCCTGGCTAGGGCGGTGCCCTGCTGGTGGAAGATACCTGGTTGGAGAAAACCCCGCGAGCCGACGGTAGGTCGGCGCCGGATCTCGCCATCCAGCGAGGGAAGAACACCGCCACCTGACGAGAAAAACATTACACTTAGAGGGCTAATGAACCTCCCAGTCAGGGGCACTGCAAGTGACAGCAGTTCATACCCTGAACCACCTTTCCCGGTGGAAGCCGACATGATGGTTGGCGCCGTAATTCAGGTTCTAGTGATGGGGAACGAGGTATCTCTCGGGATATAACTTGCACTACAAGGACGTAGACCAATTTCCTAAGAAGTTGTCTTGCTCGGAAACAAATACTCGTTCACTCGCTTTTATACTCACTAACTCAAGTTTCTGATTATTAATTGCGTTTGCAAGTCGTCCTGTTCGGTCAGCCAGGCCTCGTTTTCCATTTCTAGGACTTCCTTCCGGGGACGTCGAAGTGGTGTACAGTGTCACAAGGATGAGTATTTCGCTCCATGTCGTAGTAAATTTTAAAGGTGCAATATTTACCGTGTTATAGTATTTGCACCGTTGCACATGTTAATTACTGTCTCTAGTAAAGAAAAACTGGTAGGCAATTGAAGATCCCATCGCTTCTAGCGCTAGGGACATGTTCGGTACTTCGCGCTGGAGCGGAGTGTCTGATCGTGAAAAGTAGTGTGTCTGGACCGCTCGGAAATCGAGCAATGAATGATGCCGGAATTGAAAAAATCAATTTATCTCCATAAAAGTTACCTGATTTTCAAAATGTGCGTTTTTGTTAGGAAACTTATCGTTAGAAATCGTTATATGAAAGATATCATAAAATGAAATAAAACAGTGAATGTTTTCGTTGTAAAGTTAATACAAAAAACAAATAGCATTTGATCCCCAAGAAATTTATTTTCCCAGCAATAATATTTAAAAATTTAAATGTTAATGTCAAAACCACCGAAATTTTAGAAATTAAACAATTAATTTCCTTGTATATCCAGAAATGTTTTGTATATTTAAAACTAACGACAGTTTTGAAACAAACCTGTGTAGTGGATTATTACTTGAAAGCAGCATGAGTTCACAACTTCTTCCTAATAATTAACAAAACAGGATTCCGTAAAGAGGCGCTTGATTATTGTTCTACCACATTTTTATTGTAAAAGATTGTGTTAAAGTGAACACTTCTAAATGAGTAAGTATAATCTCCCTCTGAAATTCAAGAGACTTCTTTTGAAGGAGTTCTTCACAATTAGGTTTCGTTACTATTAAGCATATGAAACAGTTATGGACTTCTAACTTTTGCTATTTTGCTATTATGCTTTTGCTATATTTCAAAAGTTTATTTTCGTATTTCATTTTATGTCGTTTCAGTTCGTAAAGGCTGACTGAGATATAAAGAGTGATATAATACTGAGATATAAAGAGTGAAATTGGCGAGGGCTAGCCATTCCTCAGTATGTGTTCAGTTACACAGTTGCTCCAAGAATTTTCATCTCCTGGGTCGCAGTTTCAAAAAGTATGAATTCTGTAAATAAGGACAATGTGAAATAAGTTCACGTTAAGCGGATATTCTCCCTGCCTTTCATTGTATTATTGCTCCCTAATGGAATTACAAATCCTTCAGGATATATAGTCTGTCAATTGCAGAATTAAATTCAGCGCCATGTTGCAACAATTTTTTACAAAGTTAAAATAATTGTTGAAAAAGTTTGTAATAATAATAATAATAATAATGAAAAGTATTTTAATGAATCTTTTCCATTCTCATTACCATTCGTCCGAGGACGAAGCGTCGTCCTCTTGAAACCCCTCGTTTATTTTACAAGGTATTTTATCTCCATACGGTGACCTCATAAAGTATCGGGTTAATAAAGTCGTAGGACAACGAGGGCTGCCTTGATGAGATAAAGTTTGGTATTTCTGAGGACCCACCCCGAGTAGAGGTGATGTGGCGAATATTATGCTTTGCGCTCTTAAAAAGGTGGGTTTCAGTTTGGTGTGAATGAGCTTCTATGGAACCAGTGTATTAAGGAGAAGACTTACTCTCTAATAAGCTCTCCAAATTTAATTGCATACTGCACATTAAGGTGTTGGAAATTAAACAATTATTAATTATTTTGTTGAGTTTATTTAAAAAATTACATTTATTTACTTTCATATTTTATGATTCCTTTCCGGGAGTCTAATTTTTAACCGTTCTTCGTCATTTTTATTTCAATGTATAGAGAAGAAGAACTAGTTGATATTTTTCTTAATTATTATTCTATTCATTGAAGTAATACTTAGTTCACTTATGACGGATCTTTTAGAAGATCAGCAAAGCCGATGCTAGAATCAACACACGACTGCATATCTCATTGATTTCTACAAAAGTGAACGCCAAGTATTTCAGTTTACAACGAAGTATTCTTTACTGTTCCCCTATAATACCAAATTACTTCCAAGAACGATGACTTTCATTCATACCTCTCAGACATTCAACACCCGTCTCTCTAGGTATCCACCGTTTGTCTTCTTGAAAATCGTTCTTCCTCCCTCTTGAATACTCAAGTCCAACTTCTTTTGTCAATAAAGAAAACAAATTTAATCATTTTTCATTTGGTTGTTTGAATGGTTACGTAAACAAGCTGATCATTTATGTTTTTATTCATTTTTTTAAACAATGGCTTATTACGTTTGTTAGTAAAAAACACATTTATGTGTTTTCGGAACTCATTGTTGGTGTAATTCAATGTGGAAACCGTTTTAACATAATAAAGAGGACAATGAAGATACCTAGGATTGTCACTAGTTTATAGTTACAAATCACTAATTATCTTCACTTTATTCACTTTCTAATTAACGGTTTCTTTGTGTGACTTTTGAAGTTCACGTTGGCGTTGTCAGTTACGTACTTCAGACGTCTGCATCGACTCGTCTTTCCCTCTCCCGCCGGCGCCGGTGCGTTACAGGGCAGCCAGGACCGCGGCTCCCGGCTCCCGACTCCCGGTCCTCGCACCCCTCCCCCCTCTCCCTCCTCTTCGCCACAGCTCGAATCTGCCCACCGCAATCTCGTTGGGCCGCAACGAGGCGCGCGTTGCCAGCCCGTTTCCATATTTCAACCACTTCATATTCGGAGCCGCATGCTCACCCCCGCGTCCCGCGCCGCGTTCACGACCGGCCACCACCCGGTCCCCGCGGGCTGCACTTGCCGCGCGCGCCGCGGGAGGCGAGGGGAAGAGTGCGGCCGAGTGGGGATCGAGAGGAGGCGAGTGGGTGGGTGGAAGCATCGGGGTGGTCGGCGGGGCGCGACGGCGGGGGCGACGGACGGCGGGGCGACGGACGGCGGGGCGACGGACGGCGGGGCGACGGACGGCGGGGCGACGGACGGCGGGGCGACGGACGGCTGGACGGAGAGGGGTGGAGGTGGTCGGAGGGATGGAAGGGCGGGGCACCGTACGGCTAGGCGACGGTCGGCTGCGTGACGGTCTTCGGAGCGACGGACGGCGGGGTGGCGGACGCTGCGGCGACGAAAGGGCGGGGCGTCGAACGGCGGGGCACCGGACGGCGAGGCGACGATCAGAGGGGCTAAACGACTGAGGGCGGAATGACGGAAGTATGCCGACGGCGGGCGACGGACAGCGGAAGGGAGTGCCGGTCAGAGTGCCGTTTCAGAGAGGGAGTCAGGTGAGGTGCGGTGCGGTGGAGACTGTTGAACGGGGGTTGCAAACGGGGGGGCGGCGGTGGGAAGGGATCGTGGAGAGAAGAGCGGTGGGACGGCGGTGGGTGGCCGGGGTGGCGGACGGGCGACGGCGGCGGGTCGAGTGGTCGGGCGCTCGGTGGCCCCCGCCCCTCGGGGCGCTCGTGGGCGCGTGGTCGCGAGACCGCGCGCGCCGGTGGGGCCGCGTTGGACCCGACGTAATAATGAGAGCGCCGTCTACCGCGGGCGCAAAAATTAATACGTTTCTGACAGCCCGCGCGGTGGCGGCGGGGCCGGGCGCGGGTCCAGAGGCGGGGTCGCAACCACTGAGGGAGCGCTGGACGCGCAAGGTTTAGAGGGGAAGTGTTCTTTTGAGGCTGGTCCGCCCACACCCAGGCTTGCTCTGATGTATAAGAACGCTGAATGTAACGTGCTTAAAATATTTAGAGTATTATGGAATATTCGCGTAGCGGAAAATAAAATCTGTTTGAATTAAGGGGTACTACTCAGAAAGTTTTCTCTTGGTTATTTGTTTAGCTGTTGGTAGAGTATTTTATAAATATAAAAATTAATATCTGCATTTCTTAGTTGTGATCAGCGTTTATGAAAGTGAGGTTTTCTATGCCGACAGCTGCTGCAGTGTAAAAACTACCTTCAAACAAATATTGTTATTTATTCAGTAATAACTAGAAGCGTAATAATAGTAACTAAAGAAATAGTATAGTTAGTATAGTTTGTCTTGCGATGAGATATAGCTTCACGTCATTTTTAAAAAAAAGCTTATTTTTGAAGAGTAGACTGCTTATTTGTGAAACAACATGCTATCGAAAAACAATCTCTTGCTCTTCACGTGAGCCGCATTCTTCCTTTTTTATTTACTTGTTTATTAATGTCGGAGAATGAAATGTGCCGTTATTGCTTCCGTAAAACGTAATAATTGAAATAACTTGTGTTTGGACTAGAATTATTGTGAGAGGTATTAATGCTATCTGTAAAACAACATAATGTATAAAGAGATTGTCCTGAACTTCCATGCATTCTAATGGAAGGTCATACAAAGTATCAGCTATGAAGTTTTATTTCAATACAAGCCATTTGAAATAAGGCATTTAATACAATTGAGTACTTTGTATAACTAGAAATTGAATATTGATGTTTACTGAAAATAAACAAAGACCTTTGTGATGATTTTTACTGTATCTGTATGTATTATCATTGTTAGCGAAATAAGTAATACGAAATTTTTAGAAAATATCACCACACTTCTTCAAATGTTGAATTGTCAATTTGTTTGGACTGGCCGAACATTTTATCATAGATTAATATAAATCACTTTTCTATTAATTATTCACAGCTGAAAAAGAGGGCTGTCTTATTCGTTGGGAATGGCTTTGAGTTTCTGCAGCACTGTTGTGTGTAAATGCCAAGGAACTAAATGTCAATGGAACTTTTGCTTATTATTTAAATGAAACAATGGAGGAGAATTCTACCGGCCGGCTGCTCTGATCGGTAGTTTTCCGTGGTTTCTCCGATCAACAGTTTGCGAATGCCGAGGCAGTACCTTCCCAAACGGGCCACGGACCGCACGCGATGTGTCCTTCCCATTCCTTGTCCTATCCTCTCTCATTACACACACACTTACACTAACATGCACTACACTACCACATATCCCGGGAGACCGGTCGGGAGCTTAGAGCTCGTCCCGGCTGGGGCGGTGCCCCGCTGGTGGGAGAGTCCTGGTTAGGGGGAAACCCCGCTAGCCGACGGTAGGTCGACGCCGAATCTCGTCATCCAGCGGGGAAAGATCACCACCATTTCCCGAGAAAAACGCGCACTACACTCACGGGACTAATGACAAAAGCAGTTGACGTGCCCGGAAACACGAAAAAATCAATCAATCAATCAATCAATCAAACAATCAATGAAACAATGTATCAGATAGTTAATTCAGTTTGTTTTGGCTTTTGACTGTTTATAACCTGACTTAGTAATCAAACAATTACAATTTTATAGTACCAACTCATATGACGGATTTAACAGTAATCTCAGGAGCGTAGGTATGACTAAAAGTTGGAATCGTAAATATTCGAATTCCGTGTACGTGGTGCGTATTTTGAACGGTATTCTAGCAATAAAACACATATGGTATATGTATTTTGAGCGTGTCGTATTACCAGTTCATAATAATTACATTTTTAAATGTATAACGTTCGAAAAAATGAGCCTTGGGGTAAAATAAATAGTGTTAGTTAAGATAGTACTAATAATGTTACTAATAATTACAACTGAGAAGCTCAGTGCAATAAAAACGTTAGCGTAAAATGCTGCTTTTCGGAGATATGAGTATTAATATTTAAAATAGTAAAAATAAAAATATTTAACTTACAAAATAATATTACACTACCTCGATTATTAACAGAATATATGATTTTATACAGTTTTGACTTTTAATTTAGATACAAATAGGAACTTTCCCAATTTTATGCACATTAACACTTGTGCTTGCATTATATTGTATTGTCACATGAGAATTTGTAAACTGTAATACATATTGTAATAAAAATACAAAAAAAGAAAAAAATGCTTGTTCCTTTTGTGCGTAAAAGAAAACATTCATGTGGTGTGTCATTTTCAGATTGTGATAGATATTATACATAATAAATAATATTTTCTGTCAATCCACATTTTCGCGTTTGGGCCACTTGTTCAAAGAGAGAGTCACAAAATACTTAATGTCTGTCTTGCTGTTTAACGGTCGTAACTCTGAGAATTGTACTAGCTTCTGATGAGTAACGCACACATTGTATGCCCCGTGGTTCTGGGTTCAATTTCCGGGCAATTCATGTGGATTTTGTAGTAAACAACGGGAGTTCTTAGCAAATTTTCTCGGTGTTCTCCCATTCCCGTACCTGCCATTGCAGCATCTATTCATCGTCGTTAACCTCGTCACTACGTTTATTGCTATCTTCTACTGATTGGATTCACTCTTGAGTCTCGATGACAGTAGTTGAAAGGTCACTAAATTTCAATGAAAAACCTAACAACTTGCCTTTTACGCTCAAAGGCAGGGTACAGTGTTAGTTGTGACGTGTTAGACGGTACAAATGTTAGTTTCTGAGTATGCAATAAATTCCCTCTGACGATAATGCAGTGGTTCATACCTCTGATCAGAAAATGCGCATTCTTTTCCATACGGCACTCTTCTAAACTCTAGTTTCAGTGATACAGATTGGTCTCTAAGAAATTTACTGCCCTTAAGTTCTTCAAATGTAAAGGATTTTGGATCGCTTTCCTCAGGATCGAACGAATTGATCTGAAATGTGAATATTTTCTACTGTTTATCAAAATATAAAGGTCAAAATACCTATTATGCTAATTGTTCACAGTGCGGCGGTTTTTCCTTTGTACACTACTGTTCCATCCTAGACCCATCGTTGCATTTCATAGCTTTGGTGACATCTCTTGTCATATAGATAGTGGATAATAGTTCCCCACCAAGGAAAGTGGACGTGAAACCATTGACTAACAACAATAACAGTATTAAATGTCTAACGCCGTTATTGCACCTAGAATATCAAATATAATAAAGCATAATAATTATTATTGAATTATGCGAATTATAAAATTAGAAAAAGGATTTAGGTTTAAAAAACCCTTCCATCATTTTCAAATAATTTTTACAGCCTCATAAATACTGGTATAACGTTTGTAGTACGATGGGTCCTGATGTTCGTCCCGCGATGCCTGGTTCTCGTTGGCGTCCGATTCGCGTTGTGCGGACTGTCATAATGGGGCCGCGCCCTCCCCGACCCTCCCCCTCCCGCGACCCGCTCGCTTCCCCGCTCGACGCAAAAATTAATACGTTTCTGGCAGCTTGTCCGGGTCGAGGGGAGCGCTGGCAGTGCCATTGAAGTGGCGTTGAACGCGTGGTGTTTAGCGGGGAAACGTCACGCAATACGAGTTTTAGTCGTAGTGTTGACACAGTTTGCGGCGTAATAAACTGCATATTCATAGAATAATAAAATCCCGTTTGCGGTATTTACAATATTATTCAATGCTTGGCTAAGAGAAAGTTGAATGTTAATTTAACTTGCACTTTATTTATCCTTGTCTGTATATGTTCGTTTATGCATCGCAACGAGGTGAATCCACGCCAAGCAGACGGAATATTTTGTCATAATTAGCTCTTGTGGTTACAGCAAAAGAGGGATGAGTCCTTCGTAGAGAACGCAATCACAATAAAATTCATGAAATACGTCTGATATTCCTGTAGGCTCACTGATGAACCACCAAGATATTCCTTTAAGAATGATGGTCTTGTAATGTATAATATATAAATAATAATATACAATATAATAAACAAAGTTTGTTGTGTATTATAGAATATATTCTAACATATTTTGTATTATTTTCATGAACGGATATTTTGCTTTTATCTGAAAACTTTCTGTAACTATTACCTCTAAAATCTTAATTACTTTCTCTTTAAAGTACTTCTTTATTTGTTCGTGGGGGTTAAAAAATCTCATGTGAGATGTATGATTAGCAAATATAAATATAAAGTTGACATGCACTTGTATGTATTTATAATATTAGACAATGTTCGTTTCACGTACCAGCTGCGTAATTTAGACTAGGCTTAACTTATTTTGGTCAATTAACTTCGGGGAGGTAATTGATTCTGATGGGGTGATGCGAATAATTTATTTTTAATTTATTGCGATATTTCTTGGAAATTTGAAAGGTAGAACTAGGTAATATACTTCGAAATATCAGCAGTCGTTAGACACCGCATTCATTTTGACAGGTTAAGTGGCGTCTGTCGCATTTGGTACCTCGCTGAATGTCGCACTCTGTAGAGCGCGCAATCCATTTTTGATCCGTCATCTGGCTGCAAGTCATAGTGACAGGTGGGAGCCAAGTTGCTAATTGATCGAACTTCTGGAAACAGATTGTGTCTTCGCTTCCATTGTTGTATTTCCTGATGAAAAGACGTAATATAGTCATAAAATAATGGCAATATAAATTAACATACTTAAATTTACTTCAATAATCACGAGCAGACAAGCAACTTTTTTAGCGGTTCTTTGTTTTTTAATTAGAGATGATACAAATTTACTAAAATTTAGTGATAATAAAGTAATAAAAATAAATATAATAAAGTCAAAGTCATTTTTTTATGAATGTACAATTGCATTTTTCCGAGAAATGAAAAAAATCAGTGTTGTGTGTATTAACCCAAGAATAGTTTAAGGTGATTATCGAGTAGAAGAGAGTTAGGTTAAGTGGACCGGTTAGGTCCATGCTTTTAAATGTTGGTGGAAAGTGATTCCTCCTTTTTCCACTGGATGGCATTCGTAGAATGACAGGGTGTAATCTAAGCCACCGTCATATGTTGCAGGCCTTCATTGTCGAGTACAGTAAGGCATTTTTTTCTGAAAGGTCAGAAGTATTTTCTACCACTCATCTGCTTTTCAATTTTATTGCGATTTGAATAACAGCTATAAGAAAAGTATTCACACTAATTTAATTATTAGTATTTCTGCTTTATAATAGTGTGATTTGTTTTTAATAATACGTCGCGGCTTGTATGTTTTCGGGCATACAAAGAAAATGTGCTGTGGGGTTAATTGGACCGCCGGGACATTTGGTTAAGTGGACCGGTCCAGTTATCCCCTTTATTTTTTTCGAAATTAGTATTTGCTGATTTGCAATTAACAGTGACACCAGTTGATGCCCTGAGCTATCTCTCCTGGACCAACCAAAATGCTTTTGTTTCAACAGTAGATATTTTACAAGTTCTCCACTGAAGGATGGCAGGCAATATTTAAAACTGATTTATTTAACTAATTTGGAAGAGTAGTAGATATTTTGACATAGTATCCATACCACTGAAGGATGGCAAGGCAATATTCTGTTCCTATTGCAAATGTACAAAACATTCCATGTTTGTCAACAACTGTAGACACAATGATGGTGTTAGTTCCCATAATATAAGGAGAAAGCCTCACTGACATATCATGCAAAATGTGACGTGTATAGGTCAAGTAAATAACATTTTAAAGCAAATTAAAAAAGAGACCAGTTAACCTAACTTCCCCTACTTTTTGTAAAAATAAACCATAATAACAACGGCAATGAGTCATATCCACTTATTTAACAAAAGCCCTCCTCCCACCTGCAACCACTGTGACAACTCCACTCTTCTTAATTTAAACCATGTAATTAACCACTGCCCTCATTACAACACACTTAGACAACAAATTCTGCAGGATGGCTCATTTACCTTAATTTTGTAATCCCCTAAATTCCAAGAAAAAATCCTTAATTTTTGCAAAAAAAATTCAAATATTTACTGATATATAATAGTTATTAACTATTGTCATCAATTTAAGAAACCATGTCAATTTTTTGTTAACTAATTTGTTATTACTGTAACTAAAACAACCAAATGTATTATTTAATTGTCGCTAATGATCATCGCTGTTGATGCGACAATAAATAAACAAAAAACGGCAATATTTGCATAAAAACACCAATAATAATATCTGCACTGCAGCTTCAAACCATGTTTAAGCAGACTTTGTACTTGTTTGTTTCTATGTAGTGAAATGAACTAAACTAGAACCTTCTATTAAACAATGGACGATATTACTAATATTGATACTAATTCTGTAAACTCGTGTATGATTGAGGATTTAAAATGCTACAAGTAGATGTAGAGAGTCAACAAACGAATGAACAAATTTGTAACGTATCCAGGCACGGCAAATACGGCCACAATAGTAACATACCGAATTTCGAGTATCGAGACATAACTTATTTCTAAATAAATGTCTTGTCCTATTTTAAAATATATGATGCAAGTTTACAATCAATATAGTATTATTACAGGACTTAATATACTAAATTGCATTGTGAACTAGCAAATACTCATTCAGGGTCTAAATGTTAAGGATGTATGCTTCATTCAGTACATCACGTGCCTGGTATTTTATAAAACTGGACGCCTGTCTCAAAGGTTCATGAATCATCACGAATATTTCATATGTTTCCAAGACACAAGAGACACTAAACTGTTATATCAATAACATCGTATCTCAAACATTTTAAAGCGATTTGGGATGACGTGATATCCGTACTATTGTTTTGTACTTTTGTGTGTTCTTTATCGCATGAGGTTTGTCCGTTTGTCAATGTTTCTTTGGTTTTGGTCGTTCTCCAAAGGCAAGTTCTTCCCTCCGCAACCTCACTCATAAATCAGCATTGGCAAATCAGGTGTGTACAGTGGACACACCCTTCACGGCGTTTTCGTCCCGGCCAACCACGAGCAGTTCGTAGCTCTAATCCTCTACGTAGAAATATTGGCAGTCAGTAATATTGGGACGTTGGTTTGACAAATCGTGTAGGATGGTGTTAAAATAAAATGATAAAATCAATTCTCGTCAACAATTTGATGGAAAATGACATTTCGAGGTTTCGCTAGCTGTTATATCGAATCAGCACTTTCTGTGCCGCTCTCGCTGTCAGTTTGTGACTATGTGCGCAATCCCACGGAAGACCTACGCCAAAGTATGTTATATTTATACCATTTACAAACAACTTCAAACTTGTCTTTATAATTATCCAAGACATCTAACACTTTCAATGTTAACCAGTGTCAACAGTTTTAAAACGGTTAAACACATTTGTAATGCAAAGACCTTAAATTTTAGTTTGTTCATTTGTGCCGTTACAACTGCAATTCTTACACCGTCAAAATAATTAATACATTTTGAAGATACGCAATCCAGTAATGTACCTTCGTAATTTGTTTGACCCAAAAGTGACTCTTACAAAAAAACCTGTTTTTTAGTTTCATTTTATTCGAAAGTATGTAATATTCCATAAATGAAATTATGAAGACCAAATACCAAGGTACGTATGTTAGTTAAAATACTTATTCGCATTATGGTAGGTCTGAGCAATTTAAGACCAGAACACATTTCAAGTAATAAAATTGTTCAACTTTCATATTATTGTCTTCATCAGTAAATTATTATACTGGTAGAAGATCAAATTGGGAAAACATTCAAATAGGATTCAGCAGAAATCCGAATTATATTGTTTACAGAATTTTGTGCAACGCGTGGTTTTGGGGATTATTTTATCTCCCATTTTCAGGGTTTAAACTATAAGGTGGAAAATGAAGGTCATTAGGGGCTCAAGGTCTCTAATATAATACAAACATTACTAAATCAATAGTAAGTGTTAATTACAACCACATGATGCTTGCGTAATTTAGCCAATGCTTTTATTACTTTAACACAGAGCCAGCGCTTCGTAACGGCATGAGTGACAGTGGCTAAGCTACTTCAATAACCGTTACAGAGTGTGAGGAATTTAATTTATTTTCATTTCTTTTTCGTCAAAAAACAGTAAAAACTATATATGACTTACGGGGGAGAGGTATAATCTGCGCACGTTTCCTTGTGCTCCAGAAACTCTTTCCTACCCTTTCACTATACACTGTTGATTTATGAACAGAACTATCAACAAAGCGAGGTTAGCAAAATTGAAAATTTCGCTTCTGAGTTATAGAGAACTTACTTGCATCAGTAAATCAGCTATAGAAATATAATTATAGTATTGGTATCAAAACAACAACCCCACTCTCCCTGCTTTACTTACACCACCACTTGGAAAAGAAAAAACGTGCAACGTCACAAAAGTCACAAAAATAGTGAAGCTACATTTGTGTCCAGAAGCCAAACAAGAGGCCACTTCAGAATTTGCTCTCAACGTGAAATCTGATCGAGATGGGGTCGTTACTCCAAAAGCTGAACTGCATAATTTGTCACAGGCTTATTCAGTCTTATACAGCACACAAGTTAACGCAGTCATTAAAGATCATTCAAACGGAATGAGTATCTTTATGGTAAGTCAGTGGAAAATCTCAAAATGATCCGCTATTCAACGTTTCGACAGTATGTTTCGCCTTTATCATTGTTACAAAAGGCAAAAGGTCATGAAAAGAATTTTGTGGTACTTACACTGAATATCTTTTTGATCATATGCAGAGTGCTTTCCAGAAGATATCACAATCTCTCAACTATTACCCTTCTCTAAATATCACCCATATTCTAAAACACTTTCGACTCTAAGGTGCTTCAACCTCTGAAGCCAGTTGTCTGAAGCTCGAGTGCTCGAGCTCGACCTCCATGACTCGAGTAGGGCCTCACATTAACGTATTTATAATGATCAAGTTATTATCACCTTTCATAAATATCCAAAATACCTACAATCAAAATCAAGAATAACAAAGAGCAAAGAAAAAAGCACCCAAGGCTAAATCTTGTTCTTGTCTTGCTTGTTTTTGTTTTTTAATTAATATTTTCAACATTTCAGCATTTACGGTGTTACTAACAATTCGAGGTTTTTGTAAATAATATTCTAATATTTCAATTATAAGTCAATACGGTATAGACGGAATCATTTTCAAAGAAATAAAAAATTATTAGGTACTTGACCTTCTTTAAAACATTCAACGCATTTGAAATTATTACATAGAAATAGATTTATAATTTTTTTAAATTCTATATGTTGAATATTATTTCATTCATAATACTTGAAGATACATGGATTCAAATTGTTACAGCGAGAAGAAAATGAACAGCGAAAAATTTAGACATATTTTCTTTTCTTCATTTTCTAATTTGTTAAATTTCAAAATATTTTATAAGATAGTTTCTGTAGATCTTTTTTGTTCTGAAATTTTGAACGACCATTTCTGTATATTTCAAAACCTCGCCTCTGTTTTACATTATTATATTTTGTTCGAATAAACATATTAACTATATTAACCACGCTTGTAAATACAAAGGAGAATGTACCGAGATAGCTTTACCGTTTTCTTGGCGTAGTCTCTGAAGCCCTAATATGAATTCAAACATGGTTTGGAGGAAAATTCTTGCAACGGCCTGTTCTTATCAGCAGTTCTCCGTGGTTTGTCTATGTGCTTTCCTTCATCAACCTTGGCCTCTCCCGTCATACACAAGTAAGGCGAGACCGTAAAAAATAGGAACTACATCTTCCCCTCTGTAAACCAGCAGGTTTTTACGGAAGCTCTAAAAATGGCCAAATGCCGCGACGACTTGCTACGAGTTCGTAATGATGCTATATTTGATGTGACATCAACGTTGAATGTATGGATTTATGTCAGCAAGCAAACTCGCAATATAGTGTGCATAGTGTGCGAAGTTCAATCAGCCCGTGCGTTCGATGAACGTAACACAAAACCTGGGCCTGCAAACAAAGCGGCGGTGGCGGTTCTCGGTGTGTCTCTTCCATGTTCTGCACGCACGTGACACCGACGCAGTATCTAATTGCCCCAAATTCGAAACTGAGGTCGCTTGTTTCTGAATGCTTCTATTCTCTGCACTTGGATTACAATGGCACATTTTGGAATGTCAATGGAATATTGGATCTCGCTATCTCCGACGCGCAGGGTACGGATGCGGTATATTGAATTCTTTTCTTGGAATTTGAAGAGCTTTTATGGCGATTGTATGAAAATCCAGGTTGCGTAATTCTCGAATTACTGTGACATAACATTCTAGATTTGTAACTAGAGGTATGCATTGAGTTACGAAATTTACGAGCTTCATTGCTATGTTCACAAGTAATAATGCGATTATCGACGAAGATTTATCATTGTAACTAGTCTCTCACTGATATACTAATAAATCCGTTCGCCATTCGCTTTCAATACGTATTTTTACAGTCAACTGCCCACGCACTGGACTAATTGGCAGCAGGTCAATACTCATACATGAAAACATTCAACCCAGGTAGAGATTAAATTCACTTACCAACCTTTCACGAGTAAATCGTTGTGGGAGGAATTTCCAAATATGAAAATTTCCAATAGAAAACTTTTTATTTATTTATTTATTTATTATTATTATTATTAATTTATATATTTATCTATTTATTGGTTTATTATTTATTTGTTTATTTATTTATTTATTTAAAGTCAGTAAGAGGAACTAGCAGAGTGCCATCTAATGTCGAATCGCAATTAGTTATATTTATCGCAACAAATACTACGGGTCACATTCACAAATAAATTTGTTATTGTCGAATTCTTCGAATGACAAGTTATCTATTCACTTAACTAACCCGACCGGGAGCGGTAGCTCAGTACATCAACTGACGTCACTGCAGCGCCTCTGACCGGGAGGTCCTAGGTTCGAGTCCTGACAGCGGCAGAATTTTCGTCACTTGCTTTTCAGCTAGGTCGAATTCATTCGCTGTCTGGAGGAGAATTCTAGCGGCCGGCTGCTCTCATCGGTAGTTTTCCCTGGTTTCTCCGATCAACACCAGGCGACTGCCAGAGCAGTACCCTAACAAACGAGCCACGGACCGCTCGCAGGCTTTCCTTCATCTTCCTTGTTCTATCGTCCCTCTTCCTTGTGATTTTATCTACAATGACTAGTTATATAATTTTCACGCGACATATTGGGTAATATTTTGGCATTTGTATCTCTTTTTATTTTCTGTTAATATTTCATATTATGGTCATATTTTTCCACTAATTCTGTATTTTTGATTCCATTTTCGCATTCTTGCTTGAAGTCGTCTCAAAGAGATTTTTCACATCTCCCAGTTGTTAACTAATTTCTTAGAATTTTATCTAATTGTTGTCTGTCTTTCCTACGCGCACGCGCGTGTATGTATGAGTGTGTGTGTGTGTGTGTGTGTGTGAATTAGAAGGGTAAACTATACCAAAGGATAAAAAGAAAGCGCAGAAAGCACCAGATGTGAAGGAAGTATTAGTTTAGATTTGTCACGTTTTGTACCATGATCAAGCCCTTCTATAAATGGCTGTAGCAAGTGCAACTGTCTTCATGGAGCGCCAAAGGAGAATGGGAAAAATATGAATCTACTAGATTTTAAAAGTATTGTTTCAATATAATGGTTATTTAAACAGCAGCAAGAGTTTGATGGTTTCAAGAATGTAACCACAAATTTTAAAGTCATATGTATGGTCATAATTTCATATTTTAGGTCATAAATACTTGCATTTTTCTAACATTCTTAGGTCACAAACATCCGTGTCCTACTTATTACATATGCAGAGACATTTTAAAGAAGAAATTTAGAGCGATTTTTGAGAAAAAAACTTGTTAATTGTTTTAAATTGCCTAGAATTTGAGTATAATTATACGAAAAGTACTCATATTTTCGAAAAACTGAACATGAACTTATTTAAAGACTTGTCTTCAAGGAACAGATTTCATTCAGAAAAAGTCTCTATCTTCAATTTTATTGTTTTAGGAAGACCCCCAAAAATGTACTTTCGCAATTTTCAAGAAATCGAGATTTCAAGAAACAAGAGACCTTCACCATTCTCTTCAGCATTCTTTGCTCCATACGAGGACACATTTTAATTAAGAAAATTAATGGTTTTTGAAGAAAATTTTGGAAATGTCTTTCACGCTTCATGTAAGGTAGCCTAAAAAATTGAAATATCCGTTTGAAACTCCCAAAGCGGCAAGTTCGTTGCGATAGGGGAGTATCAATTTGAAGAAAATCGGGTGAATGGTTTAGGCGTTAGCGTTGAGCATACACGGTTAAACAGACGGACACCCAGGCGATTTGCTGTCAGTCTATTCTTAAAGGAGCCACAAAACATGAAACACACGTGTCAACAGAAGTAATTTACAACATATAGCAACACGAATTATCCACTTTTTCGTTATTACGACCTGACGATTAGCTTTTCTGCGGCAACTTCGCCCTTTTTCGGCGCACGATTACGTAACTTTCTTTTCTTACGAAGTATCTTCATGTGCTTAGTGATGTACTTTCTCATGTGCTTCGTGCAGGACAAACCCGCATTTTGTAGGGCCTTGCTACTGAAAAAGTTGTTTTTCTCTAAACGTTTGCCTGCCTGCCTAGTTGATCACCCGTATGTCTGTCTGAACAACACCAGAGCCTAAACCGTCCACATGATTTTCACGTGCTATTTCCCGACCGATCTCGCGGATATCGCGGTCCCTCGAGTTGGAAACGGATATTTTAATTTTTGGAAGTACTTTACATGAATCCCATACGATATTTTCAAATTTTTCTCAACTCTATTTTTCTTTCGGTTTGTAATTCTAATGGAGTTCTATTCATAATTTTTCAAAGTCTGATGTCCATTAAGACTTCTGGAATTTCGAAAATTGCACATTTTCCAAACCTACCGCACACTTTTAGCAATGAACCGAATGATTTTTTTTCCATAATGCAATCACTTCTTCAATATTAAACCTTTAAATCGTTCCATAAATTTTTCCTATGTGAATAAATATGAATATAATATAAATGCAAGAACTGAATAACTGCATAATTCTGGGTAATAAGGTATATTAATTCGAGAGAGAGCTCAATATATCATAATAACAAAGCCAATTATATCTTCAGAGTTGCATCGTGCTTCTAGAGACATATTTGGAAACTACTTCCTGGTTCAATCTGACTAAGCAGATTATACACTTAAATTTACATTTAAAGGTCTTTGTATGCCGTACCGTTTGTTCCGATGTGTTGCCCGACTGTGGGGGCAACACATTCTACTGTTCAAAGAATATTCTCCAAAATGGGGATTTTCCGCACGATCTGACCGCTGTAAAATCCTTGCAAATTTGAAACCAATCATTTAATACCCGGGTGTATTTATAGAATCTCATAAGATGTTTTACAATTTCTCTTACACATTGCAATTAATTTTGCTTTATTTTTTATTCGAAGGAATAGACTGAAGTACGCATATAAAAATGATGCAGGCCAAATTATCTGTAAAAGTTCTCAGTATTTTCGACCCCATTATTCAAGATAGAACCTCTTTCTAAATTACTCCTTTCCTGTTCTTCAAAATTTGACTATTAAATCATCTCGTGTACAAATTTGCAAAATATTTGTATTTTTGCTTAATTTTTAGTTATATTCTGACAGCAATGCGTTAAAATTGAATGTACTCCGACACTGCAAGCTCGTGAGGCTAGAATCTGCCACTGCGTCATAGCTTGACGGCTATGGGCTTGGGAGACTTGTGGTAAGCAGGCTGCACACCCTTCCACAATCTATTTGACATTTATTGGCCATTTATTCGGTGTAGGATCAGCGGGTCGTAAATACTTCATTTTATCAACGGGAACACAAACGAACAGCATAGTACAAAGATAAGATTCTTGCTTTATAAAACCGAGCCGTTCCAATCTCAGCTCGGCGAAATACTTTCTTTTGTTTGAATACAGCAAAATACAGCAAATTCAATGACACATGTTATTTATATTTGAAATTTTGAAAGATGTAAGTATATTTGTTTTTAGACCACTGGCGATTTATTTATGTAAGAGTTTAAGTAATGGCAAACATATTAGTAGGCTAGTAGTCGCAGTATTAAAATATCACGTAATCATCATTAATGCATGAAAACACCACTATTGCACCAGCAATAGTTATTTTTTTATCATACTTATTTTTCGTCCTGTTTCTTGCGCATACTACAAGGCAAGCAGTTTTTATCCTTGTTCGATTACAGACAGAAACTTTCAAGGTTTTGAATACATTAATATAACTAATTCAATAATAACCAATTGATATATACATTAACGAAAGGATACAATTTAACTTATGTACATAAATACTGAGGGATACCCTTACAGGGACCTCTAACATCTTGTTTTAATTTATTAGATACAACTTTTTTTTATTTTTGTAAAACAAAACAATGGTATAATATATTGGCGATAGTATAGTATTAATTATATATAGTGGTCAAATGAGGGAGGTTGTAGTAAGTCTTTTGAAAATTTCAATTTAATTCTTGAATTTATTGAAGATGCTTTTCCTAGTTTAAAACGTCCATAAGCTGAGCTAGTGTGTAAGTATAAGAAGAAATTTTTTGAGATTTTTAATATACATTAAACAGGTGTTCGAATCTCTCAGGTGGCTGCAAATATTTAAACAGACATGCGCCGTAGCTTAGTTGGTCAAAGCGTCTGTCCAGTAAACTTATTGCGAAACTGATATTGTAAGTAGGATTGAAGTTTCCTTACCGTACCTTTTGTCCCGTACTGAACGAAAAGGCGCCATCCACTTAAAATCTCCTTCCGTACCGTTCCCTACAGATAAAGAGCAGCCTAAATAATTAGGAGTTGGTCGTTTGAAAACTCTTCTTCTCCTACTCCTTTTCTCCATCTCCCTTTCTTTCATCAGACTGACCATTAAATAGCGAAAACGAAGGTTCAAGGCTCCTTTGAGAACAAGTAGGATATATTTTCTTTAAATGAAATTTCGCTTATTAAGATATAATTTTTTTTCATGCCCTGTATTTTTATTGGAGACTAGGTAGTAACAGTGAGTAGTAGAGCTGATAATTTCCCCTCTCTTTTCTCATGTGGCTAACACATATTTTGAATAATAAGTGAACTTTATGATTAATGGAGTAACTTTTTTATAATTAAAAAGAAATCTTAATTATGTGATTTTTAAATCTTGGGCTGAGGTATATCATAGTTTCTCTCTCAGGCGTCGAGCAGTCAGTGGACCAGGTTCCCTTAAACATATTACCACCAAACTTCCCATACGTCTATCTAGAAGTGGGTTCTAAAAAAGGGCAAAATATAGATATATCGAACACATGCAGAATGTGCTGTAAAGTTGGTAGTGGTTCAAACCGTTGAACGTGTTGCAGTACTAGAGTTAAATTACCTTGTCAAAAAAATCGCCAATTTGATTCTTCCCTCACACATTTCCACGTCAACGGCGAGGCTCCGTCTTTCGGCTTCCGTGATTGTTATAAAACAAACTTGAATTCCTTCGCAAAATTTCCTTCTCATTTTATGCTCAAATACTGACATAATACATATCTCAACTTAATTCGCTTCGACCTCGTGACTACTACTAAAATTTTTGCACTTCATTAACTGCACGTTCTTCATTTTTGGCTTCTACTTACCCGCGTGTTAGATCTCACAAAAATACTGAAACTTGGATGTATGTAGCTTTAAATGGGCATTCACAAAGAAAACGTTTATGCAGACGTGAGAACATAAATATGTACAACGAACATGGACGAACCATTCACAATGCCTGTGAACGTAAAACGTGAACACATGCACTCATAATTAAAAAAATCAGCACAGAAATTCGATGTAAAATCGAATGACATTAAGTAAAATGCAAAATACAAGAATGTCAATATATGCTCTTACAAAGTGAATTGGTTTTCTCCCAAAATTAAATGATTATGCTATGATCACTTCAATGTGAACGTGAACACTTACAGCGTGCTAACTTTCATTATTATGTATTATGTCTATGGTCACCGATGTGATTAGTTCCATTCAATAACGTAGCACCAAGGTTTTGCGTTTATGTTAAACATGTTAAAATGTTAATGTTAAACATAAGTTTCATTGTGAACCAGCATTAAGCGAATTGCAGAAACAACGTAACTCAGCTGACAGTAACTTTTCATTTCGGTCAAAAAAACCTTCTAACACGTCTACATGTACCTAACATTAGTTATTTTCCAAACACCCTAGTAAATAGCTTAACTTACGGTAAATCAGCCTCAAACGATGCGTACGCATATAGAGAAGATTACAGCACTCAAAAGTCAAAGTAGCGCCAAACTGACTTACGTTGTTCCTGAAATAAAGCATTCAAGTGGCAGAGGTTGCGCAACCAGCTAACGGCGGCGTCGTCGTGTGTCTTTTGTTGCAGAAGTGGAGGTGCGCTCGCCCCGCTTTTCGGGCCAAGGCTGGCTGGCGTTCCCGGCGCTGCGCTCCGCCTACAAGCACGTGCAGCTGGAGCTGGAGTTCCGGCCGGAGGCCTGGGACGGCATCCTCTTCCTGACGGGCGAGCGCGACGACATGGCGGGCGACTTCATGGCTCTGCTGTTGCACCGCGGCTTCGTCGAGTTCCGGTGAGCGCGCGCAAGGAGCGACGAGGCGAGGCGAGGCGAGGCGAGGCGCGGTGCGACGCGAGCGCGCGGGGGGGGGAAGGCCTTGGGAGAAATTGTAGCGAGGAAGGGAAGGAAGGGGAAGGGTAGTGGCGTGCAGAGGTTGGTGGGTAGTGGCGGGACGAATCAGGTCTTACATTCCGATTTAAACATAGTGGCACTTCGAGGTCATTTTTGGACGGACAGGGTGACACTGTCATGCAATCGGAAGCTTCATTATGACTTAAATTTTTGATATTGAAGCTCCCAATCGAATGACAATGTCCCCTTCTCCTCCCAGGTCGTGACCTTGAAGTGTCACTGTTTAAATTGGAGTGTAGAAGCGGAGCGCGGGACGGCGTCGACCGCGTGCGAAGCACTTGGCTGCAATGACGCGATTCTCACTCTACGAGGCATTGAGAGGCGGAGACACTCTGGAGAAAAAAATAAGGGGCACGCGTACAAATTTAAGAGTGAGTCAAGTTGGTATTTTAGGTCGAGTAAAGTTTTGGGATTACGTCGTCTCGAAGGAAGTGATTGGGGAAACTACCGAGAAAAGACGTGCAGAGTAAAAGAGGACATTAAAGATTAAGCCGGGAGGACTTGTGTAACTCATTCGATGTCGATTATGACTTCAAGATAAATACAATACAAATTCAAATTGAGCTTTTAATAAATTAAGCTTTTATTAATACGAATTCATCGTTTCCCTATAAAATAAAAAATTGTCCTAGAAATGGACGTACTAAATTTTTGCCATTTATTTTTAATTTTAATGCAGGATAATTGTAAAAATAATAGTTGAATCAATTGGAGGAAGCGAAGATGTGACGAAGACATTATCAGAGAAGAATGTCCATAGAGAAAGAAAATATCAAAAGAGAAAAAGGAAAATAAAACAAGATGAAAGAAAGACAGGAGGAAATGAATAGTTTATTTTGTTGTTTTCATAAACGTACTATCTGAGAAAGTTATGATCTGAAATGCATTCAGTATCACTTTAAACTCTAACGCCTTTCATCTGCGTTTATTTAATTTGTTTGCTAAGGTATATAATATCTTGTTCTACTTGTTCCTCTAGATTTAAGAAATTAATTTAAACCATCGTTTCACTCTTTAAAACCTTTAAACTGTTCATGGTTTCCTCTCTGAACCTTCCGACATTATCATTTTGAATTTTACTTTACACTGAACCATTAAAATGTCGAAATAAAAATATCTTTTGTTGGCAATCCCATCTAAACCTTTTGTATTTTCCCCTTATGATGGAAACTTCTCTTTGATATAGTTTCTTTGCTTACCTCAATAAGTATTAGAACATTAAATTTTCATTATTTGATCTGATTTTCCATTTCTGACAAAATACCAATTTCCCTTAGCATTGTCTTAATGTTTTAAAAACTTCTACACGTAGCATATTATAATGCAGTGCATTTCATGCTCCATAAAGGGATTCCGTTTGCCTTATCGTTTCCGGAATATTTCGTGTGCATTACCATTTGTGACATCTCTGGTATATTCAGCAGCCCGCCAATTTTAAGTGGGAATAGATATGCTGCGTCTTAACACCCAGTCTTGAAGACGTGATATTTCTTCGAAGTTACCATCCCGTAGATATCCTAGCTTCCCTTCCGCTACGGACTGTCCTTCCTTACCTCCAAAAAGAGAATGAATGAACGAATGAACAGGCGAGGAAAGTGAAGGGAAGTTAATATGCCGAGATGAAAGGTTCCGGCTAGAAGGACCCTACCAGTAGAAACTGTACCGTCGGCCTCTAGGAGATGATTATTAAATATCACGCACTGTATTATCGTATTATAATATAGGGGATTTAAAAAAATATACTGCTAGCGGGTAATGGTTGATAACGAGATTTGGATCAGTTCTTACTAAACTTGAGTATTGGAAATACGTCGTTGGCAGATTTCGTATTGGAAAGATCGTGAAAACTCTTAATTCAATTTTACTAACACCTGTGAGAACCTGTTCTTCCTATGAACTCTTCAAATGTGACAGAGTATTAGGTTCATTTCATGACCTTCCACCTCTGGCGATATAGTTGTACTAACAACAATTATTAAGTACCATTACCGGCTCGCTTCTCTGAACTCAAGCCTAAATCCTCTTGAGAGAAGCATCCCCTACTAGCAGTATTAAATACAGACCAGTACCTCCACTTCAGAGCTCACATCTGAGTGGAATTACGTCGAGCAGAAGTGAGAATAGAGAACTTAGAATCTCTCCAACAAACTCATGGTGCTAAAAGTGGTTCCTTTAAATACCATTGAAGTACGTACATGAGTACAAGATACGCTCCAAAATACGAAGCATACAACAGAACCAGTGGTACAATTAATGCATATAGTTATAAACTAGATGTCCTACAGGATGGCATAGACTTTCGCGTAGCAATTTTTTTCTAATATCCTTGGTGTGGACTGGCTTTAAAGTATTGCTCCATTCTCTGGCCAGCTGCCATCTATCGTCATCGAAAGTACATTTTATTACATAAAGCATAATAACGGCGTGAGAGATGTTAAAAATATTACCTTTGTGTAATCTTTGAAAAAAGAAAGAAAACACCAAAATGAACTTTACGTCATTTGAGCTCATTATTACAGAAAACTGTCGAGTTTTCGGGTAAATTTATTTCACATTATTTAAAGCACATGTAATGTATAAATATAATGTAAAGAAATAGCCTCTAATGTAAATATTACCGACGTGAGAGGCAAGTCAAAAAATTACGTTTTGTAATTTTTGAAAAAACAAAAGAATAGAGCAATATGGTGTTTATGTCATCGGATAGGGTGCATTTGGTACTCCCCCAACCAAAACTTTAAAGAAAAAGTTTGGAATGTTTTTGAGCAAATCTTGTTTTTTAAATGTTTAAAATTGTAAATATTTCACGCTGTATTGCACGAAAACTACTAAAATTTTCGAAAAAGTCTACAAGACCTTAGTGAACTATTTATGGCCAAGAAATTTCATTTGAAGGAAAAATATGTCTTCAATTTTATAGTTATAGGAAGACACCGAAAAAAATACACTTTTGCAATTTTCAAAAATTCAGTTAACCCTGAAAATCGGACCTACACCACCATTATAAGTGTATTATACTCTTTTGTTACAAAAACGTTAAAGAAAAAATTTGGAGCCTTTTTGGGAAAATTTTGAAAATGTCCGGGAGGTTTCATGTAAAGTACTCCCAAATTTTAAAGAATGTTTTTTCAAAATTTAATAGCTTCAAATAGAGTAAGATGGACAGGAGTTTCTTCAATTTGGAAAAGATCGTACGTCTGGTTTAGGCGCTAGTAATGTTCACGAACAGGCGCACGGACAGGTCGCCGGACAAACGGACGTAAGACGGACAGACGGAAAACGGACGGACGGAAGACGGACGGAAGACGGACGGAAGACGGACGGAAGACGGACGGAAGACGGACGGAAGACGGACGGAAGACGGACGGAAGACGGACGGAAGACGGACGGAAGACGGACGGAAGACGGACGGAAGATGGACGGAAGATGGACGGACGGACGGACGGACGGAAGACGGACGTTTTCAAAAAAAACTACTTTTTCGGTTCCAGGGAACCCTAAAACGCGTATTTCCGTTGACATCTCCTAGTCGATTTTCCGCAGTATTACATAGCTTTCTCTATACTACGTATATTTCTCACGTATAAACCTGTGGATACGAAAAAGTAAAAATATTGACAAGAAAACAGGCCTATAGTTCACACACCAGGAGATTATTACTGAATGTCACGCACTGTATGATAATGTAGGAAATTTAAACAATTTTTAAAAATTGTGGAATGAAACTCTATTACAATATTATGTATTCTAAACGTAAACTGTAACTCGTTTGTTCAATGTTAATTTTAAATTTCCCCGGTCTACTTTCAATTGGTGTGAATTAAAATATTTAATGTATCATTATTTAATAATTTTGTCTTTGTTTATAAAATGTCTGCGACAAAGAAAATGTTAACTATTTTATCTGTAACTTGTAAATATGTATTAACTAGCTTCATTGCTTAATGTAGATATTGCGAATGAAGATAAGAATAAGGAATATATTACATTTGGACTTCAATTTGCCATCAATATTAAATACAGTACGTGTAAGAGGCGTTCGTAAATCTAAAGTTAATTGATATTATCGGTTATTTTTTATTCTAACAAGAAATTATGGAAAAGAGGTCAGTTTTTCTAAATGGAAAAAATACCGAAAATAACATAGGTTACCGAAGTATTTCCTTCACGATACATTTTTCAAGTAATTCTTCTATGAGCATTATGGCTTAGTTCAGAACTTAATTCATTGAATAAGTTTCTGTAACTCACATCATCGATTTAAAATCATATCAGTCGACTTTTATAATCAATCATCGTTGGATGAAGTTATACTATATGGACGTTAATAAACATATTGAGAGAACGTTAAAAACAGTTGAACAAAACACTGAACACTCACATTTACGTGTTCTTCCAATGAACGTTTGTCAATAGTGAGTCGATCAGCGTGAGATCGAATATCAGTCGGCACTTGAATTTGGATAATGGAACGATCGTGAATTGTATTGGGAATAATATAATTTTTCAATATAGAGAAACCTCATCAGCCATGTTTATTGAGCGGTCACTTCAACTAGCGGGCATTCTTTCGTTGATTTTTACATAATACACATGTAAATAATCCCTCTTCACTGCATGTAATTGCCTGACACATTTCATAGATTAACCTTTATTAAGCGGCCATCACAAGCAATTTTGTACTGTATTGTATAAGAAGCGGAGAAATACTGAAGATTCTTCCTACGACAGGACGCGTTGTCGAATAATGCCATCACAGAGGAAATACTTTCTATTTTAGGGAACAATAGATTAATTTAATATACAGGGTGAGTCACGTAACTTTAGCACCTCCTATAACTTTTGAACGGTTGAAGATATTGAAATTTAGTTTTCACGGAAGTGCATGAGAAAAAGGGGCTGATACGTGTATTTATTTCTACTGATACGTGTATTTATCACTTGTATTTTACGAGATATTTGAGGTAACTTTGTTTTTTCAAATGGAACTATACATTTTTTTTCTGTCTATCATAAAGAGCGTAAAAAGACGAATCCAATGATATACATAATGTCATATGTTAAATAAGGATTTTTTTGAGAAAATTTTATTCTTTTGCGACCAGTTCTTAACGGATATTTTGAATGTAACCGACCGCCACAGAAGGTCACGCAGCGCTCCACCAGCCAGCGCGTGCTCGGGGAAGGGAAGGGATCTTAGTATTTCAAGACACAAAACATATTCCAAATATTCACTAAACTTGCCATTTTTCCCTGAACTCTGCTTTCATCCTTCCCCATTTTCAAATATTTTATTACTTAAGGATTGAAAATATGGATTTGTCATATGTAGTATGTACTCAAATAAGATTGTTATTTAAATTTAATTTAAAGGGATATCATACTACAGGATATTAATGGGATCTTGGAAACTAAACACAGTAAGAATAAATTATTAAGACTTTACAAAGAATATTGCATATTTTCAGAAATTTTTTTTTAATATAATGTAACAATACCTTGTGAAAACAAACAAATACAGAAAGATAATGATAATGACAAAAATAAAAATAGAATTCAAAAATACTAAATAAAAATACATTACTATTCAAATTACTTTAGAATGTGTTCAATATGACCACCATTCACAGACAAACACATCTGCAGGCGCTTTTGAAAAGATTTCTTAACTGCGACCAATGTTTCTTTTTTAACTTCAGAACATGTAGATACAATGCGTCTACGCATATCTTGTGATGTAGATGGAGCCTCTTGGTAGACGTGGTTTTTAAGAAAACCCTAAAGAAAAACATTTAGTAGCGTCAAGTCTGGGGAACGCGCGGGCCAACATACAGTACCACCCATTAATATCCTGTAATATAAAACCTCATTAACTGGAGTAGAAGTAATAAACAATTTTATTACAATACATACTTACAATAAACCCTTATTTTTAACCCTTCCATTTTTTAAAAATAAGCTGAAAATGGGGAAGGATGGAACGCAGAGTTCAGGGAAAAAACTACAACAGTTTTGTGAATATTTGGAATATGTTTTGTATCTTGATATACTAAGATCCCTTCCCTTCCTCGAGAGCGCGCTTGCTGGTGGAGCGCTGCGTGACCTTCTGTGGCGGTCGGCTACATTCAAAATATCCGTTAAGAACTGGTCGCAAAAGAATAAAAATTTCTCAAAAAAATCCTTATTTAACATATGACATTATATATATCATTGGGTTCGCCTTTTTTAGATAGATATGATAGACTGAAAAAATATGTATAGTTCCATTTGAAAAAACAAAGTTACCTCAAATATCTCGTAAAATACAAGTGATAAAATAGAAATAAATACACGTATCAGTTAGCCCTATTTTCTCATGCACTTCCGTGAAAACTGCATTTCAATATCTTCAACCGTTCAAAAGTTATTAGAGGTGCTAAAGTTACGTGACTCACCTGTATATCTCAATGAAACAACAACCCATTTGCTTCGCCTGCCTCTCCGTGTGTCTGTCTGTCTCCGTGTGTCTGTCTGTCTCTCCGTGTGTCTGTCTGTCTCTCCGTGTGTCTGTCTGTCTCTCCGTGTGTCTGTCTGTCTTTCCGTGTGTCTGTCTGTCGGTCCCTCCGTGTGTCTGTCTGTCGGTCCCTCCGTGTGTCTGTCTGTCGGTCCCTCCGTGTGTCTGTCTGTCGGTCCCTCCGTGTGCCATGACTAACTGCCATAACTGTACTCCAGGAAGTATTAAAAGCATTAATAATATGTCAGAAGCTCTGTTATAACACGTGAACGAATCTTTAAGTGAATACTTAAGGAGAAATTAGCAAAGTCATTCAAACTTCTAAAGAAAGTATGTTAGATTTTTAGTTAATTTGAAAACGCTGAAATAAAATTGCATCGATTGTGTGTGAGTGAAGTTTTAATGAGAAATAATTTTGAACCTTAATAGGTTCAATGAGAATTTTTGCAATAAACGAGAAATATTGATTCAAAGAATGTAAAGACTATTCATTTACTGCAATTTGGGAATTGGTAACCTTATTACACCATAGACTCTACAGTGTTTCAAGTAATGGGGATAATATTCATAAATGAATTTCATATTATTTTCTCTCTATTTTTCGTATTAAAAATGCCTCTATAATATTTCATTATTTTTGTAAGTGATAACTTTCCAGGAATAGATTTGAATGTGACAAAATCTTTAGGAAAATAATCGGCTACATGGTAAAGGTTGGAAATATGGTTTAGGCATCACTTTTCAAATGTGAATCCTTGTTCCAAACGGTAAATTGTTCTCTTTTCTTGTGGAAGCTTCCATTAAAGAAACATTTGCTTTTAAAACATCGTATTTTGATTGCTGCTCCGAAACTGTTATATGTCGGTAAGCGAGTATTCTTGGCATTCCTAAGTTCGTTATGATGTCCTTAGATTCCACGACTGTTTAGATTAAATACAGCATTGGGCACTGACAAGGTCAGTAACGTTACAATGTTACGGTTCTATAATTCAACATTTTCGGGCTGTACTCTTAGTTTCAATTTTGATTTACTAGATTAAAACACGAAGTTTTGGTATTAGAATTTTAAAGTGTAATTTAAAAGAAATATTATTTTTCACAGTAAAATTTAAAAATATATATTACTCTATCTACTGCTTGCGATACACGTTTCCCTTGCTATGCCTTGCCTTGCGATTGCACGTTTCACTTTTCATTAAATATACCTTACTGCCTTCTCAATTCCACTGCGTCACTGTTTACGTGTTTATTTCGTAGCATTGATGTTTGAGTAGATTTTAAACAGCTAACTATTCAGTGTTTATTCCCCTTCCTCAAACTCTCGAAACAAAATCTCATTTTGTCGTTTTGTTTCCACATCAACTTCGTTAAATATCCATTTAGAATAATGTTTGAGTAAACCATATAACAGGGAGAACGAAAAGTATTTTACGGTGCAACGACCGTCAGATACACCACCGAGGGTGAAACTTCACGGATCGAGGGTCTCCTGGTTGGAGGACGCTCTCTCCGAACAATAATTAAGGAGGCCGAGGGCCGTAAAGGAAGCCGGCGCTCGACGCCGAGGCGTTTCCCCAGAACGGCCGGCGCGCGCGGGCGCGTATCACCGTTTCCCCTCCTCCCGCTGGAACTGTCACAGGATGTATTTTGTTCACAAAAAGTTCGCACATTACGCTGTCGCCCCGGGCGGGTGGGTGGGCGGGCGGAAAGGGGTTGGGGGAGTGGGGCTGCCGCGTTTGGGGGCGACGTCAAACAAAACGCTAAATGCAGGGGTCGCGAGAACACAATCGATTCCCGGGGACCATTTGCCGAGGAAAGGCCCCGGCCTGGGCGTGGGGCGGCCGCTGGAGGGGGTGGGGCGGCTCGGTCGGGGCGAGAGAGCGTGCTCCGAAGATGACGTAATAGCCGGCGCCGAAGGGGAGAAAGAGTTCCAATTTACGGCGTTGGATGACAGGGGTGAAGTTCAACGCTTTCATCCAACTTTTATACTAACTTCGCATTTATTTATTCAATAAATAATCGAGGTGAAGTTATAAACAAAGTTACTGTTCTGAAAACGACCAGAAATTATCCGCATATAGTATCTGTTTAGATTCAGTTTGGCGGCGCCGAGTATTTCCCGCACATGCGAGTACTCGCGCCGTTCTTTACTATCGCCGCATCGTGCCACCAGGCCGGTCCCCGGGGGGCTTATTACAAAGTGCGCAAGTTTTTCCTCGGGTGATTTGTCGTGGACGTCCTTTCCACACTAGCACCGTAAAAGTTGTATTTTATTAAAAACTAGAGGTCCTTTTGCTGCCAGCTTCGTGAAGTAATATGTGGAAGATCCCAAGGGTTGAGGAAATCTTTGAGAAATACAGCTCGTGTGTGTGTGTGTGTGTGTGTGTGTGTGTGTGTGTGTGTGTGCGCGCGCGCGCGCGAGTTGCCTCGAGGCCGAAAGCGGGCGAGGCGTCGTGCGGGTAGCATGCGGCTGCGGGGCGGAGTCGACGCCATGGCGGGGAGACGGGACGGAGGCGGGACAGCAGGGGCGTTGGTGCGGGCCGAGAAGAGGCGGGGAATTGGAGCGCAGGGTACACAGGACGGCGCATCTCTTTGACGCTGTCGCCGGACCAAAGCGAACAGACAACAATGAGCAGGAGCGTGTTTGCTCGGGGCATGGGGAGGCGCGGGGTAAAGACGAGACGAGGTGGGAGTTTGCGGGGCGTCGCGCGAAGAGGAAGAATGGAGAAGAGTGCTGGAAAGAAATATTGCGAAGGAGCTGGGACCCGATGTTCAATGTAGAGTGATAATGAAGTGAGAGAAGCAATGTAAAGACAAATATAGGAACAATTAGCATTTAGGAGTTGCGAACGTGATGAAGACGAGATAAAAATAATAATGGAAGATGATATTGCTCATGCAAAAGAAGCATAGCTGAGGAGAGGCTGAAAAGTAAAAGAAAAATTTATGATAGAAGTTATGAAAATGCAGCATGACAGAGAGTACGGAAGGGAAAATTTAAAAAAAAAAGGAAATTTTAAGGAAGGGAAAACCAAAGAAAATAAGTGTGAAAGAGATCGAGGCATCGACGACGTGCACACGGGCCATCTCTAACACCAGAGTAAGAAAGGGCAGGTCAGTAGGTAACGCACTCGTAGAACCCAGGAAGAAGACGAGGCGCTGTAAGGAACTCGTGTTGTAAGGGCGGTGAGCGGGAAGGCGAGGCAAGACGAGGTCGGCGCGACGTGGGCGGCGCGAGCTCTGAGAGGCAACACGCTGTGACGCACACCCGCCGCTCCGCGTCGCAGATCCCAACCGAGAAGCAAATGGCAGCGCCGCCCACGGCGAGGCCGGTCGCCTCAACGCCGCTGTTGCTGCTGCTGCGAGAACTTTCCTGCGTTCTCGATGTGAGAGGTGAAACGTGTGCCACGAGAAACGGCCCGGCGTCGGCTTTTAGAGATACGACTGGGGAGCTTACCCCGCCCACTCCATCCCTGTCTCAAGCCGTCCACCCCATCCCGCCCCAACCCCAACCATACCCTCCAACCCACCTCACCCTCGCACCACTCCCAACCCCAACCACCACCACTGAACCCCACCCCAACCCGCCCAACCCCAACCCCAACCAACCCCAACCCCACCGCCCCAACCCCAACCCCCCAACCCCACTCCCAACCCCACCAACCAACCGCCAACAACCCCCCCAACCCACCCCCAACCCGCCCCAACCCCCCCAACCCCGCCCCAACCCGCCCAACTCCGCCCAACCCGCCCCAACCCCGCCAACCCGCCCCAACCCCGCCCCAACCCGCCCCAACCCGCCCCAACCCCGCCCCAACCCAACCGCCCCAACTCCGCCCCAACCCCGCCCCAACCCGCCCCAACCCGCCCCAACCCCGCCCCAACCCCGCCCCAACCCGCCCCAACCCCGCCCCAACCCAACCCGCCCCAACCCGCCCCAACCCCGCCCCAACCCCCCCCCAACCCGCCCCAACCTTAGCCAAGCCGCAAACCCAACCTGCCTCAACCCGGGCTTCTCAACCCCGTCGCCCGAGACCGTCGCCCAACTCCGACGTCCCGAATCCCGGACTCCGGCACACCAATTCCAAGCCCCAACTTCACACCCCAACCCTCCTGACAAAATCTTCGCCCCAACCTGCCGCCTCTCCGAGCCCCCGCCCCATCAAAATCCCGCCCCTCCAAACCCCCGGCCGTGCAAACCCCTCGCCCTTGCAACCCCTCGCCCAACCCCCTGCCCACCTCCCCAGACCCCATTCCCAGCCCCTTCAACTCCACTCTGCTTCGCTCATCCCCCTCCCCCGTCCCCTTGCCCCCTCCTACTTCTCTTACCCCGCCCTACTCCACCAAAATACGCCGCTCTGTGACACCACATGCAACCCCATCTCACCGTACCTCACCGACTCTGCCCCATCCCGCCCCGCCAGGCTCTACTAATCGCGTTCCGCGCGTCTGTCTGCCTGAAAACTTGGTCAACGAGATGCACAGCGTAAGGGATTTGAACTGGTGAACTAATAGGATGCCAAAACGCCCCGACGGCTACGCCGGATCAGCTACTGCCGTGGTCGATGCACCTGTTCCAGGAAAGGTCTCTGCTCAGTGAGCTGCATAAAACAGGCATTCATGAGTACTTAATGTTTGTTCCCTCTGGGAATTCCTGCAGTTTTAATGTTTTGGGACGCGAAACTCAAATGGGTCCTCACTTGCCGGAGAGAGATGGAAACAATAAGTCCCTCCTTCTCTCCCCTCTCACCACCCCCTCTCTTTCTCGCTTGTTCTCTAAACGTTTACTATGTACAAATATATAGCAGTAGTTTTTTTCTTCTAATTTATGTGACGCTCCATGAATATTAACTTATTTGAAACGTTTTTTGGTGGAGAAAAAGAGCAATGAAAAGTCATATAACGTCTCCGTCGTTGCTGGGGAACAATGCGGCGCCTCATATTTTCCACTAAGAAAATGGAAATAGTTTCCGGACCGGGCATGCCGGGGTCGTGGGGCTACTCGGGGAGATTCGGGGGTGCGAGACCCAGAGGCGGACTGGGAAGGGGGTAAGAGAAGGGGTTGGCGAAGGGGTGGGAGCGGAGGACGGAGGTCGGGACGCCGAAGGCTGGGGCGAGGGCTTGTTGACCCGGTAGTTCTCCATTTCTGCCTGCCACCTAAAATGTACTCAACTCGACCGTCGTCGGTGGAAACAGCACTCCATCCTCTTGACCCGAACAAAGAGAAAAGTTTCAGATCTAAAAATATGTATTTAAATTAAATTTCAAAGGGCTCTTTTCATAGCGAGTACGAATGAATGTCTCGGTTTCGGCGGCCAATGGTTTTGAATTTGTTTGAAAGAATTGTCCCATTGAGCCCCAAATTGTAAATATTTATACATGTAGATTTCCAATTGAAAATGATTTTAATGAAATCATTTTACAGACTTTCAGCTCAGATACACGAAACAAACATTTTCCTATACATTTTACGAAATTATTTGATTAATATATCAATTTACCTTTGTCATTTATAATCAAATTGTAAAATTATTACTTCCTAGTATTTATGACAATCAAATTAATTCGTTTTTTATTCAACATTTTTTTATTTATTGTCTTTTCGGGACGTGTTTGGCCCCATTCATCAGACAAATTAAAAATGTTTTATATTTTAGCACAGGACATTATATTTTATATCATAGACATGGTGATCATGATGACAGCATATGTTTCAAGAAAATCAATTTTTTTCATAATCATTGGTTTATTTATCTTTGTAGTTCATTGTAAGCGGTGGAAGAATGGTCGACTAATTACTTTTAATAATTAATTTCGTTATTCTCACTTAAAATAAATAATATAGAAATTAATAATCGGGTAAGAATATTAATGTTACTGGAACTCCTGTGAATATTATGCTTTGCCAGAAAGTCCACGAAGCCTGTCAGCTATGACGGTTGATTGAATGTTCTACGTATTTTAATTACTCTACATGAACTTTAAATACTTTCAAAAAATTCTTCTCGAAAAAGAAAACAACGTGGCATCGCGTTTCAGGGATTACGTACCAGAGCATTTTAAACCAGACGCGTGCCAAATTTCGAGAAGAGGCAGAACGAATTCCCGAAACGCCGGTCGAGTCGAGTACATTCCCAGCGCTGGGAAACCCTTCCTCCACCCCCACCTGCTGCGGCGTGGCGTCGAAACGCGATGCCCGCGCTCCGCAGCGGGAATAAAGCTCTGAGGCGCACCTGACGCGGGTCACAGGTTCGACTGCGGCTCGGGCCTGGGCGTGGTGCGCTCGGAAGAGACCGTGTTGCTGAATCAGTGGAACCGCCTCACCCTCTACCGCCACCGCTGGGACGCCTGGATCCAGCTCAACAACGGCAAGCACGTGGAGGGCCGCTCCAAGGTGAGTGGCGCGCTCTGGGCCAGAGCGATCGCGCGCTGCTCGGCGCGCGAGCAGCGACAGGCTAATTGCAATTTGCGCGCGCGGTCGCGGAATGAGAGGCCCCCACCTCGCCGGGCAAATTACTAGCTTCCGAGGATGCCTTGTTGCTTAGCTTTTAGTAGGCGACCGGAGGTCAATTTGGCCCCTCGCTCAAGTGAGGACGTTTGTTGCGTGCGAGGGAGAAAAAATCTTTTCCGACGCGGTGCAATAAACCAATTACTGTCGAATAGCGCGGAATCCACGAAGCATACAAGCCTTCTGTGAATACTGTGCGTCAATACTACGAGTTGCTACATGGAACGGAATGAGAATAACAGAGGTTATCGATATTAGCGTTTGACATTTCATTTTCACTGAACACAAATGGTTATGAAATATTCGTGAAAATATGGAGAAATATGTATTAGCTTTTCATTACTTCGACATCATGTTTCGAAATACAGACTTACAATTACCAGAATTCCAGCAAAGCCACACACATTTCATTTTGAGTTTTAAATTTCATAGAGCGCTGTAATTTGCAGAGAAAGGAGGTTCTTGAACAATTCGTTGTATTTTAAATCATTTTCACCAGGAATAGCTTGGAAAGCAATTAAAAATGAATTAGTCAAATTTGATATTCAGGCGTTTATTTATACTACGAAATGAAAAACAAAAGAAATTTCTGCTAAATATTTGATCAGATAAAAGGATTATATTCAATTAATGAATTGTAAAATTGAACGGGACTCACTAATTGTTTTGGAATGAATTTGAGATTTTGATCTTTTTAAAAAAATTATTGAACGTTAGACCTGACAATTATTCTCTCGCAACTTGCCGACATTGCATGAGTGATTGCAAGGATAAATTTTTTATTTGTTGCCATTTAAACGATATTAATTTCATTTAAACATGTACACAATTAAGATTCTACTTTTTAAGAATATACTGCCATTTAAATTTAGAATTTACTCTTGTTCGTTTTCCGATCTAGGGGACATTACTTCTGCGAAAATGTAACGGAGTATTTCTGTGAAACCGTAGTAAACAAGTATAGACTTACAGTTCAATATTTAAATAGATCAAAGATAAGTACGAACAATGATGAATCTGACACTACTCGTGTTTTGTTGTCGATTCCGGTAGCGTTATTTTTTACGTGATGTCGTGACTTGTGCGTTTTGTTTTGTTTTTACTTGTTACAAAAGTGTGTTCCCTGTCATACAACCTACACGAAGATATCGCTTTCCGTTTTCTGAGAGCACCTCCGTACCAACGCCATATGCTTTCTCCTGTCATCGTATTACGCCTGCCCCCGAGACGACAGGGGGCCGTCGAACATCAGTCCCTTTGAGATTCTTCGGGGAATCTGCGGAAGATCACGATTCCAAGAGCCGTTATTCCCAAGGCCCTTGTATTCTTGTTAGTGCGGGCATCTGCCTTTCCCCGTCCTTCACCTTGCGTCCCCCGCTTCTCAGCGGGCGAGGTATCGTGTGCGCTTCTCGGAGCATCAGAAGCCCTTCAAGAGCGGCGGAGCCGCTCGGCGACGTCTGGGGGCCCCTCCTCGCTGCCTCTCCCCTCTCCCCCTCCCCGTCGCTCTCCCCCGCCCCCCACTCCGCGCCTGTTCACGATCCGTCGACGCGCCAAACGTTCTTTCTTCGCAAACCGCATCCAGCTACAGCCTGTTCTCCCTCTGCACTCTCTCCTTCCCCTTTTTTCTTTCGTTCTTATGTTTCACCCATTATCATCTTTCACCTTTCCACATCGCATCTACTCCTATGTCCCTTGTGTACCCTCCTTCATTTTCTGTCTTAAGTTTCTTGCGCCCTTCGTCTTGATTCTAAGTAGAGAGATTGTGCCCGTCTTAGCGGACCGAATAGCGATCTTCTGCGAAAGCGCAGATGCTCATAAGTGATGCGAAACGTAAACTGCGCATGCGCCGAAGATCGATAGTGCTTTCACGTTCGAAGGTGCACAAACACACTAATGTTTGCTCGTCCCTTTTCTTTCTCTCGCGCGCGGTTCTTTTACGATTTCCTCTAACATCATCTTCAAACGCTTTCTGTTTTCCTCCTGGTACTTTTTCCTCGATGTTGTTTCAAGTTCTGGCATTCTCTCATTTTTACACTCCTCCATGTTCACAATATCTCCTCTCATTGGCCAAAATTACTCCGGGTTCCACCTTCTCAACTTATTACTTTGAATGTCGACGTCATTCGTCTTTTCTTCTCATCTTCTTTTATTCACTTACCTCTGGCGTTCCACATCCTCGATCTCCGTCGCTGTCGCGATGCGCCCCCGCTCGTTTCAGTGTCTTCGAAAGAGAGATGCGCCATCTCGCGGCTCTCGGGCGAGGGTCGCGGATCCTGCGGAGGCTTTCCCGCGCTCCGGAACGCCGCCCTCAAATTACCAACAGAAAGGGACGAAATGATGTAAGATCATCCCCGATTTTAATTTTTCTCTAAAATATGCATGGGGGAGGGGGGAAACAGACCCGCTCGCAGAGGTCGCCGCCCGTCTCCGCCGATAGCGTTGGGGTGGCAGCGGTGGCGGCGGTGGCGGTGCGTGTCTATTGGCGGGCTCCGCCCCTTTCTCGGCACCCGCGCCGACAGCCTCTCTCCGCTCCGGCTCTGCTCACCGTGCGGCTCGGCTCCGCGCCGCCCTCGCCGCACACTGGCCCGCTGTCACACAAAGATTCAATTGAAAAAAGTGCAAAACCTGTTACAGCCAAATTCGTGCAGTTTTACGGGTACAGTGTGTGTTGTCGAAGAAGTTGCGAGATGAAACGCCTAGTTAACACGGTATCTGGGGGAATTGCCCAGCCTAAAAGACTCTTCACAACGGAAGTTGGTTTGGTTCGAAAATGCATTTAATCGTCACATCCTGTACAATATTGCAATGACGAAGCACCTCGTCACGTTCAATGGAATAATGCATTTATACATTTTATCGTCACGTAGAATGCAATAATATGGTCTTCTAATGGTACAATATTAAGACCCACCCAGTATATTTATTCTCCAATATTAGCGGATGCATCCTTAGAGAAAACGTTATATATATATATATATATATATATATATATATATATATATATATATGAATTTGAAGATGTAATAATGGGTGTATACGAGCTATAATAACGGTTTCCATATTGGAATAATATGTTATTGTCAAATTCACATTCCGTTAATAGCGTACCTAATACAACAGTTTAGAACGCTGGCCTTGTAGGTTCTGATTGAATATGCCCTTGACAATTAATTGTTTTATCTACCGTGCTGTAACATCGTGGACATATCTCACAATATCTACGGTTTATAATGATAAGACAAGGGTATGATATGTTGTGGCTAAGGCGGCAACATTTTCAAAGAAAAATGTCAGGCGAACCCGAATGCCAAGACAATTTTAATGAGTGATATCGAAATGCCCAGATAAGAGTTTAAATTTATAACCGTGCAATTTTAAACCTATTTACATCTCATGAAATTACATAGAAAGAGTAGAGTTATATTTCCATTTTCTCAAAGAAACTCTGTAAAAGGGGTCACTGCAAATGGGAAAGAAACCTTGGTAGTGTTTTAATTCTGTGGGGAAATATTGTTGAAAAGTGATAATCGGATATCACTCATTATAAATTGTCGGTGAAAGAGATACGAACCTAGGAAATTTTGAACGAAATCGTGACATATTCATTTTTTTTTAAATTTATGCATGTTGTTCATTCAAAAAGTCCCGTTAAATCCTTTTTTTAATCGCAGAAAATATGCTATGCGTACTTTCGGTAAAATTTTGGCCCACTGTGGGCCGCCCTGCGGGCTCCGTAATGCACGTCGCTGTTTATTTGTCGCTGCCCCGGGACGCTGGGGGATTGCTTCCCCGGCTCGCGCTCTGTCGGCCACGGCCTCCCGTCCTCGCCACTACCTCCTCCTCCTCCTCCTCCGCCGCCGCCGCCGTCATCGCCACCGCTCGCCACCACGTCGCATGCCTCTACCCCGCCCTCAATAACCGCCACCCCCGGGACGCGTCCACAAATAAACGCTACCCCCGGTCGCGTAAAAAAACACGTAGCCCGCGCGCGCGCGCAAGCCGCGAAAGGCCGGCCTCGAAATAACCTCGGCGGACGGCGATGCACGAGCTACGAATAACCAGCGTGCGGACGTTGGGGCGCGGGGGTGAGGGGGCGTTGCCTAAGAGCGGGGGTAGCGACGGGGGGTGGGTTGCCGGGGGGGTTTGGTGGGTGAGCACGTGATGACCGAGGGGGCAATCCGCAGGAAAATAGGGGAGGCGTGCGTGAGTGGTGCGGCTGGTGGATCGTGATAGAGAGGATGTAGAGTGCAGGAGATCGTTGATGGAGTGCTGGAATTTTAGATTGACAAGCGGGTGTACGTAGGAAGTTGACTGAGAGGAAGGTTGAAGTGGGCATAGAGGGTTGGGGTTGAGGTTGTGTTTGGTGGTGGTGTGAACGTGTCGAAAGTTATAAAGGACATAGTTTGTTGAAGCGGGAGCGGACGTAGGATGGAAAAGCAGTGAGAATGGAAATGATGCAAAATATTGTAACATGCGGAGAGAACACCGGTTGACTCTCTTCGGTTATAGTCAACTGAAGTGTCGATCCACTTATATAACAAATACGCATTAGAATGTCGGATTATTATAAACCCTCAACATCGATTATAGTGAACATACTAAATACAACTTCTAGGAAGATATTTACATATCAGTACTTTGAGTTCAAATAGTCATAAGGGTTAGCAAGTACTGTCTCGTGAGACGCAACACTGAAGGTGAACGAAATGGATTAAGGGTAGGGAACGAAGTGGATGAGGGAATTGATTCAGTTCATCAATGACAGTTCTGTCCAACGTGAATATTTTGTCGACGATGACAGCAAGTTTCGAACTAGTGAAATTCAATGTAGCAGTGACATTATGAATGCAATGAAAGCGTTTTCCACTGAAAATGTGAAGTGAAATGAAGTGTCAGAAAATGCAGGGAAGAGTCAAAGACATCAGCTCCCAGTTTCGCAGATGTTTTACAGATATAGATTCCACACACACAGAAACTTTCGTCCAATAGAAACTAACACTGCAATGGAACTCCCGTTCAGCCTGTACTTTGTAAGAGCTAATTTAATGTACCGCATTAATCATTTGCTGTTCCTGAACATACTTCATTCAGTTTCTTAATGCCGAGGATCATTAGTTCCTCTCTACTCTCATAACTGAGAACATAAAGATGTAAATCTGATGGACGCGTAATTTAATCCCGTGGGTACGCACAAATGCGTTTGGTTTGATGACAGGTGGAAATCGTCTGGTTGCGGAACACATGAGTACGAAAACGAATCCAATGGAATGGCGTGGGCCACTGGGGTGTTGGTTTACGATGAGAATGTTTGAGAACGACAGGTGGTTTCACGTTAGTAATTAGTTCGGAGGTTTGATGTACTGTGAATTTTTGTTCAGTGAGATCAATATTACTTGGTGCGATTACAAACAGAATTCTGCTTGAATGTCCGATCCTATGAAATGAACATCGATGTATTTATTATTTACAAAAACCTATCTATTACCATATCTGTTCTGCTCATGAAATACCAACCAATAAACTTTAAAAATTTCGCCTACGGTGTCAACCTATCAGAGGCAAATTGTACTCGTGATACGGCTATTGAAGGATTATCAATTTCGTTTCATGGCCCCGACAAGTATAACATGCAGATGCGATTCAACGTCAAATTGGTTTCTATAGTAGTATAATTCTGTTACTATTAATATAATAACTAATTATAATAACTTAATAAGTATTAAATGTTTACAGAGTGTATGTTTGCAACAACAATTATTCATTTTCACAAATATTTTTAAATTATTTATTTGATGGTTACTTAGTAGTTTTAAAATGATTCGCGTTACTCAAAATATTACCTCCAAATTTCAATTTAGTAACAATTATTTTCTTTGAAGGCAGAAGAAAAAATTATAAACCAAGTGGGTAAATATTCAAATAGTTGTCATTAATGAATTCACTCACATCGATGAAATGTTCTTTTTTTGCACTTGAGCTGACTAATGTTTTATAAAACTCTTCAAAAGGACAAAACTCGAACATAAGGATACGTGGGTGTTTGATGTCAAGCATATCCAATGGCAGTTGCACGTGAGCCAGGGAATATGTAATAGTAGATCTCCCAGTATTAGTGGGCGTCTAATTAAGTAAAGCAGAAGCTCCAGTGGGTAGCGGTTGAAGTGGTTCAGGACATTAACTATTTTCACTGCAGTGTCTCTCTTCGGAACACCCTATGGTTCGAGCATCAACGCCAAGCAAATGCCGAAGCAGATTCCTAAAAAACGGACCAGAGATTGCGCGCAATCTTTCCTTACTCTTCCTCGGCCTATCCTCTCCCCTTACACACACTTAGAAGCACTACTCTACTACACATGTCAGGATACCAGTAAGAAGCTTAGAACTTGTTCCGTCTGGTGGAAAATACCTGGATGAGAACCCGCGAGTCAACATATAAATCAGCGCCGGATCTCGCCGTCCGGCGGAGCAAGAAAACCGCCACGTCCCGTGATAAAACGTGCACTACCCTTATGAGACCAATGATCATAGCAGTTGACGCGCCCGGAAACGCGAAATAATCAATCACTCAATCATATAATCAATCGAGAGGTTACATGGTCGTTGCTTGGCTGGTTGATTCATTAGTTCGTGTTTCTGAGCACGTCAACTAATTTTATAGTTTCCCATAACTATAGTGCATGTTATATTCCAAGCAATGGCACACTTCCCCTGGAAGTGATGGCTGAAATGTGAAAACCCGGCGCCGAACTACTCATCGGCATGCGAAGTTTTCTTTCTTCCGATATGTCTCCCAGTGGAGCAGCGACCCAGCCAGACCGCTCCAGCCAAAGCAAATGACATGTGACAGTGTAGGGCATGTAAGTGTAATTATTAGTGTAAAAAGGGAGAAGAAGGCTACGATGAGAAAGGAAAAAATATTGCGCTGTCCTCGACCCGTGTTTTAGAGCACTGCTCCGACATTCGCCTGGTATTGTTAGAAGGAAACATGGAAAGTTATCCATCAAAGCAGCCGGCCGCTAGAATAGCCAGCTTCCACTCGGAGGCTAAATTCGACATAGCCATGAAGCAAGTGACGAAAGTCCGCCACTGTCTGGAATCGAATCCTAGGACCTCTCGGGATGTTGCAGAGACAACTGCAATGCTGCTACTGAACCATCGCGGCCGCAGTGATTGCAGAGGCGCGAGGTAGGAAGTGGACGAGGGTGACAGCGAGTGACGAGTGCGAATGGGGAGGTCGCAGGGCCTGGAAGGTTCAGCGCAGGGTCAACGCAGGGTCGAAGAGGCCGGAATGTGAGGGCGGTCAGGCGGAAGACTCTCTCGCTGCGGCTGCCACAAGGGCTTTGACGGCGTTGGCGCCGGTGGAACGGAACGTGGGGGCGGTGCGAGAGTGCGGTGGTGGTGGTGGCGGTGGCGGTGGTGAGGTCGGCGTCAGGTCAGTGGAGAGGACGGGCACGGAGAACCTCACGGAACCTATCACAAGGCTCATCACGTTAAAGGATCATGGAAGCTTCGCGGAATATCGCGGGGGACACGACGGAAACCATCACGGGTACCATTACAGTGTCCATCAGGAAGACAATCTCGTCATTCATCACACGGATCATTACGCGAAGTAGCATAAGGGCCGTCTTTGATACATTGGCGAGTAACTTAACGGGTAAGTGTCGATAAGAAACTCGCGAAAACACACGCGTATGATCTTCATAAAGCAATGATATTAAGTACGACGTACTAAAACACATACATGACGACAGGTACCGATCGATGAAGCGATTGTTGAGAGCGTCGTAGGAGTTGTCGACGACAGATCTCTGACATTTCGCCAAGGGAATACGGACATTGCCAGCGGTACATCGTCTAAATAGCGCGAATAGCGACGCAGACGGTCACTGTATAGTGAATGCGAATGCCAACACGCAGTCGTACTGCAGCACTATTCGGGAGCGAGTCACGAGGAACAACGCAATTGTTGCCCTGAAGGAATGTGTGTATGCAGGTCGACACATGATGGAAATACCGGACGGACGTTTGGGACTGTAGGGAGGAGTTTATCGATGGCTGAGGGCATCCAGCTTCGTCACCAGCTTCGATGGCTGCGGGCATCAATTGGCGTCAGTGCAGTACATCTGAGAGGGTGGTCCTAGGTTTCGAGCCCCGACGATGACGGCATTTTCTAGCTAGCTAGACAGCTAGATTGAATTTAGCTATTGAGTGGATGAGAATTCTAGCGGCTTGCTGCTTTGATCGTGAACGCTTTTCTTTGGTTTCTCCAATCAAAATCTGGCGAATGCTGGAGCATTACCCTAACACACGGACTACGAACCGCGCGGCAAGCTTTTGCTTCTTCCTCGTCTGATCTTCTCCCTTACTTACAGACGATACTCTACCACACATGTAGAGAGATCAGTCGGAAGGTTAGAGCTTGTCCCAGGTGGCGCGGTGATGGGAGTGACGTGTTTGGAGAAAACCGCGTACGACAACGTAAATGTCTGCGCTGGATCTCGCCTTCCAGCAGGGGACGTTCACCGATATCTCCAGCGTCAACAGAACATGCACTACACTTACGATACTAATGCCCTTAACAGTTGTCGCCGCCCGGAAACATCCATCAAATCCGACGCAGCCGCTACAAGGGCGAGCAAGGAAGCGGGCAGGTGACGAGCGGGAGCCGGAGCCGGAGCTGAAGCTGGCGCGGGGGATGGGCAGCAGCGCGGCAGCTCGCGGGCCGTTGCGGCAGAACGGCGCTCCGGCGCATCGAGCCTCCGCCCCGCTCCGCCCCGCTCCGCCCCGCTCCGCCACGCCTCCGCCGCGCTTCCGCGACGGCCGGCTGCGCTCGCGCCCACGCTCACACTCGCCCGCTCACCCTCAAGCGCGCTCTCTGCGTCTTCGTCCGAGAGTTTTGGAACGATGCCTTCGTTCTTTCTCGTACCTTCTGCATCGTTATCATTTTTGTCTTTACCTTGTTTTGTCTTTCCATCTGTCTGGCTGTCGGTCTTCTTCTTCGTTTTGTTTATCGTTCTGTGCTTCTGTTTCTCTTTGTCGTTTCCATCGATTTCTCTCTTCACCTCTGTGTGGATCTCATCTGTAGTTTCATTACCTCCGTCATCAACTGCTTCTTTTTTCCCTCTTTTCGTTTCTATCGATTTATTTCTCGCCCCTGCACTGACTTCTCTCCCGTTCTTTACTTGTTTTCTCCTTCGCCCTCTCCTCCTTTTTCACTCCCCTGCGTCCCTCCTCCCGCTTTCTTGTTTCCTCTTCCCCCCCCTTCTCTTCCCTTTGCGCAGCGCTTCCGAGCCCTCCGGCGCGTTTGCCCTGCCGTCGCGTCGGGCTCGCTCGGGACCTCCCCTCCCTTCTCCTGTCCTCCTCCCGCTTCCCCTTCCCCTTCCCTTCCTCTTCTTGCCCTCTTTCAGCAACAGTTAAAGTCGCAGAGCTCCCCCTCTGAGTCAACGGGCCGCATTAATGCGCTTATTATTATCGTTGTTATTACGGACAGTTTTTTATTGTAATATCTAAAACGCAAGGTTCTCTTTTTGTTTGTGTAACAAGCTGGTAAAATCTTTGTACTCCGGAAATTGTAATGTTATTTTAGTTGCTGGCAGGATTCTATACAATTATGGAAAACAATCGCGGTGCATTATTGAGTCCGTGCACGTTATTAGGAGATAAGAGCCTTTAATTCCGAATTTGTCTTTCTGCAACCCGAATTAGGAATCAAGCATTTGTAATTTATGTATATTATCTTAAGATACTTTCTTTTTAATTTTAAACACAAATGTAAATTTATTCATTCCTATGGATTTTTCTTTGCACAAGCTTTCAAATGAGTCTTTTTTATTTTGGGGGGGGGATATGAAATTAGTGTGAATATAATATATAAATACACAATGCGTATATTCAGAATCTACTTACGAATCAAACGATGAAAACTAATAACAATTATATTCATTTAGTCTGTGTGTTGTATACATAGTATTATGTAGTAAACTAAAAATAAAGTACAGCTTCATTGCAAAAATGAAGTATTTGTCCTCTACGATCAATCATCAGCTACTCTACTAATTTACAATGCACAAAAAAATTCAAAGAAAAGTGTGTAACCTCTGGCTAATTTCGAGGTGCCTATGGTTTTGTTAAATACGCATGAGCTCGAGAAAAACTCAAAAACAATGAAGAATTTTCTATTTTGACTGAAAAAGCCAATATTTGATTGTTATTCCCCTATTCTCATATTACGAGTGTAGAAAAAATTCTCATACTCCTTATGTGACTGCTTAGGATGGCACAAATGACTGCGACAGCAAGCTTGCAAGGAATAGGATGCCCGCCGTGTTATATACGCTATTCCTTGAGTGCATTCTGTAGCGGCAATTTTTTTTTATTTTTACAATGTTAAGCACTGGTGTATTGTGTATATACAGTACCAAGTTATTTCAGTATTCGTGAAAATTATTTTCTTTAAAATAATAAATTTATTTCAGTTTTATACGAGAATATTTTGTTGTCTTTGAGCAGGTGCTACTTTTTCAAACACAATTTTTGTGTAGGTGGTTTTTTGCTGCTGCATACAAATAGTTATCTTTTAATAAATGAAAAATTTTTAAAATGAAATTTGTTTGGAAGAGTTTTCTGCACAACACTAGTGAACCATACGCTTTGAAGAAGCCCCTATTTTAAGCGTTGCATGATTTCGTAGACTTGGATATAAATACACATTTGATTCAAGAAAATGCATAGGTTTATGATAGAGATTCGCTCCCATATGTTTATTTAGTCACATTAAAAGCACTTTTTCCGTTTGCATTCGTGACTTACGAACTAATCTACTCTGTTTAATGTATGCATTTTCTGTCGTTTTGAAATTAGCCGCGCAGTAGCTTGAATTCATATGACCGTTGAGAGTTAATTTGCGCCTGATTGGCGCGCTCGTGCGTCATATACGCATATTTCTAATGATATTGATACATGGCATCTCGCCATCCAACCTGTCAATACTGACAGTTCGCAGTCATTAGTAAAAATAAATTAGAAACCGCATTCCTCTGCGTTTATATTGTACCACAAAATCCGAGATATGTCCACTTTATGTAATTTCTCTTTTTATTACGTGAATGATTAAACGTTCTTTAGAAAATAGCGTAATTACCTACCTGCTAGCAATCTTCAATGCTACACGATAACTTCTTTTCTAAATAACACTAAATAAATATAATATCTAGGTAACATTTATTAAACATATTTATTTTTCCAGTGAATGGTTAAGTCATATTTTATTTTTATTTCATGCAAATTTTTAATGGAAACTTTTACTCACTTACAGACTATTCAAATCCTCATTTCATTTTTCACATAATTATTTCCATCTCAGGCATTGCATTCCAGGGAATTTATAGCGTTCTTCAACTCGGTGAATTCTGCAGCCACGTGCGCGCTGCTGCAACCGCAAATCCCCGTAGCCTCGCTTCTAATTCTCTGCATTTTAGCTCACCTCGACGTGCGCGCTTTGCGTGATTACGGAAACATTTAAACGAATCTTTCAAAATTGGGAACTTCCCCTACCCTTCATTAGCAACAGAAACAGCAGCACAAGCGTAGATCACCATACATACGTCAAATCCAAACTCCTGGTTTTCGACGAGACCAGCCTTCGACTAGCTGTTTTCCTAAGAGTACGGAGTCGCAACATAATCCGATCGTATTAGACATGCATTAGCACCGCGAAGTCTCGCAACATACCCGACACTATACAATTCACTAAGCTCTTGTACTAATTTAATGAATTCAAACTAATGTGTGTCATATGTCAAGTATTAAAATTGTATGTGAGTAAAGATGAATTTCAACGTATTAGTTTCTACGCCAAGCTTGCCTCAGGTCAAAAGTGGTTTGTACGAGTAAGCAGTACGTACCAGAAGACATACGAAGTTTGGTTCTCGCTTGTGCCGAAGAGTCATTTACAAATACCGTTCGGACTCCCTTTTTATACACACTGAAGTCTGAGTTCACATAAGTAAAATACTGTTAACATGGTTACACTGATAACTTTTCAATTGTTAATTCTATCATTCTTAATTGTTACACTGTATAATCCAACAACCAGAAATAAAATTATACAAATATGCTAATTAAATAAACTATTTATTTAATGTCCAACAATTACAGGAGTTGAGTTAGAAATGCATAAATTAGAACAAATTTCGGGTCACTGGTCATTCCAGAAGTATGTTGTACTGTAAAACTTTCCAAAAATTATAAAAAAATGTGAATTTACTAATTTTAGGTAAGCCACTTCACATTCACTCAGTACAAATAGATTCTCGTGACTGTTAAAGGGTGTGAATGAGTGGAATCTCAAACAGGCATTCAGTATATTAATGATTAACTATTCAATTAGTATTTAACTAAATTTATGTCAATAATTTTTAAAGCAATCATTATAACTCCAACTAATGTCTATTTTACATGACAGTGATATTCTCTAATAATAGACAATCAAACTAAGTATTATTTTAAAACAATTTTTTGCCATCAATCTATAAACCACGCAACGTTTCGCCACGCAATTTGGCCGCATCATCAGGTGGTGTGTAATCAAGCATTTATAATTATTTAAATCAATTCCTCGTAAAAATTTAAATATGATATAACAATTCAAAAAATTAAAATTAAAATTAAAAATTTAAAAACCAAAAAAAAAACTGATGATTACAAAAAAAGGTTAAAAGGTACGAAACACAAGTCGTACGTGATACTTACATTAAAATCATTTAAACTATTTAAAATTAGTTTTAATCTCACATATATACCCTAAAGTTAAAAATGTTTCGGATTTAGATCATATTCCATCCTCAGGTATCTGCGAATTACACTGAAAGCAAAAATACCAAAAATGTTAAATGAGGTAATTCAAATTCCAAGCAAATGAAAGCTTACCTTAAATAAGCGGTCCTACAACAGTGGTGCTACAATATATTATTTCTGGCATTATTTATGCACCTCTGTAATTTTTGAAAATTCAGATAATTCTACGAAAATTGGACTTGCGTCATTTTTACGGGCGCACTTTGCTCTATTTTGGAAATAAATTTAATGAAAAAATTGTAGCCGTTTATGAGAAAATAATTGTTTAGAAACTGTGTATATCTCACGCAAAATTACGCGAAAACTCGTATGTTCGAGAAATTGTATATTAAAAATGTTATTTGTTTTGAAACAAACCCTATCTTTTATGAAAGTGTTTACTTTACATGTCGATATAGATTTGTAGACAAATATTTCTTCAAGAATATTCTAAAGGTAAAGAAATTTGGCGCAGAGATCCACGCGGAGAGAGATTGCAGATGGAAAGAGAAAAGAAAAAGCAAATGAAAGTTGAGAACGTTTACAAGTTTAGGTGCTAAGAAAAGAAAAATATACATTCAAAAACCGTACACATAATCTGCAGAAATCTGTTATTCAAATGGGAATGACGGCAGATACGAATACGTCTTGAAAGTGTATAAAGAAATGATTCAAATAATTTTTCTTTGGCACGGATTCTTAAGTTGTCAAATAATATAAGTCAATGCAGAATACAAAACCTTAGTATTTTGCGATAAAAAATACCGTTTCCAGGAAATGAAAAAACGGTACATTGAACACTGTAGCAACACCAATGCAAACTCGTTGGAAAGTTATTTTAGGTACCACATCAAGATCGATAGATGTTAATCTGAGCAGCGAGCCGTTCATTTTCGCTCGCAGGGCCTCGTATATTGCGCGCAGGGCCGTGTCGACTCAGCGATAAGCTCTCTAAAAGAAACACGTAAATCTTTACTGGGGTACACTGAGTCTTACGGACAGCATGAAACCGCGCGAGCAACAATGTTTCCTAAAGGACCATGTTCGGTGCGATTCCGGCTCTCTGTTCCTCTTGACAAAAAAGCGAGGAGAAAGTCTCTCCCACGAACCAAAACTACCACAAAGAACACATACGAGTCCCGATATATATCGCGGCCGAGCACTCTTTTCCCCGCTTGGGAGTACAAAGGCCTGAGCTCCGTGTCGGGCGTGATTACCTTCGCGTGACACACAGCGAGGACGGCGAGGGGAGCGGGCGGGCCGTGTCGTAGCTCCGAGGGTGGGCTGGGGGTGTGGCGGCGAGGAGGAAGCAGGCCTCGGTTGGAATACGCCGGCGTGTCGCCAGGAGTGGGGTGAGACGCGCGAGGGGGAATGTGGAGCAGACGATTCGTTGTTGGGGGAGAAAAGGGAGACGAGAAATCGGCGCGAGCGTGGAGCACGGAGAGAACGTTGAGGCAGGGCAATATAACAGGAGGAGTGTCAGTAATGAGAAATCAAACAGAATATACCATGAGATGGTGTAATAAAATTAGTGCTGCAACAACACATCCTTCTTTGTTATTGGCCATTAGCTATTGCGTAATATTAAATTATTTGTAACACTAGTGTAAGAATTTCGCGTTTCTGACTTGATTGTATTGCAGGTTATTTAACTTCGAGGTCGCCTCATTAACCCCCAACACATTCCTCTGCGAGTGATATCAATCCACAAAAAATATTTTCAGGGATTCGACAGGATTTTAACGCATACATTTCTGCGTTTAATACTCTTATCCATTGTACTGCCGCGATATTTAGACTTTTAGAACTTACGACGCATTCAAGGAAGAGTCGAAATTGGACATATATGTTTAAAACCAGTTTTCTCTGTCCTAGCCAAAGATGTAAAGAAAAAATCAGGACATTTATGAAGAACTTTTCTTCATATGTTTTTGACAATTGTAATGATTTCACTAAAATTTAGGCAAAAATAACTTTTATCTTGAATAAAGCCTACAAGGAAACAAAATATCTAGTTTTGAAAAATAGGTACCGTTAACAAAAATCTCTGCCTTCAGTGATGGAATTGTAGCTGAGAAAAAAATAAAATAATTGCAATTTTGTAAAATTGAGAGGTTTTAATGAAAATTAGATGTTCACATTTTTATAAGTGCATTTTCTCGGCCCCATCAAAAGATTTCGAGAAAATATTTCGACCCGTTTTTGTGAAAATCTTCGAGTTTTTGGTAAGTTCCCAAATAAAAAAAGTTTGCAAATTCTGGAGGTTTTGAGGCGCAACCATTCCATTCTGGAGAAGATTCTGCGTGCGGTTTAGGCGCTAGTGTTGTTCACATACAGATGAGAGGATAGATATTCTAAAGAAAATAACACCATTGGTAGGAATGTGCCCGAAAATATGTATTTCTGACGAAATTTCGACGTATATTTTGGAAGAATTTTGAGTGTGCGAAAAAGTAAAAAGGGAATGTGGAAACACAGGGTTGATGATAGTGTATCAGAATGGAAGAAAGAACCCCAGCACGATATCTGGATATAGATATTTTGAATGTGTAACGTAAAGAGGCTGAGTGAGAATACAAAATGCGGAAAAGTTAAATAGAGTGGTAAATTGAAGAGAAGGAATTAATGAGCGATGTTGAGAAATCGGAACAAATAAATTAAAAATAGCACGTAACAAAATAAGAGATGAAAGAGTTAATGAAGAGTGCAGAGCTAAGGGAGGGGTAGAAGAGGGCAGTAGAAATGCTACACGGCCACTCAGTTTGCGGTGCTGGGGAACGATAGGGGCAGCTGCGAGAGCACGACAGGAGCGGCTGTACACCAGTTTGGCGGATCGACGCAGCGTCGCCGGTCGCGATGAACACTCCGACTGCCTCAGCCCCTGCTCCGCTTGGGCACTCGCCGCCGCTGACCCGCAGGCTCTGTTCCCGTCCCCGTCGTCGCCATCCCCGCCGTCGTCATCCCCGCCGTCGCCGTCCCCGCCGTCGTTATCTCCGCGACCGCAGACTCCGCCATCACCGACCTCCCCCTTTTTCCCCCGCCGTTTTCCCCCCCCGCGCCCCAGGCCGCCTTCCCCGTCGCCGCCGTCCTTGCCGCCACTGTTCCCGCCCTGACCGTCCCCACCGTCACAGTCCCCGCCGCCACTGTCTCCACTCGCCGTCCCCGCCACCTTGGGCCCCGCCACCGTCGGACCAACCGATCCGACCACTGCTCCCCTTCCCGCCACCGCCGCCGCCACTCCACTGGCTTCGGCGTCGTCGCTGTCAGTCGTCGGCCCGCGGCGGCAGCGAATGGATTTTTTATACTACACTCTGTAAAATATTTGCTTGAATATTTAACCTCGCCGTTCGAGCGTTAATGGTTAATGAGATGAATGATCACTTAAATGCCACTCGGTAATAGCAAACATATAAATGATTTATAGCGCTATTAGCGGGTGCGGGGAAGCGCGCGTCGCCACCGCGGAAGGGGGTGGATAGGGGCGGCCGGGGGCGCGGTAGCGGGGGACACGGGATGACGCACGGCGTACGGAGTGGGAGGGGGAGAAGAGAAAGCAGTCGGCGAAGCAGCGGGCGGCAAACGACCGCGTAATATGACGCGTTACTGCGTTACAGAGCCACACGCGCCCGCCAAAGCCTCCACCGGCCCCGCCCCCAAACCCGTTCTCTCCTTCCCCCCGGCCCCGCTCTGTCATGCAGCTTGTATCTCCGAATATTCCAACATTACTACACCATCACTGCAGCATGTGCTGCACAACCGACTTCCCGCCATCATTCAATTTTGTGGCTACGATTTATATTCCTTCCTTGTTCTCACCGCATCTTCCTTTATCTCCATTACAATGAATACCGTTGCCGTCACCTGTATACTTCCGCTTTCCATCTGCTCTCAACACAAATTCCTATCCTTTACTTGTACCACGATTTACTTGGTTCTGTGGCCTGAAGACAATCAAATATGTCAACACCCTGGATCAATTCTCAAGTGCGTCAACGATCACTATGGCAACTGGCCATTATCTTCCGCAAAATTACACTGCTCATACCGATAATTGTTTCTGATGCTCTCTGATGCTAGAATTGGGATGTACGTAACGTATCAGTATTTGCGACTGTTGCCAGCATTGCCACTGATTTGAATTCCATTATTACCGATACCATCATCAACGCAGACGCCCGTATATCCATGCTCTACAGAACACCAGTAAAATAACTATCCTCATTTAATCCTTCTTCAAGTAAACTACCACTAATTTTTTCATTAGACCAGCACCACATTCGCTGTTACCCATCTCCCATCACGATCCACAATCGCCATCTGAGCATAACAATCCTACCAGAACAATCACTCGATCACCACCATACCAACTCCACCACAACTCTTTAGCTAGAGTCGTAATAACTGCGACAATCACTATCCCATCGCCTTCGCCGCCCCCGCCGGCGCCGGCGCCTCGGTCACTACCACCGTCTTCACCGTCTTCACCGTCTTCACCGACTTCACCGACTTCACCGATTTCACCGACGACTTCACCGACGACTTCACCGACGACTTCACCGACGACTTCACCGACGACTTCACCGACGACTTCACCGACGACTTCACCGACGACTTCACCGACGACTTCACCGACGACTTCACCGACGACTTCACCGACGACTTCACCGACGACTTCACCGACGACTTCACCAGCACTGCCGCCACCACCACCGTCGCAGCCATCACTATCTCCACCTCCACCACCACAACAACAACAATATCAAAAACAATAATGAAATCAATCAAAACCATCGCCACAACAAGAGAAACGACAACCATGGCCGATGTCATGACATCCCTGCGCCAGCTCTGCTATAATCTGCCTTTCGCCATTGACCTCCGTCCCAGCCGCTAGCGTAAGAAACGTGTCCATCACCCTTGCCACCACCGTCACACCGCTGCCGCCCGTGGCGCGAGTTCTTGGCGCGGAAGATTTTCCGCGCGGAGGCGGCGGGGCGTGTGTCCGCCGCGCTCTGCCGCGCGCGAGAACTGCCCCGCGCCGCCCCAGCCCCGCGCCATCACCCTCTCTCTCCGTCCCTCTCTCTATCTCTCCACCGTCCGGCCGGCCAGCGGGCCAGCCGGCCGTCCTTCCGTCCTCCTGCGCCATTACGAGAGTGGAGGGCGGGGGACGCGGCGGGGAGGGGCGGCGGTCGCGGGCGGAAGCGCGAGCGGGCTGTCGACTGCGAGAGGGTTTTTACGCCCTTGTTTTTCGAAACGGAGCGGAAAAAAGGAACGTCTGGCGCGCGCTCGCGCTGGACGCCGGGCGCTATCAGCGTCTAATTGCGGATGCTCGCTGCGTAAACAGCGTGAGCCCGGCGGCGCCCGCTTCGATCGCCGCGTTGATAGTTAGCGGAAAGTTCAATCGGCGGGAGTAGCTCCACGCGGGCCGCTCACACCGTGCCGCTCTCTTTCCGTGCCGCGCTGTCCTCGTCCACATGTCCACACGCCCCCCCCCCCCACCCACCCCCACCCCCATCAACCATCCAACCAACCAAGCCACCCACCCACACACCCATAACCCGCCCGCCCGCCCTCCCACGCGCCCGGCCGCTCGCCCGCCCGGCCGCTCGCCCACGATCCGGGCTAGTTGGATGCTCGTTAATTGCACGTACCGAATGCGCATGACGCCGCTCCAACTCAGCTCTGGCATGCTTCAGATTCAGGAGGGTTCCTTTTTGGACGGCTGGGTATTTGTTTGTGTGATGTGCTTTTCAACGTGAGTTAACATTTATTCGTAAATAAATGTGTGCGCACTTTAATTCATATTTGCAATGTTTTTTAATTTAACGTTTTTATTATTTCACTACTTTCTTTTTGTTCAATAAGTTTTCTTCGATGTTCCAGAGTAACCAAAGATATTTATCTGTACTTTTCTATAATATTTTAGCTATAGAAATATATATTTTCTTTTTATAATTATGTTTTGAAATATTTCAACAAGAAAACAGGAAGTTTGTAATTTTAATACTTGATAAAATTTAATTTTGAGCCAGACGTTAATATCAATTTGTTATATTTACTTCGAATCCAGTACTATATCGTTCATTTCATTGGCATCTCGCGAAAATCCGGAGCATCTTGTGCTAATGCCCTAGGCGTGCGGGAGGGCTCTCCACAGGATCCATTCGCACGGGCCAATCCACGCGGGCCTCTCGGCCCTGGCTATCAGGGCGGCGCCGCGCCCGTTAATTGCACCCGCGGAATGTGCTTGAGTCCACTCGAATGCGGAGTACGCATGCCTCAGACACAGGAACTTCGGGATTGCAACACTGGGTTTTGTGGGTCACTTGAAATCTCTGCTCATGTCGACGTTTTGTTGCGGAACGAATGTTGCAGAGGGCTATGTTTTAATCATTGTGCATCTTACATTTAAATAAATATGGGAAGATGAGATAATGCTTTTGTATATAACTTGTTCTTTCTAATAATTTCATACCTCCTTGCATGTTCAATGTTCTTTAAGTATGAGCGACTTTTGATAGAACATTCGCAAGACGATATTTGTTTTTTACTTTTAAGAATAAAAGTGGGCATTAAATAAAATTTTTGTATTCAGATTCATGATAATTTTGTGAATGATATTTTCATCATATTTAAATGATCTTGATGATTTGAAAATGAAAGAATTTTTCTAACTTAAAAACTACGGTCTTCACCTCTTCAGTTTTATGATACTTACCGGTTTAAATTATTTACAGTAATAACCATAATATCTTGTCACTCACAACGTAATTACGGAATTGGAAGTGTAAAATTAAATTTTGTGACGTGGATTTCCGAAAACGCTACAAACAAAATACAGGTACCACTATTCCATTTAGATAAGATGATATTCCCAATATGCGTCAACTGAAGAAGTTTTGTTCATTATGTATTTTCTTAGATGTAATTTACCAACCATACGGATCAAACGGATGAGTTGAGCGAGATAAGAATTTTTAATGTGCGAGATTTTGACCACTAGATGTATTATTCCACAATACACCTTAACCTTTCATTCATCTTCCTACTACACTCTTATTCATTCTGCTTTCATGTTCTTTATCACAATTGATTTGGTAGCACAGAACTACTGAATAAAATAAACACCATTTTTATGGAAGCATTTGGCAAAACAGGGCTCCATTTAGTACTATCAGGGATTTATTATCAAAATAAATATGGCAACAACTTAATATATGAGTAGTCTCTTCAATAGATTTGAAAATATTCACCAGTGTACACAAGCATGTACCACTCAAGATATTTTGAAATATATTTAAAAAATACAAATGAATGGACAGCCTCCATTCATGACTGGACGTATTACAAAGCCAAGGTATGTGTTCATCAATAAACACTTTTTATTCATTAAATTCAAGAAAGAATGTCGTCCACAAAGAGAGCAAGTAGTTCTTTTCAAAGTAATATCACGACATTCCTTGTCAAATCATATTTGCTTACTGTAAAATTCATCTCCCCGTACAAATTAACTGTGCAATATTTAACTTAAGCGTGATAACATACTCAAAGTATGTTGCAAATACAACTATCAAAGAGAGTTATTTGCATGTCAAGATGAAGCAATACATCGTTGTATAAAGGATCAACATAGCATCATGAACATTGGCAATACCACCAATTGCCACACTCGATTGCCTGACCCCGAATTACCACAATTAAATTATCGCATACCCCATTGTATTTTATTGATTTAATATTGGATTAAATACTCGTATGTTATTATGTTAATTTATTATTGTACGTGGAAAATACTGGAAATACTCCAGAATTTCTGTGAAGTTGATGTTTAGTATCTTTAATTGAAATAGTTGCTAAAAATCCAAATTTTCATGTAACTTAATAAATTTACAAAATTATTTGTTTCGTTACACTGATCTTATGTTTCACTTAGTCTTTCCGAATAGCGTTTATAAAAAAATATCTATGTCGAAAGAAATATAAGAAGAATATGAACACAGGTCTTGTGTTTGAATATTAATACCGTGTTGCTCTGGGATTACGTTTTTTAATTCCAGGAATGTTGACATTTTACACCGTTCGACTAGCAGAGCAGTGGAAAGCGGGACGTTTATATTCAAATATTTACCGTCAGAGAGTAGAGTGTTCAACAGGAATACCAAAGAACGCGCTATTTAGACTATATGTTTTAATACTTTGCTAAGGATTTTGAGATGTAGATCACAAAATGGGAAAGTACTAAAATGTGCAACATTTCATCGCCAGTGAACCGTTGAAAAAAAACCAGTATGATGTAAATTTATCATACCCGTGGCTGAAATATGCGCTCAATTTATTTGTTGAAGTGTTAAGTTTTTTAATATAATTTAAATATATAATTCGTTTCTTCTCTTGACAGTTCGTAGTTTGTTGACAGACAAATTAATGTTGTGTATCTGTGTTTCGAGGATATTTTATATTCGCAAAATAGGTATTTGGAGCTTAAAATTTGTTCAGATTATTATTAACATTAGTATTACACAAAGAAATATGCAACGGCTCTATAAAACTCACTTCCTCTTTGTAACCAATTATTGTAGTACACTTTAATTTCCGGGAAAGGGAATGCTTCTCGCTTACCGGAAGACGGCACCCAAGCGTAAAAATTGCACTAGGAAAAAAGAAAAGGAATGTGAAATTTAAAAATGTAATTATTTTGTTGGCTTAATACTTCTTGGGCTTTTTTCGCAGATTAAATACATGAAAATTTGTGTAGTGGACCTGGATGGCGTTTAAACATTTGCGCCTGAAAAACAAGGCCAGCCTAAGTATAAAGAAAATAATTACTCCATAATAACAATTTTTTATAACCTCTTATAAAAGTTTACCATGTTGTTTTGTGAATTGCGTCGGATAATATTCAAATTTCTAAAATAAAAATTAGCCGAAAAAGATTTCGACTAAAAAGTTTGTATTAATTAAACATTTCGAAAGACAGCTTTTTTTTCAAATATACGAAGACCAGTAAATCAGAAAGTGGAAAATAGATTAACTGAGCGATTGAAATTACTCTTTATTAATTGAATCGAAATGACGATTTCTCTGATCACAGTTGTCGGTTGGCATCGGTTGGCACTCTTGGTATATAAATGAATGAAGAAGGATAATAATTTTTTTTTAAATTTTCAGCCTTATACTGTTCATTCGTTCTTAGAGCGTCGCACAGCAGCTCACGTGACAGTCGCTACTTTCTTACATTTGCATAGCGCAACATGACATTAGCAATTCGGTGAGAGCATATAGACTCACAAAATATCAGTATCAGCATTCCGCAGCAATGCACATCCGAACGGGAGCTTTATTGATATAACTACATTGTGCGTAAGGTAACAGAAAAAGTGACTCCACATGAACAACACCCAGGCTCGCTTTAATACGTACGCGCCCCGCTCGGAAGACGCAGACATGTTTATGGGTTCCGCAGGATAGCGTGGGCGAGTGCTTTTGGTTTCGGGGGTCGCCGAGCTGCTCCCTCGACTTCCCCCAGTGCAGCGGGCGATTGCGAGGGGTTGCGCCCGCGCACGCGCCCACGCCCACTGTGCCATCGCCCCACTCCCAGCCCCCACCCCCGCCGCCCACGCAGCCCTCGCCGCCCACGCAGCCCGCGCCGCCATCCACGTCACCCTCCCGCAGTCGCAGCTCACACCGCTCCCGCTCCCGCCAACCCCGCCGTCTCTGCCACCGCTAGCGCCACCGCACCTCACCGCACCGTCACCGCCACCGCCACCGTCACCATCCCGCCACCGCCACCGTCACCATCACCGCCACCGTCACCATCACCGCCACCCTCACCATCACCGCCACCCTCACCATCACCGCCACCCTCACCATCACCGCCACCTCACCCCCCCCCACCGTCACCATCACCCATACCGTCGCCGCCGCGCCCCACTGCCATCGTCACCGCCACTGCCACCGCCACTGCCTCTGCCTCTGCCACCCCGCCACTGCCACCACCACTGCAACTGCCACTGCCACCGCCACCGCCTCTGCCACTGACGCCGCCACCGGCTCCCCCACTGCGATTCGACCTCCTGGCGCGTTCGTGACGCCCGTAATTCCAGCACGGGCCGGATGATCAGATTGGGGGTTTTCCGTACAGCGCGGGCTTCTGCTCTGGCTCGTGCCCGCGGCTCGCCCAATCGGCCGGAGGTTTCTCCCCCGCGCCCTGTCTTCTTGCGTGGCAGACGTGCCTAACAGTTGTACGAGCATAACTTCACGCTTCATTTTCTCCATTGGGCGGCTTTTATATACTTGTATATAGCGTGATCGGAGGTGCGTGGTAGAAAAACATTCGTCAGAAAAATCGTCGAAATATTCATGAGAGTTTGGCAGGTGGTTGTTGGGAAATCCATCAGCAAATATTTCCGTACAGGCGCCAGGTTTCATTCCCCTTTTAACAGTCTAGGGCCGGGCTCTTCTAAGGAGTCTTCATTTTCTTGGCTGTCGAGAGAGAGCTTTCAGCCCGACTTCAAGAGTTACATTCTCTTGAGTCACCGTTTATTGGAAAAAGCCTCATAATTGCATAATTTTATGCAATTACTATAAATTTATATGCTTCTTTCGAAGGAACCGCGCTTACGCGAACACTCCATCCCCTAATTAACCCTAACAGCCTCCCCCCGCACCCGCCTTCGGTGACACGCCGCTCCCACTAAAAGTCAGCCTCGGGTGCGGCAAACAACGCCAATTACGGCCCGAAGACAGCGTTTCATTCTGCGAACGCGCCCATTGCGAGGCGTTCCTTGATTAACAACGGCAGTTTCACCGGCGGCTGAGGCCCTTAATTACTCGCTAATATTAATGGGGAGGCAGGGGGCTTCTACGCTCGTCCGGCGGCGCTGGCAGTGGTGGCGGCGGGGGCGGTACGGTGGAGGCAGCGAAGGCCGCGGCGCCGCTCCGACGTCTATCCGCGATCGTCCGTCTCTCTCCTTCTCACTTCTCTCACCCTTCGGTTCCACGCCTCCACACCTTTCGCCGCCGCCGCCGCCCCGTGCCGTTGACCCACCCCCGTCCTTCGCCTTCCCGTCTGGGCCCAGTGCCCCCCCGCCTTCACTTCCCCTTCCCCTGCGACTCCTCCCCCCCCGAACCGCCGTCCGTCACGAGCCGCAAACTGCGACCCGCGGGCCGGCCCCGCCCTGCCAGAACTTTTCAACGACGCCGGGGGCTATTTCAGGATTTCGGTTTCGCTGACGATTTTACGATTTGGAAATTCGATAAGTGCGGTTGTGTACACGAAAGGTTTCCCAGGGCGTTTGGGAAAAACAAGGAACATGCTGGAGACAGGCGAGCTGTTAGAACGTCGTAAAAATGACCGCGAATCGAATTGTGACCGATAAAATACAATGGTTGTCTTTTGTTGCCCGCGTTTGTTATAGAAATGGAGTTGTGAAATGCTCGTTCGACTGCAATTGTCTTACGTCCTCAATATTACGTTTTCCAAATGGAACATATATTGAAATTAGAAGCATTAGGAAGTGAAGTCAGCCTGTTAGCTTGTATGGTTTCTTGATTTGGATGGTTCTAGAGCCATTTAATAAAATATTTTAACAATGTATTATATTATTGTTTAACGACTCCTTTGCCAAAGCTTTTTAGGAAAAGGTGCTAGGTAACTCCGTTTCATGTGTTTTATTTTATTACGACCCAATATGTGTCCACAGTCCATAACGTTTCTTTGGTATTTATATATAATTTTATCAGTATGGCAGTTTCTAATCAAGGAATAGTGTATTTGAATTGTAGTATTAATGACCGCCCACGACAATTGCATGATGTGAGCTTTGCAAAGCACAATTAGCCACGCAGTGACTTTGTGACCATTCGAACACGTCTAATAAACTTGATACTTTATTTTTTTATTTTTTATTACTTTATATTACTCATCAATTCTGATATACTCTTCACATCACGTGTTATTCTGTGTACTACTTTTATGTAATTCGTAAGCATAGTTATACCGAAATATAGGTAATTAGTAGGTACTTATGAAGTTATGGAATTATGGAGATACTACAGGCCCCTTATTCAACACATTATTTACTTAAACACGGCAGATGAAATGTTACAATACCATTACTTCCTATTTATTACTTATTTTCATAGATCCAAATATTTTGCTCGTGTCGACGTTTATAATAGATAAGGTTTCGACATATTACTTTTCTGCCAGGACACAAATGAAATCATAATAATAAAATTTTATATGTTTGAAGATACACTTACCTTCAAATTTAGACATATTTAAATATGAAAGTAAATATGAATGTAAATGTAAAATATTTTGTAGAAAACCATTTGGACATCAGCGATATGTTTACTTTTAAGAATTGTTCCTTTCAGATTTCCGTATCAGATAGTTCAATTGAAATTACACTTTTAAGACTTTCTGTAAATAATTGTTCTTTGGGAGGACCGCGAGAGAACTTGTTGCTCTGTTGTATCCATATTGCAAAGCATGGATGTCCTCCAAATAGACCCTGGCCATTACACGACATCCGTTAGTCCGCACAGTGAGTTTAAATGGCCCACAGACTATTCTGACAGCCCTGCAGGGGGCCCAAGAGGCATGGCGAGGAGTGGGTACCCGCAAACCCACCCAGCCGCGCCAAATGGAATCGCACGACATTTGCCGACCTGCGAGCGCGCGTCACATTCCTGGCCACCCGTAACACATGTTTCACTCTGACGTAGATCGAAATTTTATGTACCGTTTTCCCGGCCGCGGGCGAGTCGCGAGATGTCCGTCTAACCCTCATCGCGGCCCCCCTCGCACCTTCTCCAGAGCCTTTTGAAAGGCCGTCTTTGTAAGTCTTCTCACCCAAACGCGACCTTTCTCAACGCCGTCAATCGCCGGATCTCCAGAAGCATGCTGCTAAGCGCCGATCGAAGAGTGCGGGCCGAGTGCAGCGTGCGGCCCGGAGACCGTTCCTCCGAGCTCTTTTCGCCGCCACGCAGTGGGTGCACCAGCTGCTCCTACGGCAGGCCGCTATTTGGCCCGGTGCGATTTGGAGTATAACGTGTTTAAGGGCCATTAACTACTTTGGTCGCTACTTCCATAGTGTAATGCAGGACATAGCTGGGAGCTGGTGGTGTTTCTGCCCCTCTGGAACGGGAGATCCAGCGCTCTCCTACACATCGACTGGTAGAATTTTACCATCTGGTATCTCCCCCAGCACAGCATTGCCGTAGATGAGATAAGCTCTAAACTTGCTATCGACGTGTCCCCCGATATGTGTGGTAGTGAAGTGCATGTGTGTATGTGTGTGTGAGTGTATAAGTATGTGACTGTGTATGGGAAGAGGATCTTCAAGAATGAGAAAAGTAAGATCGGGCGTGGTCCGTAGCCCATTTCTTAGAGGTTAGTATAGAGTTAGCGTCGGACCTTTTTGATGAGAGACGTTGCTGTACTGGCAACAGTTGTTGCACTGAGCAATCAATTCACCGAAGGGACAATTTTGATTGGACTGTGATTTTAGGGAGTTTAACCAGAGTCATTAGCCCCGCCGAATGGAAACGGAATGGGAAGGTGCAAGATCGCCCAACATCCCCGTGGCCTGATGTATAGTGTGTTGCTCTTACAATTGTCTGGAAGTGACCGGCGAAACCAATGATCCTATGAATCGGGTTTTTGAATTCGATTTCGGTGTCTCTCTGATGTTAATCACAGTTAGGATATTTTACGTGTCCTTCCGAAATTGAAACCACTATTTCCAATTACCGCTACGGTCGGCCCCAAGGGGCAAGTAGGAGTTGTTTGTATGCACTTAACAAACTCCCTAAAATTAACAGGACACGATTGACCGGAAGGTCCTAGGTTCGAGTCCTGACGGTGGCAGGATATTCAACACTAGCTTTTCAGCTAGGTCGAATTCAGTCGGTGTTTGCAGGAGAATTCTAGAGGCCGGCTGCTCTGACCGGTATTTTTCCGTGGTTTCTCCTATCAACACCAGGCGAATGCCGGACCCCTAACAAACGGGCCATGAACAGCGCGCTGTCCTTCCTCTTCCTTGTCATATCGTCTCCCTTTACATTCACCGTTACATTGACATGCACTACACTACCACATATTCCGGGAGACCGGTCGGGAGCTTAGAGCTTGTCCTGACTGGGGCGGTGCCCCGTTGGTGGGAAAGTCCTGGTTAGGGGAAAACCCCACTAGCCGACGGTAGGTCGGCGCCGAATCTCGCCATCCAGCGGGGAAAGATCACCGTCATCTCCCGAGAAAAACATGCACTACACTTACGGGACTAACGACCAAAGCCGTTGCCGCGCACGGAAACAAAAAAAATCAATCAAATCAATAAACATGACACGATATTTTAATAAGATGAGACTGCAAACATAAGGAAATACTTTTTAATAATAGTTTAATATTACTTTTACTACTACTAATACTTTTAAATTAATCATGCAGATAAATACAATTTTTTTATAGTTGCTTTTTATACATTCACCCGTCACAATTTATAGATTCATTTCTTAATTCCGAAGCTAGACTCAATGTGAATAAATCATGTTTGAATAGCAAAATGACAAGATATCGATTCCTTCATAGTATTACGACGATGACATCGATTCCTTCATATTATTAATGCAACATTATATTTTTAGGTTAACCTAGCAATTAAATATGTAATTTTTAATGTTGCTTTCATTTCTATTCATCAGTCTCAATTGACAGATTATGTTGCAAATTCGGAAGCTTGAATAAACGCCAGTAAATTCTGTTACAGTGACAAACGCACACCACCTTAAAAATGGGTTCTGTCAACTTTCAATGACGGACACTGCCGCATTTAAAATCCCGTTTTCGCCCACTGTGCACCCGCTTGGGCCCTCGCCACCTCCGCGTTTCGGTCGCCTCGCTCCACCCCGCCCGCCCCCTCGCTACTCTTCCCGCGACGCCCTATCGATCAGGCAGTGGGCGTCTACGTGTCCGATCCAATTTCTTTGCCTCCTCCTTATCTTCGTTAGGGGGTCCACCCGCTTCCTTTGCGCCGGAGGACCCCCCGGCCTCCCACCCGCTCGCTCCTTCGTTTCGGGTGGCCACAGCCTGGGCCGTTTGAAGCCGCTGCGGCTGCGGCCGCGCTGCCGCCACCGCAGTCACCGCCCACGCGGCCCACCGCCCCGGCCCGGGTCCCGGCGTCCCGGCGCCCGGCTGCCAGCTCCTTTCGGCGCGACGGGGGCGTGGCGCCGCGTCGCATCGCGTCGACTCGCCGCGGGCGCCACCTCATGCGCCGCTGCATACGAAACGCTTTAACAATCTCTTCGTCGCCTTCTCATCCAATTTACTTGTCAATATCATCCACCTTTTTTTTTCTTCTTCGTCTGCTTCTCCGATGGCGCCGCGACGCCTTTTCACATTTTCCACACTCTTCTCGTCCTCTTATTCCCTCGTTACTCTCCCCATTTTCTTCTAATATCTTTATCTCGTTACGTTGATGGACCTGCGGGAGGGGTCGGCGGAGGGGGAAGCGCAGAAGAAGAAGAAGGCCTTGCCCCTCCCCCTCCCACGGGCGCGCGCTTGGGCGTCGTGTTTTTCTGCCGGAAGTGAATTTAAGAAGGGCGCGGAATTTCGGGAGAACAGGAGGGGCGGGATTGTGGGCGAATTGCGTTTTGGCGCTTCAATTTCAAGTTTATGTTTACAACAAACACCAAAATACGATTTTTGTAGGTCTACAAGGCGTGTAGGCGATGCTAGAAGAGGGCTCATTGGCCTGGGCGCAGCGGCGGCGTTGCGTGCTTGAACGTCGCTCGATAAGGTCCAATTTCGTGCTTTGCCATGATTGGGCGGCCGCTGGAAGAATATTCGCAAACTAGTGGAGAGAGAGGCATCGCGACTTTCGACTGCAGGCGGCTAAATAGAATGCTGCAAGCAAGTGCAGGAAGTTGCCTGTGCTCTGGCGCTGGGTGTAATCTCTAGTAATAGGGTTTAAAATCCCGGAATCTCCGAAAGATGTGATTCGGGAGCTGGGTCAAAAATGTACGTCGTAAGCCCAGGATTATCTTTATACACATCTGGAAATTTTGAGATTCGGAAATTCTTTAGAATGTATTTCGTTTTATATTTTTTAATGCTTCCGCTGAATTGGATTCATTGTTTTCATTCTGTACTTAATAATAAATTCAAACAAATATCATTTTTAAGATATTATATCCCCATGAAATAAATGTATTTGTTTAAAATTTCATATTTTAAAAAATAATTAATCATAACAATGGTTTTGACACAGAACGTCTGCATTTACAGGAAAATCTGCAGAACTTATTTCAAGTGGCATTAAATGAAGTACTAAGAAGAGAAACAAAACAACTGTGTAGATAAAACGCACACAGAAAGTGAATTAATAAAAACAGGATTATGACACTGTACATTTAAACTTGTACTTCTATTTTACTGCTGCAGAAGTGCCTTTAGGTCCTAATACCTACTCATTTCTAAGAACCCCGATCGTTAAGTCGTTCTTTAATATGTTTGTGGTGAAATAAATATTACTTACTGAATGAATTTTACCTGAATATAGTTGAAAAGACACGGGACTATGGTAGACGTTTTTTCAAAGAACAGAAAGAATTTTATACTGCTTTTATTTTATTAATGTAAAGGAATTCAAAGCAATTACGATGCAAATTGGTATAAAACATCAAAAATGTCTGCTGTAAAGAAAAAAATTTAATTCCTTCTTACACTAATATTTTCAGGAAACACTTGAATAAAGCCTCAGCAAAGAATTTCCGTCTGTGAAACAAAGGTTTAATTCATTACAGTTTTAATCTTTCGCGCTATAGTAATACGGTTATTTATAAATATAAAAAGTAAATAATTGCTGATGAGTAAGGAATAAATCTCTTTAAGCAATTAAAAAGTGTAAGCAACGTTCTTTGGCAAACACACTAGCAAAATTTTAATTATATCAATGCTGTGATAGTATACCATTTATTTCGGCGAAGACAATAAATAAGCAAATGAAAATTGATACAAGTAGTAAAGCTAGTGTAAAACTATACATTTTGAAAAGCGCGGTAACATTCTGCTCTCAACGAGTTCCCAAGATCTACTGTTAAATTCTTTTTGTATACCAGCATTATAAACAACTTTTCATGTTGCAAGAAATCGTTCATAATCGGGCATTTTATGGGACAAATTATGGTGTATTAGTATTTTACGGCACGAATGATTGCGTTATCACAGCAAATCGCAGGGATACAATCGTGGGGAGGCAAAGGTAAAACCGACAAACGTTTTCTCGCACAGATGTGAAATGCTTCAGATGTCACAAGAGAGTTGTTTCGCAAAATTAAGTTTGATTCTCTTGTAAATTTATAATGTTGTTATAAAAACAATTAGCGTATGCAACTCATTTATAATGTTGCTTTATTGCATTAGTATAAATTTTAAAACTCATTCGTTTTCAAAATATCTACTAAGCTTAGTATTATAAACGAAATGCATAAACTACTAGTACCACATAACCCAACACTTCGTCGCGAAAGTTTCTCAGCATATTTTATTTTTGAGTTCGTAACGTTAATAAAAATGGAAGTTTGTGTTTATATTTGAAAAAGATTAGTGGACTTATTTTATGTTGCTGATATAAATAAAACTTCGAAAACACTACATTTTTCTGCACTGAAGATCAAAAGGAACATTTGAGATAATTCGGAATGCTTCAGCATCGCTGATTGTGAAACTAGCAATATCACATCGGAAATTATCTGGAAACTCATTGCGCATGGACAGAAATCGAGGGGGAAGAGGCTATAAATCGCATTACTTCCAGAAACTAGTAGTGGGCGCGTAATTTAACCATTATTACGAAATTTATGCTGCGGAGGTAAGTCATTAAGTATCTGCACTCCATGTTTATAATTGATAACAATATCAGTACAAAATTTATAATGTGACAATTTTTCAGCATAACGTTCTGGTTTTGGTGTTTGAGATGGACAAACTACGTTGCGAAACTAGCACCAGATTTTCGATACCCTCAGAGATTTACTATTGAACAGCAGGTCATATAGGTGCGATTTCCTCGTCTGCATGTCGGGGACATATTTTCGGCCTCTTAATTTTTTTTAGTAGATCAAATATTCAGTAATTAGATAACTAGAATAATAGTTTACGTAATCTGAACAGTATTTCGGATATTCTGAAGTTTCCAATTACTGAGTTTGAAGAGCTTGAGCTGCGTTATGTGGACACACGTTTTCCCGTACCAAAGGAATGTTTTTCGAGAATTCATCTCGGCGTTCTCATATGCAGAACCTGACCTACGTGCATATGATTTCCCGGTTCATCAGTAGCCATTCTTCGGTTATTCAGAATCAGGCCATGGACTTGCTCATTTTTCGGATCAGTAGCAGTTGAGGAACGCTCTTTTCTTGTTCTACATGCTTGTTTGATTTCTTTTGAATGTTTCAATCAACTAGTGAACTCTTCGCCAAGGGAAATTGCACTCACATTGTGCTGAAAGCCTTCTACGGATTACAGTTTTGATACACATTCAGATCACAAAAGATGGATAACGAAAGCGTGTTCTTTCTTGTGCAAACGAAGAGTGGTGCTGCCTTATTTACGTGGGAACAACTCAAGCGAACAGAAGATGATAACGCTGAAACTTACCAAAAAGGAAGTGAACGATGTTATTTTAAGGTTGGTAAGTGCACAAAGCTGTGCAATCAACCTGTAGGTGGTTAGAACGAAAATTCTGATTCATCGATTGATATGTGATTTCGAGCGCTTCAAGTGCTAACGTCATCTCGAGAGGTGGCGATGATATTTCCCTGCTGGCTAGTGAGATCCGGCTCCGGCCGACCTGTCGGCTAGCGGGTGTCTCCCACCAGCGGAGCACCACCGCAGCCGGGACAAGCTCTAAGCTCCCGACTGGTCTCCTGCCATGTGCAGTAGTGTAGGATGTGTCATGTGCAGTAGTGGATGTAAATGTGTGTTAGTAAGGGGTGAGGATAAGACAAGGAAGAGGAAGGAAAGATCGCGCGCGGTTCGTTGCCAGTTTGTTTAGGGTATGCCCTGGTGTTAGTTTGGTGTTAATCGGAGAAACCACGGATAATTACCGGTGAGAGCAGCCGACCGCTAGAACTCTCCCCCAGACAGCGACTGACTTCGACCTAGATCACTAGCTAGTGTCGAAAATCCAGCCACCGTTGGTACTTGAATCTTAGACCTCCTGGTCAGAGGCACTGCAGTGACATAAGAAAATGCAGATAATTATTCACTAAACCTCGTATAAATGCCTGGAAATAAAATATAAATGACTAGTAGATATCTCAATTATTATATAATACTAAAATGTATACACAATTATGTATTCAGGATGAGTCATTAACATGGAGAAAAACACATCACAGTGTTCTTCATAGTATTAGCTACAACTAATTTTTTTTACAGTTTTGGAATATGAAGTGTAGATTTCCTTAGACATTTTTGGTGGTTTTTTTTGAAAATTTCCTCATAGCCAGTACATCACCTGGATTTTGTGCGAATTTCTATGAGTCGAGGTGCTGTTGTCGACTCAAGAGGCCATTTGCGAATAACGACTGCACTGCAGTTGTGACGATAAGGCTGGCGAGACTGGGCACGATCGTAGGGTCTGTTCCTCAGTCCCTCACATACAGGCCTCTTGTAAAATGCAACCCAATGCCGATAATTAACGAATTGACGTCATTCTTCGTTTGTAAATATTTTTTCTACGGTAATACATGCGGTGTTCTCGAATATATCCTGACAGTTTCGTCTCACTTTAAGCGTGGCATACTTGACGTAATAGATAAAGAGGAATTTAAAAAATCTGCTGTGCAATAATGAAGCTCCTCTCAGCAAAATGACGCAAAAAACATTTTTTGAAGCGAAGACATTGGTCGATTGTTTTTATCTGAACTTACGTCTAGACGAACAAGTTCTTCCTGGATTATCAAAACAGAAGTAGTTAATCTATTCAAATGGCAATGATTGAAATCACTCGATTAAATTGAGATACTAGCGAACCCGTGCGACACCTCTCGCGTGTTAAGCTCCAACCTCTTCCTATTTTTACATTTCCATATTAAGCCTGTAATATTTTTTTTCTTCAAGACCTTATCCTCCGTCACTTGTTCTATATGTCTCCTTGTAATTGATAACAATAAAATGCAGGTACACCCATGCAATTCAATCGCGTAGAATATCACTAATTAATTTAATTTCACATAGAGTTACAGATTCTACAGGCTTCGAACAGGTGGGGTACAATCGAGTATCGTGGAAGCAGCAAAAATGTAATAGAATGTTCAAGAACATCTGCAGATTATGTATCCTGTAGATTATGGTATGAGCAACGTTTCTTTGAGACCTTGGCTTCAAAAATTTAGTTTTTAAGGCCCTTAAACGCTTCGTTTAGGAGTTATTTAACGATATAGATTCAAATATGCGAGAGTGTTACGGGCTGCATATGTCATCAATATTTAAAAGTGTTTTTAAAACAAATCATTCATATTTTTAGAGTTAAGGTACAATTCGTCCCGTGTCTGTGGAATTCTATTTCTTTAGAGATCTCATTTATAGAGAGTGGTGGCATATTAGAGCCGCAAAAGATATGTACACTATTGAAATAATATAGGAGACGATAAGTCAAAATATCCAAGAAATAACCAAATTAAATGAATTAATTAAAAAAATCACTGATTTCAATCACGACGTATTTCGCAACTTTTAATCATTCTTTTGTCTTTTGTTGTCAAATTGTTGTGTTTTAGAACTGATGCTGTTGTTTTATCGAATAAAATTCTGATGGTAATTTAACTGTAACTTTTATTGGCCTTATTACAACTTATTACAGAATTGTAAACGAGCGTAAAAATATGTGAATGATGTAGGTTAACTTGTTAATTTAGTGGCGCATAAATTAATAACTGGTTACCAGGCGTGTCAACTGTTAAAATCATTTGTGGTAGATCATAGTCAATGATCATAGTAGAGTGAATATTTTTACACCTGGAGGTGAGTTTTCCTCCAATACTGTATAATGAGATCGGGCTCTCACCTACACGTAGGCATTCGAGGGGATTCCCTCATCAGATATACCCCTAGCGAGGCACCGTCCCAACAGGGATAAATTTATTGATTGATTTATTATTAGTGATTCCAGGCGCGTCAACTGCTAAGGTCATCTATACCGTAAGCGTAGTTTCATTATCGTTTCATTGCATCATCATTATCGTTTCATTTTCATGATGATGATCTACAGATCAGAGCAGCCAGCTAGATTCTTGTGGAGACAGGGGCTAAATTTGACCTATCTATATAGTAACAGACATCCGCCACCGCTGGGACTCGTACCCTTGGGTTTCTATTTATTTATTTATTTTACGTCAAAAAAGGAGTTAAAAACTGCGTATGACGTGCTATGGGGAAAAGTGAATGGTGTGCACATTTTCAAAATTCTGTGATCCCTACACGAAGTCATATACTACTTAAAATTGAAGAAAAAAAGAGAGCTCCTATGTAATAAAATATATTTTCAAGGATAAAAAGGCAATAAATTTTGGCTCTTATCCATGTTGTCCTTCGGAATAATACCTCCTGCCGCGACGACATGGAAACGTTAATTTGGATAATTGTATTTCCCACTGAATTCTAGAAGACGGGCACAGAAAATAAGTTACATTTATATATTTACATATTTATATATTATTTACATATTTCTCGGTCCGAGTGGCTGCAAACAGCGGCAGTATGTGTGCTAAACTTAATTGGTTAGATGCAAATAACTTTTGCGGTGTAGTAACTATCAACATAAGCAATAGTTATTGACATGAATTACGTAGTAGTATATGTTTTCGTTTATTGATGAAAATCAAGTATACAATTTGTTAGAGTTTAAGACTTAAAAGTTATGTTTTTAAGATTTTTCTGTAATTAAATTAAAAGCTACAGAAATAATTTTCAATTAATGTTTAAAAATACAAATTTCTACAAAGATAATTCCCAAATACATTTTATGTATATATATATATATATATATATATATATATATATATATATATATATATATATTGCGACCCACACGTCGGTTTTAAGCCGTAAGGCCAGCACCGGACCTGAGACGTCTTGGGGGTGGCGAACACAATTCGCCGGATGGTCAGCTAGCTCAGTAAGACGTCCCAGTGTGGACACAAATAAAAAAAAGAAGAGTAGGGGTTCAGGGTCGTGAAGAACGTTTTGGATTGGATGCAAATTACTGTAAACTCGAGTTAGAATCACTTTCCACTTATTTTAATATATTCTAGAAAAACTGCTGTTGTGACAATTACATGAAATGGCACTCAAAAAAATCAAATACACAATAACTATGACTGGCTGGAAGAAAAGACACAACACACTCTAATGACTAAATACACAACTTCTTGCTCTCATTTATAACGCAAACTTTCAATGGACACACTTTCAGCGATACTGAGAATCGTTAAAAAGAAAATTATTTTATACAAAAGAAAATAAATTGAGAATCAAAACTAGCAATTCTGAATTAACACTGCTTTAAAGTGAAATTCTATCTCTTAGAATTCAGAGAATTATTAATACTGGAATTCCTCTCTTACTCAGATTCTTATTCACTAATTTACAATTTTACATTTTCAAATCCTTTAAAAAGAAAAGATTGATTCTGTCTTCTCGTGCCAAAGATAGGAAACAAAATGTACTTCTACTTTCTTAATCTTTTAGTATAGCAAATACTTTACTCTCCCCTCTTTCTACGTACAGAATTTAGAATAAGCTTTCGGTTTAAAAATGAATTACTCCTTTCCATATAAAAACTGTTCATATGGCACGACCTTACTTTTGCTTCTCGGCCGCGTCGGGAAATCCATTGCGCCTTCTGGTGTTGGTGGCCTTGAAGCGTCGGAGCTTCGGGTTGAGAACAGTGTGTAGCCCCCTCTGCAGAACCGCTCGTTCTCCCGGTCGAAATTCAGTCGTCCACCAGAAACGTGTTCTCCGTCTCGTACAAGGTTAATATTCTTTCGTACTCGCATATAAATTTTAATTGACTTCCAATCATGACGGTTAATAATCAACTGGATATTCAGAGTGTTGAATTAAATCCAGAGATCAACCTTTTATACGAGCACACAAAATTTAAGAGAGCAAATAATAAAAACTGGAAAAAAGAGAAATGAATGCAACTATTAATTTACTGCCACATGTTCAAAAACTCCTCTCCCTTCATTCTCCTATCATAAATGCTCAACGTCTCAACGCTGCAATACGAATCCCTGGCGTGTCGTCGGTACGTCTGCACAGTTCCGCTGCTGACCTCAGAAAGAACTTTTTTTCCGTCTGACTACCGGTCTCGCAAGATCTATTGTAGCGTTTTCTATTGACTTAATTTTCAGTTAGCATTCTTTCGTATTCTTCCGCGTTGGTGCGTACCAACGCGGAAGAATACACAAATATATATATATATATATATATATATATATATATATAATATATATATATAAAGTATGTGTGTGTGAATAAAATACTTTACTAACAAAAAATATTTAAAACAACAATAATATTATCGTATTGAGATAAAAATCAAACCTTTAATTTTTAAAGAAATTGTGCATTTTAATACTATTATGTATACTATGTTATTTAAAACTACTGATAATACTATGTATGTTATAAGATAATATTATATAGATAATGTATATACCAATGCTCTCAACCATGTTTAGATTCAAAATATTTAATTTTGTAAAATATATTCTTATTTTCTTTATATAATAACATTTTTCTAATAATTTCCACGACAACCACACATATTTTTGTATTGTTTGTGACTAGCATTACCAATGATAAAGTGCAATCAACAAGAAGCTCTTTCGTCAGATGGGATTGAGATTTCCATACTGCGTCTCTTGGGAATGTGTATTCCAAACCTGCGCTCTTCGCACTGCATAAAATTACTTCCGTCAAAATTATCCTCGCGAGACCGCGACGGTCGTATCCGTTAATATCACGAAATAACAGTGTGACGATGTCGTCTCATCTCACATTTCACTCAACCCATATAATTCAGTAGTTTCGTTGAAAAATGTAATATTGGTAGCAGTTCTTCTAACCCAGAACCTGATTTGGTATTCTATCGTATTTTTTCTTGTTTTTTTCGCTTTATTTGTAGAGTGAAAGAGCAATAATTTTATTATCTCTTCAACTTGCTCAAATTATTAATTCTGAGTGATTTTTCGAAGTTTATGCTGCGTAAAATTTTGCTTATTCTTTACTTTAGTATTTAATTACGCAAATATTTAGTGAATGTCTTTGAGTTATTGAATTTTAACTAAAACCTTTTGCAACGCTTAGTATTTCAAATGTACATATTAAACTTATGAGATACAGAATAATAGCTTATATTACGTCATAAAGTAATAATTTATGTTATCTGTCCTTTACTTAGCATATAAAATTTGAACACGTGAGGACGAGCCTTATTTCATTTTTCTATTGTATGATACTTAATCATTTACTTTTACTGGATAATTCATCATTTTCACTTCACCATTGCTTTACGTTTTCACTTACACTCATTCGTTTTTAGAACACCTCTGTAATATTAGAAATATTTCCAGATAAATATACAGGCGTCCCAGGAAGAAACTCCAAAACTTTGAAAAACAGGTCGTTAGAGAACATTTAGCATAAATTGTGTTAACACCTGTCGAATTTTGAATGAATGATTTGCAATAACCACGCTGCGGTTGGTCTGCGAAATAAATTTTTAGATTAATATTTGCATTTCTGAAACGTGTATTTCAACATTATGAAAATTGTTGATTATTTGGAAAGGAGATAAATATACATCTTTACAAATAGTACACTGAAGTAAAAAAACCATGGATGTTAATCGGGTTTTTCCAAAATTTTTGTCACTACAGAAGTGCATTTACTTTCTCGGCGCAAATTTCAATTGTCGCTTATTAAAGGTCTTAAAAATGTCCTCCTGTTTCTCTGGTTCGGACAAATGAGGTAGTACGAAAACAAACAGATTGCAGGGTTTACCGGTTACTCCTGTTTTTCTCAAGAGCATCTTCAAGCGTCGTTACGATTGCAACTGCATTATTACGAATAGTACGTTCACCATTCATTTAGTAACCGCATAGATAATTATTGATGCTATTTTCTATTTTGTTTAACTGTTACGTAATATTATAATAGTAGAACACGCAAAAGTGTTTTCAATCCGCAAATACATTGGGAAAGGGTCGGGACCTGTACGTTGGTACTTACATTTCGCAGGCGACGAATTAATTTGATCGCCCATCTCTGAAACTAGACTCTAAATACTGGAATAAATGGTTCGCTTTTTCAAATTAAAAGAAATTCACTTTTCACCATTTCACACAATTCACTTTTCCCCATAGCACGTCATACGCAGTTTTTAACTGTTTTTTTACGTAAAATAAATAAATAAATAAATAAATTGTTTTCAAGGAGAATCGGACCTGCTTCAATTTGTGTGCGTGATTTTCTATCTTACCAAACAAAAAAAAAATTGAAGATGGGAACTACGTGTTAAAAATTTTGAAAATGTCTTTGAGGCTTCATGGAAAGTATCCAAAATTAAAATATGCTTTTCAAATTCAAGGGGTCGCGTCATCAGCCAGATCCATCTAGGATTATCTGATTTGAAAAAATCTGAACGGTTTATCCGTTAATATTCTTCACAGACAAGAAAGGAAAACAATTTTTTCGTGATCAAGGACCTAAAAAACGTGCCTTAGGAAGCGAGCATGCTGACCAATGAGCTAAACCTCGAAAGCACAGCTAAAAACACCGAATTTCAAAAAACAACTGAATTTAATCACTAAAGTAGTTAAAAATTTAATATCGAATCTCCACAACCAATAATACCACGCATTATTACCTTCACTCCACACAAACAACAAATCATTATGGCAATTTGACAACAAAACACTGAAAAAGAAAAGCACAATATCACCAATTAACAGTTCAGTAGGTGAAGTAATCTCTTGTATTAAAAAATTCGACGAGTTGTCATCCTTCTTGTCACAACGTTTATAACCAATGTCTGAAAACCACACCCTGAACATAAAACAATAAACAAAAGCAATAAAGACAGATTCTAAGACTTGCATCATGACATTCATTTCACCAACCCATGAAATTAACTTAATTAAAAACCTACCCTCCAGGAATGCATCCGGTCACGATAACAAACAATACCATAGTGATAAACCTACCATCCAATGCAATAGCATATTTAACTAAAATTTAGAATTCCTACCTCAGAATATAATACTTTCATCAGTATTTGAAGCACGCCATAGTATACCTATTGCCAACCCAATAATAACCATACTGATACTAATAGCTACCAACCCATAAATTTACTACCTACCTTATCGAAAATATTTGAAAAAATAATTCTTAAAAGATTTAAAGAGCACTTACAGTTACGCCATTCCAAAGGAACAATTTGGATTCACTGAAAAAAATTCTACGCTATACCAACTTCTCCACATTACCGAACATATTTATACTTTATTTAAAAAAAACAGATAGCAGCAATCGACATAATACAGTCTAGGCGTTTGAAAGGACGTGGTATATGGAAGGCATGTATAAAATCAAGAAAATAGGTACACCGCATTTTATCCAATCAATAATTTAAAGTTTTGTCAGTAATAGATCCATCTCAGTAAATGTAAACAACCACCTTTCCAACCCAAGACCAATTTTAGCAGGAGTACCACAAGGATCACTCCTATCACCTTTATTTAATTTACGTGTTGCAGACATTCCCAAACTAAACGTTATTCACATTGCACATTTTGCTGATTATACAGCTTTCTATAACTTCGGGACTGGAAGCGGTAGCTCAGTGCAACAACTGATGTCACTGCAGCGCCTCTGACCGGGCGGTTCTAGGTTCGAGTCCCGACGGCGCGCCGTCGGGATTTTCGACACTAGCTTTTCAGCTAGTCTGGAGGAGAATTCTGGCGGCCGGCTGCTCTGATCGGTAGTTTTCCGTGGTTTCTTCGATCAACACCAGGTGAATGCCGGAGCAGTACCGTAACAAACGGTCCACGGACCGAGCGCGATATTTCCTTCCTCTTCCTTGTCCTATTCTCTTCCCTTACATACACACTTACACTAACATGCACTACCATACCGGACATGCTGGGAGACCGTTTGGGCACATAGAACTTGTCCCGCCTGGGGCGGTGCCCCGCTGGTGGGAGATACCTGTTTGGGGAAGACCTCGTTAGCCGTCGGTAGGTCGGCGCCTGATTTGACCATCCAGTGGGGGAAGATCACCACCTCCCAAGCAAAAACCACGTATTACACTTACGGGAATAAAAGTCATAGCAGTTGACGCGCCCGGAATCAGTAACAATCAATCTATAACTTCAGACCTTCACTTACTGATTGTGGCAATAAAGTTCAATTATATCTTAACATAATAGATACCTAGGCTTCAAAAACCAAAATTCCAAACTGCCGCCATTATCTTCACGCTCGACCACACTCACCCCCGCAACCGCTAATACTAAATAATACTACAATCAACTGTCTCTCTCTCAATAAACCAATCAGATACCTAGGACTAAACATTGACACAAATCTCAATTGGAAGCAGAATATAGACGCCAAAATTACTCAAGTCAGAATCAAGCTTAATACAAGCAAAACCATTAATGCATAGATCCAGCCATTACCATACAGTCCAGCATTACAAATATACAAAGCAATAATAAGACCCTTGCTATACTCTTGACTATACAATCTGATTAAATGTCCAATCTCATTAAATGCAGCAAAAAACCCAACCAAAGAGAACTGCAAATAATACATATCAATTTCTCAGAATAATTTCATGCGCTCCTTGGTATGTCACAAATATAAAATTACGCCAAGAATTAGACATTGAGACTATAGTCCACCATGTCACGTATCTAGCTCTCAATTTCTTCTTAAACATATCCCAAATCCCTTCGCTACAAGTTCACAGACTCAGCAAAAACTCATCACATTGAACTAGAATACAAAATATGTTTCCCTTTCACATTTTCGTCAAGAAATAGATCTCGACTAGAGGAGGCTGACGCGTAACGTCAACCATTAAATTGGTTTTAAGTTTTAATTTAAGTTGGCTTGTAAGCCATATAACATATGTATAGTAAATTTAAACTCAGCAATGTATTCACCATCCATATAAATAAATGTTGGGATTGAATTCTGGTACTCAAGAAAACGTGCGCAGAAAATCTTCTCCCCCACACATCATACACAGTTTTTACTGTTTTGACCAAATAAATAAATAAATGGAAACAAATAATGAATTAATTTGTTACTTTTACTTCTTGTATTTGTAGTTTAATGTTTAATTTAAAATTTAGGTTAATTTTGGATAATTCGATTATTTGATTCCAATGTTGAACAATATTATATGAATATATTCAAATATTTCTGAATTTGTGCATTGTGAAATTATGGGATTTAAAACAAATTGCAAGCGGAACAGATTTTAATAGTAGCTTCTTTCATTTTAAATAAAATTTCTTGCAATGTCTCTAACGTTGATAGATTGTTTCGAATATTATATACAATTAAATTATATGGTATTATCAAGATAATTTGAACGCATTTTCTTCAACATGCGTAATGTTTTATCTGCGATTATAGGAATTTAAAATTCTCCCTTACTGATGATGTTCCCTTACTCCTGTATCACGTGAAAATGCATCTTAGATAACTGATATTTATGGCAATGAAATACATTAATCTCAAGACGTCGGTAAATATGTATGTTAGTTTCTTCTAGTCCACAGTCATACGCCTCAACTGACCACCAAAATCGTCATGAACACCACGCGGTACAATAATGTCAGTCATTCTGGTTTTGTCATCATTTTAAAATGACTGCAGAACTGGGTGCAACACTTGTGAGATAGTGCAGAGTATATTCGCAGAATATTCGCTCGCAATGACATTTTAATGACATTCGTTCAATATAAAATCAATATCACAATATTTATTTACTCGTATGGTGAAGCATTAATGGGTTTATGAGTGTTACATTGGTGCAGTATATCCGTCAAAACCCTCCGAAAATAATTTGGTGCAACGTCTTGAACAAATATATTTGGGAAGGGATCCACTGCCATGTTGACAGCCTGACACAGCAGCCTCTTGCCGGTGCAAGACGATGATTTCATATTATAGGCTCTCCTGTGTTTGTCTGATGATGGAGACAACCAATCCCCGAAACTGTAGGAAATCATACAACTGTAGGATAAGACTCACAAAATAAAGTTTATGCAATTGTATATCTATACAATTATTTTGGGACTTCTCAGCTTCAATACTGTCTTAAAGATATTTATAAAAGACAGGCTAATTACATTTCTTCAAAGAGTGCTTCACAGTGCTTCTTCAATAAGTGTAAACCACTTAATTCGCCAGACAGTCGCTGAGCTCGCATACGTAGAGGATTCAATTGAGTGAAATTCTCCTATTGCTCGGACCTCGCATCGAAGTCTACCGAAAAGAAAACTGTCGTACGGCCAAGAAATAGCTGACTTGCTCGAACTGCGAGGGGTGACGTATAATACAAAAGCAACATAATGGAATGAAGGTAATGTTTTTTGCAGTGTAGGTTGGTCCCGGTCGTATAATGTTTGGGTTATAACCGACATTCTTTCGTATATTTACATATATTTAGTATTATTTATATTTAAAATGCACATGTTTCGTTTACTTTCGAATTATTCTCGTGAGTAATAATCGCATCTGTTTTCTTCTATTTAATGCTAATCAAATACAAGGGAATAATACACGCGAGTACTGTGGTCATGGTGGTTTACTTTACGTTGTTACCTGGGAGTAACAGTACTAAATCTTGGGCAATGCCAAACCGTCGGCTGCAAAAAGAGGGAAGTAGGGCGTTGAAGGGCGACCTCTCAAAGACATAGGAAGAGGGTTTCAGGGCTATCAGACTAAAGAGCAAGTGGATGACGCTATCACTCTTGCACACGTAGCGTTCTCCGCGACCGATCAGAAGTTTCCTGGGGGCAATGGTAAGCAAGCGTCATCAGAAAGTTGAGAATTGTGCGCAGTTAATCTGTTGATATGTCATAAACTTTTAGGAGCCAATTTTCATTTAAACTAAAAAACGACAAATTTGGATATTTGAACAAATGTAGTCCAACTTTAAATAAATAGAAATAGTTTCTTTTTTGTCGACCGAAACGAGGTGAGCGCCACCAACCTCGTTAAATTGTGAGTGAGGTCTTGGCAGCTTTCAAGTTTATGCAGCAGACAGAAGAGAACCGCACTGTCTCACGAACGACGTAGACAACTGAACCATCCTGCCACAGTTTTTTAACCAATCTGGTTTAATTTTGTGAGCCATCAACTTTCAAATCCACTAGCCGCCATTCGTATTTTAAGGATATACGCGTACATGGTAAGGTCTTTCGACCCAAATTAAAACTTAACATCTTTCTTGCATTTGTGAGGAGTCGCGAAGCAACTTTATATATATATTACCTTATCTTCGCACATTTTTTGAGCTCCGGAATTACTTCTCCCTCTATTTCGTCTGCATTATAGTTGAACTATCAACGGAAGATAGCAATACGTTATGTGGGCGTTATTGGCAACATTTTGTGATAAGAAATGTTCGTACCTGTGTCACCAAAATTACAATAATTGCATCGACAAACGAGTTACAGAATTTATTTCATAGTACTGGCGAAAAAATGACTCGCACACTTCGTCAATTTTAGCAAAACTACAAGAAAATGGGCACGGGTATTAACTTAGTGAACTCGCCGTGAGACTGCAGAATAAGGATGGAGCTTCGAAGTCCGAGTGGTATTACGACCGGAGACTGAGCGGCGATTCCGTTTCAGGAGTTTAACAGCATTCTCATTAGAGTATATATTACTCAATGGAGAGCACCATCTACTTTGTGTCGTTGCCCCTAGGGCAAGTTGCATTGGGTAACTTTACTTCTCTCGAGAGAAGACGTCATGTAAAAGTTTTGTGCAGAAAAATCTGTCCTTCAATTCACAGTGTTCCACTTTAATTGCTTTCAACGAAAATGGACTCTGCATAGCTCATCGTCGCGGGCGAGGGAATTATTTTTTTTAGTGATGATAATTACGTATTAGAAAATTACTTGAAATTATTTTTAATATGATACAATTCTCTACTTAATTTGCGAAACCAAAATCTGTATTGTCAATATTACATAATTTATTCAAATTCAAATTAATTTATTCAATTAATTTAACAATGTTACATAATTTATTCAAATTCTATGAATTTCCTTTTTTCATTTGAATAAATTATGTGCCATACAGAATCTGGACAATATTATTTGTGGTTGATCACAATTAAATATGGACAGGAAAAGTATACTTTTTCCACAAGCTGTTTTTATATTGATTCACTTTTCCGATGAAATGCTGATATTCCTAATTATTCTTTCTTTCTATACTGCTCCATTTATTTTGCGAAAAACTTTCGTGGGATTTATAGGAAAACGAATCCAGTGCATTGATCAGACTGCTTGATTTCATCTCTGAGTACCGAAAATCAATCAATGAACTGGCAAGCAATGCATAAACTTTGCGAAACACTTCGGGTCTAAGTTATAGGTTGTCACTAGTTTTATCACATTTTATTACCTTATTACAATTAAGTTTTTATTAATATGGGTATTAATACTTCTTGATGCAATTACTATTAATATTTTTATTCCCTGTACAATTATTGTATTTTAATTGCATTTTTTGGTTTTTGTTATAATTTTAATAATTGTTATTAACTGTTGCAGAGTTATACCCAAAAGAAGTTAAAATAAATTAAATAGTCTAACTTCAGTTTGAAAGTATGGAAATTAAAAATAATTTACAAGATGTTGCTTTAGGTTTGTCATGATGTTATTTTTACACAGGTATTTGTTTTAATATAAAGAATTTATGAGTATATTGGTCGGGATATTTTAAATAGTGTCTTAAAGTGAGATTATATAATATATATCATGCATATACATCAGCGTCACGTTTGGAGTTCGATAAATCCGATTTATAAAACTTTGGAGATAAGTTAACGAGTAAACGAATCTAACAAATAAAATTCTGTTGTGAATGTGCAATACAGAATTTTTTAACATATCTTTTGTATTGTAGTGTTTTATTAACAAAATATGATACCGTAAAATAATAGTACTTCACAGTTTGTATGAAAATTTCTTTTAAATTCCTTAAAAAATACACTAGACAACATAAACTGTATATATTCAATTGTTCGCGTCTGTTCAATGTTAGAGTTTTTAAAATTTTGCATTTTATTGACTTACTTTTATGGTCGATTGCCAAAAACTAAAAGTGAGGATCAAGACGGCAGTAGATGAAAAGTTTGCCAGTCTGTTGACCCATTCATGAATTTTTGAGATGGGCGATAATAGACTGGGAGGAAAAGAAGATTAGCTCGGGTCAATGATTGCAATTGGATTAAGTGAGGATTTTTAAAAAATATGTCGTGGTGGTTTGCGTAAGTATTTTCCCAATGGAATTGTATGGGATTTTCTCTTCACGAGGCCACGTTTGGTAAAAAAAGAGAAAAAAGTCGGGTGGTAAAAGTGTTTGTCAAATGTTATTTTGTTCCTTTTATCAACGAGCTGTGTGATACAAAAATTAATAATTCCATGAAAAAAGGATCGTTGATCTAACAATTCCAATGCAGATATCAATAGTTTCATCATTAACAATACACTTTAATATACTTTCTATATTTCATATTTCTTTCACTATAATACTTTTCTTAGAAGTGTTGTCTTAAAATGCATTTATAAAAAGAAGGGTTGCAAGATATTACATGTTATATTGTCAAAATAAACGTGCTAGTGTAATGACAACCACCTGTTTGCATAACATTATTGTTTCAAAACGATCTTATTTCCATGCACATGATACTTTAATAGACGGTATCGTATGATTATCCATTATACTTCAGTCGATTGAGAATCGTGTATGCGCAGGAAATGGAATGAAGTTTTTTATGGCTGCTTGGGGTGAGATACGTGTCGCATGTATCGGAAAATGATTTAGACCGTTGTGTGTGGAAGGGGTTTCGATTTGAGATTCACGCACATAACTGCATGTCACTTAGCTGGTGTGTTCTAAGTTTATGATACAGACGTCGCGTGGAAGGCAATGTAACAGCCATATTACAGTATTGCATCCCTAATTTTGTGTTTAATTACGCAAGAAAAGATAATTATTGAATGAGTTAATATAATGCAAATAAACACGTTTGTAGTATATACGTACGCATTAGTTATTTGCGCGTATAATTATTCGCATACTATTTCCCCCATACTTAAGGAGGCCTATGCCTAAATGTGTAATTTACTTTCAAGTATTCTTTTCTGAAAGTCGAATTTAACTGTAGATAAATGTGTTCATTATTTCTGTTCTTGTGACATATATCATCATATAATCTTGTTACAGTTTTATTAAACTTATATTACTATCATGGTATTCATAAAGATTCTGGGACGTTATTTTGAGTAACATTAATTTTACAAATAGACAATGTCGGCACGCGTCATCGGAATAGATACTGGTGAATCATTATTCTTCTATTAATTGTGTGTATAGTTTTGTAAATTAAACCTTTAAACATAAAATTACATTTAAGGATTTTTTTAAACCAAAATTTTCATTTATAATTTGTTTTTTGTTGTCTTCATATTTATGATGTTCAAACACAGTTATCATGCATATGTATATATGTTAATAATGCAAATTATATTGAGTTACGTATTTTCCGCAAAATCAAACTCGAACACTTGTGCTGGAACATTGGTATATAAATACGGAGAAGCACTGTGAATTATGGCTCCACAATAAGCGATTCATTTTAACACGTATCTCTTTGAACAATACTTTCCATTCAACGCTGGTTTACAGTCGACAGTATTTCCACGACTTTGATCTTTGTCACCAAGTGAAGAATTAAAATCACTTTGTTCATATACTACTTATCCTTTCACATCTTTTTCTATTGAACTAACAAAGTTCCACCGTAAATTACATTTTCACGCGGAAAAGGGACTGCTGCCATAGTGTCTTCTGGATCAAAAGGAGAATCTGTCATCCACAGTCACGACTTACCTTTGTATCTTGAAATGATTCACATTTCGTAAATTATTTCGTTTCTTTGCAATAATTACTAATGCATTACTCTTTGCTGTAACTGACGCCAACGGGTGTTCCAGTATAAAACGGAATAGCTGTTTGTAGCTTAAAAACCTCCATACAAAATAATATTTTTTTTATTCTGTGACACACAAAGAATTCCTGCTTTCAGGAAATAATTACAAACATTTTAATAAACTCCAACAACAAATTAATGAATGTGTGATAAAAATTCTATATCGTACTGGACTTGAGACAACCGCCTTTTTGACGAGATTAAATAAGGGAGTCATTGATCTAAAAGTGAAAAAGGTACTCTTGAAAATGCAGGCCGCGTATAAAATCACCCCCGGCATTTCTGGGGGGTAAAGCGTGCTCAATTAGTAAAAAAAGCACTTTCATAATATTTCCAGTAATTATATTAAACATATAGCATAATTGCATTAAAATATAACAAACGAAATCATATCATGAATTATTAATGAAGAAGAGAGTCTATATACACAAAAGTTTTCGAGAGTCCATGATACTTATGATAAGCAAAATTGCATTTCTCGTCATTTTTTCATTGTGTACTTAATATTTTCTTCTTGTATTGGATTTTGGTGCGCTCGTCAATAGATATCACTGAGTTCACAGCTTTGAATTTCGTCAAAGGCACGGATTTTTCCCCGAGTGGCCGTGTTTTCGCCGTGTCGTTTCGCTTTTATGATTATAAAGGGCACCGTCCGTCCGTCGCGAATCATAACATTTAATCATCTCTATCCATTTAGAGTTTTTTATGTTCATGTGCGCATTATCACCTAAGCATTACCAAAACACGTGTTATCACGACCATTACACCGGCTGAGGTGGCTCAGGGCATCAACAAATGTCACTCCAGTGCCTCTGATCGGAAGATTCGAGTCCCGACGTTGGCAGCATTGTCGACACTAACTGCATAGCTAGGGGCTTCAGTCGTCGTCTAGAGGAGAATTCCAGTAGCTGGCTGCTCTGGTCGGTATTTCCCGTGGTTTCTCCTATCGACACAAGGCGAGTACCGTAAGGAAACAAGCCACGGGCCGTGTACGATCTTTCTCTTTCTTGTTCTATACTCAATCGTTATTACACACACATGCAGTACTCTTATCACACTTGTCGGGAGACCAGACGGAGCTTAGAACGTCCCGGCTGGGGCGGTGCCCTCGCTAGTGAGAAGTACCTGGTTGGGGAAACTCCCGCAAGCCGATGTGTAGGGCGGTGCCAGATCTCGGCATCCAGCGGGAAAAGATCACAGCAATCGCTCACGATAAAAATCATGCACTACATTTACGGAACTAATCGCCTTAGTGGTTGACGCGGCTCGGACAATGAAATAAACAATGATCATTACCTTAATCTAGACATTATTTAATATTTAAAAATATTCTGTTGAATTTGATGGTGTCCTCATTGAAGGGCACGTGTCGATGTCGGATGCACGAGAGAGGTGTTTGGTGTGCGCAGGGCCTGTTCTCGCGCATCACGTTCCGCGAGCCGCTCTTCCTGGGCGGTCCCGGCAACACCACTGGATTGGCCGACAAGCTGCCCACCGAGGACGGGCTGCGTGGCTGCATCCGCCGTCTGGAGGTCGGCGACCACGCGTACAGCTTCAGCCTGGCACCGCTCGGGGACGCCGTCAAGGGCTTCGACGTCGGTGAGTGCCTCCTCCGGTCCAAATCCTTCGCTCGGCTCTCTCCGCCCTCCTCCCCCCTCCACCCCCTGCCCGTTCCACGATGCGTCTCGCGCGGACTAAACCTCGTCCGTCTCCGGTTAAGCCCGCTCCGCCCCGCCCGCCCCGCCCCGCTTCGCGTTCACGCCGTCACCTCGACGCGTCGTCCTTCTCCCCACCCTCTGATCCGCTCTGACTCGTGCCTGCGCCCTGCCACGCCTCCGCGCCCCGCCCCTTCGCTGCTTCTCTACCCTCCCTCGCCCATCTCCGGCTCGGCCTTCTCGACGCCCGCAAAACCGCTCGCCGGTGGCGCTGCGTCGACGCCCGGCTCTCCCCTCCCTTCCTCTCCCACTTCCCGCACACCTTACTCTCCCCACCCTCGGCGTCGCTGCGTCTCGCTTCCTTTGCGGCCTCGCCGCTTGCGTCGCGTCGCCCCTCCTCCTCCTTTTGGCTCCGCCGCAGTAGGCCACTCCCAACCCCATCTGGATGCAGGGCTGTTGGCGTGCATGCATTGCTGTGTATGCATGTATGCATGAAGGCCCATATATATCTCCACCTCAAAACCTACCTCTCGCAACTCAAGATATGTAAATTTTGTGACTTAGGCATTGCATTGATGCTGCAGGACTATTTGTTGTGTATGTTCTGTTATGAGAAAAAATCATATAGTTATGAGGGTGACGATGTACCTAACCGGGAATGTTTGTGTCGAACATGGTTAAATATTAGTGCTGTATGCGTGTCGACAAACATTAATTATGTGTACTTTTTGTATTTTCCACTGGTAGGTATTTACAAAATCGTATTAACGGCTTACTATCACCGATCGAAACTCGCAAATCCATGCACCGTTAACTAAGAATAAACAGACAAAATACATTTTAAGAGCGAATGCATGAACACAATAAATTAGTGTTAAAAAATACCAAACTCATTAAAAACAGAAAAACAATATTCTTAAACTCACCCGAACAAATTGTAATATGTTGTTTCACAACTAAATCATTTTTCTTTACTAAAATTCTATTAGATGATGACAGTAGAACTCTGAAATATACATTTACATATTTTTAAATGTGTTCTGTATAAGTGATATAGAAAAGTGCTGTATTGGGCAATATAAAAATTTGGCAAGAACCTTTTCCTGTGTTGTATAAAACAAAATTGTGTTCCGAGAAAGTCTTAAAGTTAATGCTAAAACTCTAGAAACAGTCTTATTTATCCGTCACAAATCATCAGCATATTGCCCGAAAGCAAATTTAATCTCCATTAAGCAGTAAGTCGCCCGAAATATGGCTCTTTTTAGAGACGAAGGGCTCCTACAGAAACTTCAAGTTCAGCTTCACCGATATGAGTACATCTTTCTTGGTCGTTAATTGCAACGACCGGCCAAAATACAGCAGTCATCTATTACCCCGCGGTTCTTTCTCGGTGACAGTTAGGAAAACAAATGACGGCAACCAATCACAGAAACGAACGGGCGGCCTGTTGCTCGCGGTAACATTACGACGTTGCGCGACCTCCGGGAACGAGCTCTGCTCGCCCCCATGTGGGCACGGCAACGTCGCATTTCGACTTTGATTTGGACGGAGCTGTCAAGTTAGAATTACTGGCACACAATGCGGTAATTGTACCGTAATTACATTAATAGTAGGTATGCTTCTATTGTTCGGCCAACGTCAGTCGATGTGTGGAAGGAAACCACATAACGGAAACCACAACGCCACAAAAGAGACAACTATAAAACAAATCCCCCTCAGAGGTCATCCCTGACCACGTCATGATCCGAATTCACGCTGAAACAACATACGGGTGATTTGCGGGTATCCATTTACACATATCTCATCCAATATAGGCACAGTGTTAACTTTTACCTCCAATGTATCAGGTACAAAACGTTTTATAGATATGGATCTTTAAAACCGATTTTTAAATTTCGATTTATATGTACGGAAATTGCTCGCAATTCTGTCACCTTCTCCAACCTAATTTTCAACTAGATTTAATAATGATAATTTGTGAAACTTTGAATTCTCGTGTTTTTTACGTTCTAGCCTACTACGTATTTACGTAGTGGCAGTCGTCTTTCCTTAGCTTATGTTATACTGATGCAAAGGATTAGAAAGATATAAAAACATGATAATTTATAACTAAATTCCGAAATCAGTATATTATTGGATGTTACAACAATGTATACAAACGTATAATAAACACTAAAATAAATGCACAGAACTGTTGCTGTCATTTTCAAGGTATATTTAAAGTCAAGATGAGCTAAAGGCGCAAAAAGGGTTTTAATTTTTTTAATTGGAGCCCAGCAGTCGAAAAAATCTGAAAAAAATTCACAACTTGTGTTTTAAGGAAAACATTTAAGATTTTTTTCAAGCCTGTTCCATGGTTCTAAGACAATACAAATTATTTTTGTTATTTTTTCAGAAATATGTTTGTATTTAAATTTGGGTTATAAATTGTCCTCTTGTTTATCATTTTTTTCTCAGTCAGATAAAATAGTTTTAAACAGTTGCCGAAAATATAAAACAAAATAACACGTTTTTGGCTGTAGAGGGGTGTGGGTGTTGGGACGGGCGTTAAGAAACCTTTCAAAAAAATTATATTATGTTATAATCACAATGTAACCACTCATATGACATTTGGTTTAGGGGAACTTTTTACCATCTTATCCTGGGGTATCCTTTGTCCTCGCATGGAGAGGCCGCCGAAGTTGAAAAAGGTACAGGTCCCATTTTTGGCAAACTGCAAATTTCCCAATGTTGCATATAATTTACGTATGAAAACTACCTTATTGATGATAGATATTTTTCATGAATTTAATCCATTCTAAAAAAATCGATTTTTAAGAACTGTCATATACAATTTGAAAAGAACAGTAAGAGAACAGTTTTGGCGTAATTTATGAAGTGAAAGACAAATATTTTGTCAAAAACGAAACCTTCAAAAATATCAATATTTTTTTCATGAATTTAAATATCAATATATTTTTGATATTTGTTCTATATTTTTTTCTCAAAAACATGTATAATAATGGTTCAGATTCCATCCACTCTCTGAATTTGCAAAAATTGCACAAGTTGAAAATAATACGAGAAAGTGTGTGCTATTGCAGCACTAGTAGTTTCATTACTCACACATTTGATTTGAGGGTGACTGAAGTTGAAAAATTTTCCCGCAATGTCGCTTACAGTAGGTACGCTTCTGTTGTTCGTCTTACACCAGTCTACTAAAATCTAATACATTTTATCTTGAAGGTTCAACCCAAAGGGCTTTAATACATTCTTGAGCAGACGCATCATTAGTAGGTTTGCCTATATTAGGCAAACTGACGACTGATTCGCGAGGTATGTGAAATGAAAATGTATAATCCTGTCCACGTAATATTATTTGGGTGTCTCTGAGTATTACTGAGACTTTCTTTCTAAACGTATTGCAACACTGCGCCGGAAAGATACATTTATTGAAGGTGAGCGAAGCTCTGGAAAGGCCCAAAAAGTTCGACTCTGATCCTCGTGCTGGGCTGGGCCGTGCTGTGCTGTCACCGGGAATCAAACTCGCTGCTGCACTCTGGCCAGACGCTTCGGTTCCCACCCCTCTCCTCCCGACGTGGCCACTCCAGTGGTCGCTCCGCGCCGACCGACGTCATCGTCTGTCACCACTATCCCGCCCTCTTCGCCGCCGCACTCGGCTTCCTCGGCGTCCGAGCACATGTCCACCTCTTCCGATTCCGTTGCTGCCGGCAGGGTCACCGTCGCAACGTCGCGCTGTCTCTTGCCAATGCTCCCGAGTACAGCCATCGTCTTACTAAGCGTCCCAGTCGATACCCTTAGTTTTTGTATATGCAACAACTGTCCTCCCAGGAATATACCCTCATCAACATCTCCGATCAGATGTCTCGTTTTTATCGCCCCCTAGTAGACAGCGATTCGACATTAGGCTGTATCGTAACTGCCATCTCTGACACGCCAACATTAAGCTATCGTTGCCTCTCTAATTAATACCATCTCTATCGTTACCTGCGTCATTGTTGGTAACTGCGTCTCCATCGTCACCAATGCAGCTACAATCACCACCATCTCCACGTATTCCAATACCGCTTTATTCGCTGTCTCAGCCCTCGAACCGCCCCCGACACACGCACAGCCAAAGCTGAGTCACACGGCCGACCACGCTCACAACGGCACCTACACACGTAATTTAATTTAATTTGATTTGATTTGATTTTTTTTTCGCCAAAGAACAGTAAAACACTCACACCCTCATCCACTCTCGTACTTATCCACATTAAAACTCACACCGATACACTCATATCTACACACACTCAAATTCAGTTACACTCAATCACTCACTCATCCACTCACATTTCACTCGAGGGACACTCACATTCCACTCACACCCACACCTACAGCAATAGCCACCGTTAACACCTCGGTCACCGCAACCTCTATCACTACAAGCCCCTTTATCGGTTCCGTCACTTCTAGCTCTACCGCCACCCCTTAACGCTGCGACCATTCCCACCATTGACCAAGGCCTTGACCACCGCCGCGCCGGAGCGTCGACAAGGCTCTCCAAGTAACGAGTTGCCAACAAGTTGCCGGGTAGACCTCTTGGCCGCTAGGGACGGCGCCGTCCTGACGCGCCGCTGCGGCCCGCGCCTTCCAAATGGTCCGCCGCTGTTTCTGACCACGTACGACCTGTGCTTGGCGAGGCGAGAACAAATGGTAGGAGGGCCTCTAAATTTTACGTGATTAAATTAAATGAAATTAAACTAAAATGTCTCGTTGTCAGGCGTAGGACAATGCATTATTGAAAATATATTTGAGTCGTGCTGACAGTGATTGTGATCGTCAATAGATGATTTTTAATTTCTCTTTGAACAATCAGATATGTCAGTTCATAAATACACCACACACACGTTTTGTTTTATCGTCCTATTCAATTTTTTTGCATAAAACCCTTTTCACTGGTGTAGTACACATCTCAATGTGATCTCAATAATTTTTCGTTCTGTACAAATAGAGCAACTGATTTTACAACTAGTCATAAATAAATGATTTTACTGCCGTCGTATCAACGTCAATCGTCGAATTAAAGAAAAATGCATTACCGTGTGTCCAATGCAATATCACGTGTTCCTGAAAACAGCCCCCTAACGCGTTGCGCGCGCTGAGGTTCTTTTTTCGCTTGAAGGTGTCCTCTCATTTCCCGGCCAAGACGTCAACCATTTCCACTGTGTGAGAAAAGAAAAATTGAATCTTTTCTGACTTTCTCAGAACCGTAACAGCCTCTCAGAAACCGCTGAATGCTCTCTTCGTTGTCGCATTTCAAAGACGGCCACTTCATTTGTGAAGTCAAGGCGCTGCTCTCGCAACTTCATTTCGTCCATATTTTCCCAACGTTCACAATCCCTGTTCGTTAGGTTTCCTTTTGCCAATACGGCAACGCCAATCACCAAGAGCTATTCTGTTCTCGTGAAGGAGGAAAAAAACGACTCTTTCAAAATCCGTTATTACTCACCAAAGGTTTTACAATGAGACTGTTTTCCTATTATCGATAATATTTTGTAGGTGTATTGAATAAATCAATAATTTATTTTTATGACCAATTGTGTGATAAACGATGAGTAAAAGTCAGACAGACATTTTAAAAATTCACATTCATAAAAATTATCAAATAAGAGACATTCGTTAAGTTATTAAATTTCGGTAAGTATTCAGTATTATTTATTAAATCTGTATTAATAGAAATTAATAGGAATCAATAAATTAGGAATTAATTGATTGAGTTTCTCGGTCCATCAACTGCTATTGATATTAGTCCTATGAAGGTTGGGTGTCCGAGATGTTGCGGTGACTCCACCGCAGGAACGTGAGATACGGCGTCAGACTACACAGCTTGCGGGGTTTCCCCTGCCAGGTATTTATCCCCAGTGGGGCACTGCTACAGTTGGGACAAGCTCTATAATTTCGACATGTAAAGAAGTGTGGGGCGTGCAAGTGTAAATATATGTGTAAGAGGAAAGGAGAGGACTAGAATGAGGAAGGAACGATCGCGCGCATCCTCGATCCTTAAGGTACTGCTCCAGTATTCGCCTACTATTGATTGAGAAACAACAGAAAACTACCGATCAGAGCAGCCGGCCACAAGAAATCTACTCCTGACAGTGGCTGGAGTGAAGCGTTGTTGCCAACTGTAACGCTACCTCTGAGTCAACTCATCCGATGTTATAGAAACTCGTGAATAAATGAAAATTCTCTTTATGATGGCCTCCGTCGGAGATGCAATGACTTGTAGCAACGACCTAGCGCGCGCAGCTCAAGGATGCAGCGCAAGGATTCCAGTTTCGCGTAAAGTACCGTGCTTTTACCGTTCTTTTGTTGGTTGGTAGATTTTCACCATGTATCTCCCTTGAAAAATAATTCTATTCACAATGATTTACCTCTCTTCATTCACCTATCATCATCACATGTCATCACTCACCCAGTGCAAAATAATGGGGTCATAGTAAGAGTTAATTTCCTATAAATAATTACACATATCTCGAGAACGAAATATGATAGTACCAATCGGATTCCAATTTTTTTAACCCTTCGATGAGACAATAAAAATGGAAACATTTGCAAATTTATAAACAATTTCCAACTTTTGCAAATCTAAAGACGAGAGATTCTCCCGATTTCCCAGAGCAGAAAACCGCGAATTAACAAATTTTCAATAATTTATAATTTTATAAACGAATTCGAAATATGTGGTAGAACGGTCGGGAAGTCTCCGCAAATAGTGCCTGAAATGAACATCTAAAAATAGCTGTTTTGACAGGAGTTACAAATCGATTGCTAAAAGTTAGAATATTGTAGCTAAAATGCTAAATATTTACTGGTCTACTGACAGTAATTTTGGACGGAAAACCCTGGTTAGAAATATTTTTTCGTCGTGGCGTACGCGCATGCAAAATCTCTCCTTCGGCAGGGAGATATGACGATATTTCCACCTCGTGCGTAAACGAACTAGCCCCCTCCCCCTGAGACAGCGTCTTTCTACCCCTTGGGATTTTACACCAATCACAGACAACTGTAGTTCTACGTCCTAGCGATTGCACAACGCGTCCCTCCTTCTGCCCTCCCCCTGGCCACAGGGTGTCCAAGTTTGTCGGCGCGGTTGGGAAGAGTTTTGCCGGTAAATTTTTGTGATGGTGACTGTATTGCATTTCCTTTCAGAACATTTCATTTCATTTTTCCTGGATTGCATTTCCTTTCAGAACAGCAAAACAATATAAGAAAACTTCAAATCACGGGTATGATCGTCCATCTAGCTTCCACGCGTATCACTCTACACATACGCATTAATCATCTGGCGTCCCGCCAGACACCTCCAGACCTCCTACCGGCCGGCTTTTCCGTACTTGCGATTCTTTCCGCTGGGACAGATAGGGCTACGTTGTTTTTTGAAGAACTCATTCAACATTCACTATGTTGATTCAATTACACCACTGTTCTCTACATCCATTGATACTAAAATTAGTCTTTAAGATGAATATGAGTAGGCCCGGCAACGTCGGAATTTCCACGGAGAAATTACGCATGAGGATGGTTGCGATTTTTTTTCAACGTCGGATAAGCGTTGATTGATGAAACTATCACTAAGGGTTTAGAAACATTCTAATAATAAGTCTTAAAAGTAGAAACTATAACTTCGTACCTACACAAAAACGGAAAATGACGGTGAGTTCCAACTGTTAATAAGTAGTATACGACTGTTGATAAACCACAGTACTTAATCGAAGGTACTGATCTGAAAAGAAAAGAACCTTTGGTGAGAGTTTCTCTTTACTCCACATTCTCTAGGCTTGGCAAAGGTTTGTATCTTCTTGATGGGTTAGATGGGTGAAATTGACCAGGTCTCCTTCACCACTAGGTAAATAGTTTCTTCCTAACAAGAAATTTCCTGGGTAAAGATGGGTATGGAAAAGACTTCGTAATAAAACAATCTCCCCCTTGACTTGCATATCTTCTGAGCTATGGGAAATGATATATTTCCATGATAATAAGCACAATACTCTTCTTGATGACATTTAGGAACCTGTAGAACCTCTTTAAGGCAGCTGGTAATACGTTAGATTTCAACAGTAAGCCCTCAGTTTTGAATTTGATACGTTTTAAATTATATTTCTTTAAGACTTCAGACTCAGCTTACAGGGCTGACTACCCACTTATTTCTACCAGGACCAAACTGATAATTCGGCTCATTCTACAAGGTTACAATATATGTTTTATACTTCCTCGTTGTGCGATAAGTTGAAATAAGGCCTCAACAACAACAACAACAACAATAATAATAATAATAATAATAATAATAATAATAAATGTATATATAATGATTAATTTCAATTAATTATATTCATTATTATTTTTCGATTTTTTGGGGATATCTGGATTTGATACATGGATATGCAGCATTGCGACCTAGACTGGAGATTGAGAAGCACAGAGAGGAGGAAATGTTTTAATAAAAATTGTGAGCTTTGTGTGTTATGCGTTTCCTTAATGTAGGTTCATTTAATTCTCTGTAAATCTGGATGTTTGTAATGAACCAAGGGGCATTTAAAGTTTTTAATCACTGCTATGCTCGAGGCGTAAGACTTCATCTATGCTCACAACTACTGATGTTGGTTATTTTTTTTATTTATTTGATCTCTAAGTAAAATTAATATTCAATGTCTTTATGGTAATCTAGATCAACATCAACATAAAGACACGTCTCGAGCTAAAGCGCACAAACTCTTTCTAAAATGTCCCATTTGTAACATTTGTTTAGTACGAAACTTCTGTTTAAAATTCGATGTGCACTCAAATATAAAATATTTTTATTAAAAACTCTGAATGAGAGAAAAAAGTAGGTTGCTAATAACGAAAGCACCCGTTTTCAAAATATTTAGAAGCGAAATCAGCGTAGATGCATATATTTGTGTTACTAAATAGACTCTAATTAGTAATTCCTTTGAGATACCGGATGATGTAAGGCTTAATTTGATATTAGCAGGAAATGGAATATTACCATTCGAATGCTTCTATAATACGTGTAATTGAGATATCACTAATCAATTATATTAATCGATTATGGCATACCACTACTAAATAATATTGATTATTGTTAGTGGTTTTCAACAGGAATGATTCTATTGGCCTGTTATTGAAAATAATTTGTTGTTTGTAAACCTATTGGGACGCACTGATCAATGATGGGGTTGATTGAGCATTTTGTTTTTAAATTATTGTGTATATACTTATTTATTTAATATACTCATTTATTTATTACAATATACTTATATTAATAAATACACTAATTTATTAATTAATTGTGGAACTGGTTTTTGAATTATACTAAAAGCTGTTATCATGATGCTATAGTTCGTATTACAATTGCACTGTACTTTACAGGACTTAAGTCCCAATTTTAAGAGAAAGTCAAAATTCACAAAATTTAAATAATTACATTTAAAATCGTCAACGTCATCGTTTGTAATACTTTTTTTCTTTGCAAATAATTAATATATAAATGACTTATGCTCCTTTTTTCTCTTCTTCAAATATTTTATGATTTTTGTTCATCTATTTAACGTACTTTTATACAAGTTCACATAGAATACACGTGTGTCACAGAATGCATGTTGCAAACTTCTAGGGCATGTAGTGCAACGAAGAAAATAACTTTTTGCAATGAGTATTCGATAAATTTCATAAATAAAAGTTGTACTTTACATTTGGGGTTTGTTCGTGATCGGTAGGCACCGTTTCATTTGTCGGTGCTCGGTAGGACCAAGAGATTTCTTTGCCTCAGAGCCAGTAAAAGAATCAAATCTCATGTGCACTCTGTTTAAAGAAATTGAGAAAACTTCGAGTTTTTCATAGCGCCTTTAAAAACAAAAATACTCCCCAAAATTAAAATTTCCATTGAAATTCGAGACGCTGCAGCGGCTGAGGTGTCTGAGGGAATCAATTGATGTCACTGTGCCTCTGAGCGACAGGTCCTAGGATTCCAGTTCCGACAATGGTATGATTTTCGACACTAGTTAGCTACCTAGGTCGAGTCCAACCACTGTCTCGAGGAGAATTCTAGAGGCCGACTGCTCCAATCGGCAGTTTTCCGTGTTTTTTCAGATCGACAATCAGGGAATTCCCGAGAAATAGCCTATCCTAACAAACAAGTCACGTACCGCAGGATCTCTTCGTCCTCTTTTTCTTATCACTTATTTACACACATGTATACTTGCACACAGTATTACTACCACATGTCAGCATACCGGTTGGGAAGCTTTAAGCTTTCACAAATGGCGCGGTGCCACGCTGGTGAGAGATACCTGACTCGGGAAAACCCGAAACCCGACGTGTATATAGGCACCAAATCTAGCCGTCCAGTGGGGGTAGGAACACCGTCACCCGTGATAATGCACTTCATTTACGGAACTAATTATCATAGCACTTGACGTACCCGGAAACTCGAAATAACCAATTAATCAATAGATGGGGCCGTGACATCACCCACATCAAACTGGAAATATAAATTTTGGTTAAAATCCTGAGTAAATGTTTCGGCGTTAAAATTGCTCAGGGACGAGCAGACCGGCAATTGAGCAGATGTTCGCAGCAATATTTTTTCAGCAACAAGGACCCACAGAATGTTGCTTCTGTCCACACTGTGTATTCGAGAAAGCATTTTAAAACATACAAGTCCAAGAAAAAACGCTTTTTTCGGAATCTCAGATCCACAAATTATCTTTTTCTCAGAAAATGATCACTTAGCATGTAGCATTACATAACTCTCTCTTTCTACAAAATAGATGTGAGAAAATTAAAAAAACAACACAATTCCAATGAACTTCAATAAACATTGGAACCACTCCGGGAAAGATGTAAAAGAAGAAAGAACCATCCTTCACTGTCCGTTGTATGCAAATCAAAGAAATAATAGTGCACTTCCCTGATTTTTCTAATTGAGCAATATGAGAAGACCAGTTTCGGCAAATGCGAAGAATTGCGAACGGGAATTTGAGGAAAAACGTTTTGTTTCCATGCGTGTCGATTGCATCTATGATTTCAAACATTAATTGGACTTTTAGACATCGTATATAGACATTTCTCATTACAAATTTAATTTAAGACAAAGTTGTAAACATTTTACATTGATTATACAAAAATTAAGAACCTTACCTACCGCTAACATGTGCATGAATTCAGTACAGTACTACTACCAGTTACAACTTGTAACATCAATCTACTCTTCCACATTACCTTCACCATAGATTTACCCACAATATAGGGGACCAAATTTCTTGGACTGCAAGTAGTAATACAAAATTATACTATACAAATAATGCGTATTTTTATAAAAAGATAATATCAATCATTAATAGAAAATGAAATGAACTAACCAAACCTTGAGACAATGCTAGCAATACAGTTTCATTGATAATATTTACATTACATTGTTTTTGGCATACATATCAAATAATCATTATATTCCCTTTCATGAGCTTCCGTGAGTTTTTCGGAAAGCGACCTCGGAATAGTTTTATAGTTTTTTTTATCTCTTCCGGGATATTTTCGCTTACATTCCCCGTACCCTCCTCCAATTGATTCTGCTGCGATCACAAACACTTACAATGACAAAAATCGAGTTACAGATCCTCTCACATTACAAACCGAGTGAAGATAGCATCTAGTTCATTAGTAAAAATTAAACATAAATAATTAAAATTAGGTAGTAAAAAATTTTGTATGTGCCACGGCAACGGGTATTTACTTGTTCTATTTATCTCAGGCAACAAAAGGCCTAAGGGCCAAAAGACTTGAGACATTTTATCGCTTGAGTTTATTAGAAATATCATAACGCCCTTGGTACAAAAATATTTTTCTCGAACGAAATTATTGTTTTATGCCCTATTCAGATACCTTTCTCTTACTTGATCTGATTACTTCGTCAAAAAAATCTATCATAATCGTGCAAAGTCAATCTCTTCACCCACCGAATGTAAAAATAACTGTTTTACCGCTTCATTCCACCATGAGATAAATATTCACTGAAATATTTATATTTGAGTCATATCTTTTAGCTTAAAAGTTCATAAACATAAAGGACGTAATAACTCATTAAAACGCGTCACAAAAAATAAAGCGCAATATAGCATACTTGTTGAAATTATAAACCACAACCACTGTATACAAATAAAATAATTTGTTTTTTCTAATAATAAATCAACGTATGCATTTGTATTACAGTAAACTTCATTAGCACGAAATCGCTTAACACGAATTTCACTGTAACACGAACAAAATTTCGATCCCGGCAAGGGATTATGATAATACAGGCATTTATAATACTCGGATAACACGAATTTTTATAACAGGAACTCTGATTTTTTGGTCTCTTGGAATTCGTGTTAATGAGGGTTTACTGTAGTAGCACTTAGTGTCGACTCGTCCCTGAATGTAACTGAGACATCTTTCGTTGCAGCTGTGAAAACATACTCGTGGCATTTGCCAAGACTACAATCTTCCACCACGCCACTTAAGCTTAAGGAAAGGCATTTACAATACAACATTGCTATAGAGGTAGAGAGCCAGCTAACAACTGTGAAACAGTTCTATTTTAACATTTTCATGAAGTATCATGCAATAAAAACATTCTGTCCAAAGGCCATTCCGGTTAAATGAACTGTACGTAGGTCTCCGCCCTTTTTTTTCAATTAACGTGCCTTCTGCAGAGCCATACGTCCGAGCTACGTGCCTCGGCGCGGGACTAGTGACGATCGATCACATTGACATGTTTATCAGTATCTGCCAGGCGCCTTTCCACGTCGGCTGCTTCTGCTGGGCCGCGCTTGCTGTGAAGCATGTCGTCTGCCCCGCGACACGGCGAAGTGCTGCGGATTGTCTATTCTGACGTCATCTCACGGCGCAGACGGCAGACAGCAGGTGCTCTGGGAGCGGCGACATTCCGCGTGACTAGAGAGCAAAATTTACATCTCCCATGTAAATTGGCTTGACCTCCGCAATCAAGCCTTGCGTATAGAATAACTTTGTGCATCGCACTCGTATACGGAAATTGTTACGTGAATTAGAACAACGAATCCGTGTACGTTACGGATTCTGAGTACTACCGAAAATTTTCAAAAGGGTAGGCCCCGAATCAGATTGCCTCATTGAAAAAACAAATTCAATACCACACAGAAATTATCTAAAAATTGAAGGGAATGAAAAAGAAATAAAAAAAGATTTAGTAAAATACTAGCGGGGGAAAGAGTTATATAAAGAGACTCTTTAAGCTCTATTATATTTGACATGTTTATGCATGGATTAATCTAAGAAGTGAAAGATGTAAAATAATAGTCAATGAATAGAAGTACTGTAGGTTTAAAATATCTTATGCAGACCCCTCTATATGATAAATTATAACGAAAATGCATGAAAAAGCTTTCAGTGATTATTGTTTCAATTCAGGAATGTGTGCAACAAAAAGTGTAATGCGAAAAAATGGAAAGAGAACAAACCAATAAATTACTATTACATTACAACCTATGAACTGATTATGAGGTTGATAAAAGATGAGATAGGTAGATAGATTACCTTTGGACAAATTTCGCTAATGAAATGACAGATGATGTTTGAATAGAACAGTCGTTGGTAAATTCGTCCATAATTGATCAACCTAGTACGGAGAAAGGAATTTATCTTTGAAAAACGAATATTAATCGTGTATAAAGGTAGAATAAGACCCATTATACCGTGTGCCTAAGCTGCCAAAGTTATACTAGATTCATTCGCTGTTAAATGCAAAAGATTAACAGTGGAAACGATCACAGTAAGGAAGACACGAAGAAAAAAGTTTTGAGAGAATGCCCAATACTAATATCAGAGAAACTTGCGAAGATCGTACACTAAGTCATGAAATTCCTTAACTGCTTCAGAACGTGACTTGTCAAACATCTATTACATAGAATTGACTAAAAGTCGCATGATACTTCATGAAAATGTTGAAATAGAACTGTTTCACAGCTGTTAGCTGGCTCTCTACCTCTATAGCAATTATGTTACTGCATTATTTGGAATTTTCCTCTACATGTTTATTGGCAAAAGGTTATTATTTTCAACCTCTCTACATGTCGTAGAAGTTTTTGTCATTTATTCAGAGACAGCATGTAAATTAATCGGATTATAGAGAGAAGGCTGTTTTGAAAAAAAAATTATTAAGAATGAATGAGAAAATATTAACAAAATAAATTTATATACCAAAAGAAAAGTGATGCCTGTAATCTTCGTAAGAAAATTCCCATTTAAACAAGCCTACAAAATAAAACAGAAAATAATCAGTATGTTCATTGATAATTTTATCTTCTAACCTAGTACTGCCATAACTACAGAATGTGCCGCCAATAAGTTTTACTTTAAATAAGGTGATTTTGTAAATGACTCTGAACTTGTTCATTTTTGCGACCATCAATCACCAAATGAATTGACGTTATATTCTCTTATATGTGTAGAGGTGTGGCCATATCGCCACCTGTGAGCCGCCTGTGGCCCTCCACGTAAAACGGTACAATCCACCGAACAATTTTTTATTACAAATATACAAAACATTAGTTATCGTATGTATAAACATATTTAGTAAATTAAGAAGTATCCGATAGGAAATAAATGTTATCTGAGCGCCAACTTGTATGATAATGCTCAACAATTTACTCTGTTATGTAATTTCCACAACTGCAAATTTATGAATTTCTCGAATATGGTAATGAAATAAAGAAGTGAAACTGCACTTGATAGTTTCTCACAATTAGAACTAAGATATTTTCATTCTATTTCATATATTCATTTGATGTTGGCGTGAACAGTAATCCTTAAAACATGAAAATGAAATATGTTGCAGGGCTACAATGAAATTAAACACATTTTTGCAGCGTCATCAACAATTATCCTCTATAATACATATCTAGTATTCCACTAAGAAAGAGATAGAAATATTCCAACTTACGATATTTTACACAACGCTTTTGAAGTGCTTTTGTATCTACATAGAAAGATTTGAAGGAGGACTGAAATTTTTTTCTGGAAGACGAAATTTACGAAGAAATAACCATGCGCTCCGTTAAATGATACTAATTTAGAACATTACATTTCTAAACATCGCCCAGAGTTCGAATTTTATGGATTCTATAGCTTAGTGGTTTGTTTGACGGGGAGTTAACTCGTAGGGCCTGAGTTAGTCTCGGTGCAGAAAATAAGTTTTGGTGTTTGAAAATACTTTTGTATGTTTATATAGCAGTATAATATAGCGGAGCAGTTCTAACTGCTCCGCTATATTAATTATGCGTGAAAGTATTTGCTGTTGTAGCACCACTCGTTTTTATTGGAATTCATTGTCATTTTCATTAGGATTCATAGCGTAAAGATGAACACCCATTCCCAAGTACGAATTCGAACCGGCCACAGTTCCAGCCAATTTTGGTTGGGCGCTCCCACAATAGCTATCTTCACGTGTATATGCTTTGCTTTAATAAACGTATCAAACTTCTTAATATTAGAACATTATACATGACATGACAATCAAACATGACAATCCTAAATTTATTTTTAAACTAAAAAAATTAATGGCATGGTTTAATTTAAGAGGAATGTTAACTCGATTTGTCGATGATTTTTTCATTTTTGCATTTAATTTTTCGATAAACAATTTGGAAGTTAACGTTACTGCTACATTGTTACTAAAAACCGAAATGTTTGTCAGACACTTCCCAGTTCAGAGCAAAAACACATTAATCAAAAATTGAGAATGTATTATAACGAAATGTGTGGAATAAATGTTGAAAATAATTGTTTTTAATATCTCCGTAGTACACAATCGTTCCTTCAATATTATACAGGTATTATTAATGCAATTATTATCATCATAAAAATATTATTTGACGCATACATTATAAGTGCGAGAATTAAACAACCCTACTACTACTACATCGTATACTATTTACGTCGTACAAGTATTACGTACGTACAAAGTATTGTAATGTCGCAGTGAATATTCGACAGGAGAACACATTAGTGGTTTCCTGCTGTCGATAAAACGGATTGTTCTTGTTCCTATTGCGACCCACCCCTCCGCCGGCTAGCTCAGAATGGGTTTTCAAGGTGGGCGCAAAATAAAAAAATACAATTAGAATAGCGGGGATCAGGGTCATGTGGGCCGTTGTGGATTGAATGCATTTAATCAGAAACTCAAGTCGAATCACTTTCCACTTACTTAAGTATATTCTAATTAAATTGCTGTTACAGTAAATGAACATAAAACACTTTACATATACAAGAATTTTGTCCTGCTGAAAAAAAGAAAACAACTTACACTCTCAATAATTAACTACACTGTTTCCTTTCTCTCATTTAAATCAATTTCAATGAATACTTAAAACTTTGCCTAATCATTCCAGTCGTAAATTCCCTAGTTGCAACTTTACAATTAGCTAAGTTTTTCTTGAAAGAAAAGATTGATTCTATTTTTCACAGAATATCGGTATAAAGAACCTGTACTAATACTTTCTTTCCGAAACAAATTATTCCTTCTAATATCTACAAATTGTTCAAGTTGGCACGACCTTACTGTGTCTTTTCACGGCGTAGAGAAATCTACGGCGTCGACTCTTCCAGTCGCTCGATGTCCTTGTCCTGCAGCTCGGTCGGAGCAAAGCCGCCCTCTGCAGAACCGCACGGTCGCCCTTTCCAGTACCGTTGTTCAACTCACGATGTGGCCTCCGTCTCGTTTTCCGTTGATACTCTTTTCGTATTCTTTATAGAATGTAACTAGCTTTTAATTCCATATTTAAAAGAATCTACAATACGACAACTGAGTCTATCGTATAAAAATAAAAAAAAACTCCTCGAATGTCTTGAAGAGTTTTTATCGTAGATGCAGTCCTGAAGTCCGTAGCAGTACGAGGTGCCGCCTTCTCGTGATCGGTAGGTCCTCACTCTCCAGCTGTTACTTCAGAAAGAAAGCTTTCTTTCTCCGACTCTGGTGTCGCATACTCTACCGAGACGCTCCTTACGGATATAGTTCGTAGTTTTCATTTTCGGATTGTATTCATGCGCGTTGGCGCGTTCAAACAGCTCATCTTATTCTTGAAGATTGATGTGCTCCGTTTTCCGAGACCTCGGCAAACGGATGGTCACATAACCCCTTCTTTCGAAAAAAGAGATTTTGTGGAATTTGATTTCATATGCCGAAAAAATCTTTTAACCAAACTTGATGCTCTTCCTTTCTTCTGTCTTGATTCTGGAATGTCGAGCTATCTTGTTTCTTCCTTCTCCTTCTTCTTCTTTCTTCTTCTCCTTCTTCTTTCGTCTTTATTCTTTTATTCTTTCTCTTGACATTTATTCTATTCTTTAAAAGGTCGTAAACTATGGAAATTATACTTTCCGATTGTCTTCCCACTTTCATCTAGTGTGCTTTCGCAGCAACGGAAGAAATATTGCAGTGTGTATGGCGAAATTCGGAATAAACCTTGAGTAATAGTTCACGCAACCTAATAAACTTTTGAGTTGTTTCGTGTTTTTAGGCGGTGCAATCTTATCTATTTCTTGCATTTTCCAAGTTCATCTTGACTCGTTGACTGTCAAATCTTACCCCAGGAATTTAACTTGTTTAGTGCAAAATTACTTTTTCCCAAATTCAACTGTAAATTATTTTCAATGAGACGTTTCAGCAAAATATCTAGCTTGTTCATGTGTTCTTCAAATGTCTTCGAATACACGAGCACGTCATCAATATAGATAAAAGCATCGCTAGACATCTCTCTGTCAATGATATTGTCTAAACATTGCACAAGAGCAGATGCACTGTTCTTGAGTCCAAATGGCATTCTTTTGAAAACATACGAAATTCCCCGGTGAATAAATCCTGTATATTGTCTACATTCAGGTGCTATCGCTATTTGCCAATACGATGCAGTGAAGTCGGTTGAACTCAACCACTTGATGCCGGATAATTGATTAGTTAAATCCTCTACACGCAACGGTCTGTCTCTGTACGGTAGGGTAACTTGATTCAATCGTCTTGCATCTAAACACAACCTTATCTTCCCATTACTCTTTCTACGAGCACTATCGGACTTAGATAAGAGGTTTTGGACTTCATGACAATATCATCTTTAACCATTGTAGCAATGAGCTTATCCACCTCCTCCTTATGTTTTTCTGGAATGACATATTGGTAACCCGTGAATGGCGTTTTATCTGTTAGTTCTATTTCGAATTGAAAATCTTTTACTGGATTCTTGTTTTGCAAAACACTTTCTGATTCCTAAGTAATACTTCAATTAATTGTTTCTTCTGATTTTCATTAAGATTAGAATTTCTTGCACATGCGAACGAATTTTCAGCTTCACTTCTTCTTCCTTTAAACAATTCGCCTCCAAATATTTCCTTGTGAACGAATCAAATTCGAGATCCTGTTGATTATTCGGTTTTAACGTTATGGTATTTTTTCTAGTTGATAACAACCCCATATTGTTTCATGAAATCGATCCCCAGTATGAGCGGATATAAAAGTTCCGGCGCTACTAGGCACACAACTTGATACTTATTCTTGCCTATCTCTATATCCAAATAAACTTGTCTTGTTATTGGCTTGATTTTTCCGATTTGCACCTATCAGAAAAGACTTTACGAGCGGCAATGTAGGTACCTCCACTCCCTGGTTTTTCAATTCATTCAACAAACTTTCCGCTATGACGGAGGTCGCACAACCTGTATCCACTAGTACTGTCGTATCAACACCCTGACATTTAACCTTAGCTTCGGACACGTCGCCTGGATCCGATCTGCTTTTGTTCTTCTTCGTTCCACGGTTCGTCATCAAATGAGATTAATTCGATCGATAATATCGCCACCTCTTCTTCCTAGATTCTTCTATTAGGTTTGCGGCGGATGGCGTGTCGAAACAAACCTTTCTAATTTTCCGTCTCATGTCCGCGAGATGTACTGGGTTTAGTATTTCTGGGTTGGAAACCTCCTCTATCAATAGAATTTTTTCTATTCCTATCCTTAGACGGCGTCCTATCTTGACTAGCATAGGTCTGTTCTTCTACGTGCTGTTCCGATTTGTAAGTTCCTCTTTCTCTGATTTGCTTACATAATGTTGCTGCTGCCTGCTGTCTTGGCTTTCTACGGACCACTAACATTTGCCCTTGCTCTCTGTAACCTCTCATTGTACACGAAAGTCGCATCATACAATCCCAGCTGCTTATTAACTTTTCCGTGGACATTGGCAAGAGATTCTTAGCAATTTTGTGTAGCTGACGGAAAATGACGTGTTAACAAACAGACAATTTCGTCATCCGGGATCGTCGGAGTACATAATTTGAAACTAGCTAACTTCTCCTCTGCATATTCTTGCATGGACATCGTACCTTTCTGCCACGTACCATACATTACATTAACTTTGAAATTAATTTGAGTTTCATTGTTCCAGTATCTTGAGTAAAATTTTTCTTTAAATTCTGTCATAGTTTTGGTTTCTCCTAAACTATCTGCCCATATTCGTGCATTACCCTGCATCATCTGATAGACTATGTGAGTTTTCTTATTGTCCGGAACATAATTTAAAGAAAAGAAATTATCCACCTGCCTCATAAATACGCATGGATTTTCATCTCCCGCTGCACTAAATTTAGGAGTACACGGTAATGAAAATACGTGTGGAACGCTTCCTCCACTCGATGGTAAATTTTCAATTTGATTTTTCAATTCTACAACGTCATTCGTACATGCTGTAATTTGGTGTTGTAGAACCCCATCTTGTTCCGAAAGAGCTTTTATTCCACTATCTAATTTACTAGCTTGAACCTTAACTTGTTCAGTAACTATTTTTTGAAACTTCTCTACACCTTGTTCTATCTCAGTCTGCCTGTCGGACACGGTGGTTATAAGATCTGATTGCATTTCGATCCTATTTTCAAATCCTTTCGTAACTTGATCAATCTTCTTCTAATTCATGACCCAGTTCCGTGAATTTTCTTCTAACTTCTCGTGTTCCTGCCCTAATTCTTGTTGAATCTCATTCTTAAATTCGACCTTCCACTGTTCTGCTAATTCAGTGAATTGCATTTTTATATTCTCTTCTAACTTCCTATTATTTTCTTCTAATTTTGTTTCTAAGGCATTCTTGTTCTCCTCTAATTTAGTTTCTAAATTATTCCCTAATTTCTTTATGTTTTCCTCTGTCTTTTCATTCTGCATTCCTAACCTCGTATCTAATTGCTGCATGAATTGTCCTATTAATCGTTCTAAATTATTCCCTAATTTCTTTATGTTTTCCTCTGTGCGAGGCCATGCTAGTTTCTCCTGACGTTCCTTGTTCTACTTCTACGTTTCTTTCGGGTCATGGTACTTGGAGCTTGTCCTCCCACTTCCTATCGCTATCTGAATCCCAGACGATCCTTCAACGGTAGTTAAATTCCTAGCCGCGTTATATTTATCTGCCATTTTGACTGTATTAACTGCCTAGAATCAATCAATCCTCTTTCCCAGACACAATACACTTTTTACAAATTATTACACACACCAATACCAAACACTATCTCGAACAGATAACACTTTCATATAATACCCTTTAACACTCCAGAAAAACACACTTTTACACAACACTTTTTTTTTGTTCTCTGTAACCTGTTCAGCAATCTTAGTGAATTGTGATTCAATTGTACTAGAAATTTTGGTTCCACCAAATTTTGGTCTCAGTTTTTCAAATCGAGTTTTGGTAAATGCATCCAATAATCGAGCCCCGCTTATGGGCGCCAGTTGCGACCCACCCCTCCGCCGGCTAGCTCAGAATGGGTTTTCAAGGTGGGCGCAAAATAAAAAAATACAATTAGAATAGCGGGGATCTGGGTCATGTGGGCTGTTGTGGATTGAATGCATTTAATCAGAAACTCAAGTCGAATCACTTTCCACTTACTTAAGTATATTCTAATTAAATTGCTGTTACAGTAAATGAACATAAAACACTTTACATATACAAGAATTTTGTCCTGCTGAAAAAAAGAAAACAACTTACACTCTCAATAATTAACTACACTGTTTCCTTTCTCTCATTTAAATCAATTTCAATGAATACTTAAAACTTTGCCTAATCATTCCAGTCGTAAATTCCCTAGTTGCAACTTTACAATTAGCTAAGTTTTTCTTGAAAGAAAAGATTGATTCTATTTTTCACAGAATATCGGTATAAAGAACCTGTACTAATACTTTCTTTCCGAAACAAATTATTCCTTCTAATATCTACAAATTGTTCAAGTTGGCACGACCTTACTGTGTCTTTTCACGGCGTAGAAATCTACGGCGTCGACTCTTCCAGTCGCTCGATGTCCTTGTCCTTGCAGCTCGGTCGGAGCAAAGCCGCCCTCTGCAGAACCGCACGGTCGCCCCTTTCCAGTACCGTTGTTCAACTCACGATGTGGCCTCCGTCTCGTTTTCCGTTGATACTCTTTTCGTATTCTTTTATAGAATGTAACTAGCTTTTAATTCCATATTTAAAAGAATCTACAATACGACAACTGAGTCTATCGTATAAAAATAAAAAAAAACTCCTCGAATGTCTTGAAGAGTTTTTATCGTAGATGCAGTCCTGAAGTCCGTAGCAGTACGAGGTGCCGCCTTCTCGTGATCGGTAGGTCCTCACTCTCCAGCTGTTACTTCAGAAAAGAAAGCTTTCTTTCTCCCGACTCTCGGTGTCGCATACTCTACCGAGACGCTCCCTTACGGATATAGTTCGTAGTTTTCATTTTCGGATTGTATTCATGCGCGTTGGCGCGCGTTCAAACAGCTCATCTTATTCTTGAAGATTGATGTGCTCCGTTTTCCGAGACCTCGGCAAACGGATGGTCACACTATATGCAGAACATTACGCCCTCTAACAACGTGTGTGGAGCCGCGGTGGCTCAGTGGCCTCCTGACCTAGGTTGTGATTCTTATCTGGTGATTTTCATTCAAAGCGGCTCTGAGGTCGACTCAGTCTGCTTTCCATGTGAGTACCAGGATGTTTCCTGGGGGTGAAGGCGGCCAGAGCGTTGTGCTTGTCACACAACATCCTCCTTGTGCCGAACCTTCGCCTCCCCTTTGGACCATAACGGCTTGTGTGCAGTTGCACTGGGGTACCTTTAACTAACAAGTTGTGTAGACAGAATCCACGTTTTGTGGGACCTTGATTCCGAATTACTGGTTCATAGCTAAACGTCTGTTTGTCCATCAGCCTGCGAATAACACTAACGGCTAAACCGTAAGCAAGATCTTTTACATAACTGATATACTTGAAACGAATATATTGATCGAGGGAGTACTTTACATGAAGCCTTAACACAATTGTCACACTTTTCTCAAAAGTTTCTCTTTCAAATTTTGTCCTATAAAGCAAAGAACTTTTATAATAATGGGGCATGTTCGATTTTCTCAGTTTCCGAAAATCGCAAAATATTTCATTGTTTCGGCCTTTTACTACAACTTTAGTATTGAAGACAGAATATTTTTTGATAAAATTTGTTCTTGTAAAACAAATATTAAAATACGTTTATGTAGAATTTTCCGAAAATACTAGTATTTTTTGCATAATTTTCGGTGAAATAAAGGCAAATTTAAAAACAAGTTTTTCTCAAAAATGGCTCCAAATTTTTCTCCATATTTTTTCTCAAACGATGCAAATTACGCTTATGAAACTAACGAATTTCCGATTTTCATTTTTACTTTCTCGCTACGGAGTAGAGTCAAAGTTATGTAATGCTTCACGAAAAACGGCGAATTTTCGGAAGAAAAACTCTTCTTACAGGGCCATGGTAACGAAAAAGTGGATAAATCCAGTTGCTAAATTTAAAAGAAATTCTCTAACACGTGTAGTCAGAATACATGTTTTGTGGTTCCTTGATACCGAAAAATAGAATGACTGCAAAACGTTTGTCTGTTCGTCTGTGAGCAACTCTAGCGACTAAACCGTTCAGTCGATTTTCTTTAAAATTGATATTCCCCAATCGATCTGGCCGATGTGTTCTCTTGAATTTGAAACCGACACTTTAATTTTAGTGGGTCCTTTACATAAATCTCCTGAGACATAAAATTTTTGAAAAAAGAGTCCATCGTTTTTGATTAAATTTTGTTGTTGAATAGTGTTAAGAACGTTTAAGAGAATGGCAAAGATCTCATGTTCGTTGAAAACTGATTTTTGAACATTTCAAAACGTTTTAGGGGTCTTCCTACAACTAAAATATTAAAATTAGAGATTATTTGAATCTGTTCCTTAAAGGTAGATTTTGAAACAAGATCATGTACAATTTTGGGGTAATTTTACATGAAAATACGGGCGAGAAAGTACGTGCTGTTTTAGCACTACTAGTTACTTAATAATAATGAGACCAAGTGTGTTATGTTGTAGCACCTCTAATTTGTACTACGAAAGATGCATGTTCTACCTTCTCGTGAGGAAAATGTGAGAGTGCAGAGAGCTCAAGGTACGTACTACTTAAGTACGGGGGTAAAGTTTGTTCAGATTTTACACTTCTTAGGTAACATGAAAAATGGTCGAAAACTTATTACAGACACCTATTATCTACATCAATTGTCACTTCTTGAGTTGTGAAACGCGTAGCAAGTTGCGGAAAATTCTGAATATCTTTTAAAAATCTAAATCAGAATCTAAACTGTTTAATTGGGTTCAAGTTCTATTTATTAGTTTTGGTTAGGTTACTGTTTGTTGCCTTGTTTGGAATGATTGTCTAAATTTGAATGCATTTGAACATAAGCGATTCTGATAAATACGATTCCCATCATTTTCGGTATACATCACCTTTTGTTGCGTTTTCAATGACGAGTTAATACAGAGATGTAGTTAGGATAGCTCGATGAGCGTCTGTTAATTTGCTATTGCGATCTATGCTGAAGACAGCGCTCGGCTTGCGTTATAATTCTCTACCATTCGGCGTGGCGCGGCGTGGCGCGGCGTGGCGCGGCGTGGCGTGGCGTGGCGCGGCGTGGGTCGAGCGCAGCGGGGCACGGGAAGCGGTGTTGCGGGCGGCGATGTGAGAGGTGCTCGCGCGGAGCCAAGTCGGCTGTCGGCACACGTCAGCGCGCGCTCGCGAGAAGTGGGTTGAATGGAGGTCGTAAAGAGGGCACGTCGATTCCAGGTCGTGGGTTTGACACCCGACAAAAAGGAACGAGAACTTGACAAGGAGTCGGTCGAAAAGCAGAGTGGGCGGTTGGAATACACGCAGAAACGCGATATTGATTTGTCGACTCTCTCTCTCGCGCGCGCGCGCGAGAGAGAGAGAGTGGGCTTGTTTTGAGGGAAAAGAGATTATAACGCGGTGCCGCGAGATTTATCCGCGCGTAATATTGATTGTAATTCTCGTTGCCGGGACGTTCTGTTGGGTGGGTGTTGAATCCTCTTGACCTCGACACTGCAACACACATCGTGAAGCGGCTACTCTCTGCTCTTTCCCCTGGGCGTTTTAGCATCCCATGGGGGAGTTATCTATGCCAATTAGGTGCTCTAATGGGCTTGTCGACGCCAGGGCAGGTCGCGGGCACAGTCGCGGAGGCCCGTGGGTGGCGGGTGGCGCGTGCAGTAGCGAGGTATGACGGGTGCCGAGGGGCGCGAGCAGGGCATGCATACGCGCGTACGGCGAAGCCCCGGAACCTGACACGGAAACCTGACCCCGGCCACGTGGCTGTTCGTCCCGCCGCCGCCGCCCACGCTCCTTTCCCCCCGCCTCCCAGCCGCCCCCCAGCCCCCCCCCCATCAAGCCGCCCCCATCATCAAGCCACCCCCGCCCCCCAGCCGCCCCCGCCTCCCGCCGCCCCCGCCTCCCAGCCCCCCCACCTCACGTCATCCCCACCTCACAGTCACCCCCGCCTTGCAGACGCCCGCTTCCCAGCCGCCACGCCTCTCAGCCCCCCCCCCCCGCCCCGCCCCCCTTCCACCCCCCGCGCTACACCGCAGACCCCCGTCACTCCGACCCCCTAGAGATTCAACTCCATCACTTACAGCTCATCCACTGTTACCGACCAACACAATGCTCTGCCCCTTGCCGTCTCCAGTTCCGTGCTGCATTGTCCTTGGAGTTTCACGACCCCTTCAGCAACTCTTCTACCCTCTGTGGCCCTCTTCTCTTCACCTCGCTTTTCAGTGTCCTCTGGTGACCCTCTCGACATTGTTCAATTCTGCATAGCCGTACATCACACTTGAAAATCCATCTACTCTTTCGTTCTACGTTTTCGGTCTACCATTTCCTTCTTCGCGACCTCAGTATATTTTCACCCTTGCCATTACTACCACAAAACACAAAGCAGTACGTCTCCGTATATTGTCCCCGCCCGCTTCAAACTCGTCTTCACGTTCTCACTTGTCTTCATATTCCCTGCAACGTCGACGCCACCGCGCCTCCACCAACTTTCCCACCTCCCCGCGGGCGTACAAACGCGGCACGGCGCGGGGTGGCACAGCGGAGGGCGGCGGCACGCACAGGCGGCGGCGTGCCGGCGCGCGGCGCGGGGGAGGGGATGCGGGCAAGCGGAGGCATGCGGGGCGGCGGCGGCGGCGGCGGCGGCGGAGGCGGCGCGCTAGGAGGGGAGTGCGAAGCGGTCGCGTGCAGGGGAACTCGCCAAAGGCCTGGAGCGCCGGTCGCCCCCTACCCTTCCCCCCAGAACGCGCTCGGCTCCGAGGCGGCCACGCGCCACCCCACCGCCGGATTCTCCCGACTCGATTGTTCACAATCTGTCGTCGCGTCGCACCTCCAAAGGATGCTAACGACCACGAATTTCTGATTCTGCTCGAGGTGTGAGTTTTTTTTGTTTGGTAATTAAAATATAGTTATTTATGCACGAAGGGCGTTATATGGGTTGTAATGATCGAGCGGCTACAAAAACCACGATGGCCTTTGGGCCAAGGGCTTTTTGTTGCCCGAGATCATTAAAACCAGTTAACTCCCGTGGTACATACTACATGATTTTGTTTTTTACCTAATTTTAATTATTCATATTGACTTATTTACTAATTAACTAGTTGTTAACTTCACTCGGTTTGACATTTCACATTTCCCTCCCATTATTCCCTGTTGTAATTCCCTCTTATAGTTCCCTGCGTAAGATAACATGTAGCAACATTCATCTGTTTTCTTATTTCCCTCGTAAATACTATCTTCTCGATACAGGAAAGGTATGCAGTAAAAATCGAGATCCGTATCAATGGCAATTACAAATAATAACATCTGAGTAATAAATAAATATATTTGTTCGAGGTTGATAAGGTCAAGGATACATTGGACACAGGCTGTTTTAAAAGCGTTTGTTGTAATTACGGACAATTCAGTTTGTGTTTTGTAAGCTAACAGTGCATACACAGGAATACACGGAATGCTTGGAATAATGTGAGTGGCTTTTGGAAGTTATTGGACATCATATTTCACCTATGAAACAAAATGTTTTAAAATATTACTTCAAAACAATTTATGTTGTACTGTTTAACGTTACGAGGAAACATCGACGACACGAGGGAAAAATGGATCCTTTGTTAAAAACGAATTGGAACCCGCGTTTCGTTCCTTTTATTACATATCTACAAAAGAGACCGGTATTTAAATACGAGAGGTGTTACAAAATATCACAACGGAACTCAAATGTTAATTTAATAGTGTGAGTGCACTCAATTATATTGCCATTTTTATTTATAATAGGTTTATAAATGACTTGTATTTCGTCGAAAGCATTTGTATTCATCTTTCGATCATCCGAATGATGTGAATGCTGTGTATTTGCGAGAATAAAGTTAAGGGGCGCGGGAAATTGGAAAAGCAATTAATATCTGGAATTTCTGTACTTTGACAATACCTCACCGTTCTCTGTGAATTCGCCGATTGCGCGATTACTAATACTCCAGTAAGCAAGCACGAATCAATACCACGAAAGTATTGTCCAGTAATCCCTTCCAGCGACGCTTCGTCGCTAGCGGAAATGTTCTTACAGGATGATTGCAAATTTGATGTATGGTTAAAATAGTTTCTATGGGTTCAGAACCGTTGAATTCCGCAGCGACTACTGGGATTGGAAGGCCATCTTTTTGAAGTCTGGTGACTCTGATTATTGAAGTGAAGCGTTGCTGTAGGTCATTCAAAATTTTCGGTTCTGTTATTGATTGTTCAATGGTTGTGAATACGACAGAAAATTTTTTGTTTGATGGATCTTTTAATGAATGGAATTTACGATGGGAATGTATGAGATATTTGATTATTTTACGGAAGTCCGTAGGGTTATTGGCATTGATCTTAACTTTGTTATTTTTCACGTCTGTGATAAAGTTGTTTGTGACGATAGATTTAAGTTCGATTATAAGTTCGCGTACACTGGTTATGTCCGCCACAAAGATTTGAGGAATTTTGGCTGGTTGCGAAGAGTGATCGTCCGTATTTACATTTAAATATTCGAACCGATTATCTTTGGGTTGGGATTCAGAATAGCGAGTTCTCCGAATCTGTTCCCGACGGGAACATTGTATTCTAGAGCACTGGATAGATTAGAGTTCTCGTTAGCATTACTCGAGACTACACTTTTCTTTTGTGTTTCGATGGGGATTTCACTGACACTGGCTGAGCTTTTTGGTGTTGATGACTGATGATGAAGGTTGCGACATCGTGCTGAGGTCTGTTGAGACGGCCTCCTGGCTGCCAACGATGCGTTGCTGGTCGATAAGTGGAGGTGCGGTTGTTCCACTTAGAATGTGAAGCTGATGTGATGGTGGTTGAGGTTACTGCTGTTGTAGTAGATGATCTGGAATATGTTGCAGTGATGTTTCACGGACGTCGCCTTCTTGGTAAGCGACCTCCATTTCGCCCTCGGTCGGGTAGACCTGGGCGAGGGCATCTGCGATACACTGACGTATGCCAGCGTTGTCTGATGAAAATGTTGCACTAATTGCTGGCAATATTAGCGCACACAGTTAGAAGTGCTGATAAACACTATTATTGTAGCACTTTATCTTCCACTGGCACAGAACACGTGTAAGTGAAAGAAGTCGCGTAAGACGCAAAAATCATAAAGGCCTCCTTCAGTGCCAAAGATGCCTAGACTATGGTCATACCAAAAACAATTGTAACCACTCCATCACGTGTGCATTCTGTGCCGGGAACTATTACACTGTGCTCTGCCCTAATAAGAACGAATCTCCGGTGTGTGCGAACTGCAACGCAAATCACAAGACTGACATAAGAAACACGAACTGCACCTACTACAAAGAGACATTAGATAGGAAAAGTACCTCTAAAAATAAAAATAATGAAAATCCACCAAACTCCAAAGCTATTCCTCTCTTCCAAAACCAATCAAGAGCACATTTCCCGCCACTGCCGCAATCCCAGCCTATTCAAAACTTCACCCATATTTCAAACACGAACAATCCACGTCCTAGCACACCCAAAATGCCAATCACCATATGGCCCATTTCAATAATATCCAATATAATCACCCAATAATCACCACTATAATTAACTCCATCACCACCTGCATTATTAACTTCATCAACTCTCTGATCCCATCTATAATTAGTTCTATTCAGAACTGTGGCCGAATATCTAACCAGCAATGGCAAATAAATCTCAAAACAATGTAACCATTCTAAATTGGAATGTAAACTCAATCGCCAACAAAAAACTGAATTTCTACATTTCCTTCATCACTATAACGTAGATGTAGCTTGTATTACCGAAACGCACTTGAGCAGAAAAAATAAATTATATATTCCCAATTGCAATGTATATAGAACTGACAGAACCGAAACGAAAGGTGGCGGTGTACTCATCGCAATCAAATCTATTCACGCGCATAACCAGGAAACTCTCCCGGACACACCAGACTTAGAACCTATAGCAGCCTCAATAATAATAAACAATAACTCTTTGAAGATCATAGCTGCATACAAACCTCCCTCAACAAAAATAATAAATACAAACCTCCAAAGTCTATTTAACCTCAATGATAAAGTTGTGCTATTAGGGGATCTCAATGCCAAACACAGTAACTGGGGATGCCAATCCAACAACCAAGATGGTAAAGCTCTAGCCCAATTAGTAAACAATGCCAATATTAAACTTCTCTCCCCGACTGAACTTACTTACTACCCACAAGATCGTTCGCGCAAACCAGACATTCTCGACATTGGTCTAACCAACACAAACCTTAACTTCCATTTATCGGTAATATTCGAACTTGATTCTGACCATATCCCAGTCTTTTTTCCGCAGCAATTCACCTCAACATGCCCTGTACTAAATCGAACTCATTAAAAATTAACTGGAGGAAGTTCACCGAAACAATAAAAAGTACAATACCCAAAATAAAAATACTAAATACTGCCCTTGAAATATATCAATCCGTTAATTTTCTAACTGACCTCATCAACACAACCATCCAAAATTCTCAGTTCACTAACACTCTGAATACATCCCACAAACTATACAATAAATTATTCTCGCGCATTTTAACGCAATATTGGTGAAGAATAAGACTAAAAGACTCTGGGTTCAGCTAAGAACACGAGAAGTAAAGAGAGAACTCAACCTAATCTCCAACGTGGTCAAACGACTTATCAGAAATCATAACAGCGAACAATACCATGAACTCATACAATCACTCAGCACTAGTAATAACACATGTCAATTCACTAAAAAAATTCTCAAGAAAAAAAACTCGGTCCCTCCTTTAAACACAACGAGAGGCAAGGCCTTATCCTCACTTCAGAAGGCTGAAGTGCTCGCCACGCATTTCAAAACCACATTCTGTGAGAACACGAATGCCCACCCGCAACATATTAATATTCTACAAGCCACAAAATTAAACTTCTTCGGTCCGTATCAGAGAATAAATTTCGCATCTCCCATTGAAATTTCTAAAATCATAAAGAATTTTCCCAACAAAAAAGCCCCAGGTCACGACAAAATAAACAATTTGGCATTAAAAAACTACCACCAACGGCAATCGCGTACTTAAATAACATATTCAATTCATGTTTCAGAATCGGATATTTCCCCCATAAATGGAAACATGCAATCATCATCCCCATATCAAAGCCAAACAAACCCCAAACCCCGAGAGTTACCGCCCAATCAGCGTATTAACAACTCTCCAAAATATTCGAGAAAATCATATTGCAAAGACTGAAAAACCACCTATATTCAACCAATACTATCCCCAAGGTACAGTTTGGATTTACAGAAAGGATCTCAACGCAACATCAGCTATGAAGAACTTTTATTCCGCTTTTCAAAAAAAAAAAAAAAAAAAAACACTCCATAGCTCTATTTATTGATATTACGCAAGCTTTCGACCGAACTTGGCACCAAGCTCTTTTATATAAACTTATCCAAATAGGCACTCAACAATACTTAAAATCAATAATAACAAATTTCTTAAGCAATAGAACTTTCTCAATCAATGTTAACAACCATTTATCCAACCCAAGAACAATAAACGCTGCACTTCCCCAAGGCTCTCCGTTATCACCCACCCTATTCAACCTCGCTGACCTTCCCACACTTAATAAAATCACTATCGCTCAATTTGCCGACGACACAGCTATATTTGCCTCCGGTACAACCCTCACTGAGTTAAGAACCCACTTACAACTTTATTTCAATATGATAGACAGCTGGGTTGCTAAACTTCAAATTCAACTAAATCCTAACAAAACCGCTGAAAAAATATTTAGTTTAAGACCCCACTCTCCCCCACTTCTTCTCACTCTAAATAAGAAATCAATAGAATGGTATCCCCCCCAATAAACCTGTAAAATATTTAGGCTTATATCTGATACCAAGCTAACTTGGGGAGAACATATAAATACCAAAGTGACCCAAGCTAAAATGAAACTAGCACAACTACGACCACTAATTTACAGAAACAGCCCAATACGATATAAATCAGCCACAGCAATTTACAAGACAATTTTATGACCATTAATGTTGTACGTCAGCCCAATTTGGATCTATTACTTCAGGAAGATGTTCTTTCTTCTGTGGGGGTCCTACAGCTGTCGCCGCTTCCCGCACCTCCGACGCCGAAGCCAATTTGGATCTATTCTGCTAAAACTAACATCCATAAACTACAAGTCCTGCAAAATAAATTCTTAAGAATAGTTGCTCATGCCCAATGGTATACAACCAACAATCAACTTCACAACGAACTTAATTTGGAACCCATTGAACAATACATCACATATCTAGCCACCAACTTTTATCATAACCTACCTGAAATCCCAACCCTATCACCATTCAAACTAGCCAAAAACCTCAATTACCAAACGAATCAAAACCAAATCCATATCATATATTCATATATCATATATCCATATCACATATTGTGAGCGTGTGTCATCTCACAGAGTAAAGTTTCTTTGTTCTTTTCGATTTTAGTCACTACATGCAGCTTTTGAACTTCCAATGCTGTTTTTGTGTAAATAAAAATAAATAAGTAAATACAAATTTCCCAACACGACACGAAATTGCGATCTTGGTTTTTAGAGCGTCTCTTTGTAGTGAGTAGGACCTTCCAATTGTAGTCTTCCGTTCGATGAACGTCACTTATTCGCAATCGAATAAAGACGCTCAGTTCCCTACCCTTCCTTTCAGATTTTTTCCTCGGTCACGTTCGTGAATCTTGCGATCGTTCTAGTTTCAATAAGAGCTCGTATTTTCGCTTTCCAATTCCCACTTTCATCCGCTTTATTCCTCCGGCCGTCCCTTGCGCAGCGCTGGGAGACGGCTGCGTAATCCACGGCGCTCCTTCCGTTGCAGAGGAATGCAGCGCGGATCGCTGCAGCCGGGTGCCGTGCCAGCACGGCGGCAAATGCGTCACGTCTGGAGACGCCGCCATCTGCCTCTGCCCTCTTGGCTTCACCGGCGACCTGTGTGAAGTACGCGTCGATCTACAGGTAAGTACCCTACTTAGGGGTTCGCTTTGATGTGTTTTCATAATGGCTTGGATTGTTTACTAGAGTCGCCAATTTAGCCGAGATTACGGACCAGCAACACGTGGATGAGAAGTGTAAAATTAAATAACAAGTGTTGAAGATGTAATAGAAACATTTGATTATTTTTAGTTTTTGTAATAGTTACGTTTGAAGATAGGTTAGTTCCTTATGCCTTCGAACAAGATTATTGTATCCCCTTAGGGTTCGGAGGTGTTAACAAAGAATGCATATATTTCTTTTGAATTTCACAAATGCTTAGAAATGGAATAAATATGAACTTTTCCATTCGTTTTCTCCAGTTACTCGTTCTACAGATTGTGATCCTTATCAACACATCTATATAAAGAATTTTGATTCATTAACGAATTTAAATACTTACATTGCAATTGTGTCACATCCTTGCACATCAAAAAATGTCGAGTAACAAAAATGTTTTCTGTTGTTCTGGTAAGAGCCCTTTTGGGAAATGTGATAAAACGAATAATATGCAATTTTGTATTTTTCGAAACTTTTATTTGCTTAACATCCGATGAAATAACTCGTGTTCATTCTCGTTGAAATTGTGGCAGCCGGGCAACATGAAACATTATCAAGTAATAACACTAGCATGTCCATGAATTATATATTTGCATCTGCCAACGTATACTATGTGCTTATGAAATGTACGGTATATGCGTTCGTACATAGTTCATTTAAATTATGTTTGAACAAGATGAATCGGATATACTGTACATGCATCACCATTGTACTGAGCGTTCAAATGAATTTTGCTTCTGAAATACGGACGTTCGCATTTAAAGGCGATCTATTTGATTCTCCCCCTGACAATACTCAACAATCTATTTTGTTCGTGTCTCTCGTATCCACAGAGAGAGACGCAGAGACAGAGAGAGTACGGATCCATATTATTTTTATGGACTTTAAATTATTTAGCTGCTGGAAATTGAAATGAGAGCACATTTAATTGAAATAGTGTACATCAATGCAATGAAACATATTGAGCATCAAAATATTTATATTGCTCACATCAACTGCCGTAAGAGATCAAAAACATTTTCAATTCAAAAATATGTAACCAATTTCTGGACGCCCTTCCTGACAAATATATCTGTTTATGTGTTATGTTATATCTCATTTGACGTTTTGAAAACATCAGACAAAAATTATTTATATGCTTCTAAATTATAACTGGACTGGAGTCTACTTTTTCGTGTTAATGAAGGTCGATTGATCGTACCCTAAAAAATACATGAAATATGAATGAAAATTTTAGTCATTAAATTTTATTTTTAGAGCCCTTTGCACTCAATTTTTTGGGTAATATTTGCACATTTAAGACACAATTGTCGTTTCTTTGCTAAACAAACCTCAATGTGTTATATTGACCCTAATGACTAAAAAGAAACGACTCTCAAGATATTTTTATTCATATCTATTTGTCATGCCCTTTATTTTCAGTTTTGAATAGAAATGTTTGTGTTGAACCAACCATAGAACATGATTTTTCTACTACATTAATACCTTCACAATATAATTAACAATTTATGATACCTTATATTTTAATAAAAATTATTGTTTATTCATTAGATTCATTGCTTCAGAGCTTCGATTTTGTTCATACAGTCTTAAATACTAGATGAGAAATTTATATCTTAATCAAATAGCGTTTTGACCATTGAATACTGTGCCTCGAGTCCTCTAGTTCAAGTGTTGTGAGGTTTAAAAGAAAATCTCAACAATCACAGTGGAAAACCTTTACCATTTTTCCTTCATCCACCTGGGTAAATACGTACTGAAATAATTGATCTTTATATAGTCAGTTTTTCTGCTTTGGAGAAATTTGCTTCAATTCATTCTTTGGTTTCAATAGCCTTTTTATGTGTAAATATTGATTTTGCTCACACACAACCATCACCGCATAGATACTAGCGTGTCAAACTGCGCCTGCACAAGCGACTTGCCCGCCTGGGAAGGCCGGTGCTCCTGCGGTCATGGGCAATTTCCCCCGACTTTGCTCTCATCGCCTCTGCAAATTCACCTGAAGCGGCGCGGGGCGTGGAATAATGGCTTCACATAAAAATATTTTTGCCAGATTTGTCCTTTCAAACAGCCGATATTTGAATTATGATTATAACCTTTTTTTAACATCGGCCATATCGGACCACGCACCACGTTATTCTTCGAGGCCCAGACATATTTATTCGGAGAGATTAATGTGTCTTTACTCACTACGAGGAAAAGTCTTTCGGTTGTATCCATTGTTCAGACAGGATAGATTGCCTTAAATTATGAACTATGAGGTTATAGGATGGATAATAAGGGGTGAAGGGACAATCGCAAATACATCCATGCCTTCAAACCTGCAGCTCTCTCAGCGCAAACGACGGTGGCCCCAGACACCGGTTTATTATTATTATTATTATTATTATTATTATTATTATTATTATTATTATTACTTTTTATGTTATGCCTATTATAAAATATTTTTTTGGGGGGGCAAGACTTTGTTTGCATGGGAGACTCTTTCCTTGTCTTCATTTTGAGTTACATTTAATAAATGTGGCGGAATTAAATGTGTACTCCATTGAAAATATTTTCGAAATTTCTGTTGTGCATCTTACTTCACTAAAAGTGATAATACTTTGCATTTACAGACCTCCAACAAAGAGAACTGCAGATTATATTTCGTTCTTAGAAAACCTGGAGATAACACTTAACAACGTCAGCAATCGCTCTTTTGAATCCATTGTTGTATGCGGAGATTTTAACATTGATTTTCTGGTCGAATCTTGCGAGAAAGAAAAGTTTCTCAATTTAATTAATTCCTTCAATTTAGACATGACAATTAATGTACCTACACGGATCACACAACATTCGAGGAAGGCAATTGATCAAATTATAATTAACAAAACTACTACTCGATATGAAGTTGAAACAAAAGATTTAGGATACAGTGACCACGATGCACAAATTCTTACCATTATAAGAAATGCGATCACTGACACAATAAATAATACACGTATGACTAGATTGTTTACTAAAAGTAAAATTAAATTATTCATTGATTACTTGATGCAGGAGTCATGGAAACGGTTTATAATACTGCTGATACAAGCGACAAATATAATTTTTTTTTCAACTCTTTCATTTCATTTTAACACTTGCTTTCCTCTTCAAAAACGAAAACTAAATATTTCACGGAAAAGCAATTCTTGGATAACACAAGGGATTAGGACATCTTGTAAAAACAAGCGAATTCTTTCTTTCATTTCTAAACGTCATGACGTATCTCAAGATTTCCTTATCTACTTTAAAAAATACAAAACATTGTTACGAAAAGTCATAAGACAGGCTAAAATCATGAAAAACGATCAGGATATTTTGAATTCAAATAATAAAACAAAAGCAATGTGGAATATAATAAAAAATACTACCAAATCAACTAGAAAACCCGTAGAGAATATTGTTTTAAAATATAACGATATAAATGTGAACGATCCGGCAACAGTGGCTAGTCTCTTTAACAAATACTTTTCGAGAATTGCTGCCGATCTCACTAAGGGTCTTCAGGCACAAAATTCAAAAACAGACAGTTCACCCAAAATTTTAGACACAATGTTCGTTTCCGAAACTTCTTCCTATGAAATTCTCAAAATAATCGGTAAACTAAAAAATAAATATTCGTCCGGTTTAGATGAATTCCCGGTTTCTTTGTTAAAGACTTGTGCGTATGCCATTATACACCCGTTAACTCACATATTTAATGCATTTTTATGCACTGAACGTTTCAGATATTTTCAAAACAGCTAAAATTAAGCCGCTTTTCAAAAAAGGCAACACAAATGAAATTCAAAATTATCGGCCCATTTCTCTTCTATCAGTTTTTTCAAAAATATTAGAGAGACTTTTTTACGTACGAATGGAAACCTTTCTCACTAAACACGACGCGCTTTCAGATTGCCAACATGGATTTAGAAAATCAAAATCAACGGAAACAGCTATATTTTCTTTTCTTAAAGATGTCGCCTCATCATTGGATCAAAACGAGGCACCTATTGGATTATTTTAGATCTCTCAAAGCTTTTGACGTCATTGATCATGACATTTTACTTTCCAAATTACCTTCATATGGAATTCGTGGTATTGCTCTAGATTGGTTATGTTCGTACCTTAAACAACGATCTCAGAGAGTTGAAATACTTTACTGGAATGATGGAACATTACGTACGCACCTTTCCGACTCTTTGCCCGTTGCATGTGGAGTTCCACAAGGATCGATTTTAGGCCCTATTCTGTTCCTACTTTACGTAAACGATATGCCCTCGACGATTCGAAACGGAAGAACGGTTCTCTTTGCGGATGATACGAACATCCTTTGCAATAAAGAAACAGTAAATAGTACAATAACAGTTGTTTCAAATTGGTTACGAAATAACAAATTAATAGTGAACGAAAAGAAAACGGTTTTAATGCAGTTTTCCATTTCAAATAAACAATTCTGTGCCCCATTGACAATGAACAGTGTACCATTGACTGATGTTAAGGCAACAAAATTTTTAGGTCTCTCAATTCAGTCAAACCTTAAATGGAACGTCCATTTAAATGAATTGAACACAAAATTAAGTTCATTGTGCTACGCGTTCAGAATTCTTGCAAATTCAGTCAGCCTTCATACTGCTCGTTGTGTATACTTCACGAATGTTCATTCCCGCCTGAGATATGGCATATTATTCTGGGGAAATACATCTTATAGCTCCCAGACTTTTAGATTACAAAAACGAATTGTACGAATAATAACCAAATCCCACCCACGTGATTCACGTAAGCCTCTCTTCATTAATCTAGGAATTCTACCATTACCGTGTCTTCTTATTTACGAATCAGTGGTTTTTGTAAAAAATGACTTGCTCAAGGGCGGGAATATTTTTTCAGAAAATGCCGAAGTCTATTATTATATCACTCGACGTAGAAATCATATTCATCAGGTGACAGTGTCAACAGCTTATTACAAAAAATTCACATACAATACATGCACGTTATTTTACAACACTTTGCCAGATGACATTAAACGCTTAAATTCAATAGAAAAGTTTAAATCCCAAGTGAAATCGTTTCTGCTGCATAACTGTTTCTATACAATTAGAGACTATACTGAGCATCACAAGAAAAGTAACATAAATTTTAACAATGATACATAATGCTTTATTTACCATTTGAACTGTGTAAATGAGTATAAACAACCTGTAACAACTATTGTACTACAGCTTCCGGGTCAATGACCCCATCTCGATCAGGTTTTTCGTCCAGTTTCCCTGATCCATTGAGCAAATGCTGAGATGGCCCCTTGTTTTGCTTCTGGACATAAATGTAACTTTATTTCCTGTGCACGTCTTCTAGAATTCAGTGGGAAATACAATTATTCAAATTATCGGTTCCATGTTGTCGCGGCAGGAAGTAATAAGAGCCAAAATTTATTGCTTATTTATCTTTGAAAATAGATTTTATTACGTGGGAGTTTTTTTATTGTTTTTTTCTCCCTTTCAAAATTCAAAATTTAAGTAGTATATGACTTAGTGTAGGGATCACAGAATTTTGAAAATGTGCACACAATTCACTTTTCCCCATAGCACGTCATACGCAGTTTTTAACTGTTTTTTGACGTAAAATAAATAAATAAAATAAATAAATAAATAAATAAAATTATGTAGTTATTTGTTTTAGCAGTAATGTGAAATAAGTTGTTTCACATTGTTGCTGCACATTATCACTACAAATTATCGTTAACAATTCTCCCTTTTTGTCGGACAGTTCTTTTAACCGAAAAGAATCAGATTGTCCTAAACTGAACGTAGGATGTTAATGCATTTATTGCTCTCTTAAGTAAACACGTTTATAAAATCAAGATACTTTCAATTCAAAATGTTTAATTTTACTCTCAATTGACAATTTTATATTTGACTAAGTTGTTACATTTTAATGAATTATTCCATTGCTTTAGTAGAGAAAACGGGTTATATTGCTAAATTTAAGGTTCTAACTGTCAACTGACTTTTAAAAAAGACTGCTTTTGGCCTTGTATCCAGTCATGTACCGCCACTCCGGACAACCCTTACTTTTAAATCTCGCGTCAGTTTCTGTGGTCGCAATGCCCGCGAAATCTAGTAAGTCAGTTACCTTGCCCTCGAACTTCTCATATCTAATATAGGACATACATTTTCTTATGCGACTTCACTAGCATTGAAGGTAGCATCAAGAAAGCATATCGAAGAAATTTCAAGTCTTTTGACCTTTAGAACAGGAACTGCAGCCATAAATAGTAAGGTTGCTTCTTAGATGGGAATGCCCGAAGTATGCCCTCGACTGATTGATTCAACAGCGGAGATAAAATAGCGTTAATCATAGTAATTCCACAGTATACGTATTATACAGTAGCGCAGATCTGTCATAAATTCTCTAGGATGACGTGTTGATTGGCGATTCTAGCGATCCGTGTGGCGATAAAGAAACACTACGTCGCCTTACCATTCGTAATACTGCATCGTTCTGCTAAATCTGACCAAAAAGTTAACGTTTTTTATATATTTTAATTTCTTTATGCATACAACTAAAGCAGCAATATGAAGTAGAAGTTTTGAACAATATCTAGGGAAAGAAAAAAGTTAAAGCTAATGAATATTTTCCATTGAAAGTGAATTGTAGAATCATGATTAAGAACAAGTATTTGTATTATTTTCATGAAAATTTCTAGAAAAGTAAGTAATCTAAGTAGTAAATAATAGTATCTAGTCGGTAATAACGTTTCTGTTGTGATTTTGAACACTTTTCTATCTTTTCTTTCTAGGTTTATTGGTCAAGTAAAACAATAACTCAGGGTTCTTTCCTTCATTATTGGTGCATTTAATTCTTAAACAGTGCAACCCTTCCGACATACGTATTGTTATTAATGTGTTAACTGGGATGGTATAAGAATTCTGTTGGTACATAACAAATATGTTCCGATACATGTCAAATGTTAAACTTTAGATCTGTGTGATTTTATGTGTTATTTAATTACTTGCCCTTGAAATCTTAGGAATATAAAACCACGAGCTAGAAAAACAAATTAATTTTTAACAAAATCTTAATAAAAGCAAGCTTACAAACTATATATTACAAACTTCAGCAGCAGCAAGGGAGCAGTAATCCGAAGTTATTCTTTATCTCCTTCAGAATCGCTAGCTGTATGCACGTGCAACCCTAACTAGCCAAAAAACGGCGGAGCTGCGCTACCGCATTGATATGTACACTGCGGTAATCCTAAGTGGCGGGGGGGGGGGCTTGGAAGTTCACCTATGAACGTTGCCCCGCAGTCTGTTTTCTTAAGAAGCCGAAAATCAATGATATAATTTGAGATGTGATTGTTGTTCTACAATAATGTGTTTCGATATTCTTTTAGAATGAGTTATTACAGCGCCTTTCGATGATAGTAATTAAAAATTTCTCGACTATTCAGTCAAAAAGGTAAAATTTAGAATAAATTTTCGAAATACTTTTTGCATTTTAAGTCTTAGCGTATTACAATATAATACAGTGTTTGTCAATAAAAACGTCTACGTCGAATATTTCTAAACTGTTCAAGAAATTAAGATGGAATTTTCACTAAACCATTCAGGATACAGGAGCTCATCATGTGTATTTATTAGCATTGTGATATATTTTTTTTATTTTAGAGATATTGGACTTGCTTAGTTTTTAATGGAATAATATAGTTCCTTATACACTAACAAACAAGTTTTGAGAAGACAAATTCAGCAATATTTCATACGATCGTGGGTTAAAATCCGACTTTATAGCAGATTCGGAAGTTCGGGTACGACTAGATTTCTACATGTTTCCACGGTCTCTTTCGTTCGTTGGTTTAAAACACCACGGATTAAGATTTTTAGTGCATTTTGCGACCTCTAAACGACAATTGACAGGGGAGTACACAAATATAAATGAGGCTGTCTAGAAATTGCGAAAAAATAAGTTTGTCTCGTGCAAAGAGTGAATGACGCAGATGTGGCAGATCAGAGATTTGTATCCCGGCGGCGTTTCATTTCTGCGCAGAGTTGATGTGTAAACGTGTCATTTTCATCAATTTATGCAATCAAAAAATTAATTTCAGTAAAAATTACTTTGTTTTATTAATGGTTCAATGCAAGTTCACGAGTATAGACTGTATAAAACACGAGTTACATTTAAAAAAGTAGTTTCAATATCTCAATGAAGAAGTTCAAACTCAATTAAATACACCCTTACCACGGAATAGGGATGTTTTTACAGAGAAGCAGAGAAAAGTATTTCTATGTTTTTACTTTCTTTCAGAAATCTACTAAAACTGTTCAACTTAGAGAAAACAGGTTGGCCGTGCTAATTGATGCGTAATGATTTAAAACTAGTGGTGCTACAACAGCACATTCCTTCTGGCTTTATTTGTAAAGACTCCGCAATATTATATTAGTATATGAACCTGCAAAAGTAGTTTTTCCAATCAGAAAACTTTTTCTACGTGGTGAGACTCGAACTCGGTCTATCAAGTTAACGCGCTTTACCGCTACAACACGCTGACGCTTTAAAAGCACACATGAAAAGTTTCCACAAATTTCGAAATATCTTTCATTATTGATTGATTGTTAGTGATTCCGGGTGAGTCAACTACCGAGGTCATTAGTCCAGAAAGTGTAGTGCGTGGTTTTCATCGGGACGTGGCGGTGATCTTCCCTCACTAGATGGCGAGATCCGGCGCCTACCGTCGACTAGCGGGGTTTTCCCTATCAGCAGCAATCACCGGCCAGCGGGGCACCGCCCCAGCCGGAACAAGCTCTAAGCTCCCGACCGGTGTAAGTGTGTGTAAGGGGTAAGGATAGGAAAAGGAAGAGGAAGGAAAGATCGCGCGCGGTCCGTGGCCCGTTTGTTGGGGTACTGCTCCGGCATTCGCCTGGGGTTGATCGGAGAAACCACAAAAAATACCGATCAAAGCAGCCGGTCGCTAGAATTGTCCTCCAGATAGCAACTGAATTCGTCCTAGCTAGCAAGCTCGCGTCGAAAATCCTGCCGCCGTCGGGACTCGAACATAGGACCTCCCGGTCAAAGGCACTGCAGTGACATCAGTTGATGCACTGAGCCATGCTTCCGGATGAAATATGTTTCAAACTCGCAGGGCCTCGAATTCGTTTAGATTGATCGAGGAATATCGACTGTGGAGAAATTTGTTTTAGCGGTTTAGGCGCTAGCGTTAACCACGGACACAGACAGATGGACGGACAGACAATCTCAATCATAGGTATTGTGCTTTTGCAAAGTAACCCTTCGTAATTTTCAAAATTACAGAGAGTTGCGAAATAATTATGCCCTGTTCAAGAAACTGTTGTAACTGTTTTTGTAACTCTTGCATCACTTTTCATCGTTGCTTTGCCTCAAGTTGGACGATTTGTAGTTTTTGAAATTGTTCTACTTGCTGCTGGTCTGATGTAGTGCACTCTGCCATTTCTATGCTTGTGTTTACATCTTCTTTAGGATTGATTAACGTGTCTAGAGCATTTTTAATTGCTTCCGCTGTTAAGTTTAAACTTTGATTCTTGAACACTGCGATAGCGTGGAGGTCAGTATACTAAACGTGTTAAGAAATTTCACCTTGGGTAATGCTGTAACCGAGCTCAGAGCATAAACTTTTAATCACTAACTGGTCGCACTTATTGTATGTCGTATAGAGCATTTCCTAAACAAACTGAGTATTCGTTGGTCGTTTAACTGCACTCGCCAATCTTAACTCTAGCAAGTGATCACTGCGCTGTGAATGCGATAAGAATTGCCTCGGACGCAAAGGGTTCGCCTCGGCGGCTCGAACGCGACTCCGGAGAATATCGTCTGAATGTGTGAGGCCAGTCACATCAAACCACGCCCGCACGAGCTACTTGCCCGCCTGGGAAGTCGAGCGCTCCTGCGGGCACGGGCAACTTCCCCTGACTTTTTATTCCCCCTTCAAATACAGAAAGGGGTGTACACGCGCATGCTGAAGTGGCACGTGGTGGGCAACAATGGCTTCACACGAAAATGTTTGCCAGATTTGTTCTTTCAAATAACCGAGATTTGTATTATGTTTATATTCTATACTAATTAGTATTTCATGTTCATTGTCTTTTTAAATTCTGCCTTGTGTAAACATTTTTGTCAAGAGGCAGGAATATTGAAGGGCGAATTCTTTCCTCAATTTTGATTTGTGTTGTTTTATTAAATCATTCCGCTATTAATTGCATTTAGTAATAATGTGGAATTAATAAGTCTCTATAAGTTGACAATTATCGCTTACGGACAAGAATCTTTGTGTGTTAAACGACCATTCCTGATTGTAGAAAGTTAATGCTAGTATATCACTCTTAAGTAAACACGATTACAAAATCGAGATAGTTTCGATTCAGAAGGTTTAATTTAACCTCAATTAATAATTTGAAATCCGACTGATGTATTATCTCGTGTGAATGGATCATTGCTTTGCTTTAAACTGATAATGGGAAAATAATATTGCTGAATTTGTGAGAACAACTGTGAAAAAATTAAATTTGTTCAAAGAATTGTCACCCCGTCCAGAATTCAAACCTGGGTCTTCTGCTATACGCCCAGTTTCTCTAACCAGTTAGCTACCGAGACCAACTGTCCAGAAACTTCTCCAAAAACTGTCATCGGCGTATCGAGTGACGTAGCGCTTCTCCGGAGCAATTTGTACAACCCTTACTTTTTAAATCTCGCCCCAATTTCTCTGGACGCAGTGTCCGCGAGACCTAGTAAGAGTGTTACCTTGCCCGCGACCTTGTCATATCTGATTTTGGCCCTAGAATTGACAAGGACTGACGGACAGATAGGCTGACAAAAATTTTGCAGTCAATCAATTTTTCGCTATCACATGCCCACAAAACATGGATTCTGACTACACAACGTATTAGAGGAGGTAATTTACTTTATATAGGAACAACATTTTTTCTCTTCTTCGTACCAGTTCCCCAAATTATGAGTTTTTTGTCGACAAATCGCCGATTTCTTCGTTATGATTACAAACCCTTCTATCACGAGTAAGTAAAACAATGGGAATATTCAGTGAATAGTGTAATTTTAATATCAACAATGCAACTTCCCTCAGACATTTCACTAAACCGAGCACTTTGATCTGACCTTTCATAAGCGCGTATTAGTCTAAAGTGGCTGCAGAGCTATTGCAAAGACCCTTCAATACATTGACAAGCGAGCGTTGTCAAGAAACTTTGCAGAATACCTGATCTAGCCGCGCCGCAATTGAATTAAATTCTCTCTCAATTCACACCCTTATCAGATCCCGTATTTTCATAGCCTGAAACGCCTCAAGTAATGGATGAAAATTTCTCAGACCGTTGTTGTGGCGTTCCCTTCTGGTAAATTAGGGAATCAAAAGTTTACCTGTAACGTTGGGAGCTCATAGAGCGTCAAATAGAATATTCCCAGTATGTTCAGCTGATATGTATGGTAAGCGAATATATAAAAATCCAACTGCCCCGGCACTATAAACAAACAAACACTAATTGAAATATTTATACATCACGTATAATTTGCGAAAATGTGTAATAGACGAGCAAACCCAGAGGTCGGTCAGTGTCTGAATTGTCAGAACTGGTGTTTTGCGACCAGTATGTCATTCCAGAAACGCTAATTCACATAAAGGTGCTAGAACCTGCAAAAAGTTCAGACGCTGAGCTTTTTGTTCATTGTATATTACTCCTTTATGACACGTTCGTCGTTTTCTTTGGGGATTGGTTGGGTAAAATACGTAAATTTAATGGGACATACATATTTAAAATTGAAAATATAAAACCACAATTTGTTCATAAACTATACAATAAGTCATATATGGTTTATTATAATTGATAATTATAGTCTTGGAATATGAACAAATTGAGTCAGGTCCCTTTACCTTTAATACATTGAATTCAGCCCAGATCTAAAATCAAGATACATCACTAGTTCCTTTGGCAAACACGCTGCCATGAGCCATTCAGAATACTTGATGAATTGCTCCAAGGCATTTATTCTTCAGAAATCTCTTCTGAATTATATGTCTACGTGTCTAGTCAGTGTTGGATGTTTAAAATAAAACGTTGAACTGTCCTTTGCAATGTAATGTGCATGAATTATACTATTGGAAAGATGACTCGTTTGTCCTCTTTATTGATCTCACGTGTATACCTCTTTACCTTTGTGATAGCGCGAGAGGTATAAATTAAGATCTAGGTGGTAAAACATTGCTGCACATTTTAGATAACGAATGGGAGATTTTTTACTATTGATTTTCGGATAGTGTTTTCTTCCCATTATTTCAAAACATCAGTTCCATGAGTGTGAAGTTTTTACGCAAGTATCGTACAATTAGCAAACCCACATAGAATATGTGGCCTAATTTATACCTGGAAGTGTTTGCTGATTTCGTTACCAGATAAACGAAAAAAAAATGTGTATGGTGGGACACATGACCGAAATTAATCAGTGTAGCTAGTGAAAAGTATTAGATCAAATCAGTGACGAGAATTAGTTTCTAATAAGGGTTTAAAATATTTTTGTCGCTGAACTCAAGCCGGGGTCTCTGAAATGCTAATGAAAAAAATCACTTTGCTCTTTTTGCGCTTCAAAACATTTATTAGCGGTTTTGCGCTATGGCCCGATTCGGCGTAATGATTTTTGTAAGATATTTTATTTGTAATCATTTTCCTTGTCATCTGATAGAGATATCGGCAGTCGATCTGCACATCTAAAGAGAGAATAAAAAAATACGTAAGAAATATTTTGCTCATATCCGTCGTACGACACCTGGTTTCGGCGTTATTAAATTTGCATTAGAATTTCTCTATAAACTAATAGCCCATAAACGAATTAAAATATCTAACCGGAAGTATCTAAACTGTATTTAAAATAAAATAAAAAGTTTGAATCGTCAAATCAGCAATGATTTTTAAAAAATATTTCTACCATACGACCGACGGAAAGTCCAAAATTGTCGATGCAAAATAACCGCAAAAACCACCATTCGACACGATATCTTGCTTCCTCGATGAAAGGTGATGACAAACATTTGCTATATCGCACCGTTTAATACAACCATATAATTATAATACAGGCAAGTTGTGGGTCACTTTTGTGGGTTTTCCTTCCCTTTCTAAATTCGAATATACATATTTGGAATACGATAATCGCGATACTCATATGAAAGAGAATACAAAATGTCGTAGAGTCACAAAAAATCAGTCCCCTAGGGCAATCTGTTGCAAAGATACGAGAAACGTGTTTTGCATGTTGTTTTTTCTCAGCATCTATTGCGTGTATCAGGCTGAAAAAATTGCAGAGTCAGGGAAACATAGTTCAATTTGAAGGTATTTGTGTCAACGAATTTTAACACCAAATTCATATATAAAAATAAATAAATATTTGGAATTTATTTTAGGCGTAATAACGTTGGAGTACTGTCTCAATTTTTACCCCTAAAATGGGTCTTTTAACCTTCTATAACACATATTTTTCTATAACATTTTTAACAGATTTAAACAATGTGGACGGTAGTGAAAAAAATTAAAACCAATTTTTTCAGTATAATATTTGAAATTCGCACCTAAATGTGATTGGAAAAAACGGTTTAACCGATATTTAAACACATTTAAAAACGACATATGAACTCGAAACCTTATATGTGTTTTATCGATTATGTATCAAACTCATCGGGAATATCCTTAGTGAATAACATGGTGGAAAGAGATGGGTGGCATTTTGCGCATCCAACATCAACCAATGAGTTTCAAGCACCAGTTTCCGTCAGAATATTAGCATGAATTTTAAATGGCAAAATTATGACAGTTACAAGTCATTGAAGCAGACATAGATTAGCACTATTTAAATATTACATCTTTTATTGCAATTATCCTTTCATCGTGATAATTTTGGTCGGTCACCGTTGAAAACTGTCCATTTATGACACTTAAAAATAGTTTCTCAACGCTTCTTGCACTCTGTGTAACATAGCGACCGATTGCTTTTCTGGTATTGCTTTTCAATCACATGGTTCGTGACGGAAACTGCTGCTGTGCAGAACGAGCAAAAATCGGTGCACTGGAGGAGCCCACTCATCTTTCACCATGGGAATATCGGGAGGGAAACGATATTGTCAACGTGCGAACGGAAGTGGCACCCACATACTGCTCTCACATAACTGCGATCATTTAAACATACATTTGGCACACGCTAGTTACTTGGCGAAAATTCTTAAACAAGTATTTTTAAATAGGAATGTTGAGAAAAAACAGAAGTTTTGAGTAAAATGTCTAAAAATAAATGGGTTAAGTGCCAAGTTAAGTGACAATGATTAATTGCGTATGGTTGTCTCAGTGTCAATGATTAATAAATCTACAACTAAGTAATTTGATTTATATTGTGAACATAAATTATTAACATACCTAAAACCTAGTAACTTGATTATATTAGAAACAATAGATAAATCTAAAAACAGAAGGGGTTTCATAATTTTATTTCGATATTGTAAATACTTTCTACATAATACAAACATTTGTTAGGAAAACGTTTCAAATCATCCTCGTAAGCAAGACCTTTCAATAATTTTAATATAAACTGTTTAAACATTGGTGAAACAAGTTTCTCCATCACATTTTGGCGCGAATTTCAAATGTTTAAACTGAAAATAAAATTTAATTTTTTCACTACCGTCCACATTGTTTAAAAATCTGAAAAAATATGGACGGGGCGGGTTGACTTTGCTTGGAGTGGACTGTATTATTGGTTGTTGAACGTAGGTAGGCAATCCACTCAGTCCCTTTCGACGCTCGTTAGGAATTTTGTAATGATGTGGGTTATCATGGAAACACAATTTTCACCTTGCAGAATGATGTTTAATAACCTTTGAGTTGTCACAATTGTTCTTCACAATAAAAATACACTAAGTTACTGTTCTCAAGTGAGAATCAGGAACCTTCCATCTTGATCACGAAGTGCGAGAACATATGCTCGCCTGGCAACTTACTTGCAACTTCGTGTGAAATACATTGATTAGTTCAATTCATACACAATGCTGAACTACAACAAATTGAAACAATGTGGCCTTTCACTTGGCCACAACATAAGCACAGAATATTACTTTCTGTATAAGAATTTACGTGATCCTTTAACACGGAGCCCGAGACATACTTCTCGCAATGCTGCATCTCAGCCAATGATTTCTTTTCGGTTGCGGGTACGCGAAGAGGGGATTTGAACTGGCCAATTAGCGACTGCTTTTCCAACGGTTTCAGTATGGCAAGGAGGGGTGAATTTGAACAGTCCATTTGGCAACTGCTGGAATTTAAAAATGTTCTGGAAGGCTTTAGAAGGTTCGGGAGGCCGAGGCGAATTATCACGCGGCGCGGTGGTGCCGCTCGGCTTATGGAACTTTCCATGCCGCGCTTCCGGTGTTGCCGCTTAGGGCGTAGGAAGTGCTTTATTTTATACGTCCCTTTTCTGCTTTTGCGTGTGGGCCCGAACAAAATATGTTATAGAATGTGGGAAGACTCATTTTAGGTGGGGGAGGAATACTCCAACGTTATCACGTCTAAAATGAATTTCAAAAATGTATTTCTATATGAATTTGGCGTCAAAATTCGTTGATAAAAATGCCTTCAAATTGAATTATGTTTCCCGTCTCTGTAATTTTTTTCAGACATACACATAATAGATGATCATGAAAAATAAAACATTTAAAACACGTTTCTCGTTGTAATCGTCGATTTTTTGTGAATCTACGTTATTTTGTATTCTCTTTCATATGAGCATCGCGATTATCGATTTGGTTTGGGGCACATTTCACCGCCTTATTCGGCTATACCCTTTATTGTAAGTAATATTCATGTATTTAATTGTATAATTACTCTCGTGACTCATAAGCGCATCTCAATTGCCTTACATTAACTGGGAATCAATTACGAGATAATAATCCACACGTGTATTTAGGGCCTGTTGGTTTACTCCGCGTAGCTACCTGAGAGCCTCAATACCAAAGCATAGGCGATGACACCCACATCTGCTGGAAGGACAGCAAGGCATTGAGGATCGTATAGCTTCATGATAGTCAACATGACAAATACTTCGATAGGGTTTCAGGGCCGTAAGATAAAGCAGCGCTCGAATAACGAAATCGCGCTCGCACACACGACCTCCTTCGCGTGTTGATCACAAAATTTCGAAGAAAAAGAGTGATCAAAAGTAGCAGGACTAAGCAAACTTTATGCAAAAGCTGAAAGTTATACGCAGCAAATGCATTTGTATTTCATAAACGTTTTAGTGTCAATTTACATTTAAACTGAAAAGTACAAATTTCAGTAGTTACACAAGATTATTCATCTTACAAAAAAATAACTAAACTAATACTTCTGTTCTCCATGCTGAGGTTAGTGTCAGTCATCCCCTTAAATTTTTAGCGCCTTATTGGCTACTTACAATGCAACAGACAATAAATTCGCAATGCCTCGCGTACGGCAGGGATTGTTGACAGAGATAACTAGGTAATCCCATCACCTTTTTTTGTGAACCACTCCGACCTCACCTTGATAACCAACAAGTTTTGAAGTGAAGAGCCGACACTGCTGCCCGGTCTCAATATTTTACCGTTTCTTGCTGTAAATACGATTAATTACGATTAATTATCGAATATACGATTAATATAGTACATCAAGTGTTAAATAGAACGTACATGATAAGAGAAGGTAGGTAAAGGCTTGGTTAGATAAGACGAAAATAGATTAATTACAACTGTAAGATGTTAAAGGTTTTATTGGCTTCGCTCTTAACCAAGCGCCCAGAAAGGGCACAGCCAAACTATGAACTATACTATACTATACTGTGTTTGCAATGGGTGTCTTCCGTAACTCGAAATGCGTTTAAGGGTACCATATCACTCCGCAAGTAACTGATACCACATAAGTTTTAATTCAGCATTAATTCTAAAAACAGTGCGAAGATGCATTATTAGAGCAACAATGAACAAAAATCAATAAAAAAGTTTAAATCCCAAGTGAAATCGTTTCTGCTGCACAACATTTTTTATATAATTAGTAGATACCGGATTTTTATGTAATTACATATTTTTTGTCTGTCTACTTAACGTTCTCAATCTGTTTTTAGATTTATTATTAATTCTGCAATTAAGTGTCGTAACTTGGTGGCAGAATATCTTAATTTTACATGCATTAAGCTTACATTGACTAACAAAAAGTAACAAATATGTACTTAATTAATTTTTTTATGAAAATAAATAATTTTTAAAAAAGGATCATTTTTTCGTGCATTGTTAATGCGTGCTTTCTCCTTCAGGTAGCCCATGTGAAGACTCGTGATGTTCTCACAGTCCCGCGCATCTGTTTCAGTTATCTCAGTGGCGGGAAGTTAAGGAAGTAAAGTTTAAGGGACTGAGATTATTTTCACCTTTAGCTACGAAAAGTATTACTGACGTCGTGACTTTTAACCTTAATTTTGGAGAAACTTTGTCGATCGCCAAGTGTAACATTCAATGACAGTGCTTCACGTATCAGTGATGTTTGCTGGTCGTAGATATCGCTATTTAGTCCCATGTCTTCTATTGCGTGTAGTCAGGCTGCAAAACTAGTCCTGAATAGCTATAGCTAACGCTTTTACTACTAATGGGAAAGTTCTATGGCAGTGTGCATCAACTTATGCTCTCCGAATTATTAAGTCGTTTTTATTATTTTTAAAATTTGTTTAAGACATTTTTATAAATGTACTTCGTATTGTGTAAATGGCGGCGGCGCTAGCAGAATGCGTTTACTACGCTCCGTGAAGTCACGAAGGTTAAGCGCATTCGAGACTCGCGGGTTCGTGGTTGGGTGACCGGCCAGGAACCCCGGGATCTAAAGGCGTCGAGCCCCTGGCCGAAGGGGTAAAAGGCACTGCCTGACTGCGACGTGACGAGACTTGACAATTATTAAAAAGTAAAAGCACATTAATGGAGGATTACTCCCAAGTGTAAAGCGCTCAACGCCCCTTAAGGGGCTTGGAGACGCGTTGCGTCAAGATGTGGACGCAACAAATTTTTAAAAAGTGTTTTATAATAAGTGGATTTTAATATTACATATTTTATTCGATTTTACATATTTTTTACATATTCTCACTCTTTTCATTACATATTCATGTACATATTTTAACGTTTCATACTACATGTTTGTCCGGTCTCTAATAATTAGAGACTATACTGAGCATCACAAAGAAAGTAACATTAATTTCAACACATATTTAATGAATTATTTACCATTTAGACAGCATAATTGTAAACAACCGGTAACGAGTCTTGTACCGCAGCTTCTGGGTCATTGACCCCCATCTCGATCAGGTTTTTCGTCCAGTTTCCCTGGTCTGTGCACGTCTTCTAGAATTCAGTGGTAAATATAGTTATTCAAATTATCGTTCTCCATGTCCAAATTGTCACGGCCGGAAGTATTATTCCTTGACGAAGGACATGATGAGGAATAAGGCCCCCACATGTATTGCTGATTTACCCATGATTATATATTTTATTACTTGGGAGCGAATATCTTGTTAACTATCCTTGCAAAAACGTTCATTTTCTTTCTGTATTCAAAATTCAAATAGTATATGGGGGTAGGAATCACAGAATTTTGAAAACGTGCAGAAAATTCAATTTTCCACATAGCACGTCACACAGTTTTTAACTGTTTTTGACGTAAAATAAAAAATAAATTAATAAAATTAGCGCATTAGTTCAATTAATAGTGATAAAATTCTTTGCAACACACACAATATGCCGGGAAGAAAATACAATTGTCCTTTGCTTTGCCTCTGGACAGTAAAAACAAATTTTCTCCATCTCCTTCATGCAATATTAAAAGTTTTCGCGTTAAATAGAGAAAAATACAAATCTATAGTGTGCTGAATGGGATTAAACAAGAGCACATCAAAACTTAGCTAAAAACTATTGCTTTATCTTTGTAGTTTTAATTTTTTATTGTAATCTTTATTAACAATTGAGACATAGTATCGATATACTTTATATTATATATATATATATATATATATATATATATATATATATATATATATATAGTCTCTCTCTCTCAGACAGACAGACAGAGATAGACAGACAGACAAAGATAGATAGACAGACAGACAGACAGACAGACAGAGATAGACAGACAGACACAGTCCATTATGAAGTGAAACTATTTCGTATGACTGAAAGAAAAAGTTTATTGTCGAAGAATGAGGTAATTTGGCATCATCCTCTTTGCTTTTAATGTGAAACTTAAGTTTCCCCCTGGGAAGTTAAGCGAAAATTATTATATTTTAAATAATTATCTTTCTAATGCTTTTTTTATTGTCTAACACTTAATTATTGCGAACTCCGTCGCACATCAAGAAAGTGGCGTAAAACATTTAAAGCGAGAGCCTCACCTGAAGGTACAGAGCCATGTAGCTTTCAGAGTGCAGGTCATTGGCTGTATGTTTTTACTGCTTTCTCGGATTAGGCCAAGCAGTACGTTGCAAAAAGCGCGTCCTTAATACATTATTTATCGGGTAAGTGGTAATATCTCATTTGTAGACTTCATATTCACGCGAGGGCGAACCTTCTAAAGCACGCTCTTCTCCTTTTCGTCGAGGATTAAGCTCAGCGAGGCGAATGTGGCGGCAAAGAATTTAATTAATAACGTTTACGAAAAACGTAATTTATCATCCTGCATTATACCTCACCGCTCTCCCTCTCTCCCCCTTCCAACACCGTTCCAGGTTCTCATTACGTTTATTTTTGTCGATAAGAAAATCATAAAGGGGTCTCCTGGACAACAAGCAGGTCAATGTGACTGTTCTGAGAAGCTTTTATGAGCTATTCGACTTGTCCCGACGTTGAGATCGCAAATTATCGTGTACGAGCTTATTCAAGACCTTCTCTTTCGTGGTTCTCCTCTTCTCTCGTCTTTTCACATCTCGCGTGTCCGTTATGACCTTGTAGCTTGTGTTTCCCGCGGGAGGTCTGCAATATATTGCGCCCTTGAAAGTTCATTTATTCCTGTTGTTCTAGCGTACAGGGGATTGACTACCCGATTACACCCTTGGCAGCGACGATTACGTCATTTTAGAAGTTGATAGGTGAAGAAAGTATTAAGCGTTTGCAAAAAAAACATCCTGACGCGATACGATGTGGATTTTGTACTAGTTTAGGAACTTACCGTGTTGTGTCGACGTTCCTTCGAAAACGCCTTGTCAAGTCGTCTTTCGATGGAAACATGATTTTATCTCTCCGTCGGAAGATTCTTGAAAGTGAGTTAAGGGAAAATACAATAACGGAATTTGGGAATGGAGAAATAAGACTACCGTTTCGAGCACGACGTTTGAGTTTTGTTTTTCAACCCTTGCGAAACTGTTAATTTTCCTCTGGTAATTGACATAGAGAAATGAGAGTTCAACTTTTGATTGTATTACCAATTGCTTCTTTCAAGAGAACGCTCAACGAGATGGACACGAAGATAGTAGGACCTACTTCTTTTTAACCGATGACTCGTGTCCTTTGACCTTCAGACTATATTGATATTGAACTTGATATTAACATTATTGAAAGACGATACTCCTGTTATTACTTATGAGTAAAAGACACGAGCATATACTCGTGCTATGAAAATTAACGGTTTCTGGGTATGAAAGTAGTAATAGCTGTATTAGTGGTACTACATAGAAATTACCGCCACTTTCCGCATCACGCAGTTCTTTATTGAGTCTTGTTAACTAACTTCAATATCATTGAGATTTTAATATTATAGTCTAATTTTGGTGTAACTATAAATTATCGTGACAAACTAATAATAATAATAATAATAATAATAATAATAATAATAATAATAATAATAATAAAAATTATATGCTAAAAGTGAGCTACGTACTGAAGTAGGCGAAGTTATTTCTTATTTTTAAAGCAGGCACTCGTTTCGTGAAACGGTTAACCAGAAATAAATTAATAGAATAAAAATGAACACAATATTTCCAACAAGCAAAATTTAGTGAGTCCATTCTTCTGAACTACATCCTTCTTCCCTTCATCCTTCATTTCGCGCAGTTCAGCGATATAGACTTCAATCAGGTACTACTTGAATTTAAGTAAAAGTTGGAGCTGAGTGAGATTAATGTGCTGCTATTTCTTGGACTGTACAGCCTTCCAGCTACTGTAAAAATAATTCGTTACCGAAAATATTTTTTTTAAAACTTTCAGTGCATTTGAGTGCTTCCAAGTACTATGAAGAAAATTCACTGCCGAAAATATTTTTTTAAATACCTCTAGTGCATTTGAGCAGCTATTGTTTTGTGTGTGTACTTTCACATGCACATTGGAGTAAAAATATTAGGGTGTGTTCGACATGTCACTTCTGACCATTTCCTTGTCAGCTGTATTTGAACGAGATTGAACGTTATGGCGCGGTACGTGAATCTTGTGCAAGTACCTACAGGGATGTTTTACTGTACATGGATGTACATCATACTGTAGTTGCTATCAAATATTTACTCCATTATTACCCCGAGAGGTGGTCGAAGGTGGTAATGTGTCCCAGCTGGCACAGGTTGTAAGGAAATTGGGGCATCGGGTGAAAAGTAATTTGTGCTCGGAATGGAGAATCGGAAGTATGTTCAGGGGAGATAGGTGGGTTCGAAATAGGACCGGAAGGTGAAGAAATTAAGAAGGATGAAAGGGATGGAGTTTTGCCATTGGCCGTTCGGATGCGGCTGCGTCGGATTCGGTTTCTTGATGTGTCGTGACAGCTCACTCCCGTGTGTAGAGAATGTCTTCTATGAAGGTTCATATGCTGGCTATGCCGGGTGAAGGGTTTTGTTGAGAGGAAAATGAGTTAAAAAAGTGTGATAAGTTGCTTCTCACATACTCCGTTTTAATTGTTTGTTTGCGTGCTTAATCTCCCTGCATAGTGTTTATCTGATGTACCACAAAGGCAGAGTCATGACCACAATGTTAGTGTTTTGGTCGACACATAGTAATTTGTTTACATGTTGTTCAGGTGTAAAGCCCGCCCAAATTAATGTCGTTCTCTCCTCCTGTGATAATGTGTGTCCCGATTGGTCAGTGTCTTCGTGTGAGTGTCCCAACTCTGCAGTCACTTCCGAAACATTCAGTTGCGTTTAAAAACAGATGAAATTGAGTAGGTGGATTTTCGAATGGAGGAAAAATGGTGAACATGACTGTCTGCTAAAATTCGTACTTGTTTCTTAGGCTCAGAAAAATAGCTGTATTTTTAATTGTGTTTACTGTCTTACGTGTTTAGGTGTTACTTATAATCATTATTATTATTATTATTATTATTATTATTATTATACTATTATTATTATCATCATGGTCATCATCACCATTATTATTATTATTATTATTATTATTATTATTATTATTATTATTATTATTATTATTGTTGTTGTTCTTGTTGTTGTACACGATTGATTGAGGATTCCCGGAGCGTCAATTGCTAAGGTCATTATTCCCGTGTTTCTTCCTCGCTGTATGTCGGAATTCGTCTCCTCCCGCTGAATAGTGTGTTCCGCGGCGACCTTCCCGTCGGCTACCGGGGGTTTCTTCAACCAGGTATCTCCCACCAGCGAGGAACCGCCCTAGCCGGGTAAGCACGGAGCTCTTGGCCGGTCTCCCGACATGTGTGGTACTGTAATACATGGAAGTTTAAGTGTGAGTGAGTAAAGGGTGGTGATAAGACAAGGAAGAGGAAGGAAGGATTGCACGCAAACTATTCTAGCCATTTTTGTTATGGAACTGCTAGGATATTTGTCAGGTGTTGACTGGAGAAACGGAAAATACCGATCAGAGCAGCCGGTTGCTATAATTCTCTTTGAGACAGCGCATGAATCCGAACCTAGCTATGAAGCTAATGTCGAAAATTCTGTTACTGTCTGGGTTCGAACCAAGGACCTCTCGGTCAGAGGCGCTGCAATGACATCAGTTGCCTGAGACAACCCTCCCGATTTGTTATTGTACAATTGTGATTGGTGGATTATAGAGTAATCAATACTAAAAGACTTCGTAGGTTCTCTGTTAATAATTATTATAAAATGTAAGAAAAGAGATTCAATGAAAACTAATACTTTTCAAAATAATCCCGGTTGCAGGGGAACGATATGTCGAAAGCCTACGTATTGTTTATCCCCAGTGCCTATATAAAAAGGGAAGATAGTTTGCGGTGCCAATATTAATAGTTCAAACCTTTTTCCCCAATATCCCACCTAGACGTGTGAGGTTGACAAGTTGATCAGACGGCTTTAAGGCGGCGAGCAGCGCGTGGGAGGTGGAATATTCCCCCCCCCCCGCGACTGGCAGCCGCCCCACCTCCCGCGCCTGGCTGCCGAACGCGTGCGAAGCGGTGCTTTCGTGCGGGCCCGAGCCGCCGCCACCCACGCCTCCGCCTCCGCCCCGCCACCGCTCACTCCGTCGGTCAAGCGACGTCGGGCGGAAATGGCGGCGCGGAAGGTCCATTGGAGCCTAGTGACCCGGCAAATCCATCCCGACCGCTCGCCCTACACCTGCGATTTCGAACCCAGGCCCCAAACACACTCCCTCAGCAGACGCAGCGAGGCCTGACGCGATGGGCCGTAGACCCCTCTCGGCTCTCCTGGCGGCCGCCCGCTCCCCGTACTTACCGCCTCCCCCCTTCTTCCTCCCCTACGCCCGCGCCCGCGCCCACGCCCGCGCCCGCGCCTCGCTCACGGCCTGCGTGTTAGAGGACTACGTGCGTGCAGGGCTACCTACCTGTCTACCAGCCTGCGTGACTCCATCACTCTTGTATTTCTCTACCCTCCCTCTAGCGAGTGGTTTGGGCGTCAGCGGCCTTGGTTTTTTTTCTTTCCTATCTGCCTTCTTACGCTGTCTTGGAGGCAATTTGTAAAATTCGGAGCATTTTATGCATTTTCAGAGTTACTTCTTTGGAGGGTGAAAACACCGGTCATACTAACAAGTAATGTTATTTTTGTTGGTTCAGTTAAAAAGTAGTGTCGTAAGAGATAAATCATCGGAACAGCTATTATCAACTCGAAGTTCATAAACGAATGCAAGTACTATTGTGGTTTTACATCACGCGAATGTGAAGATAACGAGTCGCATTAATGATTTCCTCCTCATTACACACCTGGAACTTTACCTTAATAATTGCTTTTCCTTATCGATAATTCCATGAGCATTATCTCGATTTTAAGAGGTAATAAATATTTATAGAGATTTATAGAGGTATGAAACTATAAAAATGGCATTTTATTTAAGGATTCGTCATTATTTGTTGAAACAAAATATACAGATTTAAAACATTAGTTTGGAAAACTAGACATTTTTCTTGAGTCGTTAAGTAGAATTTTATCTTTGGTATTGTATTTTAGCATTTATTTCTTATATTTTTTTAATTTTTCACGTTTTACTTATTATTGATCATGTATCATGCAATTAACTCAAATATGGCAAAATCCTCAGACTCGTCCATCCCATAAAACTGGCGAACTTTGATTCTAAAGCCCATTTTTCAGACACTTTCGTGTTGGGCACACACTGCTCAAATAATTTTTCAAAATACGAAGCTTTTATAGTGCAACCCTGCGAGCTGGATACACTTGCAGCGAAATTCCCGAAGCATGCCCGCCGCAAGTCCCCCCGCCTCCATCCGCGGCGTTCACTCATGGCCGCGAGCGCAGCCCGCATATCCACGGGGCCGTGTACGCGCCGCGCCTGCCGGGCCGCCTGCGGGCGGACGGCGACGTCGCGTCGCGTGGCTCGACGCCATATCTCAAGCGACGGCGCCCGGCGCTGTACGCGCCGCTGCCTGCCGGGCCGCCTGCGGGCGGACGGGGCGTGCACGGGTGGGGACGAGGCAGGGGTGGGAGCTGGGCAGCGGCGGGGGCGTGGCAGCGGGCGGCGGCAGCGGGTGGCAGCAGGGCTGGGCGCGGCGGCAGAGGTTGTGGGAGAGGGGAAAAGTGGGGGGAGGGGCAAAGACGCAGCGAACGGGGGGCGACGCCGCTGCCTTTGTCCCGGTTGATATTTTATTAAAATGGCGGCTACTGGTGGAGCGTGTGCGCTCGTAGAACGCGGCGCCGCCGCCGCGGGTGGCGGGGAGAACGAAGGTAGTTCTGGCGCGGCGCGGCGTCTTGCCGCCTCCGTCCCTACAGTCGCCTGGGCCCCTGTCTCTTTCCGCTTCTGTCGCCGCGAACCTCGCATGCATCCGGTAGTACGACTCTACAATTTCCGCTGCTGCCGCTGCCAAGGCCACTGCATCTACCACTACTTCCCCCTCCATCACACTCACCACCACTACCACTGTCATCATCACCATTACCATCACAACTACCGGGAGCGGTTCCTCAGTGCATCAACTGATGTCACTGCAGCGCCTCTGACCGGGAGGTCCTAGGTTCGAGTCTTGACGGCGGCAGGATTTTCGACACTAGCTCTTCAGCTAAGTCGAATTCAGTCGCTGTCTGGAGGAGAATTCTAGCGGCCGGCTGCTCTGATCGGTAGTTTTCCGTGGTTTCTCCGATTAACACCAGGCGAATGCCGGAGCAGTACCTATCAAACGGGCCACGGACCGCGCGCGATCTGTCCTTCTTCTTCCTTGTCCTATCCTATTTCCTACCCACACACTTTCACTAACATTCACTACACTACCGCATATTCCGGGAGTCCTGGTTTGGTGGAAACCCCACTAGCCGACGGTAGGTCGGCGCCGGATCTCGCCATCCAACGGGGGATGATCAACGCCATCTCCCGAGGAAAAGCATGCATTACACTAACGGGACTAATGACCAAAGCAGTTGATGTGCCCGGAAACACGAAAAAATCAATCAATCAAACTATCACAACTGTTATCGTCTCCACTATTACCATCTTTACTTGACTACTTCCATCCACCATCCACTAAAGCCTATCGCCTCTAACGCCTCTACCCATCTCTACCGTCTTGATCGTCTCTAGCGTAGATGTCGTCTACACCAGCTGAGTTTAGCTCAGAGCCAGCATAGCCACCGATTGGAGAGACCCTGCCCGGGATGTACTAGGATTCGGGCCCCCCGACGGTGGCACTTTTTTGACACATGCTGTAGAGATAGATCGAATTGAACTGGTGTCTGAAGAATTCTAGTGGACGGCTGCTCTGCTCGGTGGTTTTCATAGGTTTTCCATTCAATACTCCAATACCAAAGTATCCTACCTAACGGAACACGGACCGCGCTCGGAACTCTTCCTTCTTTTATCCTCTCTCATGCGCACGCGCGGTCAGGCTCTCAGGTCGGCGTTGGATCTCACCGTCCCGCTTGGGAGGAACACGGCTTTCTCTCGGGACAAAACATTCACTACATTAATGTAACTAATAGTCATAGCAGTTGACGTGCTCGGAAACACCAAGCAATCAATCTGCCTACTCTACATTTTCCAGTTCTACGTCCACTCCCACCATTACCCTCCCAGATTACCACAGTCATTACCACCGCCAACGCCCATACCACTCCATCTTCCTCTTCCGTTAGCATCATTTCATTGTCCGTAGCTTGTGTTAATCCGTCAGTTTGGTTCCCTGTGTGCCCCCGTCGTTCGCTTCACGTGGCCGTCGTGCGCACCGCTGCGTGAACCCCAGGGTGCGCCTTCGCCCTCGCCCCCGGGCGCTCCGCCGCCGCCCAAGCCCCCGTCGCCTTAGGTTCGCAGCCTTCCTCGCCGCAGAGACGCCGCTGCCGCCCTCGGTCGATATGCGTTATGTGTTTGCCGGAGCCGCCCCTGCCGCCCGGTCCGTTCAAAACAAGCGATTATCTTCTGTGCAGAGCCCACCGCCCACCGCGGCCGGTGTTCGTTCGGAAGTCGCAAACTTCCCAACCTCCGCCCTCGCGCTCCCCTCCTACACCCTCACCCTCAGTTCCCCTGCTGGCTACCTCATCCCATCCCGCCTTCACCCTCCCCCTTCTCTTTCCCTCCCTTTCTTCCAATCCCCCTTTCCAGCGCACCGCTGGCATTATTCCCCGGTTATAGACGGGTTTGCTCTGTTTACTCTTCTTTCATCTCTCCGCCTGCCTCGCCACTACTTACTAGCCCCGAGGGAAAAGAGGCCCAACTTATTTTCATCTGTACCTTACATTATCCAAATTAAGAAGCGCGGAAGCTCCTCGCCAACTCCGCCTCGTGAATGCCGCGTTACTCGCCTCCGGATGAACGAGCGTTGCTGAATGCGAAACTGTCCGCCCTTAGCTGTGGCCAAATTAAAATCTCTCGCGGTAGTGGTAGTGTTATAAATAAAATCTCGTTATTTCGTGGCGGCCATAATTAACTCAGAATTGACGAATAGAAATTTTTAAAATCTAATTAAATATGTAAAAGTACAAAAGACTTGTTAAAAGACTGTTCAAGATTCTTATCTTCTATTGTTTTTACAGAGGAATAAAGAAACTGTATGCCTAGGTAACATAAAAGGTACATTTCAGTATTGATTCACCATTGTTATAAAGAAATTCTATTTACGCTTTAAAATTACATATTTTTGTTTTTATTTTTTTTAAAATTTTAATTAATTTAATTTCATTTTCAATATATTCTAATTTGACTGAAGAGCCAACGATGTGTCGCGTTTCCAACATAGTGTAACGTTGTTCAAAATGTATTTCACAAAATCATTTATAAATCTAGAATTTATACTCACTACCGGTTTGCGATGCGATCATTTCTAATATTTTATCGATGAAATGTTTATCACTGTTCTGTATTTTACAACCGTCTAATAATACACAAGAAACATTTGAAAAGAAAATGGTTATTGTTTTTCGGCGATACAAACATACGCATTAACGTGCAATTTTATCCGTACGTAAAATACAAAGTGAGAGTTTACATAGACACAGTAAAGATAAATATGTGTTCTGACTGCATAAATGCGACGATGACAATTAAGAATTGAGTGTGATGTTCACTCGAAAATATATTCAACGGATTAGCTGAAAACATTTTCTTCCGCAAAATGTATACGATCTTTAATCAACACTGTACTGTAGTCTGTGGCAAAATGATCCCATTCAATTGTATGATTCACGCCGGCAGTGTGCCATTTTCATATCCTAGGGAGATTTGATTTTTGGGTTACCTTTATTTATGTTGGCTAGATTTTGCTAAAACTTCAAGTAACATTTGTGGGTCAAACCTAAAGTTTATTAGATGATATTTAGAGGACGTGGGAGCATATAACTTACCTTTCTGTGTGCAGATAAATCGGATGTAGTGCGTACAAATTGGTCACGGACCGCACACGATTTTTCCGTCTCATTCCTTGTCCTATCCTCACCTCTTACACACACACACACACACACACACACACACACACACTTACGTGCACTATACTACCACATATGCCGGGAGACCAGTCGGGAGCTTAGAACTTGTCCTGGGTGGGGCGGTGCCCCGCTGGTGGGAGATACCTGGTTCGGGAAAACCCGGCTAGCCGACGGTAGGTCGATGCCGGATCGCGCCATACCACCCTCGCCGGGAAGATCACCGCCGCATCCCGATCAAAAACACGCTTTTAACGTACGGGACTAATGACCATAGTAGTTTACGCGCCCAGAATCATAAACTATTAATAAATCACTCCTCCGAGATCTATCTCCTCTTCGTAAGAATGTGTACATAGGAGTTCGTGTTTATGCGAGAAAGTAACGAAGTGGTTCGTCGTCGGCCATAACTCGATCTAATGTCTTTATATTTTCCTTTTAGTTTTAGTGAAGAAGCAGGTGTGCACAAGGTCTCATGTGTGTGCGAGTAGCTGCGGCATGCCTGATTTCCGGGACATTTTAGCGTATGCGGCAAACCTCTAAGACCACAATTTCGGATGCTGCCACATGCGTGTAGATCGTCATGAACACTACCATTACGCTATTATTATGCAAAATGCATTCTAGTGATTTTGGTTGTAATACAATGATACATGCAGACTTTGTCGACAGCTTATATGTTCTGATGTGCGTTTCTTAAATAATATGATTGGACCTTTTGTTTGTGAAAAGCCGACCAAGGACGGCCAGACCACTCCGCTCGTCTCAGTCACGACAATCTTAACACTCGGTCGAGGTTTTTTGACAGATGACCATTAAGAGTGCTCTCGTCCAGCAGTACAGACAGCAGCAAAAGAAAAGACACAGAGTTGATTGAATGCTGCGTTCAGATCGATCGGGGAATATTAGCTTTGGAGAAAATTTTCTGCAAGATGTAGCTAGCTAGATCACTGACTGTCAAATGATTAAATCTAATTTCGAGTTATATATTTATATTTGCAATTATTCTTAGATTGTTTCAAATGTGTAGATCTGCATGAAAATGCGTAAGAGTTCAAACGTAACTTCACGCAGAACTCTCAAGAGAACAAGAACGCTTTCTTCGGTTTGCCTTGCAGAAGATCGGTTGCTCACAAACAGTAAATTAATGCAATTTATTCGCCATTATATCTTTACGACTCCTGATAACCAGTTACAGATGTTTTTCATCATGAGGTTTTCTCTTTGGACCCCATTGGGTTACAGAGAATTATCGTTGCCTCTGTACTGTTCAGAATTTTGTGAAGCACACTGGTCTTTGATGCTGAGGATGCTGCGGTTCCCCCTTCGAGAGATACTCACAGTTTTCCTTGTCTCTCTTTAGAAGGCTTCCTTTGCACAGCAGAAGTTCGATGGTAGTTAGAGTTGATTGCGATTGTTCTGGTTATCGCGCTCGTAGACGTTTTCACAGTTTGTTTCCGACAGCTCAAAAGACATTATCGATTTATAAACTGCTTTTTGAAGGTAGCTTTGTTTTCATTACTGTTTTATTTTCTCTCAAAAGCCAGAGTGTCAATCGAGTTGGAACGGTGCTCCTGTAGAGAGAACAAATAATGTGCGAGGAAAAATCGCACGTAACATTTACGGCAAAATTAAAAAGTATAATGTTTTGTTCATTGCGCAAACTAGATACGTAATCCTAAAACTCTCTCTAAATTAACTATGATAATGTTCTTGTATTTGTTTTACCTTCATAGTGACATTCATACCAAAGTTACGTCACGACGATTGAATTTTCAGAATACGTTGTTGTGAAATTGTAGTACATACAATTAGAAGTACACTTACAATCATGTATTAATATATTTAATTCCGCATTATTAGTATACTGAAAATTCTCGTTGATGTTCTGGATTTCGTTGCATGATAGTGCGTGTTACTATTTGAAAAAGTATTAAATGCTTTACTATTCACATCTCGCCGTAAGTAGGGAAATGTTTAAATTAAATTTATAATTTGCTTTCACGGAATACCCAACATTCTGCATTTTTCCTTTGCAGATGAACACAATTAGAAATAGTTCTTTAGTTATATCAATATATTAGGAATGAAGTTATTTTATTAGTTTATTTAGTTTTTCCGTCAAGTTATTCTGAGTATAATTTTCTAGCAACCTATCCAGAATAGATAACCGGCGCCACACACTGAAATGGCAAGGTGAAGGAGGAAATGAATAATTCGCATCTGGTGTCAGAGAGGAACATCCCCTGCGTCGTTAGCCAAATTACTTAACTAAGGTCCAAGAAGTCATGGAAGTTACGCAATTCGAGACGCCGCGGGTCCCTAGACGGATGACCGTCTGACAACCCCGGTTACTAATGGTGCCGAGACCCTGGCCCTAGGGATAATACGCACTGACTATCACGTGACAAGACAAATAAGACAAAAACTTCAAGACGAACTACTCCAGGTACGCTCAATGCCCAAGAAGGGCTAAGAGACGTGTGACGAAGTCGCAAAAATATTAAAAACAACCCAAAAATCTTGATCGCGGCGCGCTTTGCACTCTTTCCTCCAATGAAGGCATCTAGAGTACTGTTAGGCTAAGCCGGTTCAGGGACGTCTCTTGAGTAATCTGTGCCTTCTCATTTGTCTCACGAGAAGTGAGAATATCAATCTTTCGTAATACAAATTAATGGTGCAACAACAGCTCATTTTCTTGTATATTTTTAACTTTTGCAGATTTCGAAACATCAGACAATTCGAAAAAATTGAAACTTGCGCCATTTTCAAGCCGCCAATTTTTCTATCCTTGGAATAAAACAAAAAGAAAAATTTGAATCAGTTTTTGAGAAAATGTTTTTAAACAGTGCATTAACTTCAGCAGAAATTACGCGAAAACTAAGTTTTTTTAAAATTACTTGACTTTTGTAAAGTTCGCAGGAAATGAGACAAGTAAATATAGATTTATCGTTCTTTGATACGTACGAGAAGAAAATTTAAAGGAAAAAGTTAGAACCTTTCTAAAAAAATTGATGTTTAAAAATTGACTATATTTCATGCAAAATTACGCGACAACTACTCTTTTTTTTTTTGAAAACTTGTACGTGTTTTCATTTCAAAATGTCTTTGAAATACAAATTCCATTTACGAAAAAAATCTCTTCAATATCAATACAATATCTTCCAAATTGTGTTTGAGGGGAAAACGTCGAAAAAATGTTGAACTTTTGCAATTTTCGAAAAATCTGGTATATCCATGAAGGTCAGACACGTGCCATTTTTTTATTCATTATCCGAAGTCAAAAATTTAATAAAAAATGGGATATATTTTTGAGAAAATTTTGAAAATGTCTTTGAGGTTTCATGGCTTCCTAAATACAAAAAATCTGTTTCACACTCGCTGGGCCTTGAATTTGTTCAAATCGATTAAGAAACATTGATCGTAAAATCTTCTGAACGTTTGATACCCTAGCATTGACCAGACGGGCGATAGGAAGGACGGGTGAGCGATAGGAATGACTAACAGTCATTTTGCATCGATTTTTTTGTATCAAACACTTGGATTCTAATTACAGTAAGAGTTAGTGAAAATAATTTACCACATACAGGAACAAGATTTATCCACTTTTTCGTTAGCAGTAACACGGCAATAACATTTTCTCTCGAAATAGCAATCAAATCGATCTCTTCTTACAAAATAATGCGAAAAATTAAAAGTAACTACAGGAGTACAGAATGGCACAGACTTTCTCATAACAATTTTTTCTAATTTCCTTGGTGTGAACTGACTTTAAGGTCTTGCTCCATTCTCTGATCTGCTGCCATCCACCGTCATCCAAAGTACATTTTTTTGACATTTTCTTAACTTTTCGGTTTCTTAATAGTAGAACCATAATATGACCTTGAGAATATTACTGTAAATGTGAAATTCGAAGCTCTTTTCTCACACGAAGCCATTTAGACTTCGCAAAACTTTATTTAAAGTCATTTAAAGCACTCACAAATGCGATAATGTATTCAAATCGATGGAAATGTGCATTTTAGCGGCGTGAGACATATTTAAAAAATTACCTTTGTGTAATTTTTTGAAATACTAAAGGAATACACCAAAATTACGTCATATTAAATAGTGCCATTAGTATTTAAGGTCATATTAAATAGTGTCATTACCATTATCCGTTAGAAAAAATTGAAGAAAAAATTTGGAGCCATTTTCGAGAAAATGGCGTTTGAGTTCTTCTGAAAATGCGTAATTTTGAGCTCATTTTAAAAGAAAACCGTTGAATTTTTGAGAAACTTTATCTGACATTGTTTAAAGCACATGTACTCATAAATATAATAATGTGGAAAATTGGCCTCTAATGTAAATATTACCGACGCGTGAGGTTCATGTCAAAAAATACATTTTTGTACTTTTTTAAAAAACAAAAGAATAGAGTAGTATAGCTTTCATGTCATCTTATAGAGTGCATTTAGCCTTTATGAAAGAACGCTTTATGGACAGCAATTTTTATTTGAAGGAAAAATATAGTTTTGTAGTTGTAGGTAGACGCCGAAAAAGTTATGCTTATGCCATCTTTATAAGTATATTTTACTCTATTCTTACAAGAAATTGAAAGAAAAAAATTGGAGCCGTTTTTGAGAAAATTTTGAAAATGTCCGGGGGCTTCATGTAAACTACCACCAAAATTTAAAGAATTTTTTTTTAAATTTCAAACTTCAACTAGAGCCAGATGTCCAGGGGTTTCCTTGGTTTGAAAAATATCGTACGCATGGTTTAGGCGCTACTCCTGTCGACGGACGGACGGACGGACGGACGGGCGTTTAAAAAAAAACATGTTTTCGGTATCAGGGGACTCCAAAACGTATATTTTCGTTGAAATCTCGAAATCGATTTTCCGCAATATTACATAACTTTCTGTATACTACGTATGTTATTCCGTATATACGTATGTATACGAGAAAGTAAAAAGAAAAAATTGTCATTGCCATATTTTTTTAAGTAAATAGTTTAATTTGATAATACCCAAGCTGCTTATTACTCGTTTTTCAATAAGACTGAAGCATCGCTGATAACTAGGAGGGTGGAATTCTGCTACGTCCCGAAAAGAAAGAAATATGCGTAGATTTATCGTTCATAAATACGTAATAATATATTCCATAAATCTTTTGCTTTGAGTCAGATTACTTCAGGACTTATCGTGTGCTGTTTTAACAGAAAAGTTGTGTATATAGTTATGTTATCATACATATTTCCAGAATGATAACCGAAAGGCTATTGTCGTCAGAATAAAATGCGGAGATTCGTTAGTGTATGAAACATATTAGAGAGTCATTTTATTAAACTCACGTTAAAAAACGAGAAACACTATAAAAGGAAAATAGAAGAAACCGCGGAGATTTATGAAAATTTCTTCATTCGTTGAAACATTTCTTTAAAAAAATTGAATGTTTTCCGTTTTACTCATCAAAAAGTAATTAATTTCAAAACGAAATACTCACTGAAAAATTATTGAAAATGTAACAACACTTCTCCTTTCACAGAAGGATTTGGGCTGATCATTTCAACATTAATTGAAACATAAGAATTAATATTGACTATTCCACTTGTGAAATTAAAACCAATAGTATTTATCTATGTATACAAAATGCCCCAATCAGGGCGGTGTGTCTTACAACGTTTATCGCCTTTTCTATCTGATTTTCTTACCGCTTATCCCTAATGGACAACCATAAACTATGACCCATTTATCTTAGGAGGCGGTATACATCGATCGCTATGTCGATGTCCAATAAACTGCGTATGTACTATAACATAACCTCTTTGAATTTAACATCGTTTTCAGTTATTTTCAATATTTGGAGCATTTTGGAACTCTGTTGGGCATAATTTTACTCGTGGAATAGTCCTATTAAATACCACTCGTGCTTTGTAAATTCCATAAGACAAATAATATTTATCGACAATTTCCAAAACACCTTTGATATTTCCTATGGTAAGTATATAGTAAAAAACTGTGAGAACTTAAGTATTAGATTTTAAAATTGCTTTCCTAAAAATGAAATATTAAAGGAGTGGAAAGCAGTTTAAATGTAGTTTTGTTTATAAATTATAATATGACTTTACCTCTGCAAAAGAGACAATGTTAAGCCTAAGGTTAGATTGAAAAAAAAATTGGGTTCTCCTAATTTCCTCAAATCTCAAATGGAAGTTTCAAGAAACGAAAGTAAACCAATTTTATGCTAAAATAAAAATTTTAACTACTGCATATTTTGCAAAAATAATTTATTCCTGCCAGAGAGATGAAGTAATATTCTGCGGATACACATTATATATTATTGAAGCTTGTAGATTGCAAAAAAGAACAAATAATAACTACCATCAACGTTATGCTTGCCTCTCTTAGTTTTAAAATACTTGCGTTCATTTACGAATCACAATTGTTGTTAAAATAGACTTATTCCAATAAAGATGCAGATTCATATTCAATACTTCAATCAGTACTCATGCATATATGAGGTAGTTATTGTAATCATTAACTGCCAATATCAAGAGCTCCTGAATAAAAAACAAAGCACAAATATTCTTTCATTATTTGTAACTATTATGAAATATCAATAGCAGCTGGTGGATTCAAAAACAAGCGACAAAAATGCAAACAAGTGCACAAAAATCCGCACACACAAATCTCGTATACAACAAATTAATGCAAATATTCTTTTTCGGCATACTTTCGCGACTCCTTTTACTTCCTCCATATTTGTAAAATAGACTATATACACATCTCCCGCGTGTATTTTAAATTACCTCTCCGACATCAGCTTGGAATTGATAGTAGAAAATTGTGGAAACGACTAATCGGGAAAGCCTTCCTCTAGAATTGTCATCTAGGCTCTGTCATCTAATTGTCATCTAAAACTCGATCCAACTTCGAGTATTTAGCCGGTGCGGAAAATCTTCATCCTCTCGAGACTTGAAACGTGGACATCCCTGTCTGCCAAACAAACGTCAGCAGTACTCACAAAGTAAGTTACATACGTTATCATAACAGGTGTAATGATATTTGAAGAGTCATCGCAAAGAATACTAGCTGTCATAATTTTTGACGAAAATGAACAAAGATGGCGATGCATAGTTTAAAACATGTATAATACATTTGCAAAGTTATACGGCAAGAACACTGATAGTTTGTATTAACCTTCATCCATTAAGAAAACAACAAAACGTTTCACATACGTTGTTGTTTCAAATGCTTTCAATAACTTCTTCTCAAAAACTGCTTCCAAATGGCATACATCATTTTTTCCGTTTACTCATTTATTTTCTTACAATTTTTGTAAATGCTTGCGTCAGTAACTAGGAATTTCAGTGAAGAGAACAAACAATCACTAGTATTTATACCCCTGAGAGAAATTTTGAAAGGCAATTTCTGAGAATTAATAACATTTGGTAACAATTTATACAATGAGTTTTCTATTAGTAGTCTCACCAACACAGATGTTTCAAGGCATCAGCTAATGTCACTGCAGTGCTTCGACCGGGAGGTCCTAACGTTTGAGACCCAACGGTGGCTGGATTATCGACACTAGCTTGTCAGCGATGTCGAATTCAGCCGCTGTCTGAAGGAGAGTTTTAGCGGCCGGTTGCTCTGATCGTGTTTTTCCGTAGTTTCTTCAGTTAACACCGGACTAATGCCGGTTTTAAGTCTGAAAGGAATAGTTAAGAAATGTTACTGATGGATAGATTTTAGTCTGCCCGTTCAACTCGTATTCGAGTGAATAGACCAGATTTGTTTTCTCACAGCAAACGACGCTCCAATAACTCAATTTGTAACAAAAGCTTGTAAAAAATATGGCACTATATCTTGAACAAAAAGTTCATCAAATCAAGATCAATGATTTTCAACTTCCTAAAAAATTGAATTCTATAAAACACAATCGATGGACCTTGATGCCTTCCAAAGTTAATGAAAACTATTCACCAAATTAGGTTTTTAAATCACTTCATGTACTGTTTTTTTAATATTATAATTTTTGCGTGAGTTTGTCTTGTATCGTTTCATTTTTTTTGAGTGATGGCTGAAATGTTAAAATGATAGTAGTGGAAACTTTATAAATTGTACGTAATCTTGGTCAATAAAGCATGTGCAGTTTTAGCATCACTAATTCATTTCAGAGTTGACAGTGTGCCATTGCTTTATCTATCAGGAGAACATTGTTCAGCCATCAGCATAAATGAGTGCAAATACATGTATAACATGTAAATTTCAGAATAATAAATATTGTCTTTGAGAATTGGTTTCAATACTTGAACATATTCCAATACTCAACAATTGAAGACACAAATAATATTACAGCTACTTACCTAATCTGTATTTCAAAAGCATAGACCACGAAAAGTCTGCGTGAGATTGTGATATCTCCACACAAGTATATGTCATTAATCAAAATGTGAGAATTGTAAGGTTTTTCGGCCACTTTTAGAAATTTTATTCATTTAATTTCTAGTTGAAATATATTGTAGAGTAGTAAAATTTGGAATACAATGATGATGCTAATTTGTAACACGATAGTTTCTAAATATTTATTATATTTATTGTCTAATGTTTAATGAATTTTATCAGTTTTAAAAATGATTTTAGGAAATTTTTACAAATTTTAATTTAATTATTAGGAAATTTATTAAACTCTAGGAAAGTGTGTGTGTTTTTCTAATAGGATTTCCTTCAACCATTTCTCAGCGTTGAATACCACTACTCCTTGCTGCTACGTATCTTTTTCTAAACAAGGAATGAGCGAAGACAACAGCCGGAAGTTTAGTTGTATCATTTCCGTTTCCGAATTCACGATTTTTCGTTCCATACTTGAGATTTATTAAAGTTTCCAAATCCAGAAATATGTTATATTAGGACTCGGGAAACGTTTCGAAACCAAATGAAAAGAATCAATTTATTCGTTTAGTGTCAAATCTTTGTTTTATTCCCGCTGAATTGTAGACACTAATTAACCAGCAGTTATCGAAATATTATTCTAAATTTTTCCGCGCCCACAAATGAATACGTGACCTGAATCTGAGACAAGTACTTGTTCACAACTATGGCTGACAATCTATATTTTTAATATAATTGTCACGTATTGTGACAACTCAGTTGCGAAAAAATGTGTTTTGTTTTATTATTTCATTTATAAAATTTCGCAATATTTTATATGCGTTGTAAAATGACGCAGTATAGGTAAAACTGTGACTCGATGTATACGCATTTGACTGAGATATAACAAAAAATTGAAAAAGGAAATGATCTACCAAATAGATTTTATACAATTCTTCATTCTTTTGAACAAAATATGAACTTTAGGAGGCAAAACTTTTAGATGAGAAGAGGAAGTAAATTCCTCTTTTCTTGGCATGGTATGAGCAGCATTTGGTTACTATGAAGGTTACGCGATGAATATAAGATTGTTGCATAATAATCCGGAAATTGGTTTTAACATCGGGATTTCCATTCGTACCCGTTATCAGAATTAGTTATCAGACCAGTTATCAGAATTCCATTATTCAAAAGGAATCTCTTAATAAATTTGTGGGGATAAAATGATCCAAGGCATATCCTACATTTTTGCCCAAAACTCAGAATGTTTCTGTTGCTTTATCCAATTAGAAAATGAACCGTTTTTATTTCTTGAATATCAACTTATTATTTTTATTTATTTAGCAATTTAAATAACAAACGTACGTAAAATAAATATACATCAGTGGTCTAAGATTTTTTGTAACGTTTTATTATTTTACCAAGAGTGTAAGCAAAATACAAGAAAGAAAATTTCAACTTTTTTTGTTTCCTTTCTAGTTGAAATAAAGTCACACGCAGGACGTACGTAATATGTTATCCTAAGACCGTAGTACAGATCATTAAAAACGAGCTCGAAATTATTGCTCTAGAAAAATCTTGTAAAAGAGCTCATGAAATGAAATGAAAAGGAACGTGCAGGAAAAAAAATTAAAAAATACTTATGGTTACTAATTTCAGCATAAATCTCTTCAGAACTTTAATTTTAATAAAACAAAGTGCTCAAAATGAATGTATGTTCATCTAAAGAGATCTTCCGCACATTCTGCCTCTTTGTCTTAACGCTTACGCAGAAAACGACAAAACCACGTCATTTTTAAGCCCTTTGGTTTTTCCGGACGCATTAATCTGTTGTTCTTAAGTTTCTTTATACTGATATGCAGCTAATGTTTCGCCCTATGCCCTGTACAGTACTTTACGCCTCTCGCCTCCTTTCTTGAAATTATGCGGCTTAGAACTCCAACTGCGAAACTTGCCAATGAAGGCAAACTCAATTGCAGGCTGTGGAATCCTGTACGTTCGGGGAACTCGATGAGTCGTTAGAGGAGCACATCTGGCAATAACGATCCTTGTTTTCATAGAATCTAAAGGTCAGCTAATATGGAGAGATTAGATAATAAGGAAACGAAGCACTACAGACCTGTTCATTTAAGCAACGGCGGTTAATCTTGACATTCTAAATTCTCGTGCGCAAAGCCAGCCACATTGAATTATTGTTTAAAAATAGAATTCGGTACTATCTAATTATAATTTTCCAAATTCATCCTTCTTCAATGATAGTATATGACCATGGCTTGCTCATAGGTATTTATTAAACACATGGTTGGCGAGCACATATAATTGATGGGCTTATTTTTTTCCGACCTTGTATCTGTAGACTTTTCTCCTATTTGTTTTTTCTAAAAGGCTTCCCGATAAAATGTAATCTGAATCGCAATTAAAACATTACTTTCAAATAAAAATATTCAACAAAGTATTCAAAAAACAACTCATAGCATGGTATTATAGAACCAATAACTCCACAAAAAAAACTAATTGTCTGTGGGGGAATAAATAATACAGTAATTGTATATTTGAACAATATATTTGTCTGAACAATATATTTGTTTACTTTGCGAAGATTAAGGGTGGATGCTTTATGGGCAAAATTGTATCTGTTTTCATTTAAATGACGAGAAGTTGTTTTCCCTTATTACCCTACACAATTGAATCATAATAATATGCTGAGAGTAGTAAGTAACAAGTTTTCCAGATCCACTTTGCTGTTAAGACGGCACATGTGAATTCATACAGACGGAGATTTTTGTTCCAGTTTCCTTCCAGATTTACACTTTTGTTAGGTTTTTGAGAGGTTGATGAAAATGAACATAACAAAAGATCGTATGTAAAATATTAAACCCAATAATATTTTATGCAAATAAATTGGTTAATCACGTTTAATAGGCTGTTATTATATAAATTTAATTAGAATTAATATCGCAAAAACATACCTAAATTATGAACAAATAATTTAAAATGTCAATAACGTTGTACTTTTTTACAATGTTTAGTAGAATTTCAAAATTAACATCATGTGGTTTCCCGTCTTTTTCTTCTTCTTCGTCTCTTACCTTTATCTTTCAAAGCTAGAAATAGAAATAGTGCAGTCATTGGATTGTGGCAGTTAGGGAACATTTTTGTTTCATTTTCTAAACAAGTTTAATTTTTTTCTAACGGTTGTTGGTTAAACTCTTGGGAGAGATTGTTTTAAGTGTTGGAGATTGCAAGTTTTTCGTTTTTTCCTTACTTCTCCATCCTCTTCTTTCTTTCTTGTCTCTATTTCCTCTTCTTTCAAACGTTTTGCAATAACATTTTAAAACAAAATTAATTTTATATACCTCGAGAATTTGTTAAATTGAGGTAATAATATACATCATTTTACTTTCTTCCAGATTTATGAACGGTATTTTTAAATCATTTGAAAACCTGTGTAGTTTCCCACTAGACAAAAAATTTAACTATGTACTTTTAAAATTGGGGAAAAATATATACTTGACATGCAAGTAAAAAAGTGAAATGCTAATGATTTTTTTGTTGTGTGTAGTTTGCGGTATGACTTCTTATGATTTTGTAGATTTTGACACCCATAAAGAATGACATAAGACAAAAGTTTATTACCCTTGTTTTTTATAATGCCTAATACGTATCATTTTGATTACCCAACCTGCAAGTTTAAAGCAAAGCACTCAATAGCATTTATGTCAACGTACCTTTCCAATCTAGCCCTCGCAGTTTAGCTTATTGGTCAGTGGGCTCGCTTTCCATAACGTGACCCCGGGCTCGATTCCCGGTCCGGCCAGATTATACAGTGCGTTTTCTTTGCAATGTCCCAGAGTATGTTGCTGGGTGACGATGAGAAAACTCACTTGAGGAGATTCACTCAGGTTGAGAAGATCAGAATGCTGCGTGAGGATGTCTTCATGCTAACTAAACGTACCCTTAACCCATGGCCGCGAGACCGGGTTGCTACAAGGTCATGTGTCGCGGCAAGGACAGACAGACTGAGACAGACAGACTGAGACGAGACGAGCTGAGACAGACAGACTGAGACAGCAGACTGGCGCAGACTGAGACAGACGAAGACTGAGACAGACAGACAGACTGAGACAGACAGACAGACTGGAGAGACAGACGAGACAGACTGAGACAGACAGACAGACTGGAAGACAGACAGACGAGACAGAGACAGACGAGACAGACTGGAGACAGACAGACAGCAGACTGAGACAGAGAGACAGGACAGACAGACACAGACAGACAGACAGACTGAGACAGACAGACAGACAGACTGAGACAGACGGGCAGACCTTCCCATTCTGCATGCCACCTATTATATACCCCTATTGTATGAATCGGAGCAGGAAAAGCAAAATCACTGTCGCCAGCAAGCGGCTAGCGCGGTGGGCGAGGCCCTCGCAAAGGTTAGCCTCTTCCATTTGCGTGTTTGTGAACTAAACAGGGACGTACATAAATAATATTACACCAGCTTATATATTCCCCAATTGTTCAAGCTTATGGTACATTTCGCATAAGCCGTTTATGCAGAGCTAATCACGGGGTGTCCGGTGGCGGGTAGCGGGCGGCGAGGGCAGGCGCGGCAGGCGCGGCGGTGAGCACCAGGGTTGGGGCGGGGACGGGACGACAATGGGAACGGGGCGTGGGGGGGGCTTGGATGAGGATGAGTTGGGGTGGGGGCGGAGGCGGGGATAAGGACCGGGACGGGCAGGGACGGCGACGGGGACGAGGGGAGGGTGAGGGGGGGCGGGCGGGGGGCAGCTGGCCCCAGCCGCGCTGCTGGGCTCGCGCCAGCAACCCTGAGCTGCTGCAAGCGCCGCCCGCCAACCGCTGGTAATTGGCCGGCGGACTTTCCGATAGCTGCATATGTCTCCTCCACCTTCGGCAATTGCCCCCAATGCTCTTGTAATTACAGGGAATGGAAAATCAAGGGAACGACGGGAACTAAAAGTATACTAACATGATTACGCCAATCACTGTTTGCCCCGCTTTCGCCGAATGTTCAAGAACACTTTCATTCATCCACATGAACTAAACGTTGAATGATATTTAAAGTTCTTCCACTATAGCTGAACGAAATTGGAATCGTGATCATTATGGCATAAAAATTATTATCGATAAAATGATTACCTGTAAATGATAAGAAAGTTAGAAATAAATCTGATGGGTATTAACTCCTCGGAATTTAAAAAATGTATGCGTTTCATCCCCTTAGTCCGAAAAATGCATTGTTTATTTGAAATTGTGAACAGCTAATCGGTATAGTGAGGAAGAAGTTGTATTTTGAAGTAGTTTAAACCTATACATCTTTGAAATATTTCGGAAATACATCATTTGACCTTATTTAATATCATTAAATAAGGGTTAACTCATTATTTAAAAGAGGGTGTTGGAGCAACACAGCAATAACTCTCAATCCTTTTATTTTTGTAAGCCAAAGAAAAAATATATGAGAGCAGAAACTGGGGCCATGAATATAGGTGGATTAAAAAGCATGTTCGTTAATTAAATACCTTGGTGTGCAATATTTGAAACGAAGGCAAGTTGTGAGCCACATGATACGACATGACATGACACATGATTCGTAAGTCGAAAATATCAAACTCGAAAGGTTATCCAGGAAACAAATGGAATAAGGACAAAGCGAAAAAAATAATGCAAATATAAGGATGTATAAGAAAAGTTTCTAAGGAATTACAGTTTTGAGTGGGTGGATCGTAATGGAAATGAATCAAAAAATAACTTGAAAAATTGCAAGTTTCCAAATTATGCATTTTAAAGGATCTGTTCATGAATGAAAATTATTTGTTATTCAGAATGCTTCCTAAGCCGATGAGGAATTTCTAGATGACCCAAGATGAATAGAGAACAGCAAATTACATATAAATACACACGTGTAAAGATCTCGGAGGACAGTTTTTAGCTGTGATATCTCAGCGACAGCATCGTTGCTTCTCCAGAATTGTTGATCAAAAAGGTCGTAGATTTCTAGTACAGACGGTGGCGGAAGCTCGATACTAAACAGAAAGGAAGGTGAAATCCACCCACTGCATTTACGGAGAATTTCGATAGCCTGGTGATCTTGTAGGTATTTTTTATGGTTTCTCCGATCAATACCGACATAATTTCACAGCAGTTACACTGCAATCAGGCCACGGACTGTGCGCGAACTTTTCTTCCTCATCCCCTTTCCCCGGTTGGAGCCGTGCCCCGCTGGATGGATGTACCTGCGGAGGAAAAACGCAGGAAGTTGAAGTGGTGGTCGGCGTCGGATCTGTTGTTCCGGCGGAACAGAAACTCCGCCACCTCCCAGAATGTATCATACACTACACTTAAGGAACAAATAAACCTAGTAGCTGCCGCACCCGGTCTCAGTTCTTGCTAGTTCACTAACTCGTAGGATAGTTTGAGAATCCTGTCACTGTTCTAATACGAGAAGGAAAGACAGGCTGCGTGTATGGTCTAATATATTACATGGGCATCCAAACTGACCCCTCCTACATGTCGGATCGGATTAAGGAAGCCACCCAAACTACGCATCCGTTGTAGTAGCAATCTCTAATTATTTACTTCTTAATTTGCTTTTAATATCTAGAATTGCTTCTTTAACGCAGCATTGAATCAGTAATTTATGTCCAGTTTAAGATTTGTCGCGTGGACTGGAACCTAGCTACTCCTATCTAAAAACGCCACTTCAACAAATCATATTCATTATTGAATGAATATGGGACCTTCCTCAGAGCGAAATGCTGCGAGGAAGGTCGCAGTATTGCGGCCGAAACGTTGGCACCTGTGCCAATAACGTGGCGTCTCCCGGACAGCCGAGTATTTATTGACTCTGGCCGCGGAAGCCTACGTTCTCAAGTTATATTCATTTGTCATAACACTTAAAGTATAGAAGAATGGAGTAGCTTTTGAAAACAAATACTTTTCCTTTAAGATACGCGAGATTTATTTCTGTCATATTTTATGGGATGGTTCGTAAATCGATATGTGCTCGAATATATTATCTTCATCCAATATTTATGCTTTCCTTTATTTATTGATCTTGATTGTCCCTTGTTATTGGTTGCCTGGAAACATGAAGATGTATTGGTATCTAATGACAAAAAATGTATGCACAATCTTATGGAATATGTCATATTTGTATTATATTAATTTTCTTTATTACTCCCCGTGGAACTCTCTTTTGGAATGTCCTTTATTTCAGTTATGTAAAGACTCATAACATTAACATTAAACCAAGGGGCTCCGAAGAATTACTTGAAAGTTTGTCATTACTCTAGGGAAATTAACACAAAAACACGTTTTTCGCATCATACACTTCCGATTTACAGTCATATTAACAATGGCGCTTCTCATTGCTATAATACTTTTCCTAGCTATGGAAACATCACCCTGTCGTAATGCATTGATAGGTACGTGTTAGTGCAAGTTCTTTGGAGAAGGTAACGGAGTATTTGCATGGCTGTTAAACATGAATGAATCTTACTCGAGCGCTTGGTTTGCGAGAGAGAGGTGCCCTGTTTGTTGCGTTTACTGAAGCTGCGAAATGAAACACTAGAGAACATCGGAGTCTGCCTGCTCAATTTCGGAGAGATATAATTAGCTGAGAATATACGTTTCTCATTCAAAGTAAACTTACAAATTATATGAGTTGACTTTCCGAGTTTCGCACGTGCAACAACTCGCTCCTTCTCAGGCGGATTGAGTTGTATTTAAGTTTCTCTCCACATTATTTCAGGTTTTGATTGCACCTCAGAGAAAATTGTCTGTCAGAACGTCAACGTATTCTGTATAAGTTTGACATTCCTCTGCTATACAAGCAAGAACGAAGTCTGTACGTCACCTTCTTATCGACGCATTATTGAATGCTCTTGTTATTCTGTTGTTAATAATTATTAATAGCATAATGCTTTTGTAATCTCTAAGAAGTATTTCTAAGACAAAATCACTACATACCTAGAGTGAGAATCAGCTCCCAAATATGAAATAAATTTGAAATTTCTAACGAGCACAAGAAATACATTTTATTTTTACTGATACGTTATTGTTGTTATTTCCTTCGATTCCGAACTCCATATACACCATAACTTTCTTGGATCGAGAAGTTCGTGGTTATGAAGCAAATATGAAAACAGAGGAATAATGTTACATTTTCTCTTATGGAGGGAATTATGAATCGGAATTATGGGAGGGAAATATGAAAAGACCAACTCAGTCAAGTTAACAATTAGTTAATTAGTAAATAAGTAAATCTGAGTAATTAAAATTAGGTAAAAAAAATCTTATCTGTGCCACGGGCGTTAACTAGTTGTAATGATCGAGCGGCGACAAAAACTCCGAGGGCGTTGGGCCTCGCCGCTCGATCATTAGAAATCTTATTACTCTCTTGGTACATAAATAGCTATTAACATGTAAACTGATTATCGAACATACATTAGGATATATATTTCTATGATATGAAATCATACAAATCTTTATTTTGTTCAATACCTTTAATGCTTAATTAAGAAGTTGTAATTTTATGGTTTACTACAGGTATATCTATTCTAAAGACTCAGTATGTATTAGTTTATGTATACTTTTTTGTGCAGAAAAACAAAAAAATGGAGATAATTTACTTGTTTCACAATACTGTTAAAATAACCCCACATATTAGTTGTTAAAGGAGTATTAATCTAAAAAAAGGCATTCTGTTACTGCAATAAAATTACATTATATTCTGTAGATATTATTTCAACTAAGTATATCCCATAGCATATTAATTCACCTAAACAGAACGTCTCTCAATAATATTGCACACTTCTTTTCCTAACGTAGGGCGGAATCTCATGAGCGGGGAGTAATAACCGAGCAAATCCTTTTGACAACAAAGTACCATCGCTTGCTCAATCCTCGCGTAAGTGCGCGCATTACAGGCCCGGATCGCTGGTAAATGAAGTCCCTCGGGGCGGGCAATGCGCACGTAACTGCCCCACGTGCTAAAAAATCTTCGGCTGCCCTTTGAGGCCGCTCTATCGATACGGCGCGCCGCACGTTCCACTGCCTCGGCGCACCATCGATCCTGCTTTGGGCGGCGGGGTGGGGGGGCCCGGGAGGGGCGGAGGCGGGCGTGAGCGGGAGCGCCAAACAGGTGGTGAGAGGGAACCGTAAGAGCCGAGCGCGAAGGGTGGAGCGGAGCGGGAGAGGAAGCGGGTGGTGACGGCGGAGACGCCGTGAAGGGAAGCAAGACTCGACGTGAATGAGGGCGGGTAGCTGTAAAGAGAGGACCGTCAGACAAATGGAGGAAAAGGCGGTTGGTGGGTGGTGAGAGGGAAGCGTAAAAACCGAGTGAAGATTGGCGTAGGAGTGGGAGAGGAAGCGGGAGAGACGTCGTGAGGGAAGACTCGACCTGGATGAACGCTGGTGGCCGGTAAGGGGGAGAACTTGAGAATCGTGAGAGAGACATGTGGCCGTCAAGAAGACCATGAGACAGATGAAAGAGATGACGGGTGCAAAATGGAGAGGTAGAAAAATAAAAGACGATGTACTAAAGGGTGACGACAAAATACATGGAGCAAGGGGGAGGTTAGGCAGGTGGAAAGAAGCGTAGGTTTTTCAGGTTTCCGCGGAACGCGCAAATACTTGAATCGAAGAGGTAGGGATGAGAGACAGCTCCGAATGAAGGTGTGGCCGTATACGTGGTGGTCAGGGCTAGGTAGAAGAAAAAAGGACGAGCGAGCGCGAAAAGAGCCACGTCACAAATGAAGGTCGAGCGAACCTCGCGAGTGGGAGTGGAGACGGAACCAGCGCTCCAACAAAGGGCGTCAGGGGACACACGGACCGTCGTGACACAAAGAGCGACAGGTGCTGTGGCGTTCGCGGGGCGAAGCAAGAAAGCGAGCGAGTGCCAGCGGCGGATGCCGGTGGAGCAACGAGGGGGCGTCGTCGGGGCGGGCGGCGATGGCAACTGCGGGAGCAGGAGTAGGGGCGCGCAGATAATTGGAACGCAAGGGGCAATCAGGTGAACATGGTGGCGGCAACGGTAGGGGCGCAGGTGGCGAGGTTGTGACCGTGTTCAGTTGCCTCCACCCGGCACTCGTGTTCTACACATTCCCTTCCGCCCGCTTTCTCCCCGGCGGAGCGGTCTCCTTTCTTTCGGATTCGCTAATTGGTGGGCCTAATGAAGCTATCATAGGAATACCTTTTTCTGACCCGGATGGTACTGCACTCGTCAAAAATTTCCGATGAACACTTGTCGTGCAGATGTTTTCTCTTCCAAGAAGAGAAACACAATGTGTACAAATAAAGTTTTTTACGCGATGTGTAAAAATACAGTTCGTCATGTTTTATCTAATTTTGATATTGCAGAATGGTAGTGAAAACATGTTTGTAGACTAGAATAAAATGTAATAGAGAAACATTAAGCACTTTCAGAAAAGTTGTTAAAATATATTAATAATGCGAAATTATAATGATAAACATGCCTGCTTTCCATCTGTGACCATAGTTGGAATTCCTGTCCATTTCCTTTTAACAACAAAAGGGCGGTCGTTGTCGTCCGGAATAGTCAAATTCGCTTGTCTGAGTTTACAACGCAAAACACTACAATCTCAACCCACAAATTTTACAAGTAAGTGTTCCAGTACTCGTGAATTGTATTATCCATGCACTTCTTTTTTCCATCACTAATTCTAATTTTACAAGGCTAAATGTGCCTCTAACAAGTATTCTATTTCAGCTTCTAGGTCAATGACCCAAACGCAACCCTAATGACTAACACAAAGGTAGCTGGAATATGAGTTTGAAATGTATTTTGGGGGTACAGACTTCCCTTGGAAGTTGTACAGAAGTTGCCTGGCGGTCGGAGAGGTCTGATATCTCTTCTTTTTTGTGCTAGAGAATTGGCGATAGCGCTGCCATAGCGACGGCTATCTTTGGCTCGGAGCTTCGTGAAAGGGGAGGCGCGGCAGTCGGAGGTTGCGAATTCAGGCCGCCATTCCCCACAATCTTGTTTACGTCACAAATTTGGAGGAGCACTATATCTCTTGATTCGTTTTCGTCGTTTTCCTAAGTCGTAGCCCATTTTGTCTTACCGTCTTTTTTATCTTTACGTAAAATGTCACGAGTTCTTATGAGATCTGGCTTAATGAGGTAAAGACTTTCTTCCTTTCCACAGGGCAAATTGAGGGAGGTACTGCGAATACGAAAGGTTCTCGGAGTCCTATATTGTGTAGACAGAAGTGAAAGCATGACAGATTCTAGAAGGGAGAGAAGGAGATGGCATTTGAGAGGGAAAGAATAATTTGCGCACTTAATCTTTACATTAAATTCCAGTAGTTCTCAAGTATCAAAAACCATCTTTCTCTCGTTGTCAACGTTGTTGAGAAACAACAGAAAGATATCGGAATTTATGCTTAATCTTTACAAATATAAATTATTTCTATGACAATGATGGAAAACGCTTCTATGTAAGCACTGCGCTTGTTTCCATGATATTTTTTAATTATGAATGGAATAAGGTCGTAAGAAAATAATTAACTAGTGTTGCTACAACAATAGATTCTTTCTCGCGTTATTTGCAACTTTTACCATTTTTGAAAATTTTAAGAGTTCAACGAAAATGAGGCTTACGACATTCTTTGAAGTTTTCCTTGTTCGATCCATGAAAAAATTAACGAAAAAACAGTAATAGGTTTTGAGAAAATATTTTTATTTATAAATTGCATAAAGTTCAAGCACAAATGACTAGAAAACTACACTTTTTTCAAATAATTATACATGATTACTTTTATTGATCTGATTTTTAAAACAGATTTTATTTAAAACTAAATCTGTCATAAATATTTTACTTTTGCAATGTTAACTTTTTGTAACTTTGCAAAATTTGCAGAGTTCACCAGAAATAGGAATTGCACCAATATTTTACCCTCTTTTGATACGATGATAAAATTTGAAGAAAGAATTTATAGCTCTTTTTCAATTTTTTTTTAATTGCATTAAAATTTTTTCCCGAATTATGAGGAAAAATTTTATCGTCAATATTCAAGTTATAGGAAGATGTCGAAATACATTTTGAACCTTTGCAATTTTCGAAAAATCAGGGACTTCAATGAAATAAAGGCTCGCGTCATTATCTTACGTGTCTTTACGCTAAACGAAAACAAAGTTTAATTTTAAAAAATTGGAGACAGTTTTGAGAAAATATTTTTGTTACGAAATACGAATCAGACGGATTTTGATCAATATTCTGAATTTTCTGTATTCATTTAAGGCCCATAAATGTAATTGTAAATTTAATTGAAGCTACTACTAAAAATCAAAATACCCGTTTGGAACTTGCAGGGTCTTGAGTGCTTTTAAATTGATGGTGCAATATCAAATTTGGAGAAAATCGTCTTAGCTGTTGAGTCACTAGCGTTGACCACGCAAACGGATGGACAGACGTTACCGGGATTCGGCAGTAAGCGAATAGATGTAGAAACACAACGTTTTGCAGCGCACGATTACAATAGGTTTTCTTCTAACGACCTGAGGCGATGATGTAAAAACAAACATAAAAATTAATAATTATTGCTTATTTTAAATGCGCTCAGCAAGTGAAAGAATACTATGCAGCCTCCTGCAAGAGTTTATTTAAATATGTACTTCTATGTAAACAGAGATGACCCACCAGGCCCCTCGTATCAGAGAAGGAAACTTTGGGACGTCGTCTTCACAAAGGAGGAGGTGCCCTGACGACTAAATGGTGGGTTCTTCCTATACTTACATCAGAAATCTGTAACTTGGGCATTCTCTAAGCGATCCGTCCACCCAAATTGTAATGATAACTATGGGCCTTAAATGAATACAGAAAATTCAGAATATTGATCAAAATCCGTCTGATTCTTATTTCGTAACAAAAATATTCAAACTTTAGACTCACAGGAAACAACAAAAATAATTTTTTAATGCCTTAGATGTATAGAATATTGAAAAGTTCGTTTATGTTGTATTTTTATCTTCTGAAGTTATTCAAGTAATCGTTTCTTCTTTGCACTATGATCCATTTGACATACTTACACTTAATTACACGCAATGTTGAGCACAAAGAAAATTAATAATAAATTTACCAACCGGTAAACAATAAATTCTTAAAAAATGGACATTCATCAGTTTCTCATCAAATATTGGAACTCTCATCGATTTTTCTTCCTCACATGTATTTTGTCTTGTTAATATCTCTGGATTTTTCACGCTTGTGTGTTTCTGACTATATCAAAAAACTTCGTGTATTGATCTAGCAGATTATCATAATCTAGAATGCACAAAAAATTGAACTTTCATCCTTCTTTCCCTATAACAATCGAGCTCAAACACTTTTGCAAGGGTTCAACTAGTAATATATCACCTATCAGTAACAAATATTACGGGAAAGAATGTTCTTAGTTTGCTGTTTGGAGAACGCTTATTGGGAAATGAAGTAGCGCACATACAAAGAATAGCATCCAAAACCGCCTTACGTAGCACTGTTCGAAGACGGGCAAGACTGAAACTGAAAAAAAGCTGACATGTTGAAAAATGTTAAGAAAATTAATCAATATCATTTTGCCCATGTTAGTAATTGCAAAGTAGGTTGTCGAAATTGCAGATTAGTTTTTATTACCACACGACAGTGTTTCTAATTCAGTGCCCTGTGCGAAATGTTGCGTACTCATAGAAAGAAAGTATAGTTTTCCCAAATAAAAGTTCAGCGGACGGACAACAGCGACTGTAAGTCAGCTTTAATGATACCGCTTTAATGTGCAGACGTCAGTGAACATCTACAGACAATAATAAGAATAAATTTATTTTTCATCTCGCGTGTACAATTTTCATTTTTAGCAATAAGAATTCTTTTCGTTTATTAAAAAAAATAGGATATTCTGTTTTGCTTCTTGCCTGTTCCCGATGAGAAGACCACTGCTCTCAGTAGCCAGCTGACGTCTAAACAACAGGTTCGCGTGAACCCAACCAAACAATATTACGAAACGGGCAAGGTATAGAATTAAAATCAGGAAAGGTATATTGATAGGGTATATGTATATGGATATGGAAAGGTTTAGCCTATCATTAGGACGGAACGTAAAGATCGTGTACATTTTAAGCCAACAATGTAGCCAACATATGCCATTATATTGAAATAGAAATGAGAGAATTTTGCTATTCCACTAATTCATTACAATCGTAATACTGTTTGACTGTAATTGCAAACATAAATAAATCTTAAAAGACAATGAAAGTACATTCTAACGAGATAGGGATAACAATAATTAATTTCAATGTAATTTCAGCTATTGAAATCCGGGTGCATTCAAAAACATGCGGGAACATAGGAAGTGCAATCATAGATTTATACAGAGTGTGTAGTCACAATCTTCGATATTGCAGAATAATTTAAACACAAATTTATCGTTAAAAGTAATAATAATAATAATAATAATAATAATAATAATAATAATAATAATAATAATAAAATAATAATAATAATAGCACATACAGAATAAAATAAATATAGTGAATAATTACGTATACAATCCAATAATTGTAGTAAATATGAAAAATACAATTATTAAAAGTATTTCCCTTAATAGACATATTAAACTTATGAAAGTTGAGAGAGTTTTCAAGTATTTTCACTCCAAGAGAACAGGAAAAGTAATTCAATGGGTTAATGAAGTACATAATGACGACTTGCAAACATGTGACAATAAGAAAGAAAATGTAGAAAACAGAGAAGGGTTTAAAGACAAAATTTCTGGAGAAAAGAATCTGTCAGTGGAGAAATCCGAAAAACCATTTAGAACATTCACAGAGCAGGAATATGCAAAGGTGAGGCAAGGAATAAAATAATATTGGCGAAAGAGGAATAAAACGAGTAAGGAAGAAGGAATAAAAAAGAAAGAAGTAAACGGTGATGTTGCGTACCAGCAGCCTGTAGCATTCTGAAACAAATGAAAACAATAGTTTATTTCGTGCACGTTTTTACCACGGGAGGTGGCGGTGTTCTTCTCCCGCTGGATAATGAGATCCGACAGCGACCTGCACGTCGGTTTGCGATGTTTTTCCGGTCCAGTTATCTACAACCAGAGGAGCACCGCCCCAGCCGGGACAAGTTCCGAGCTCCCAATTAGCCTTCCGATGGTAATGTGCGTGTGGTAATGTAATACATGTATGTGTAAGTATGTGTATGTAAGGGTTGAGGATATAACAAAAAATAGGAGGAAATACGCGCCTGGTCCGTGGCGTCTTTGATACTGCTCTAGCAATCGCCTAGAGCTGATCAGAGAAACCTTCCGATCCGATGAATTTGACCTAGCTATCCAGCTAGTGTCGAAAATAGTGCCACCGTCGAGACTCGAACTTTAGGATGTCCCGGTGAGAGGCACTGTAGTGACATCAATTAAAGCTCTGAGCCAATTGAAGTCGAACCACCACGACGAAAACAATAGTAAACTTTCTTGTTCACATGCGTATCACGAATGTAGGCAAATATCAACAGACGTCAGCTTGTGGAAAGAAATCGTAAAAAATCTCCTGCTATTTGCATACTGCCGAACGTAAACCAAGTTTGCTTATTAGTCGACGAGCGCTTTTGCATGAGCGCACGCGGTCTCTTTCGCTCTTTCCGGTCCATTGTTTGGTTGGCATTGGCAGAGCCCCAGCGACTGCCATCTTCCAACGGGGCAGCGCGGTCGTCGGGAGTTGTTCCCAAGTGCCCTTACCGCAGAACCTCTCTCCCGCCCCGCTCCGACCCCGCGCGACTCTCCTCGGCGACTTATTATTAATTACGCACCTAATGAGCAGCCGCGCGCTCGCGTGTGAAGCCGCTCTTCCGGGAACTTTATTTCCATTCTCTTCCTTGTTTGTTGTTTTTTCGCGGCGCTGTGCCGCACGTCGCTTGTTTTATTTGTCTCCGGGCAGCGCGTCAGCGGATTACGTGAAGGGTTGGGAATTCGATAGGAAAAGTTGGCTGTTACAACGGTTCGTCGGCGGTGATGGTGGTGGCGGTACAGACCTGGAAATCTGATCAACAGCCGTCATTCAAAATTGATCACGCTGTGTATTCGCTGCTTTCATGATGGTTCCTGAACCCAGGGATTGCGTTAGGGAATGTAGACTAAAGAATTAACGTGTGTTTAGAGAGAGGGGGAGGGATAGATAGAGAGAGAAGTGGGGATAAAACTCGTCAGGATGTCTAATATTCCAGTTTTCTTTTTAGAGGTTTGAATGGGAGTTTTGGATATTTCAAACGTATACAAACTGGGAGTATGATTGCGAGGCCTTACAAGATACACATAAAATGTGCATTTAATCTCTGTTGCGAGATGAGTGACTGTGTGTTCATAAAGATAGCGTAGTACATGTTTACACGAACTTGTGAATTAAAAATCCAATAAAAAATTCAAATCCAGCCACCAGCTTCTCGCAAAGACCAGAGGTAACGTTGACAAGAGATACTTTTGGTACCAAATGAGCCACCTGATGATTAAAAATGAAATATTGTGTTGCGTTTTGTAATTTTGATAAATAGTCCATGAGCGTTAAATCCAGTATAAAAAACAACTTGCACGTAGAGTCTAGAAAATTATTTCAAACGATAAGATTTTATCTGATTAATTTGCTCCTGTCGAGGGGAATGGTTTTTTTAATATCTCCCGTGATTAATCATAACGCTATATCGTACATATCCACAAATCATACATCGACCATAATGTGAAAATCACATCTTATAGCACCTTTATATGATTTTCTTATTTTAAAATCAATGATTGCTTTTTCCCTCCTATTCTCGAATTTCGATTCAATTCAGGATATTGTAGTACTCGTTTGCGGTGAGGAAAAGCCACGAGACGAATGCATACGCATACATGCAGGTGTGGGATTGTGTACGCAGGCGCGTCGCTTGCTTCTCTCTCACTTAAGGCCCCGCTCCATCGCTGAAACTCCCGCCTGCCCCGTCACAGCACTAGCCGTCGCCCACTCCACTATTTCCCATCCTGTCCGTTCGCTCGCTCTTGTCGTCGTATGGGCTAAACTACCCTGCCATCCCGGATGCCGTATCTCTGCGACTGTGGACGCTGCTCTAGCTGTCTCATTTCGTCCCGTCACCGCTGCAGATTCCCACTCATCTCCTGTTCACCGCTGCCGTCTCTGATCTCTCGCGATATCTCCTCTAGCATTGTCTCCTCTCGCGTTGTCTCCTCTCGCGTTGTCTCCTCTCGCGTTGTCTCCTCTCGCGTTGTCTCCTCTCGCGTTGTCTCCTCTCGCGACTTTTCCTATCCTGGCCCCTTCTTTATACACACTTTCTTTGACATGTACTACACAAGTACCGCACAAGTCGGGAGACCAGTCTGAAGCTTAGTACTTTCCCGACTGGGGAGGAGTCCCGCTGGTGGAGATACCAGGTTTGGAAAATCCCTGCAAGCCGACGTGAAGGCCGGCACCAGATATCGGCATCCAGCGGGGAATGATCACTACTATGATACAAAACGTGTACTACACTTACGGACTAACAACCATAGCATTCTACGCGTTCGGAAGCATGAAATGATCAATCAAGAGACTCGATCTTGCTCCTCATTCACAATTCTGCCTGCATTCTATATTCACTGGTCTTCCTCACACTACCCATTTTCCCGTTTCGCTGCTCCTGTGCTCTGCATCTCCGAGCCTTCTCCGCTTCCAGTCCCCACCGTCTTTCCTCCCGCCGCGCCAGGCCGGGCCAGGCCGCAGGGAGCGGCCGTGTCCCGGCCGGCGAGCGTCGCGTCGACGCGCCGACGTGCGACGTGGGACGTGAGCCCGGTCCGCAAGGACGCCTTATACGCGGGGCGCGTGTGTGTTCAGAGCTTTGGGCGGATAATCCGCGCACGAGCGCTTCCCCCGACTCCGCCCCCTTCTGCCCGTTCCGCGCCCCTCTCCTTCCCCGTGTCTGCATTACCCACCCTTCGCGCCGGAACGCGTCCCGTCAACGCGGTCGCTTTCCGTACCATGACCCTATCACCCTCGATTTTGTCCCTTGACTCTAGCCTCACCGGTTCATACTCGATCACGGTGCGATCTATTTTCGTTTTCATCCAATTCTCCACTAGCTCACCAACAACCGGTTATCAGCTCGTATATTCATCCATTCATTCACTAGTTTATTGATTTCTTATCTTTCTGCAATACCGCATAGCTGTACCTTACGCACATTTTCCTTTTCTTTTATATTAATATTGTTTGTGTGAATTTTCTTTCTTAATCACACATTTCGTTATTTTGCTTATTCTCTGTCCCTGCATTAGTTCTTCGGCCCTGTTTTCTTCTACTATTTTTGTCGATTCAGTATCAACATAGATGCTCAGTTAGAAACTCCGTGCTGAACGCCACGCACTTATGGTTGCCCTCCAGCCATCCCCTGATCGTACCGGCCATTGTCTCCCCTTCCAACGAAACAGGTCGCGTAGCCTCCAGCGGCGCCTGCAGCTAAGAACCTATCTTCCGCGCTCCTCCCCCTCCCATTCCGTTGTGCTTATCCCCACCCTCCGAGCCCTTTGCCGCATGCTCTGCTCGCGCCTAGTTCAGCCGGCGCTTCTCTGCCCAGTCTCCACCCCCGCGTTCGCATCGCCTCCAGCACCGCCCCGGCCGGCCAGCGCCCCCCCCCCCGCGCCCCGCGCCCCGAGCGCCCCTCCCAACCCGCCGTTCCTCCCCCCCCCCCCCCCCCCCCCCGGCGGGCCGCACGGTGCCCGGACGCGCGCTGCTGGGATGCAAATAGCGGCCGCGCTGTGCCGGACCGGCGCGTTTGCGTTGCTCCGGATTTTCCGGGCGGCTGCTGCCCCGTCCGTTCCAGGGCGCTGAATCTTTGACAGTTGGGCTGACGGCCAGGAGGAAGCGGCGCCTCGCACTTCCCGGCGACGGCTAGCAAATTATAGAGTTAAGGGCGGTGTCAAGCGCACGCCCTCTGCCGCAAGGCGCAGCTCGGCAAAGAAGCTAGAAAACACGATAGGGCCGGAGGGCCTTGTTTAGAAAATCTGCAGGTTGAAATTCAGAACTTAGGCACTTCAGGGGGAAAGCCCTTCTTGAATGAAAGCGCGAGTGTGTTACTTTGCGCGTTTGCATTATAATTTTTTAACGATGTAGACAGAAATACCAGTAGAAAAAAAATGTTCCTGTTATGAACGCTCTCTATTTCATCGGATGAAAATGTGTTGCTGAAGAGAATGCGTACCTTTGAAAATTACGATTATCTAGGTACTAAACATTTTTCTGTTTATGTAACATTATTTGAAAAACAGTGTTAAAGAAATACTCTTCATATTATTATTATTATTATTATTATTATTATTATTATTATTATTATTATTATTATTATTATTGAAATTTTAACAGGGAAAATTCTATGAAAACAAATTTAAAAAAATAATAAATAAATTATAATTAATAACTTGTAGAAAAGTGTTGGTATGAGAATAATTATTTTGCATTTAGAAACTGCAATTAACATGAGCAGAAATGTAGAACTTGTTCCCATTTATCGGAACGTAGGTAGATCCCTTCTCTTAAAAGTCCTCTAAGACGTCGCGTAAAACATGTATATCTTCAAAGAGGGAAATCACATTTCTCAAGCCTCTCTGCCGTGTCTTCGAGTGCTGAGTCTCAAGACGTCTGCGAGGGAATGAAGTACTCGCTAAATGCGGCGCCGGATCTCTTTGCAGCGCCGCCTCTGAAGCGCAATGCATGTTTGAGCAGCCACCACGGGGCCGAAGGGGGCGCGTTTCCACGTGTCGCAGTCGCTCCTGCCGTCAAGAGGCGGAACGCAATAATCCGAAGCGGAGGAGACGCCGCGCCGGCTTCGACGTGCTCCTCTATTCTAGACACGAGGGTAGGGGGGCGGGGCCCCCGATCCGACGAAGGCTTTCCACGCCACCATCGACCCGGCCCAGGCGACGAGCGGCGACAGTGTCTGCGCGGTTGCCAGGCCGCGCGCGCGGAGCGGAGCGGACCGGAGCGGCCGGAGTCGCTGCGACGCCGGGGACCTGTTGAGGACGAGTTCTCCGTGTAGCCAGCCCGTCGCCATCGCCCGGCCTCGAAGCTCCCGCGCCTGAGAACCCGCGCCCTGATTCCAACTGTTGCGTGCGCCAGGACGTTCTTATCGCTCGGTGGGTGTGGCGAGGAAGCTGAGAGGAGAAGCAAGAGGAGGAGGACGTTGCCTTCACGAAGCGTGGTGGCCAGAGTTCCCTGGTGGGACTCGATGCCTCGACCTCCTCGCTGCGCCCCGCCCCCTCGCTGCGCCCCGCTCCTTCCCGCTCCTTCCCGCCTGCCCCGCGCTTTTCTCCTTACTCTCCGGCAAATGCCTTATCTCGAACTAAGCTGTACGCTTTCAGTCGCCTTCCCGCTACAAGGCACACAAATCACCGTGCAGTTCGTACCGGCCTCCGATAAGGAAGACTGGTGTTGCGGGTTAATTCCTAGCTCGAAGGGAGAATTCTTACCCTTTGTAGTTTCACGCCACTTGGATGCTTTTGTTTGTTGCTTTGAGGAACATTTTTTTTTCGGTTTGGAGGTAAAATCCTAAAAATACCGACTACTTGTGCAAGAAGTAGACAACACGTAGCATTTCTCAGGGAAAGATCGAATGCTATGTATCCACGAATGAGTTAGTTCGGGAAATTTCTGAAAGTTTGAATCCTGACTTCTTTTCCAGAGTTGTCTATATTCAAGAGCAAGTAATTGAAGAGCACTTTTTATCGACGAATACGATTCATATTTCATAGATTTGATCATGTGATTGATATTTCTAAAGCAGACAATATTCACTTTCAGCACTAGTATATTATTTGAAATGTAGTTAATATCCATTATTCCGGTTTTAGATCCTAGAATTTTAGGGAACATTTGAATGAATTTATGCGGAATGTACGTTTTCACTCAAAATATTTTCATATCTTCTGTTTTACCACGTTCAACATTTGGACATTCATAACATTTAATTTTAGTAGCAGCTTCATGATCCATCTATCAAGGGAAATACGCACAATTGAAAAACTCCGAATTAATTCAAAAGTTTACCACAGAACTTTTAGAACATCGAAAATAAGTCGTCAAAACTTTATTTGAGGATTTCTACATAAAAAATGTTGCAACTTCTCTGCGATCTTTAATATCGAACAGAAGGAATTGGGAAGTAAAACGGACTTCTCGCGGTAACACAATGAAAATGTTTGGAAATGTATAAAACATTAATACCTTTATTTTTTATTTGCTTGATTTCATTTGAATTTTCATGTTTCCATTCAAGTATTTTCAAATAAAAGTTTCGGTGTACCCCTGCTTGCTCCCATAAGCATGTTGTTCTGCGAGTTTTTAACGTGTCTCCAAATGTCGACTGTTCTTTATTAAACGCCATAGAAAAGACACATTTTTGACAAATATCTTATATGTGGACTACATTATAGACACATGAACCTGGCAAGACACGGCTGGCAGAGCTTAGAATGGCAAGCGAAGCATTGGCAGGTCATAGCGTGACGGGACGGGACGAAATGGGACTGGATTAGACTGAACGGGACGGGACAGGTCAGAACAACGCAGCACAGGACGTGACAAGGACAGCAGGCAGTGGCGGATCCAGGAGTGGGCCATGAGGACCATGCCCCCACCCAAGGCCAAGTGTTACCGTCTTTTATTTGACAAAATTGATTTAAATATTTATTTATATTAGAATTATGTCATTATTTAAAAAATATTAATGTATAGTATTATACATAAACTACAAAAATAGTATACAATTTAATAACAAATCTTTGTTATTTAACAAAAATCCATGATGGGTCCCTCCAAAACGATCGGTTGGAGCAGGGTACGGCAGTTCGAAGCTCTCTGCAGAGCGGGATAAGTCAGGGCAGGGCAGTAGATGCCAGGAAAGGGCAGGGAAGGGCAGAAAAGGGCAGGAAAGGGCAGGAAAGTGCAGTGTGGGGCAGGGGAAAGCACTGAAGAGCGGAGCAGGGACAGCGCCTACACCTTCCGCCTCGCGAGGGCGAGCGATGTTCTTGAATCGTGACCGCAGATATCCTGCGTCGCGCGCCGGCTTCTGAATGTGAATGCGCTCCGTAAAGTTGGAGTTTCGCTGTACAGGATCGGTGGGGTCACGCGACTGCCGGCCGGAGGATCTGGTCGATCGCGTTTGAGGCCCGAAATGCATTACGTGACCGCCGATCGTTCGGGGGATTAAAGTTTCCGCGGGCCCGTTTTTTTTTTTCCGCAACCCCTGCTAGTTACAGATTTACATGTCTTGAGAAACTCATTTTTTTGCGGCCCAAAGAAAATAAAAGGAAAAAAAAATGGGGTGATTTTAGAACTACCCGATGATTTTTCGTTGTTCCTTTTTTCTTGTGTTTTCTAAATAAAGAAAAAAATATGCCCCGCCCCTACTTTCAAGGTATTTGACAATTTGATCCACAAAGGGTTTTTTGTTATTGCTTACGTCAATTTTTAAAAAAAATCCGGTAGATTTCATCTACTGTGGTTTTTTGAAATTTTTGTTTTAAAATCCCTGTAAAACCTGAAGGGAAAAAATTGGTACCCAAAAAATAATCAAAATTGCCCTTTAAATTTTTTGCATAGTAAAATCCGATAAAGTATTTGCGTCTTAATTTTGGCACATTAATACTGAAAATTTTTGGGTTTTTTCTTATAATATAATCTAACGTTCTGATGATAATAAAAGGTATTTTACCTGCAAACGGTTGCCGACAAGGTTATTTCCCCAAGTTTTAAAATTTTAAATTCCTTTTTTTTTTTGTTCTTTTACTTGAAATCAGGCAAAAAACCAACGCAAAAACAAATTGACATTTCCCAGATATCATTTAATATCAAAAAATCTATCCTCCGGTCAAATTTTGAAACCTATTACCTTTCCAGGCCCAATTTAAGAAAAACTAAACATTCTAACAAAGTAAGATGTAAATCAGGAAAAAAATAATAGATGTTTTTGATGCAAAACCAAATTTATAAATCGTTTAAATAAATTTTTTTAAAATTGGTTAATCATGAATATCTTTTTATTCACGTACTCTAGAAAAAGGTTGACCGATAAGACAGTATGGGAGCATTCTAAGAAAAGAAATTAAAATTTCCTGTTCTCATAAAAAAGAAATCTAATTCAAACTCAGACTAGTTTACCCCCCTAAAATTTATTTTTGGCATTAATATTTGAAGGAAAAAATCCAAAACATTGATTAATTGAAAAAATTAAATTTAAAAAATGAGGGGAAATTTTTAAAATAAAATTTTTTAAATTTTTAAAAAGTATTATTTTTTTAAAAAAAATTCTCAACTCAAAAAATAAAGATTAAATTAAAAAAACCGATTATCATCTTAAAAATTTTTTGCTTAAACTCAAGATGTATTAAAACAAAGGAAAGCAACTTAAAAGGTTGAAAAAAAACAACGAAGCCCTAAAAATTTAAACAGAAAAAGGTCATTGTACTAATTCTCCTGATGTTCGAAAACCTACAAAAGCTAAAAAAAGTATGAATAAAAAAAGCCCTATTTGAAGGTAAATGTAAAAAGAAGTAACGGGAAAAGAAAAAAAAAGGCCCAATTTTCTCTCGTGAAAAATAATTTTTCATAAACGATGACAAGAAGAAAAAGAAAAAGCACTCTCGGGGGTTTGTGGTTCTGATATAGAAATGATAGTTTTGGGGTTTGAAAATTAAAACGTAAAAAATTTCCCCTTTTGAAGTCTAAAAAATATCAAGGCTGTAACCCAAAAAACCCAATATGAGCTGTAACAATCAAATAATCTTATGGTAAACCCAAATTAAGAATAAAGGCAATTTTTAAAACATGTTTTGAAGTTATATATAGTCTTCACCAATGTGCGTAAAGGGGGGCAGCTCGGAAATGGGTGTTTCTCATGGCCTTAAATTGGGCCCAAATAAACACCTTTTCCCAATTAAAAATCCCTGTTAAAACTTTGGGGGTACCTCTTTTAAAAAAATCCGTAAAAATTAAAAAAGTCCAGAATATTTAATTATTTTCTTTATTTTGTTTAATTCAAGTTAGAAAATTTTTAAAAACAGACAAAAAATATTTTTTAAAACACTAATAAATAACTTTTAAATTAGAAATCCTTTAAAACTAATCTTTAAAGGGTATCCTGTTGGTTTTGTCGAATAAAGAAATTTGAATATCGTTTGAAACTTAAAATAAATTTCTGATGTCCGTTCTGATGCCCATTTCTGATCTTTCTTCCCTAAAAAAGTTGTATTGGACTTTGGTAAAATTTGGAAAAAAAAATTTTAAAAATTTTAGAATATATTAAAAATTTTTTTTCATATGGGTGTGTCAAGCAATTTAGCTTCGAATAATGCATGTTAATTGGGAAAAAAAACTCTTTGTTCTAGTGACGTGAAAATGCTGAGCTTAGTTCTTTAGTGGATGAAAAACCAGACAATCGGGGAACCCTAATAAAAAATTAAAGTAGTAACGTACTTTGGGAAAAATTATTTGGTCTGAATTTTTAGTTGTCAAAAACTATATGCATTATTACGTTTTAAATTTTCGGGGGTTACTCCAGGCGCGCAACCCCAACAAGAGTTAAACGCGTTCGTAAACAAGAAAAAATTTTTTAAAAAAAAAGACCTTTCTCTTTAAAAAAAAAATTAACCGGGCCCTTTTTGGTACATAAAATTTTTTATATAAGGTATGTTTATTTATAACCTAAATTTGATATAATATTGCTATATTTCAATTGATTTTTTCTTAACTTTGCTATATAGAATATTCAATATTTTATTTATTAATAATAAGTTTTTTAATGAATTTGTACCTCAGCTTTTTTAAACAAAAAGAATATATGTATCTTAAAGTAAATCTTAATTTTCAGAAAAAATGAATCCCAAAAAAAATAATGACTTTCAATGAACAAAAAATATCTTTTTCAAATTATGTCGTAGAAATATAATAATAATAATAATAATTTTTGTAATAATAATTTTTTTTTAAATTTTTTATATTTATCATAAACCTATCAGCACCTAAATTTTTTATTATCGCCCATCTTTGTTGTCTTCCCCCACTTTTTGCCGTAAACCCGTTTCTCTCTACTTAAACCTCGCCCTCTCCTACCCTTTCTCTGCATTTTGCCCACCTCTGACCTTCCCTAAATTAAAACAAAGTGCTCCTCATTTCCCCAAAGCTGGATTCTCAACAGGTTAAAAATTTTTTACACGTGAAAAACCCCCAGGATTTGATTCTATCTCAACAATTCTTTTTCCCCGTAAAATGTACGAGATATTTTCGTTTGTACCTTTCATTGGAAAGCTGAGAAAATTTTATGGGAAACGCGAATATTTAGTTTAACGGTTAATTCCTTCCCCCTGAATGCTCTTTAAAAAAATCGACATAATAAAGGTTGGGAAAGGGGATTTTTTTGTGTGTATCAAAAGTTTTTTTGGGAATTTACCCTAGATATAAATATAAATTTTAAAAACAAGTCTGCAAAAAAAATGTATCTGCATTATACATTAAATATTTTTAAAAATTTTTAAGATTTGTATTTACAGCTAAAATTTTTTAAACGTATCTGATACGAAAAAGCGACGTGAAAATTTCGGGTTTTTTTAGTTCTAACACTATCAAATAATTTTTTATAGTTCTCTTTTTCGAAAAAAAAAAATTCTGGTCCTCCGAGTTATTTTTTCTTTTATTTTTTTTTACATTTTTCCCAAAACTTGGGGTATAAGAATAATTTATTAATTTTGGTAGTAACAGATTTTTTTTTCTTCATTTTTTTTCTATTTCTAATAAACCCTGTTTTCCTTTAGGCATTTTTTTGGATCCGTAGATACCTGTCGTAAATTTTTTTGGTATAAATTTAAATTATTTCAAAAGAGGATTTGTGTCACCCAATATTTTTAGCTAATACTGCCAACCTCCCCTAAACACATAAAAAAGTTCACTCGTCCTATTCTCCCCCATCCCTTCCAGGTTTTACTGGTCACTTTTTTTTCCAAAAATTTTTTTAAATAATTTAATCAATATTTTTCTATTTCTAATTTATTAAAATTTAAATTTTTTTTTTAAAGGGTGAATCTGCTAAAAAAAATTGTAAAAAATATCATATTGAAATCAAATGCAATAAACAAACTCGAAAAACATTTTATAGTTTTAATTTACTCCCCTCCTTGCACAAAAAATCTGTCTGAGCCAACTTTCCCCAAGTTTTCCGCCCCCCCCCTCAAAATCAAACAATCCTTTCTTCTTTGGAGGGGGACTTTAATCTTGAACATTAAAAAATGGGATGGCGTTATATTTTATTTTGAATAAAAATATTAAATCAAAAATTTTTACAAAAATTTTTTGTATTTTTAATTAAAAATAAACATAAAATTTTCCAAGTAAAACATTTTTTAAAACTGTTATAAAATTTTTTTAAAAAATCCTGGAAAACGAAAAAGCTCCATGTCTACATTTCGTCGTTTATTTTTAATATTTAATAAAAAAATGCAAATAATTTGTTGTATTTTCTAACCTAGTTATTTTATTAAAAAATTAATATTTAAAAAACGTTTTAATATTTAAAAAACACGTCCCCCAGATAGCTTTCAGTTTGAAATACTTCATCATCAGTTTTAGTTTTCCAATTAAAAATATAGTCCGGACATTAATTTTTAAAAAAATATTTTTATTGAAAATTAAATAAACAAAAATTTTAAAAGTTCATTTGTTAAAAAAAATTTTTAGAACTTATTAAATTCAGCTGTGAAATGAATGTTTTTTGATTTTTTTTTTGGGGACCCTTTTATCTTAATCTAACGTTAGGGTGATTGCTTTTTACATAGTTCTTTCCCCAAATATTAAAATCATATTGTACCTGTCTTTAGTTTTTTTGAAATCAAAAAGACTTTGACTCTTATATAACATTTTAATATTTTAATGTTTGGGTAAAACCCGTTTTGTCTTTGCGTGAACTTGGAAACACACACACCCCCCCTAACCCCCCCTCTATCAATATTTACACATTTTCTAATTTAATGATTTCAATAAACCCCAAATAAATTAATATATTTATATTTTTAAGAAATTTTTTCCGATATTTTTATTTTCAAAGGGTGCCCCAAAAATTTTTTTACGTCTGGAATTCCCCCTTCTTTAGATCGATTTCCTTTTTTCCCTTTTCATTAAACCCTAAGTCCCCCTGTCTGATTAATTAAAAATGGTAATTTTAAAAATTTTCAAAATTTTGAAACTAAATTTTCACGGTAATTTAGAAAATGTAGGTCCTTTTTGTAAAATATTTTGAAAAAAAAAAAATTTTTTATTTTCTTTTTTTTTTTCTTAAAATTCCAATTTTTGGATATTTTTCCCTCCATTTTAAAATAATTTACTCATTTTTATTTTTTAATGTTTTAATAAATAAAAAAAAAAAACAATTAATTTTTTTTTTTGGAAAATTTTCTTTTAAAGTTATAAATATTTATAAAAAATTTTAAATTTAAAAAAGTATAAATAGAATTGGGTTTTTTTAAACTATAACTTTTTTTTGATAAAACCAATTACTTATTTCAAGGGCCTTTTTAAAATGTACTAAATTTTGATAGTTTGTGTTCTAAACATATATCTCTGAAAACGATTTTACAAAAAAATCAAAAAATAAATAACCTAAAATTTATAATTCATTTTCAGGGTCCACTTTTTTCCCCCTTTTAATTTAATCAAAGGAAGGAAAATCCCCTATGTGTGGGTTCGTAACCTCTTGGGGGTCACCATTGCGTTCCTTTTATTTAAAGTCTTAATTAAAAGTGATACTAGATTTTCAACATTAACGAAATACTTTTTGCATAATGAGGAAAATGATAACAAATGTCGGGTTTTTAAAAAAACCCTTTGGAATGCATCAATCCAAATTTGAATTTTTTCTGTCTTCTGATCTCGAAATTTTCCCAGTAATTTTTCATCGCCGCTAAAGAAAAAGATTTATTAAAGGGGCCACATATTTATTGGTGGATCAAAATGTTTTTAATTTAAATTGAATTTTTTGAAACATAAAAAAATTGTTTACTTTTGATAGTTTTCTTTTTTTCTAGTCCAAATTTTTAAAAACAAAAATTAATCATCTTTTTTTTTCCAAATAATTTTCTTTTTTTCAATTAAAAAATGTTGCCCCTTTAAAAAAGCATCAGCCGATTGGGGTTTCAAATATCTAAATCCCAAATGGTAAATCGATATTTTTTCTAAAGGACCCCCCTCGAAAATAATCAAATTTTCTTTGTTTTTTAAATTTTTTTTAAAAATAGAATTCCCTTTTTTTTTGGTATTCCCCAAACAACAGATTTTAAAAGATTTTCCCCCTTCTTGTCCAGCACAAATAAAAAAGGGCTTCTTCATCGTATCTTCACTTCGGGTTTGGGAAATTATTTTCAAGCTATTTTACAGTTCTTGGGTTTTCCAATCCCCACCCCTGTTTTTTTGTCGGGCTCCTCTATTCTTCTGCCTTCATTTAAATCATGACGCCGTTTCCTTGGCCCCTTTTTTTCTTTCAAAAGGGGTTCCTAAAAGAAAATTTTTTTGATATTCTGTCAGCATGCATTCCCTCCCATTGGAGTTTTTTGGTTCCTTTTCACCCTTTTCTCTAACTTTATTATCTAATCTTTCGTTTACTTTCTATCAAACAGTATACGCAACATCTCTCAAATTCATTTTATAGCATTTAAGGATTTATTGCATCATTTTAATTTAATTTCGATTCATACTCAAGCTCTCCCCCATTTCTTTATATTTCTTTATTTTTTCTTTAAAATTTTTTTTTTTAAAATTTTTGAAGTCTACTAATAATTTTTTCCCCTACTTTTTTTTTAATGTTTTTTGATCCTGTTAATTTTTGTAATTTAAATTCCCTTTCAAAAATATACCTTTTTTTTTTTAGATCTATCAGATTTCCTACACCATGTTCTTGACTTTTTTTTTTTTTGGTCTCATTTTTTATTTTTTTTAATTTCTGGTTTAAAATTTACAGAAAAAAAAAATTTATTTTCTATTTTTTTCAAGTGATGCTGACCCCAAAAAAGGGAAACCCATATGTAGAATTCAAGGTTTTGATTTTCCCAAATTTAAAAAACGTACCCCCAACATTTTTGTTTTTGGTTATGCACAAATCAAACCTTTCAACATTTTGTTTCCCAGTCTTATGACATTGGGTGTCCCCTAAAAAAATTAAAATTTTAACGTCAAGTTAAGGGGTAAAAAATGTTTCTGATAAATAATTTTATAAAATAAAGTATTTTTAAATCTTATTTAGTTTATACTAGTTCATTTAAGAAAATAAATCTTTTCTAGGATGAAGAGGGGCATGACCTGAGTTTTTTTTTTGGATCCGGTTGGGGAGGGTTTTAGAAAAATATTGACTCTTGAATGAATGATTGAAGAATATTTTAATGGACTTTTTATTAATCAATATCTTTCCCAAAAAATTACCCTTTCAGAATGTTAAAATGGGCATAAAAAACTTTTTTTCTAATAATCGATATTTTTTTAAATAATGGTTTAAAAAAAAATTTTTTTTCCCTTCATCCTAACTTTCCCTTTAAAAATTTATCTGCTGGCATTTAAAAACCTTCAAAATTTACATTTCTATAACGTATTAAAGTAATATACTAGTATAAATGTTATAAATCTCCGCTGGCATTTTCGTCATTGCCCCTCGGGGACAAAAGCTAATAAAAAAATTGCTAAATTAAGAAAAAAGTCCTCTAACCCGGGTATAATTCAGTTTTGGAAGAAAAAAATTTCAAAATTCTTCTCTCTCCTCTCTCTCTACAACTCAGCGCCAAAACCATGCTTTTTAAATTGGCCCCTTTTTCCCTGGCGAACTATCTTTTTGAAAAACATTCATTAATTTTGGGGGACTTTTTGACCTTGGACATTTAAATTTTTTAAAAAAATAATTTTTCTTAAATTTCTTAAAGGATTTTATCTATATAAAATCCCTTTTAAAAGTGAATATTTTTGTCAGGGTTAACCCCAATTTTAAAAAACCCTAAAAATTTGAATATTTTCCCTTTTCTTTAAAAAAAAGATAAAATTTTTGATTAAAATAAATTTTTTAATTAGATCTTTTAAAAAGGTCATGCAATTTTTTTAAAGTTTTATTGTTTCCAAAAATTGGCTGCAATATTTCTTTAAATTACATAAACAAATTTTCTAAAAAAACCCAAATTTTTTTTTTTAAATTTTTGGTTGGGGTAATCCAAAATCATATCCGATGACATAAACAGATACATTTCTTTTTTTTAAAATTCCTGTAAATTTTTAAAATAACTCTCACGCTTTTAAATTTGACATTTGAATGATTTTAATTTTTTAATTTTAGTGAAGGTTCAAATGATTTTGGGGTTTTAAAAAACTAATGATTCCTGTAAAAAGGCTTTTTAAACCCAAAAAGTTGAAAACGTCAAAAAGTAAATTTTTTCGGGATGGGGTTTAGCTGGAAAAAAGGGAAGTACCTTTTTATTGAGAACCAAAACCAGTCCCAAAATTATAAACATTGCTGGAAAATCTTTCCCCTTCTTTCCCTCAGTTCTTCATATTTTTGTAGGAATGTAAGCATTTCTTAATTTTTAAAGCAAAGAAAAAAATTTTAGCTGAAAAATTGCAAAAAAACAGTGAGACACAAATAAATAAATTAATTAAAAAGGGCGTAATATTATTAGGGTTGGGGAAAAAACAGGCAAAACCAGTAAAAAAAAAAACGGGCCCATGAACGGAAATTGGAATAAATGATCTGGGAAACGACCATAATCAAAGTAAAAAATTCTTTCCCGTTTTTTGGGATCTTCTTGCAAAGGGAAAGTTTGAAATTTAATGTTATTAGGTTATTTTCATTTTTTTAAGTAAAAAAACCCCTGATATCGTACGGTTTAAAGGGTTCCTTATTTGAAGCCCCCCCTATGCGATTGGGTAAAAAAGAGTACTAAAGCATTTCCGTGTTCTCAAAAAATCTTACAATTTTGTCTTAAACTCATTCTTTTCCCATTTTAATTTAAAAAATTTTAAATTACCTCTAAAAGACAATAAAAAAAGCAAGAAATCAGGCACTATAAAATGTTAATTCTACAAGTTTTCGTTCGTTCACTCGGTTTGCCTGACGCTCAACCCTTATCCCTCTCCCAAGGGGAGTTTTGGGAATAAGTTGGGCTGCAGAAAGTTTCCCCCCGGGGCATTCAAATTCATTTGCTGCAAGTTTTCTGAATCTAAAGTTTTTGACTTAGAAAAAAACACTATCATTACCAGTTATTATCTTTTGTTTTCTCCCTTTTAAAAAAAAACTTTTTCGTGTTATTGTTGCAAAATAACAAATGTTACACTATTTAAATCTTCATTTTTTTTGAAAAATCTCAAAGACAACCGTTTATACCCAAAAATTATTGAAAAAAAGTTTAAAATCCACATATAAATAAAAGTTGCATGAACAGGCCAGGACGGAAATCAGTCTTGTTTTCCCGCCCTGAAAACGCGTCCTCCCCGATCCTTTTAAAAAGACATATAGGATGTGTTGACAGTGATACTTTTAGTTTTCTAACGAAAACAGGTATTACAAAGAAAGAAACGTAAAAATACGATTTGAAAAAAGGTTTAAACTTTTAATAGTAAGAAAAAAAAAACTTTTCATTCAGTTTGCATTTTAAACCATTCTTTAAAAGTAAATTTGCTTTTTCCTTTTTCGAAAAATCCATATTTCAAAAACCTACAAATTTTTTACAAGAACAATTATGGACAACAAATTTCATTTAAAAAACCGTTTTTAATTTTTTAGTTTGAAGACCCCCCCAAAGTTAAACAAAATTTTGAAAATTAAGTTAACCGAAAATTTTAAAATTTTTTCCCCAAGTGTATTTTTCCTATTTTTCCAGAAAAATTGATTTTTAAAAATTTTTAAAATGTCCCCAAAACTTATTAAAAATACCCCCCCAATTTTTAAAAATTTTTAAAAATTTCCCCCCAATTCTGAAGAAAAACGGGGTTTTTAATTTTGGGAAAAGGGTCGTGTTGGGTTTTTCGTATAGTGATACAGACGGATGGACGGACGGTTTGGTAAAACCCTTTTTGACTCAAAACGTGTATTACCGTTTAATCCGGAAAACGTTTTTTCCAAAATAACTTTTCTTTCTCTATCCCCAAATTTTACAATTCCCCCGTATCACGTTTTTCGTCGTAAAGAAAAAAACGAAGTACAAGTTTTGTTTTGCTGAATAAAATTATCTTTAAAAACCATCTAAACGTGTTACGCGTTCCAAAACTGAGATAAAAAAATACTGAAATTTTTTCATTACTATTTTTTCATAGTTTATTTTTTTATAATATTCTTTCAAAAAAAAAGATGTATTTATTTAAACAAAAAAAACATAATTTTCCTCTGGGAGTTTTAAAAACCAAAATTTGATATCAATTATAAAATCCCAAAACCCTTCCCCATCACTTTAAAGTAAGGGGGAAAAAATAAAACGTGGGAATAAAGGGACCTTTAAAACATTTTCGGGTCATGGGTCGACCTGGGCGTAAATCGAAAGATGGGTTTGATTCCCGTCGAGGAAACATCTTTTCTCAATTAATCCGTTATTTGGTCAAAATGGATATCACCGAACGGGGGGCCCTTTTCCCCCTTTTTATTCCATAAAAGTAAAAGTTGGACAAACTTTTTGGGAAATGAAAACAAAATTAAAATTTAAAAAAATTCCTATCTTAATTAAAGGGGGATTAAAATTTTTATAAATATAAAAAAATCACATTTTAAAAATTTTAATAAGGGTCAAACTAATTAAAATTTATAGTATAAAAATTCAAAATATCTTTAAAAAAATTAAAAAAAAATTTTTCCCCTCTTTTTCTTTTTAACTCAGAAGTAAAACAGAACCGGAACAGAAAAGACATCCAAAATCGTCCCCAAAACCTCCGATTTCCGGTGTCAAAAATTTCCCCGAAGTTATTGGGCTTTTAATCCAAGCCTTAAGTATCTACGAAAACGAAATATTTGTTCTTTAAATTTTTCCATTTTCTCGAGTAACATTTAAAAAATGAAATCTATTCTCTAAAATATTGTTTCAAACAAAAACAATTTTTTGGGTAACTGGGCAACTGATGTTTTTAAAAAAAAATGATAATATATTTTTTTCTCTCCGTTATCATTTTTGAATTTTATAATAAAATTTAATTTTGATTTTAAAAGACTTTCCCCGACATTTTGAGATCAAATTGCCCCCCTTTTTTCCCATTGAACTAAATAACGTGATTTGGCATTGGATCACCTCCCAAGCATGGAATAATCATTGGGTTCTAAAAATTAAAAAACTTTTTTTCTTTTTTGAAAAATTTGGGGCTATTCAAAACTCACCCTGTCTCAGTCTACCCCACTAAAGATAAAATTTAAAAATTTTTTTTTTTAAAAAAAGAAAAAATAAAAAAAATTGTTTTTTTCCTAAAAACCTCAAAACGTACTTTATTTTTTGGTTCATTTTGTATAAATACCTACCAAAAACACATTAAAAAATTTTAAAAAATAAAAAATAAAATTATCAATTTTTTAAAACAATTGGGATCGTTCTGTTACTTTTACAGCAAACACAAAAAAGGGAATTTTATTTAGTTCTAATAGTCTTTAAAAAACTTTTTAATTAAAAACATATTCCTTTTTGAACAAAAAAACCTTTATTCAAATTTATAATAAGCTTTTTGGGATTCGTTATCTCAACTGTTAAATTATTCTAGTGTTTTTCAAGTACAGACTTTTCCTATTATTTCTAACGATTAAAAAATATTTAATAATTTTAAAATTTAGCCCTTTAAAAATTCTCTTAAATTTCTTTCTCATTTCGGATACAAATACCAAAATCTTTAAAATAATCCCTTATCTTTCAAAAAAAAGTTTTTTTCCTCGTGCGTTTTGGAATTTTTCTCGTGATGATATTTTGTGTTCGGATCGGTAAAAAAAATATATTCAAGGATTTTATCTTCCATTTTCTATCTCTACCTTTAATCCCGGGCTATCTTTAAACACCGATGGGGTGTTGTAGAATGAATTCTATCTTAAATTTTTTGTTCTTTGATTCAACATTTCCGGTTTCAAAACTCATTCTTGGGTGGAAACATCAACCGGGTACATTTATGTGTTCTAATTAAAATTTTTCTTAATGTCGTGTGGGGCTCATACCCATCCCGAAAGCTATCCCCCCCCCAATTTTTTAAGTATCTCCAACGCGATAAGACTGAACTGTAATCTTGGAAACACCGTCTGAAAAAGAACCGGGGTATCAATAACTTTTGATTTTAAAAAATTAACACCTAAAAAATTTCCGGGAAAATTTCCCTTCTTATTTTCCCTTTAATAAACTTGAGATATAAATCTAACAATTTTTAATTATCAAAATGTTGATTGATTGCCAAAAAAATTTTAAAAAGCTTTTTAATTAAACAACAAATAGTACTCAACATATATTTTTTTTTATTTTCCCCAAAATTTTTATTCATAATTGGAAAAAGTTTTTTAACCAGTAATCTCTATTTTTAATTTTGGTTTGAAAATTAACTTTTTTTAAATTTTAAAATATATAAATTTAAAAAACCCGGTCAGATGGTCAGAACAGGGTTAGTCGTCTCTATGGACAAAACTTTTAGGGCCCCAAATCTTTTAAATTTAAAATAATTAAAAAATTTGGGCAATTTTCTGAAAAAACACCCTAACAAAAAAACATTTTTTCGAAATCCCGTTAAAAGGGAACGTTGGTACGCGATTAAAACGGGTAAAAACGATCTGTGTTTCATTCTTTAAAAATAGTTAAATATAATAAACCCTTTAAAGAACAAATTCTTTCAGTTTTATTTTTCGTTTCAGAGGGCAATCCTTTTAAGTTTAAATATATTTATTAAAATAATATAGTTAAAAAAGTATAAAATTGGGGAAAAATAAAAAAATTAATATTTTAATTATAATTTAATGTTTTTCTCTATGAAAAAAAGTACAATATTTTTACTTTTTTTCATTATACTTCAGTACCCATTGTCATAATAAAAAATAGAAAAGGGCCAAATTTTTCAGGAAAGGCCCAATGTCAAAATAGGAGTTTTAAAGAATACAGTGATGCTAAAACAGGGGTACTTTCTCATATTTTCAGAAACTTATGGGAAAATCTAAAGTTTAAAAAATTCAGTCTTATTTAAAACCTTTTTTTTTAAAGGAAAAGTTTCATAAGGAAAAATTTAAAATTTAAATTTTTTTTTGTAGGGAAAACACAAAAAATTTTTTTTCAACAAAGGAAAATATTCTTTAAAACTTCCCCCTATCCAATTATTACTTTTTTTTTTAAATTTTTAATAAAAATTATAAACCATTTTTTTGAACATTTAAAAAAAGTCCAATTATTAAGATCCCCCCAATTTAATATCTTTCAAAATTGGCTACGACATCAGAATCGATTGGGAGTATCAATTTTGGTAAAAGGGAAGTTTTTGCCTAGCATTGTTGGGGCGGACGGACAGACATTTTAAATCAGCGATTTTCGCTATCAACCACCCCCATGGTTCTGGTACACCACGTTTGGAAAGGGTTTTTCTAAAATTTGAAATATTTTTTCCCTTTTTTTTGTCGGGGGGTATTTGGGTTTTTTGTCTTCCGTTTTTTCCCTAAATGTATTTCTCTACCCAAAAAAAAGTGCAGTTATGAAAATTTAATTTTTCCGGAAAAATTTTATGCTTTCTCAAACAATTTTTTAAATTGGCTTTTTAAATTTTTTTAATTTTTTGTAAATTAGTTATACCAGAAAAAGTAAAGGTTCTGAAATTTAAAAAAGTTAGTAAATTTAATGTTGAAAATCCCCGAGATATTAATAAGGGGACATTTACTGAGTATTTTAATAACAGTATAATGTATTCGAAAAGAAAAGGGAAAATAAAAAAAAGAGTTCTTTTTTAGAAAATTTCAATAATGCAATATGACATAATGTAACCCCCCAGAAATATTGGAATATCATTGGATTCAAATCCCAATGAAATTCTAATAAAATAATTTTGAAAAAAAATAATTTATTTAGAAGTGTAATTTTTAATTTTTTTTGGTACCATTCGTACCGATTCTTTTCCTGGAGTCTAAAAAAAATACATGTTCGGGGGTCTTTTAAAAAATTTTTGGTTTGATTTAAAGCCAATTTTCTTCAAAACCCCCAAATCCATTTTACTTGATATCATTGTTTCTGTAGTTTTCCCTTCGGAAATTAAAAAATATAAATATTTAATGAATCTTAAATCAATTTCCCAAAAATTTTTTTCTCCCCGTTCCTCCAAAAAAAATTGGGAAAAATTTTAAAGAAGAACATTTTAAAATTTAGTGGTACTCAGTTTAAAAAATTTTGTTTATTTTACCAACGAAATAAAGTGTGAAAAGTTGGCCTCAGGGAAAAAAGACATCTTTTGGGGAAAATCTACTCACTCCAAAATTTTATCCCAAAGTTGCATTTTGATAAACAAATGGAGCTCTTTTTCAAACTCACAAAAGGGTCTGTTTCTGGTATCCCTCTCAACCCGGGGAAATTTTATTACCTTCGGGTCCCTCCCTTCTCCCCGGACATCTTGATTACCCTCCCTATCCCCAAAATGAAGAAAAAACCTTACTTAAAAACATGTTCACTGCGATAATGAAAAAGCCGAAGAAGGAAACTTTCGACTATGAGGGATGCTGGCTCTGTCTCCGCAAACTCTTTCTTTCTTGCTTTGGGTTTATAAATCTAAACCCCTGAAGGGGGTGATTTTTTAAAATCCTTTATAATAATTTTTCGTTTTGATGTAACACTTCTTTGTCATTTATTTCATTTTTTATATTTTCTGTTTTCCAATCTTTTAATTTAAAATATTTTAAAGCAATAATTTCAAAATTTTCAAAAAATTGCCCATCAATTGACAAAATTTTAACAATACACAGTTCTTTTATATTATTAAAAAGGATGGTTTTATTTTTAAAATAAAAGACTGGTTTAGTTTTTGATTTTAGAACTTTTTTCATTAATCTCTTGTGTTTTCCTGTTGATCTAAAAACCTTTTTGGTTCATATCATTCGTTTGGGGTCTTTGGACTTTTTAACGTTATCTTCAATAGCTAAATTAATTCACAATTAATCATTTAGAAAACAAAAACGTGTGTTTTTTGAAAAAAAGTTTTCTTACTTAATATCTAAATTTCCCAAGGGTTTCCCGGGTGTTTGAATTGGGGAAACTTTTGAAACAGCTAAACCTCCAGAAACTGTTTCTGAGTCATACAAAACCCCAAAAAAATTAAAAATAAACGTTCAAACTGTGTTCCCAAATATTTTAATTTGGAAAGTGGGAAATTGAATTTTTTTTAAATTAATCTCTTTTAAATTTATTCAAACAAGTTTTGTTTCTTTTTTAAAACTCGTTTTAAAAAAAAATTACATTGATTCCCTAATATTTAGGTTTTCAAATTTTTTCTTTTTTTTCTACGTTTATTAAAAATTTTTTGAAAATTTGCTTCAGTGTAGATTTCCAATTAAAGGGTAAAAAATTTCTGTTTATTTGTATTTTAAAAATATAATTGTCAATTTTTTCTTTTAATCAATTTTTTGTTGAAAAAAATTTTATGTTGGCCTTTCAGGCCCTATCAATTTTACTTTTTTATATTATTTAAATAAATAAATAAATAAAAAAATCACTGGGAAGGGGTAGATATAATCTTCTCAGCAGTGTAACAGAAAAATCCCAAAAAAAAATGAAGAAAAAGAAATTATATTTTTTGAAATTTTAATGGAGGGTTCCCCAGTTCCTTTTCACCATTATACTATAAATCATCAATTTTAAAAAATCTAAAAAAATTTAAAAATAGAATTTTTCAATGATAATCCTTGGACCCCAGTGATTTTTTAATTGATTAACAAACTTTTGCATCCTCTCTATAGAAAAAAGGGGGTTACATTTTCTTTTCGAATAAAAATTTTTATTGGCCCTTTTTTAAAAACTAATAAGCAAAATACGTTTTTTAATGAAAATGAAATTTTAATTTTATGGGAAATTTTTTTATTAAAAATTATTTATTTCGAAAATTTATGTAATAATTAATTTTCCCTTCTTTAGAAAATTGCTTTTTTAAAAAATTTAAAAAACCCAAACTTTTAAATTTCCCGACCAAAAATTTTTCCCAAAATAAAAAATTTTACTTCATTTTTATGGTAAAGAACTCGATAGAAAATGTCGCCCCCTTCCCCTGACCCCTGCCCCCGGTTCTCAGCGTCCCCGTTCAAAAACTCCATCAATTGGCCATGTCCCCGCGCCCCCGGGGAATCCGTTTTTTTTCGCCCTCTCCCGTTTTCCTCCTCTTACTTCCTCTCCCCTCCCCTCCTTTCCCCCGCTCCTTTTGGGGCGGGTCACACCTCAAATTTCCCCCTTTGAGATAACTAGGAGGAAAATCTTCGAGGGGAGGAAGGGGGACGTGTCTGAAACTTGGAGCAAAAGCCAATGATAAGAGCGGATACACCTCGACGCCAGGATTGGTCAAGTGTCCAGCGATGGTTGTCCAAGCTGTGGAAAAGCCAGATTTGGCCGCACAAGGCATCGCCCATATTCTGTGAGAGTGGGTATACATGACGAAAGATACGCTTTTGACCAGTGGGCCATACCGGAATCGGCAGTCACAAGGAAAGACTTAAACTTGTTTTTACGAATTTTTATATTTTTAAATATTTTATTTGCACTTAAAATTCATTTGTTTTGATAGGTCTCAAAAGAACTATAACACATTTTTTTCTTTTTAATTAGCGTAATGTCACTCTTGCGTCATTGAGATAAAGATTTTTTCAAGAATAAACAAACACACACACAAACACAAAGATTGAGCTGTATTGACATTTGGATATGATTAGGAAGTGTTTAATGTACCAATTTCGTTTATTAGAATCATCCGTTCGGAACATTGGGGTGAATTGTAAATGAGAAGTGCTCTGAATCCCTACGTGTACCCAAATGTTCGCTCAACAGACGGTGTGGGCACTAATCACGTACTATCACGTTAACAGCTAGACCACATGCTGTTCAATTACCAGTATCGGGCTAGGGAGACATTCAGATAATTTCATGGATCGATTTCAGAGCTGTATAGAATCCATTACCATAGTAAGAATTTGGTAACCGGACATCTCTCGCCATACAATTTCTATTTTATGAATCATAAAACAAATTATAAACTGAATGATACTACCGTTATATGAAATATCTTGCAGTATTTCAATGGAAATTTAAACGTCAATATTTTAAGTATAAACCTTTCCACAAGTATTTTTTATACAATAGGTTAAAACCCCCTTTTAAAAAATTTGCATTATCAATTTAATTGTTTCTGTTTTTATGTCACAAATTCGTGTTTAATATTGCCCATATTCATCTTCAGCTCAAAAATTAAAATGAATACTTTTAATTCATCAAAACGCATGCGTATGGTTACAACGCATTTCGTAGGCATTATTATACTCAACGAAGTAACACCGTGAAATTTATGATCTCGTTATTGAATGTTTAAAGAAGAACCTGAACCCTCAACAATATCCAATAGAGTATTTAGTAATACTCAAATGTTTTACTTAAGTGAAAAAAATTTGTTTACAAAATAGTATATTTTTAATATGAGCGCTAAATAAACAGCTTCGCTCACCTCAAGATATAACAATTGCCCTACAAAATAACAATTTTTTAGATTCATCATTTTCTTGTCCACCAACGATACGTTCTATGTGTATGTAATCGTATGACTAGAAAATTGCAACTATTCACCTTAATAATGTCTGCTTATTTTAAGCTTATTTTTATTGCCATTATTGCCATTGGCAAGCATTATTCTTGATTGCCACATTCAGAAATTAAACCAGAATATTCTAATTGTGCGGGAATACTGAACGTTGCTTTCTTTCTTTGAACAAGATTCTAAACAATGGTTTTGATCAAATGAACAAAATAATTTTCTTATGTATAACATCCAAGAAGGAATGAGTGTTTAACCCATACTTCCATATCTGTGGTTTTGGGAATGTTATTAATTCATCATCCCGAGTTTCGAGTACATTTTACATCAAATGTCAATGCAATCTCTATTAGCGGAAGTTCTTCTCATCATCTTTATTGAAGATAAAAAAGGCGTTCCTTTTGCAGAGTCTCGCGTTTATCGACATCCAGTAATCCGAATGCATTTTATCAATCAAAAACGATCAATGCAATCTCCGGAAAAGAGTTTCCGGCCTCCAAGGTAAAAACCTTGCAACAACCTGAAGAAGAAAAACGCCTGCAAGAAACTGCGTCGAAGAAATGTATCTGTTGCTCGTCGGTGCGGGGGCGGGCGGGGATCTCTCGATCTGAGGGCGCGCCGCCACGAGCCCGCCAGCCGCCGCGCCCCACCCGGGGTCTTCCTCGCTCCGGATTCTCTTCCATTGATTCCGGCGGACCTCCGCTCCTCTTTTTATATAAAATCCATCTCATTCTTCCTGCAGCCCGCATGCTTACGCATGGGCACACAGAAGTCTCCCAGACTTTTCGCGTTCGCGTAGGCGACTTGAGATGGGCGCGGCGCCGAGTGAGGTTGGTGAGGGGTGAAGAAAAAGGGGGATGGGCGGCACGAGGGGCCGCGGGGCAGTGGGGGTGAGGACGGGGGCAGGGGTGAGGTTAGAGGTCCGCGGGGGTGGAGTACGGGCCGGGGGAGTTCGGCCGCTCGGATGCCGTTCGCCGTCGGCTTTTTTCTCTGCTTTTTCCCGCGCGGGCGCCGGCCCCGGGCTACTGCAGCCGCGGAGGGACGAGGCGCCCGCCTGCCTCGCCGCCAAACGGCCTGGGGGCCCCCCGTCCGCCCTCGCCTCCGCCCCCTTCCCGCCCTCCCCCACTCCCGCCTCGCCATGTTTCCCGCCCCCCCCGTCTCCTCACCTGGCCCTCCCCTGCCACCCCATGCACGCCGCTCCCGTCCCTCCCCACCCAGCTTCGTCCCGTCTGACTTGCACCTTCACATCGTCCCTTTCGTTCGAACCCGCCAAACTCGCTTCCTCCACCTACTTCCGTCCTCGAGGCCCCTCGCAGCCATTGCCACACCCTCTTGCTTTCGCAGCCCCGTTCGTGTGCATGCACTTTTCATGCACACTCCCTTTGAATACGTCAGCTCGTCAGCTCAAAACCCCCTCTCTTCCATCTCGCCCACTAGCGTCTCCTCCTACTCCTGCTATTTCACCTTCCTCCGACTTCCTTTCCAACTCACACCAAGATCGTTGCATTCTTCGCACTTACCTTAGTTCTGCTGCACTCGCGTCACGTTCGTCTTTTCATTTTTTGGCTCCCGTCTTCGTTTTACTAGCCTGCCTTCTTTTCAGCCACATAACTCCTCCCGCAAACCCTTTGTGCTACCTGCAACCGCTCCGTTCGTTAGTTCGTTGACTAGTTGGCTAGACCCTCCCCGTATGGTCCATTCGAGCTCTATCAGTGCGCAGCCTTTTCGCCCGGGCCCTGCATCGCCGTCTCCTGGCCAACGTCCGTAGCCCAGTCAGGCGCCCCGCCCCGCTGCGCTCCTTCCCTGCCCTCATCTGCGCCCAACCACGAGCACCCGGGGTGGGGGCGGAGGGCGCTTGGCGCGGGCCGTTCCGCTCAGCCTGACGCGCCCTTTAATTAAAACGTTCGGTTCTGCTTCTTCTTTTCCTTTCTACGCTCTCTTGCTTCCCTACGAAGCTTAGGTTATATCAATGGACAGTTCTTCTCGGGTTTCTTAACCCCCGCGATGAAACCGCGCTTGGGTCAGCTCGGAGCTCTATTATCAGCCAAAGGGGAGTATTGGTACGTGGGAGCTAAAATTAAACAGCCAGTACGAAAGGAAGAGAGTGGAGCGCTTGATAGAGGAGACTCCAGACATACAATGCGTAACGGCGTAGTATTCTACGTAACTGGAATAGGGACTACTGCAGTATGGGAAGTAAGGTGCTTAGCTCCGGGTTGAGAAGACGGTGTTTAAATTCCCTCGGGAAAGGAGGGGGGATTTGCCACTCATTTACCTCTGGAGGGGAGCCATAGTGCACTTTGGCTTCTGTCCATTAAGTACCCTGGTGCTTAACCAGCGCCTGAAGCATCTGGAGGATGTTCCTGATAACATCACCTTCTCCTTACAGCAACGACCTGTGAATGGGCGTTATTCTGTGTAGGCTGGAGGAGGCCTAGGGCGGGATACGTCATTCAGCTCTATAAGACGTGAAGCAGTGAATGTGTATCCTTTATCGTGATTTTGTTTTGAGATCGTCCAGAGAAAGGTTCTTCAAAACACGTTAATACTCGTCTACATTGGAAATAGACTTGTAGATAATGTCAGTCTCTTTTGAAAGAGCCTTATTTAACACATTTAATATTACATTTTTGAAATTATTATTAAATAAAACCCTACTGAATAATTAAAGTTATCGGATAATATTTTTCAATTTTACTATCATGTAACGCAATTGAGATGTTCTTTATTGTGGTTTCTGAATGATGTTATTACTATTCTTCTCCTAAACTCCATGTGTAGTTGTTCTGTGGGTGTATTATTAATACACTAATACGATTCACCATTTTGTTCTTAGTTTGCATTGAAAATATTCAAAATGCCTTATCTTAAATTTTTCTAGTTTTCCGAGACGTAATACTTCTAAAAGGATCTTAAAACTTGTAAACCGTTCGTGAAAAGTTGTATGGATAATGTTTATTAATGTGAGAATGTAAGGTGTGGTTTCGAAAATCAACTATTTGGAGCTATCTTGCTATGTAAGAATGCCTGTTGAAAAGCACGAAGGAATGCATCAGTTCTGAAGAAGAGACGATGATAAAAAAACTCTTCGTACACCTACAGAAATGTAGATCTCAGCATCAAAATCCGTGGACTGTGGGTTTGATCATGATTCTTTTTGCATTTAAATGGTGTATCATGTCACTGTTATTAATTACAATTTTTAAACCGAGATTAAATATACTGAAGAAAAATACTTAGCACGAAACGAGAATTTTCACAAAGTTGAGTGAAGTAACTTCATAATAAAAAAGATCACTACATAATCATGAATGGTACTCTGCAAATGCTATTCGTAAAGAAGTTGGTAAAGACTAGAGGTTTTACTAGACTGGACAACTCAGAAAAGTAACGTCAATGACCCCGCCCCAGTCAGAGCTTAATGCACGTTATGAAGTTTGCCTCAGTAAATGCAACTCCTTTATGCATAGTACTTACACGGGTTGCGTTCCTGTGTTACCAATTATAGGAGGTATAAAACGCTTTTATGAGGCTCCTATCCAGTACTTACCGTACAATACGGTATTTTTACAACTACTAAAAAAGTAAAGAAGGGTCGCACAACTACAAAGGCAGTAGCGCGGTGATTTTCCGAGAGATCTGACGGTGCTAGACTGAAATATGCTGGGAGTTAAGAGTGGAGTTCCACAACCGCAATTGCATTAATCATAATGCTACAGTTAAATTTCCTAAGTGCTCCAACCGAATTTTGCTAAGATTAAAGTAAGATTAAAATCCAAGGTAAAGACTAATTATTTTTCCTCATTGGCTAGATTATTGTATTATTCATGTTCATTAGTGTGACATAACGTTCAACGTATTTCTCCGTGAAGATTTTCGCAGCTCGGTGAGTGCCACTTCGTTCAGGTACGTTTTTCTGCACGTAATGGTCGAGTTCCTTTTGCGCTCACAACAAATTTCACGCGCGTCTGTCTGATTGATTAATTTTTCCGTTAATTGCTGCATTTATTAATCTCGTTAGTGTAGTTAATGTTTATTCTCGCGCGGTGTTCCTTCCCCTCCGAGTGGTGTGATCGGGCGCCCTCTACATCGTCTTGCGGGGAATTCCTCCTCCAGGAGTCTCCCCCAGGTGATGTACCTACTATCACTATGTGCACGTTTTGATGAGCTGTCTTTTTGTTAGTTTTGGTAGAAGAGCCGTGGTACGAGTTACTATTTTGATAGCAATACTAAATGTAGTTCGTTTATCGATGCAAGTAAGTTCGCTGTAACTCGGGAGCGAAAATGTCAAGTTTTCAAATGATGCCAACCTGGGTTTGTTAGTACTTGTATTCATTTTTCAACTCTTTATGGTTGAAAGGTGAGGAGGAGATTCCGGATCTCCAGAAAACGTGCGCCGATTGCACTTTCTTCCCATACGTCACACAGATTTTTAATGTCCTTTGACGAAGTAAGTGAATAAAATTCCCCCAGCGGGGGCATGACTCCAACCGTGTCAAGCTCCGACATTCACTTAAGGAAATACTCCGGCATTCATCTGGTATTGATAGGAGAAACCACGGAAAACTACGAGTGGAAACCATGGCTTAATTCGACCGAGCTATGTAGCTAGTGTCGAAAATCCGCCACCGTCGGAACGCAAACCCTAGGTCATAATTCGCTGCAGAGACAACGACTCTGGACTAGCTCAGTCTCTTCAGGCACGTCATTTTGTAACAGAACTGTGAAGGAAGAATCTATATTACTAATTTCCATTGCGCGTAGAAATGGAAAGAATACTACGCAGCTTCCGGCCTTGTAAGAAGTGTCTATGATTTTGTTAAATATCCATAAACACGAAAAAAACACAAAATAATGAAACAGTTTACTTTTCAATGAAAACGTAAATATTTGTTTGCTTTTTTATTCTGTCTATTCTCATGCTGCGCATACCAACTGAATTCACACACATGTCGTTGCTTACGACCCATATAACTCATGCTTCATCAACGGTCCAAGGAAGAGGTCACCTACCATTAATATTTGCAATTTAGGTTCAATATTTCTTTACACATCGAGTATATTCTTATGGAAAAGCAACTTTTTTTTATTCTTGATGCGTAAAGAAATATTGAACTGTTACGCTTACTTTACTGTTTGACTTGTACTATATGCACCTCTTTGTCTATTTTTGTTAAAATATTTAATTTATTGTAGTGTTATACAACAGTATTGTATTTTTCTTCTTGAACAGTGTGTGTTTCTAATAGGTCACAAACGTTTCGACATTGATCGGATTGGGCACTTATTAAACCATAAAATATTTGAAGGTGGGTTTGTACTATATGCACCTCTTTGTCTATTTTTGAAGAGTCAATAGGATTTCCCCTTTAAATAGTCTTACATTACATTTTGTGAAAAACAACTCTTTTACTAGTGATTTGTTTTCTTTTATTCCAGAAAGTATATCTTTCTCATAAGTAGACTATCCAAAATTTGTTCTTCACGCATTGCCCACTGACTCATTAGTTTTCTTTTCAGTCAAATTTGTTTGCTTAAATAAATCATGACCCTGCACGTTTCTTGATGCTGATTCCCCTGCTACGTTTCACTGCAAAAAAGTGTTTCAAATGCTCTACAAGACGCCATCAGTATCCCAAAATTCAAATATCTTGGCTCATTGCCCCCACCGTCCAATTACATTCACGGCTTCTGCAGTCGATGGGCGTATTATTATCAGAAAGAGAAGATATGTATATATGGATTTTAAAATAGATTTTACCACATTTAAAAACAATGATCTCCATTTACATTACTTACATAGGATAAAATCTATACTTTTTAACGGCGTTACCAAGTGCATATTCCGTGCATTCCTATTAACATGCAAAACCAGCCATTTATTAATTTTCTTGTCGATGAAATTGACTCTTGCACTATCCTTGCGAATACTATATGAAAAGGAACACGAATATTACGAATCTACGGGTAACTGTGTAATATAATGAACATTACATTGGACAACGCGAATCGTTGAGCATGATTAGAGCCAATGCATCTGATGCATATTCATATTTTATATTAAATTCTAATATAATCCTTAATTCCTTTTTATTTATTATTAGTTTAAATTGAATAGTTTACTTCAGAAAATTCAAATTTCATTTCGATGCTATCGAATTTTACAACAGTTACATAACAATAGGAATGTTTTTATTATCCTAAGGTTAACAATGTATCTACAAATGTCTGTAATGTAGCCAATGCAAAATCGCAGAAAAGCATACTACAGGATCTTGCAAACAAGAAACATTTCAATTATTTTTTTATTATTATTATTATTATTATTATTATTATTATTATTATTATTATTATTATTATTCACACATTATTGATCTTACTCAGCTACCACACAGATAAAACATCAAAGCATGGTAACTGATTTTTTAACCTTTACGATATTCTATAATTAATATAATACAATATAAAATATCAAACTTATAATTACAAAATAACAGCTAAATTTAAAAGCTTCAGAATCCCACATCTCCTCCGATGAACCTCCTGACCAATGAGCACGCACTGATGACTGGTTTTTGAAGAGCGATAATATGACTCTTGTTCATACCTAGGTCATCTAACGATCTGCTAAGAAGTTTTGGTACACTCCAGTTGCTGATAGGACAATTGGAACAGTTTTCGTTGCAATGCCACTGTTCTCTCACTGCAATGCTACCTCCCGGTACTTATCTATTTTTGCCTGATATGTTGGCATCATGTTGTTGGTATTGACAACTGCAAAACCTATAAACCAAATTTTACTGGCAGATTTATCCCAGAGCGTTACATCGGGTCTATTGTGCTGTATTGTACTGTCTTATTGTCAGTCTGTCTTCTCCTTTGGTTATTCTTTATTCGATTCGAAAATTATTGTGAGGTATCTATCCGAATGTCTATTGGAATTCGTTCAAAAATTTGCTGAATATACTGGTTAGATCCGCTGATAAATCCCACAATTTGTAAATCATTATTTTAAATCTGAAAATATTTGCATAATTGAACCCAACATGAGACTGTCAGCTCTGAACTGCTCGTTAAAACATATCGCTCGGAGAGTGCGCGTGAATAAATATTCAAATATTGTGAAGCGGTTATAAAAAAAACAGGAATACTTATCATTAGATTCCAGAAATTACCTTACATAGAATATCAAATAACCAATTTAATTTTGCATAATTTCGTCATTCTTCTAATTTCTGACCACCCGTACTGTAAAGTACAGGTACCTTTAAGAGCTAAACCTCCAAAAACGCAGTAGGTCTACAAAAATCTCATTTTGTCGATTACAGTTTAAGAAACAGAAGCAGGGTCATCAAATTGTGAACTTTACGTATTAAAATATATGAACTAGTAAGGATACATACTTAAAAAGTTGTTGTTGTTTTTGTAGGCGAAGAGTAAGGACATTAAGTAAATTGGTTTGAGCAATCCAATTTTCCTTTAATAAAATATATATTGTAGCTCTAACATAATTATTATTAATACTTGTATTATCTTATTAATAGAAACGGGAGCGGTAGCTCAGTGCATCAACTGATGTCACTGCAGCACCTCTGACCGGGAGGTCCTAGGTTCGAGCCCTGACGGCGGCAGAATTTTCGACACTAACTTTTCAGCTAGGTCGAATTCAGACGCTGTCTGGAGGAGAATTCTAGCGGCCGGCTGCTCTGATCGGTAGTTTTCCGTGGTTTCTCCGATCAACACCAGGCGAATGCCGGAGCAGTACCTTACCATGCGGGCCACGGACCGCGCGCGATCTGTTCTTCCTCTTCCTTGTCCTATCCTCTACCCTTACACACACACACACACTAACATGCACTACACTACCACGTATTCCGGGACACCGGTCGGGAGCTTAGAGTGTGTCCGTGCTGGGGCGGTGGCCCGCTGGTGGGAGAGTCTTGGTTAGGTGAAAACCCCACTAGCCGACGGAAGGTCGGCGCCGGATCTCACCATCTAGCGGGAGATCACCGCCATCACCCGAGAAAAAAGCATGCACTACACTAACGGGACTAATGACCACAGTAGTTGACGGGCCCGGAAACACGAAAAAACAATTAATCAATCTTATTAATAGTAATATTTGAAATGACTAGTTTATTACACACGTTTAGAATTTTTGTAGTCTTTATTCACTCGGGTGTTGATACGAAGAGAAATATTGAGATAAATTGTAACGTTGTCTTATTGTTTTTTGACAGTTGACAGGTGACAGTTGTTGTTTTGACACTTGGTAAATTTAAATGTTAAGAAACGTCTTTCTTCTTTTCTTCTTCCCTCCTGGACTGTAAGCTGTTTTCTCTCAGCTAGAGGGATTTATATATTTGTGTGTGTTTTAAAGTTAATAAATAAAAATTGAACGTTTATTCAGAACGTGAGAGTTTTCATGTTTTTATACTTTCTTACAGCATGCCTTTCAAATCTGATGGAATGACAAAAAGTCGACTGAGATAATTCCTCGCACGAATTTTGATCAAACAAATCCCGCGAATCTCAGTGCATCGAGACTCCGCCTTGAAATCGAAACGAGAGTGGGCCGTGCCTAATGCGGAACGTGAGAGCAGTACTAATTTACCCCTTGCGGTGGTGAGGTCTTTAACGCTTAATCAGAAACGGGGTAGGAACTAGTAAACAGACGAATTTAAATTTGTCATGCCTCTTGTTCTCCCATCAAACATAACTAACACAAGTAAAACGAGCCTCAAACTGCTGTTTCTGGCTGTAATGGCGCTATGTAGGACGCCAACTTGGGCTGAACCCCCTTCCCCCTCCCATTTCCCCGCCCCGCCCCTCTCGCGTTACTCTCCCGCGGCGCTTTGGCGGTCGGTGGAGCGCGTTGAGCCCATGGAAGGAGTGCAGCGTTTAATGTCCCCAATGCCGCGCAAAGGGGAGCGTGCGCGTCCTTGGACGGTCGGGGACTGGGGCGCTGCCGCGGCGCGGCGCGGCGCGGCGTGGCGCGGTCCCCCACGCGGTTGCCAGTCTTAATCTAACCGCTCGAACGATGGCGCGGGGCAGGCGGGCGGGGGCCGGCGGTCGATCGCGCGGCGAAACACAGCCGGGCTTTCCAGTCGCGTCACGGATTGATTCGTTCGGCCCCAGCGTTCCAAAGCGGGCCCCGCAGTCGTTTAGCGTGAGGCCCGCGCGCTATTACTTCCACCAAGCTTTCGATGGACTTGGAGTTCGAATGCCGGATCGGCGGTCCAAGGATTCATCCCCTGGCTTTCGGGGCGACTATTCGGACAGCGGGCCGGTTGAAAGGTGAGCTTCCCGGTCGAGCGACGCGCGACCCGGATGAAGACGCCGATGAGGTGAGCGAGGCAAAAAAGATGGGCTTCGTCTAAAACTCGTACTGGATCTCTGCCAACGTGATCCGTACGACTCGGAAGACGTATCCAGACGGAATGTGCCAATGTCCTTACCGCTGGAAGAAGTAGCCAAGTTGTGTGAGCTCATACGACTTGAGCAGTCTTCGCTTTGATGGATATTTTATGGCCTGTAACGGACCTTATAAATGGAGTAAGTTTCACTCCCAACGTTGTGGAAAAGATGGCGAATGATGATGGGCTGTTTTTGTAGGTACTGTTCCGGAATATGCCTAAGAGGCTATAAATCTGCCTAATAAAATTGCATGCGTACCACTCCCAAAACAGCTGGAAGGCGTTCATGAATTCAAAAACCTCACCCGGGTAATTAAGAGTTTACCAACATTTTTCTTTGTTAAATCTTTCTCTAATCTTCTCATTCGAAACAAAAATGACAATTCTTAGGCAAGAATTTCGTTAAAATATCTGGTATTAGAATATAAATGTTGTTCAAAAACAATTTCATAACTGTTTGATTTTTCTAAATCTCATATCTTTTTCGATAGACGTGATTACTGTAAAGAATGCCAGTAAATGTGTCCTCCTCTGTGTCTGTTTTCTTCTACGCAACGCGTTGTGTGGTAAATGTTCTTTAATGCAGTAAAAGATACTGTTCAGATTGAGACGAGGATACACATTAATTCCTGCTTCATTAAATGCATTACAGAGATTTATACGATGGAAATTAATCAAATACCGAGGAAGATGCGAGATGGATAAAGATGTTTTGTTCGTGTTTCTCAACAATACTGATAGTAATTATTCTCAGTCGTTTTTCAGCACCATCGATTAGCTAATTCTGGATCATTGGGTACTACACGGGAAATTCAAATGTTTTAAAGTCAATTACTTTTTCTAGCAGTACACCGAATTAACGTGTTAAAATTATGTTCATTGGCAAGTTCCACGTGTGGTCACATCATTATTAACGGCACGTTTTTTTCAATAGTGTTTGATGTTAAATGATTTCATATAATTATAAATTTAAATCCTTTAAATTCTTTAAAATAATTACGTTCATTAAAAACTTTTCAAACGCAGACATTCCAATGCAGTTTTCTAAATGATTACCACCAGCGGCATCTCCCCAAATACTTGGATTTGACTTTAATGAGTGACAAAGGAAATTCAGGGCGACAAGAGTTTGCCGAGAAGTGAGTAAGTTTTCTGTATAGAATTCCCATAATCTGCTTACAGGACCTTTTGTAATAATATTGTGTAAAAGATTTAAGAGTACCCAGTATCGTAGAAAAATAGTGGTTCAATATATATATATATATATATATATATATATATATATATATATATATATATATATATATAGTCACGGAACACGCCGTAAAATTCCCGCGGCGCGTCGTGCATTTGCAACTCTTCCGATCAGGCGTCGTTATCCCTAAGTGAGCTTCGCTCCGCGTGGGCGTTACCTCCAACGTCCGACAGTTCAGTGCCGGTCCGCCGTCAGACCTGTCGAGATGATTTAATTCAATTGTCCTTTGTAGACTAATACCGGGTCTGCACGTTAGGGTGCATACAGGAAAGTTTACGGCAAAGAAAAAGATTGCGGATCTGAGGCACAAAATAATATATGCTTCAATTAGACTGAAAAAGACTGAACTCTACTATCTGGAGTTCGTTACTCGAACGCGAACCTCGCATTCGTAATTGGCGTTGAGTAAATCTACAACTACCACCTTAATGTCTAAACAACGTTTAATGATCATTAAAAATCAATACTCGCATTTGAAATTAGTTCTATATTTTTAATCTAGTTAACCAGCCGGTGCAAATGCTAACCTCGCCTCTGATTCGTTTTAGACATTACCAAATTTACACAAAATTCTTATTTTACACCTTTAAACTATTTACAATTACCACTGACGTGTGGACGATATTCAACAAATACCAATGACTCCATCATCTCGCACGTTAAATTGAATGAATAATTCGTTGAAATAATTTCCTTATTTATTTACAACAATTCCTCGACTTATCATCTAACTTGCTTTGACTCATTCAAGAAATTGTTTGAAAAACAGATCATTCTTTAATTCACATCTCACATTTGTTATTCGTTAATCGATTATGCAAGTCTTTTTAATTGTTGATGCCTTCTCACACACGGGTACTCACGCTTCCGCGATGGGAGAGGGGTTGAACGACCTCGGCGGGTTCCGCTGGCGGGTCCAGTTGTAAACACTGCTGGGCTCCGACGCCGGCTGGCGGCTCGCGATCCATGCGACTTCGCGTCGCGGCGATGCGGCGGCACTCGGCGCTGCGGAAACAAAGCGTCAGCGACCATACTTGCCCCGCAAATGAACGCATCCTCGGATAGACAAAATATAGTTTCAAAAAATGTACGTAAACTTATTTAAAGATCTAACTTTGAGAATTATATTTCATTGTGGAAAAATCTCTATCTGCAATATTTAAATTGTTGGAAGACGTCGAAAAACGTTGTAACTTCTGCAAGCATCGAACATTTAGACAGTTGAAAGAAAATCCCACCTGATCCAATTTTATAAAAGTTCTTTGCTCTGGAGAGAGAAAAATAATTACTCCAAAATTTATACCAATTTCTGTAAAAACTTTGAAAATGTTAAGGTCCATGTAAAATACCCCCACCCCGTAATAAAAATATCATTTTCAAATTCAAAGGATCGCGACATCAGCCAGATCTCTCGAGAAATATAAATATCAATTTTGGTGAACATTCTGCTTATGATTTACCCGCTAGCGTTAGACACAAAGGGAAATACATTTTGCCGTAATCCATTTTTTTTTTACTTTCTCGCCACACTAAGTACTTACGTAGTACAGAGAGAGTATGGTAATGATGTAGCGAAAAGTGACGATTTTTTTAGAGAAACCTCTTGTTGTGGGATTCTGATATCGAAAAAATTAAAAATCTTGTTACTATATGTAGTAAATTACTTTCTCTAACACGTTTTGTAGTCAGAATACACGTTTCGTGAATCCTTGAAAAAACGGAAAAAATGTTTACGCTAAAACATCTGTCCGACTATCGTCAACGGTAGCGCCTAAACGGTGTTCAGACGAGTTCTCTGAAATTGATATTTCCCGATCGATCTGGCCGAATACTACTCCCTTTCAATGGGATATTTTCGTTTCTGAGGATACTTTACCTGAAGCCTTAATATTTTCAAAGGGTTCTAAAAAATGTGTGTTTTTCTTTCCTTCTCGGAGAGAGAGAAAAGGTGGGGCTAGGACTCATTTTCGTTGATCTTTAAATTTTAATAAATTTTAAACGTTTTTCGGCATCTTCCTGCATTCAGATATTCAAGTTACTTTTGCCTTGAATAAAATCTGTTCTGCAAACTCTATTTAAATTAGGTAATGTAGAATTTTTCTCATAAAATGAGTAACTTCGGATGAAAGAGACCCTTTTTAATTAATTGTTTTTAATTACTCCGTTTTTATTTGAATAGAACCAAATACGCTTATAAAAATGACGCAAGACCCATTTTCGGAGAACTGTCGGTATTTTAGAAAATTGAATGAAATTAACATGGAAAGACTACAATATTTAAGATACAGATATGTCCCCAAATGAAATTGGTTTAAAAATTATATCATTAAATAACGTTATGTACAATTTTTTTGGAAATAGAAGTTGTTATTGCATAATGTTTATTTGAAGTAAAGGCAATTGCAATTTATAGTTATATTTCTCAAAAACTGCTCCAAGGTTCTCTTTAAATTCTTTCCTAGAATAGGTCAGAGGACGCTTAAAAATATTGCATGCCTCATTTTTGTTGAATTCTCTGCAGTTTGAAAAATTGCGTATGTAATAATTGCGCAAATGATATGAGAAAGGCGACGTATTAAGACCACTTAATTTACTATACGACGGGTGATCCACAATTATATCCCTATTTTCATTTCACTTTTATTCTGCTATTAACAATGTTACATGGTTGTTGTCAATTCTATTATTTACTATGGTCCTGGCTATTTCATATTTCAACGTAAGCACCAGCATTAGTAGAACTGTGTTGCCGACGTGTCCCAACGCTCCTCATAGACCGTTGCAATATGTCGTTTGGCATCCGCGGACATTGTTTCTTAACCATTGGTTTAAAAGTGTCCAAATCACGCGGTTTCCTGGTATATATTTTCTCTTTCAAATACCCCCAGAGAAAAAATTCAATGGGGTCAAGTCTCGACTTCTCGCTAGCCACTCAGCATTTCCGCACACTATTGATGACTACCCAAACCCGTACGTAACAAATTCGCAGGCTGTTTCTTTATTATTTTCAAGTCTAGAGTCTCGTGCCTCTCTCTCTCCCGTCTTCACCCTCTTTGTACCATTACAGGCGACTGCCATACTTGCTTTCTAGCTGCAATCCGAGCACGGTTAATAATGCCAAGTCTCTGCTCCATTTTCACGTAATTAATGGTTTGACCAGCGAGGAACACAAAATACGTAACAATTGTATAATGACAGACAATGGCATAGAATAAAGCACAAGAAAACACGAGAGAATAGAGCACAAGAGTTATATATATATATATATATATATATATATATATATATATATATATATATATATATATATATATATATATATTACATGATTTATTATAAAATATCAGTAAAATAAAAATAGGTACATAATTGTGGATCACACTACATGAGCAAAAATTATCTTTTTCTCATACTAAAGTATGAGAAACAATAATGTTGTTCCTGTCAAATAATCGCAGTTTTCTGCTGCAGAACTGCAACAATCTCTCTATACTTCGTTAGTAGTACACGAGGAAGCAGAAAGTAGTGCACGATGGAATGAAGATTATACAGGAACCAAAATGTCCTATGCATGTTCGCTCATTTCACTTTTAGTCAGATGGGGAATGCAGAGCAATGACGTTAAATTATTTATGTAGCCATCGAAACGTCAGAGTTAGTTGTAGCTAAAACAGAATCGCGGTTTGGTAATGGTAAATTTAAAGAGAATAGCTACGCCTCTCACGTCAATACATAAGTGAATTGTTGCATAGTTTATGTAAAATTGAGCGAAAAGAACATGAAGAGATCCACAAAATTATTTATTGCAATCGTGCACTTAAAAAGTGCAAACAAACTATAAGAGGAGATTGATTACCACTTGCCACTGGAACACATTAAGTTTTAAACATATTTCAGTTCTTTCCATTCTATAAAAATTCAATTTTTTAAAATTTGATTAATTTAACAGTTTATTCGTTATCAAATGTGGTATTCAGTTTTAAATAATATTATCTGATATTTTTGGTGATCTCGAGTGAAGTTTAAATCCCTCTTGCTTCGTATCGAATAGTAATGGGCGAAGCATGATTGCGATATATTTCTGTCCATGTTTCAAAACGCATTCTTTCACAACGTGCCATGTCGTAATAAACAGTCAGTCTTTATTACACACGGTTATTCACATCATGACAAAATAATTACTTTCATATTGGAACACAGAAACCTTTTTAACACTTCGCTTCTCAAGATAATCTGGAATACCAATAAAACAATTTTTTAATGAGCATTAAGATTATGTGGATTGACATATTGTCTTCTGTGATGTTTTTCAAGTCACTGAAATCATGTCAAATAACAGTTTTGTTGTTTGTGTTTGGGGTAGGTTACTCAAGCGTCTCCTACGCACTCCTGGGTCACATTTTGTCCGAGTCGGAGGGACATTAATCATAATGTTATTTACTAATGGAGCTGTACTTTAAATTAAAATGCAGGAAACAGCGAAATTACACGTTTGTTCTCACTCCCGAGAATTAACCGGTTGCAATAAAACCGTCGTATGATAGAGAATCATTACCCTCATAATGTAAGATAAGTTTCTAGACAGTTTAAGCTGTAACACAATTCCATTTGGTCAAGAGGGCCTAATCTTTTTGGAAATATATCTAGAAAAGTGTATTTAATTCCTTTTCTAGAAAAATATGATATAATTTTTTAATGTCCGGATTTTGATTTATCTTTAAAATCCCTTTGCAGTTAAAATATTTTAATATAATATTCAACCTTTCTCTTAAATACATGTAATGTTATAAAAACACTGATCATTTATGTGAAGTCACAAAAATCATCTGGCCAACTCCATGCTTTTGACCAAATGGATGTTTGTGACTTCACAAATATAACCAGTGTTTTTTAATACATTGAGATCTTTTTTATAAAATGCTAACTGATTTTTATTAAGTGTCTTCAACAAATCTGGACCCTATATATTTGTAAAAGACGTTATATTTGTAATTGTTAAAAATCTTTTAGTTTATTTTATCAAGGTTAGAAATCTATTACAATTAAACAAGGTAAAAGACGTTAATATATTGCTTAAAATTAAGTATTTGCTTTTTCAGGTGCCTTCATTCAACGGCTCAAGCTATCTTCGCTACCCAGGTCTTGCTGGGTCTGCTCTTTCATGGTTGGACGTTCAAATTACGTTGAAACCCACGGCACCAGACGGAGTTATTCTCTACAACGGCCGACGTTCTGATGGCGTCGGCGATTTCGTCGCCATTTACATGAGTGATGGGCACCTGGAGTTTACCTTTGACTTAGGAACTGGCGCTGCAACAATCCGGTAAGTAATGATTACCTATTCATGTGGTTTTATACGTTCCCTTGTTTTCCTAGAGTTTGCTGAACTTTTTCAGGGTATCTTGATGCTTTCATATAATAAACGAGTTAAAATACATTTTAGTGTGTTAGTTTCAGTGCTAATTCACATCTGTCGATATTCATTGTGCCGATCTGGGTGGGGGGAGATCGCTAAGGCTGTCGTCTTGTGGCGATCTCGGGCCGAAGGATCGCATTTCGAGTCCCACCTCTGGTATGATTGTATTTGTGTTCGTCCTTTCACCCCATATCATCACCTTATCTCTTCCTTAATATACGGATGCCCCTAACGTTAAATCAATAGTGGTCGCTAATGACCTCGTAGATAATGCGACCTTAAATAAACAAAAAGGATTTAGTGTGTCTTTGACGAAATATCCTATTATCACATTTATAACAGAGTATTTTCAGAAACAGTTTTATGTGAAATGTGTGCTTTTATTTCGTAAAATAAAGCATCACTATTTGTTACACTGTTCGGGCAACGGTGTCTCTTTTATTTTATTGTAGAAAGTCATATTTTGTGAGATTGGACCGACTTTTACATACTGTCTCGAAATTAGGAAACAAATGAGTATGATTTTCATTCATTATAAATTAAATTTTCAATCCGTAAATGAGTTGCACACATTTCTATTTTGTAAAAAAATGGTACTTTTGTATTTCAGTGAACTCCAAAACAAGGTTACAATATTCTTCTTGTTAGATTCCAAAATGTATAAAGTATATGCAGCACTTTACTCTTATTTACAGAAACTGTGTAAGATTCATCATTTATTTGCATACTGTTCCAATTTCGTCCTACATGTGCATTTTCCAACAATGTGTTTGAAATGAACTCGCAGAAAATGAAATGTACCTCGCGTTATTTTATTTGCTTGTATAGTATAAGTTCAAATAATTTACACTTCTTTACTCCCCCAATGAATGTGACACGTTATCATATTATTTCAGTCGAAGTCAGCGACATGCATTTCTGAAAACAATTATTGAAATATGCTGTATTTCACAACGATCAGTAGGAGAACCCATTATATTGATCATAGGTTTTCGTCCGTAAGTTAAAACAATATTATCTTAGTTTGCCGACATTTCGGAGTTTCATTTCTCCTTCATTAGGGCTAAATACATCAACAACACGGTTAGAACAATGTATAATGCACTAATTATCACCAAGTATAATGGAAGCTCACATTACCAACCACAAAAGAATTTTTTTAAATTAAATATTACAAAACTGAAAAATACAATAGAAACATACCTTACTTGGGTAGTGAATATTATGTAGCACAGAGTGTCGTGTAGTTTGTTTACGATGTTTACAATGGTTGTATAATATTCCCTATCTAAGTAAGATATGTGTCAATTTAATTTTGTAATTTTTAATACTAAAATACTTCATGAAAATTTATTGTTCTAATTGTGTTGTTGATGTATTTAGCTCTGAATGAGAAATAAAACTCCGGAACGTCCGCAAAATTAGATAATATTGTTTAAATTTACGGACCAAAGCCCACGAATAACGCGATGAAAGATTGCAATGCACATTGCTAGCATAAATGGAGCATACATGTTCTGTATAACATAGGGAAGAACGTTGAACATATCTTTGAGAGACATTTTAATTTACAAGATTTTATTTTTATATTTTTTTATTTTTCGACGTTCATAAACTACGGAAACTACACATCAGATTAGTCTAACTTCAAATCCGATCCCGGCATAAGCCATACAGTCACTAATAATTTAATACATTCAGCAAATATCCGGCACCTGTCAAAATCAAATTCACGATCTTTCACTTTTCGGCGTTCCCGTTGTCTCGCAGCTACAGTTCGACACGTGTAAAATTATCTTTTGTCAATTTCATTTTAAAATCTATGTTATTTTTCCTTAACGTTTCTCACATGAAAAATGTAAAATACGGAAAATCTGAGTTTTTAACCCATTCAGTGCACATTCGAGTTAATTTTACATCATTTTTAAGCAGGGCTTTTCTCTTCGATTTCCTTCTACTAATACTAACCGCTAATTCCTGGCTCCTTTTTATCGGAATGTGTTGGAGGTCCCTTGCGGAGTTCCAAGATATGTGAGTGGACTTACTGTGTTTTCACAGCAATTATCAATTTCTTAAAAAATCCAAAGAAAAAATTAATCACAATTTGTTATTGGCAAGTGTAAGAAACTCCTTCAATATTTCAAATTAATAACATTTTCTCGTATTTTTACGTACTCCGGAATGTGCTGAAACCTCCTATTTACTCAGTACTTTGAAAGAAAAATGAGAAATTGTATTGCACAGTGAGAGTTATTTATCAGCTCCTTTATTTGTTAGTTCCTTACCAAAAGATTCCAAGGGTCTACTCTACACGAATTAAGTACTGCTAAGTACGTCCATAATCCATGAGTAAGAGTAATATACAACGATCAACAGTTGACATAAAGATTATTTTTGTTCTTATTTATTCCACATTCAGCAGAAAAATGCTTGATAAATTGTTTTTGGAACAGAACTATTCAAGAGGTTTAAACAATGGACTATTTTTGTTAGGAAACGTCATGAGACAATGAGATAGGTGTTTAATGAAATGTTTTATATATTTTCTTTGGGGAATGACGGTCTAATTCTATTTGATTTAGTGTGCTTCCGTCTAAATAATACTAAGTGAATAATGGTTAACTATGTGTTTGGCGTAAAATGATAGTTATTCTTTAAATGTAGTCTCGAAGGTAAGGAATATTTAGTTCGTTGTGAATTGGTTTGTTTTGTTATTTAAGATCCCCCAACGACTTTATCTTGACCGGTTTGAAGGTTATTGATGTTAGATTTGGCTGCGCCGGTCCAGGACCATACAACACAAATAACTTATGCGTTTATAAACGAAGAGTGGTGTTTTCATTTGCAATGAAGATTGATAGTTTAACAAGGGATATAATTTTGAGAGTTATTTTATTAACTTTAAGAAGAAATTGTTGATGTGAGATCTCCTATTTAATTTGGTGAGTAATAATACTGCATCCCGCCATCTCATTGCACGAAAGTAGGCCAGTGAATCAGAACTTCATTTTTCAATTAATGCATTATATATATATATATATATATATATATATATATATATATATATATATATATATCCCCAGTTAGACTCGTAAAATTAATATTTTTTAAAATAAACGTTATTTGAAATATTTATGAGTTTTGCAACTTGCATATAAGATGTAATAAAAATATGTATAAAGCAGAGTCTGATATCGAGCTACAGTGGTCCATAGCGCGAAAAGCATGGGTCATCATGGTAGCTCACTCCAATTCTGAACTCGGTGAAGGTAATGCATTGCATTGTTTTCTAACGAATACCAGCATTACAATGAATTCTGTATTGTTCACACTTGTAATGCGTGAACTACCGTGTGCGCACCACACAGTAAGCAGCGACACCGACGCAAGCAAACATTTTCACATTAAGACATCCCAATATCCCACTCCAGCAACATATTCACAATTTCTCTGGTACCACACAAGTTAGCAGGTAAGTATGTAGGAATATTCTAAAACGAATCCTTCAACCTAACACGAATAAAAGAACCCAACCTTCATACAAAGTAGCGCTTCACAAAGGGCAGATTGAGCCCACCACAGATAATAAATCACCGGTGATAATCCTTCTGTTTCGAAAAAGCCCTCAACTGTCACAAATACAATCACACCTAAGAACAATCTCAGATATTCATTTCCTTTGCTACAAAACAAAATCTTTTAAAAATGAAAACTAAAAACAATCGCACCCAGGTAAATCAAATCGAGGAATTCAAACTCTTTTCGGGCCCCCAAGGTGAGGAAATTAACCAAAAGACATGACTGTGTCTATTTCTGAACCTGAAAAACATGCATGCTTTTGAACAGTAAGATAATATATTTTTCAAGGAGTTACGCCGTAATACGGATCCAAATGAGCGAATTTGATGTTTGATCGTCGGAATCGAAAATCGCGTCTGGTATGCCCCATGCGAGAGTGTCAATCCCAACCAGAGATTCTCGAATCTGTATTAACCCCGTGGCTCCGACGCCCGGGGAACTGAGAGCAGGGAGGATGGGGCGCGTAGCGATGACGCAAACGGAAACGTTTAGGTCAAAGCGGCGACAGTGAACAAAGTTATCCATTCTACACAGCTGCATGAATAGGATTTATAAAACTTTGAGGTAAAAGAAAACTGTATGTCGATTAATTTTTCATGCATAATTGCACGGCGTCAACACAAGGCATCAAAAGCAACATGTAAGGCTTCTGTTTCATATGTCCTTTGAAAATTTAATTCGTTCAGGTGAGACCGTTTATTGATTTCGACAACGAAAGGGTTTCAAAGTTTAAAATATACTGTTGAATTATGTTTAGTCATTCAGCTGGCAATATATGTGAAATCACGTTTAAAAAAATAGAAAATTAAACTGATATAAATATAAATTTATATTTTTTTGAGTCGCCTCTTTAAATTGTCTAAAATATATTTTTATGATAAAATAAATAATACTTCTATGAAAAGCAGTCATATTAAAAGATAAACTTATAAATATAGTTATTGAGAGACAAAAGTTTAATTATAAACTGCTAAAACAGAAATTCATATTAAATAGAATTTTTTTGATGTTCTATTTTTATTTACTGATATTTATACAGTTTTCCTCATTTCAATTCAAAGTTTTTCAAAGCAATAACAATTAGAATCCAGAACATTCGCGTAGCATATTCTTTTATGCCGTTGTAGTAACTGGAATCACAAAACGTTTGATTTTTTTTCATTAAGAGTCGAGGTTCAGTTCAATGTGACACCGTGGAAGTAGACATCGGTGGGAGTTGAGTGCGGAGGCTAGATATGAAAGAGACGAGCGAAAAATATGACGGCGGGGTGGGGGACAATGCGCCGGGGGTAATAGAAGGTTGTGATAGAGGCAAAAGTTGTGCAGATGGCTGAAATAGGTGGCTCTGGCCACTAGACAGACAAGGAGCGCTGAACGGGATGTAAGCGCTCAGACGCAACACCCACCCGAAAGGAATCCAGGAATTGCGCTGCAGTGGCGAAACGGCCACGGTGGAGGCAGCGGAGGCAGCGGCGACAGCAACAGCAGCAGCAGGAGTTGTGATGGTGGGGGTGGGGGTGGCGGCGATGGTGGCAATGGTGGCGGTAGTGGCGGTGAAAAAGGCGGGGACAGCGGAGGCAAAAGTAGCTGGGATGGGGCAGCGAGAAGCCGAGGAGGTGGTGGAGGCGGCAGCAGCAGCAGCAGCAATGGTGTGAGACAGGACGACGAAAGTCGCAACAATAGCGAGGATGGAGCAGCGAGGAATCGAGGACGGGGGGGGGAGCTGCCGTAGTGAGGGAGCGGGCGGGAGGGGGAGAGAGGTGGGACGGCGGAGGGGGCTTCAGTTGCGGGAATGGAGCAGGAAAAGGGCGAGGGCGGCAGTGGCGGCAGCAGCAAAAGTAGGGATGGTGCAGAGGAAGGGGAGGACGGCGGAGGGGGGATGGGGCAGCTGGAGGGAGGGGACGGAGGGCAATGGGGCGGAAAGCGCGAAGCGGGAGGAGGCGGCGTCGGCGGAAGAAAGTCGGGTCGCCGGGGTGACGAGGCAGAGAGAGTGACGGGCAGCGTGGACTATCCGCAACGAGGGCGGCGATAGCGGACGCCTCCTGGCACGGAATAAGCGAATCAGTTGTTTCAAATGTCTTGAAAGGCGAGACTGGCCAATTTTCGAAGTAAAGGAGAAGATCTTTACACTAATTTCTTTACTCTTTCATGGTCTTTCATTACCGGGGTAAACGCGAAACCGTTTCTGTGAAAAGATGAGACAAAAGAGGGTACTTTAAAACTATAAAACGGCGGAATGAAGCCGCTCAGACGGGCAGAGGAGGGAAAGTATATAGGACAGGGAAATAAACGGATATAAAACAAAGTGGTGTGCGCTGCTGAGTACACACGAGGCGGAAACCTTCCAAAAAAGCAAGAGGCGTTGAAAGGCTCAGGAGCACTCTCTTGTGCAAATGGACGGTGGGAGAAACCGGGAGCAAGAGAACGCAAAATACGTGTAAAATGGCATCTACTAAAATGTGTAAAAATTTATTAAGCTGAATTAACTAAACATTGTTTAGATATCTCACGCAGTACTTCACTCATTTTCACACAAATACGCTCCGTTGAAAATTAATTAAGTTAAAAAAGTTTGTGAAATTTGACTTTAATCTCCATTTAAAACGTTTGCATATCGAGATAACCAATCGATTGTCGAATGAAATGAACGGTTGTACCATTTAACTTCTCAATATCAGATTTTGTGCGAGTGAAATGGAGAGTTGTATTCTTCTCTTGGAATTAATGCTTTATATGGAATCGATAAAATAATCGAATTTGGCTATGTTCCAACGTGTTCCGATGATCACGCAGCCGGAAAACTGTCCTTTAATAAGTGTATGACAAAATCACAGTACATGATTTACATGTTTTCCTTTAACTGTGTTATTAATTTCAAATGCCTAGTCAATGATATTATTTTACTAATGTGTAATTGATGCTTGTCATCCTAGAGGCAACGAACTTTAATTTTAAACCAATTATTAGGCAATAATTACTGTTAATTAATTTAATTAACAGTAATTAATTAGAGAAAAGACAAAATTCATTCTCGCCCATTGTTATCAAATTATTTTTCATTGTATTTTTACTGATTTTCACTCGCATATAACCATTAAACGTTTAGATTTCAGAAATATTCGACTTGCTCTACAAAATATTTAAGTTTCAAAAGTACAAAAAAACTTTTCTGTTGAATATTAAAGGCGTTTGGGAAAGTCGTGTTCTTAGAATTTCAGTGGCAGCACTTATTTTGAGTAATGAAAATAATGTGATATGTGAAAATAATGCACGCGCGCTCTATATAAAACCTTGTGTAGTTTAATAATAATAATAATAATAATAATAATAATAATATCTAATGAGGAAACAAACTTCTGCAGACATTATCTGTATTGATTATCGTGATTGCAGTACTATATTGCTAAATAGCTGTCTGTTACTTGTGTTACTACGAGCTTCAAGATAAAATAATTAAAAAGTCGTAGTGCTACATTTTAATTACTGAAATATAATTTACTCATGAAAATAATCGAATGGATATATCAATTCTGGTTTCGATAATCTAACACGCATTCAAAACTCATTCATTCATAGCATAACAAATATATTTATCTCAATGAAAAGTCGGATGATAGGAGTTTTAGGAACATCTATACACAATTACATTAAAAGTTACTTTTGTTGCTTTTTAAAATGATCATAGATAATACTGCGAGTGCTTTGGAAATCGTCGATAAATCCCCGACTCAAATAAATTTCAGATCATTTTCAGAATCATTTTCAAATTTCCGAGGAAATTTATCTGAAAATTTCAAAAGCACGAGTGGTATTTAGTATGTTTCGTTGAATAAAATTACGTCCGACAGAGTTCCAAAATACGCCAAGTATTGAAAATATTTTAAGTATGTTAAAATCAAAGAGGTTATGGTATAGTATATACCCTGTTTATTGCACGTCAACACAGCAATCGATACATACCGCCTCCGAAGATACATGAATTGCAGCTTATTATTGGCTAGTAGGAAGGACGGTAAGAAAAATCAGATAGAAAAAGTCATATTTATTTTAGATAATACCGCCCTCATTGTGGCATTTTATATGTATAGTTAAACACTATTGGTTTTAATTTCACGAATGTAATAATCGATAAAACGTCTCATTTTCTTCAAACTTTCTTCATGATTGCAATTTTTCTATACTAACGTTTTGCTACTAGAAATACTTGATTTTTAAAAATTCGTTCCTTAAATAGAGGACGCTCAGTAATTCTTCCTTTTAGAAATTCCTTTCTCGTCACTACGCATTTATTTCATTTCTTGGAGCCCTCAGGCAAAACAGAGGGAACCGTTTACACTGACAGCGCGTCAGCCTTTGGAAAGAGGATTTAGCCCTGCACTGGCTAGAAGAGAGACGGTGCCCTAAAACCGGTGGACATACGCACGCTTCTCTCATATTCCCTGCAGCTTCACCTTTATTGCGTGGCTTTCATATGCGAAGTCCCTTCACTTTAGGACTCGTATGCATAAGCCTAAAGTAGGTCTGCCTTTCAAGTGCACCCCGGTAGTGTATGGATTTGGAAGAGTTTTACGACTTTATACTCTTGCTGACCCCAAACGTGATAAACTGGGGTGCATCACCGTAAACACCATCAAACCACAAACGCTGTGAAAATACGTCCAGACGATTGTATTTATTATCCATCAAGCTATCGTGATGGTGAAAAATAGATCTACTTCCGCGTTTTTAGCCGATCAATACACTACCATCTTGCACTCTTCATTTCCAATTTTTCTCATTTAAAAACAACATGCATTCGTGTTTTCGTGTTGTTTTAAACACTTGATACGCACACGAACGTTTTGAAATTTCTTCATATTCTGGTTTTCTCAAAGCAAATGTGCCTAGACAGGATTAATTGTTAACGTTGTAAAAGTAGTATTTTTTAAAAAAATAAGTAATTTATATGTTTTCGCTTCTCTCTGTATTATTTTTATCCTCACATTTCCAGTGCTATCGATTGATATATTACGATTATTTGCCACAAATGACTAATAAGCTTTCTGCAAATGGTGTAAGAAAAGAATTGAGATAAGTATCGGAGGACATGGATAATTATTGTGGTGCAAGGTCATGCATATTTTGTAAGAATTTATTTTTAGTAAAGATGAAAAAATAATACCCGATTGCTGAGGAATTTATTATTTTTAAACAAATAAGTAAATAAGTATTATTAAAATATATATATTATTTATTAATAAAATATATAAATATATTTAATAAATATATTTTTAAATTAAAATTAAAACTACTCTGGAAACTCCGATATTATATTATATAAGTAGTGTAATAGATACTTGGCAGACGCAAATTTTAGCAGAGCTTGGAGTACCAAACTTCTCGGTCGCTCCTTGCCTTTCTTCCAGTTATCAATGCAGTTCTCGAAGAAAATTATCTCATTTTATTGTATACGTGCCGAAAAAAGGATGCGTGTGTCCATGAGGCATTTTCGTAGAAAACACACGTCATTTTTTGACTCGAGAATATTTATAGACGTATAGACACACACATTCAACTTTTACCTTGTTTTGGGCAAGAAAATAAAAAAGGTTTTCCAAGCTAAGCTTCAAGAATTAATAATCCAAATTGTTTTAAAAACAATTCGCATTTACGTTTCCCAGAACAATGTTTTCGGATACAAAAATTGTTGTTTATTTAGAAACATTTCACGTGATATTTTTGAATTAAAATAATGTCATACTGAGAATAAAAGACGCAAAAATCGTAGTTGAAAGGAAAGAAGTATGCGATTTTTTTTCTTTTCCCAAAACATGAATGTTAATCTTGATGCTCGTGTTTATTAATTAAATTTTAAGGCAAGTTTATGTATTCTCACAGCAATCCACTTTCCGTGTTACATAAGAGAATCTGTTCCGAGCTTTCCAAAACTTCCTGCAATGTTGTGAATTTCTGGGAATTACTGCGGTTCTATTTTCATTCATTTTGTGTAAAACAAATGAGACATCTGAAGCGGAGACGTGTAGGTCCCCTCTTGTTTAGTTTCCAGAAAGAAATTAATAAAATATTCTGCATTCCCTAGAAAAAATGTTCCTTCTCAAAAAATGTGTTCTCGTCAAAACGAAACTTCATTTTAATGAACGGTAGAACAAGAAACAATGAAAGTGCTACCTGTTTTATTTGTACTTGAGGATTATTTTTGCTCCTCTGATTTCCAGATGTTCCCGATTCTCAGCTGTGTTCAATACAAGAACAGTGAGGAGGAACTCTATTGATAGCTTCATATCATTGTTGCCATTTGTTACTTGTATTATCATCTATCAGTGTTCGATATTTCGTTTATTTCCCATAAACGGCGTAGACTACTTGCAAAGTTTCAAAGTAAAAGAAACTACATTTCTTTTGAGTTGGAAACTACTATTGTTGCAAGACGTGACAAAAATGCATCTGAAATTTATTAGTGCATAATTAAAGTAGTTTCACACATTTTGGCATAACATTTGTTTATATTTATTGCGTTTGCGTTTTTGTACTTACAAAATTTAAAAAAAAATATTAATGTTAACATATCATATTTGTATTGATATTTTTACCTACCTATACATTTTAGATAAGTCATCATTTTCATACTCACTCAATTACAAACTTTTAAAATTTTTATATATTTGTAGGTGTCTAATATATTATTGTACAAATCTTACACTATTTTTAAATGTTTGCACTTATTTATTCTCCTCAAAGAAATAAAAGACTAGAATGAGGTGAAAATGTTGCCTAAACATTATTACAGAATAAAGAAAGTAATTCCTAAAGGTAATGTTCCAGAAAGAAATTGACAATTTGAGAGAAATCCCATATCAAGTAAGCATTTTTTTTTTTTTGTAAATTTGTGTGTTTCATAATTTCTTATCAAAATAATCATCCAGAAATTTTCTCTCCGCGTAATCGAAAACTGCACTCCTGTCTTCACTCGGCATGCACCGTTTGGAAATATCCTCAGTGGCGTTCACCATCACATTCAACAGAATCAAGTTGAAGGAATACGTGCATATCAATTTCACGGACAGACTATGATTACAATGCTATACATGGACACTTGAAGATTTACCCATTGGCCCGCTCCGACATAGGCTGAAAAATCTGGCAACTTTCGTTTTGGCACCTATTGGCTTCCAGCATTGCCGGTCAATTTTGACTCGCATTTGATACTCCCCGCGGGACGCCACAATAACGGTCTCATAGACTCTCATCGATTGAGATGTTCCCTGGTTGTTTATTTTAATATATATGAATAATCACGCAAAACAATGTTTCAGAATCAGTGGAAGGATTTTATAATACAATCGCCCATCTCAAACACTAGGGTTAACCAGTATTGATCATTTGTTTTCGTTCGTATTTAAAGAAGTAAACCCGTGAGATGACATCTTCCCTATCAGTGTGTGAATTCTTCAACATGAACAAATCTCTTCTTTGAACGGAATGAAAAATATCACTGGAATGGGATCGTTATATGTACGTAAAATATTCTTTTCCACAGCATTGAACGGTTCTTGTGGTAAATTGGCCTTCGCGATCCGCAGGCTCAAATCCTGTAAATTGTTTTGTTTGGGAATGATATAAAAACGTAAGTGTATGCAAAAAAAGCGAATATAAATAAGATAAGCTCTGATAGCGTATTTTGTGTTCAGAAAAAATAAAAGTTAAGTTTTCCGCGCTGGAATATGCGATTTCTTCTCTCCTCCAACAAGCTGAAAGGTACTTCACATATGCTGCGACATAACCTGCTAATTACTCGTACTCCATTTACATTTCCTGACGTTCATCTGCACAGGATTTAACAATTTTTCCATATTTTTTTATTTACACATGTTAAATTTATTTTTACTACTTTGTGTACGAAACTATATTTTCAAATGATCCGTGCAATGACAATCTGCTCTTTAATTTCACGTCCCTTTTTAGATCATTCCTATACTTGAACGAAAGTAACTACATTTCTAAGTACACCTGTCGCTTAAAATCATAATCGAAATGTTTTCCCTCAAGCTTGGGTGTTTCATTTCGAAACATTTTTGTAGTACAATGCGAGCAATAGACAGTTTGTGAATGTCTGTAGTGGCCACGATTATTGTTCCTCCTAATGGAATTTGTGTGACGAGAAAAGCGGAAATGGATGCCAGTTGAATATCTGGGAACAGAGCTTTTTCCTCTCCAAATTATTCAAGGTCGTATATTTAATATCTTAATTATTCATTTAAACGAAGTTAATTTGAAGGTTTAGCTTGTTTACTTATTTAATAAACGTAAAATATGTCCACGAAAATATAAAAGCTTATAAAGTAACACGATAATACTCGTACATGCTTATACCTTTTTGGATTCTTCAGAATTTGCCCAAGAACAAGAGGCTAGTTCGATCAACCTTTTGTCGGTTGAACTGGTGTCCGCGGTAGATTAGTGCTACTCCCTACGAGTGTAAGTGGTATTTCCTTGTCATGCCATTTTTCAAGGGTCAAAATCGCCCAACTTATTAAATTTCATCCGGACGAAAAGCATTCAATTTCCATATTAGGATAAATCTGAAATTGGAATTTGTAGAGTTCGAATAAGACCATATTGAGACCATAAATTCTTACTTGGACCATTATTTGAACGTACTACAAGACTGCCTAAAAATGAAAAAAAATATCCGACACAAATTCAGCTAAATAGACCTCTAGAAAAATTTAGAAAGAATGAACGATTTTTTCTCTCTTTTATTTTCCGTGCTAAACAGCTCCTAGCAAGTACACGCTCACATTCAATTAAACCGGGATCCTTGTTGCAGAAGACACAAAAAGAATCAATTGGAAATTTTATTTGCGTTCATGTAAACTGTATTTACTGCTCAAAGATGTATTTATATTGGCGCTATATTCTCTCCTGCGTGTTGGCGTGGCGTGTTGATATTGCCCCACGGCTCTGCCAACACACGGAATTGACGATGACGTCGAAATCGTCCCAGACGGGTCTTCAATACACGCACTAACAGCACCTGTGGGCGAGCGCGAGCCGGCGAGGGCCGAGATTCATAAGCCCATCGCGGAATTCGCTACTGGCACCGACCTGATGGGTGCTCATTGAGCACTCCACCTCACCCATTTCCTGTCTAGTCACATCTGGATATATGAGAGCAGTCGTCCAGGGCAGGCTGCCAGAAACACGGACACGGGCGTATAGTGACAAACTCAAATGGGTAGACAGTCACTCTAAAAGCAGAGATTTTTTGAAGTGGTTATTTCTAAACAATATTATCTCCATGTGCCTTACTTTGGGACCCTCCCTCACAAGTACAGTAAAATTTGCTTAAAGCGGAACCTCAAGGACCAGTATTTTTTCCCTTTTAAACAAGATTCCGATTTCTGCAATGCAAAAATGTAATTAAATGAAAGACTTCAATATAATTGAATCTAGAATTACAACTTAAAAAATGTAGAATTGCAGTTAAACATGCCGTTTAGGAAGATAGGTACATCTGGCCACCTCCATGTTCATCGTTTATAATACAAAATAATTTGTTTTATATGTATATATCAAGATATATTGTAATACTTAAACGCCAAAATAACAGACATTGTAAATAACTTGTATTATTTTGTCTAATAATAAAAAGTAATTCAGTGTCTGTTATTTTGGCTTTTTAGTTATTATGAAATAATTTGGTTCAAAAGTTATTATGTTTGGCACAGTATAAAATATTATGTAATTTGCTAACCCTTTAAATAAACAAAGAATGCTGCATGCGACACACGTGCAGGTTTTCCTCGCGAAAAATTGATTGTGCGAAGACACATTGAATCTGTCAGTCCCCAATGAGGCACTCCCCGAAGACACTTGGATTTCTGGTAACCTAGCTGGCAGGGCACTCAATTGGCGCGTATATTTCTTCTTTCGTATCTCATAACATTCTTAGGGTTGAAGAAGAATATCTTCTATTGAAATATTACATTAAAAATATAATATTACATATTACATTTTAGTTATTAATCTTCGCCTTGAAGAAAGTGTCTATCCTGTCTACCTTCACCCGACGCCACTGGGCACAAATGTCATACGTACGTGCATCATTAATAATCAGCCATTTAACTCGTTATATTCAGAAACAAAAGGACGATTTTTAAGTACTTATTCAGACATTTTTGAACGTGAGGTCGCCGAGCTCACACATGAACGCTACACGAAAACTGTAAACTGTAAACACGAAGACTTAAAACCAGAATGATGAAATCTGATTTTTAACGTTTTACGCACCTGGCCTAGAGAACTTTATTAATAAAATGTGAAATTGCGTGTCACGTGCGTGAAATTTCATACTTTTCTAAATATTTTTATTTATTTTAGATGCTTACATTAATTTAATAGAAGTTCTGAAATTATCTTGAACTTCCATTATACTCGTAAAAAAAAAAAAATTTTTAACAGGAACGGTGGTGACATGTGTAATGTGAAAATAAATACTGATTCGATATTTCGAAAACGTGTCTGGAAATTGATCCATCCATTTATTACACCCATGAAAAAAAATTCATTGCCATGTTATGCTGCTAGACAATCAGTTCTTAATGATTTAGAATAATCATTGTGGGCACAAAGAACAATGAGGTTTGATCTTATTTTGTAACTGACTTGTTTCACTGTGACTTCTCCTTCCACCGTTTATAAACTTTCTTTCTTACACAAAAACGTCGAATGGACGTACGAGGCGCTATGGGCAGTAGAGAGCAGTTCTTTACACATTTCAACTTTCATGTCAAAGGCATTTTACAGACCGTTCCAACTTCCAATAGAGACGTCAGGGATATTATTTATGTACAGCGCTACACAGTGACAGAAATTCAAAGCGATTACTCTTGACTGCGTTTTGATGTTTTATCTAATTTTTTGTTTTATTTTTGCAATATTTACGTAATTGAAAATAATTGAATCGAAGAAGCGAAGTCACGCGATTTTGGAAGAAATGTGCGAAAAATACTGGGCGTAGCGCAAATGAGAACACAGGATAATCTCTAGCGAATTTTAGGACCGTAGAGCGCTGAGTAAATACGTAAGATGTCGGGAACCTACCGCCTGCCACACGACTATGAACGACTCTCTTAGGTGTGAATAATAGATTACATCTACGGACGGAAAACCACAAAGCCGTCTAGCGGATTGAGTGGTGTTCATGAAACGTTTTGTTGGTTTTCTTTCATCCTCCAAGAAATTACAAATGATTGGATCATCTGTATTTGGAGAATTTGTTCTCCCTTTACATGGGTTGCTTCGCTGAGATTTTTGACCGTCTATTCTACGGAATCCTAGTGTTAGCAAATGCCACATTTGGCGAAAGTAATTGCGGTCACATGGTTCCAGAAGTGTTGATTACTTCGGCCGTTCCATGCCTGAATGAGAGTCAGGATTGCCGGACATTAGGGACAAAGTACGGAAAAAATCTTGCTTTACCTGAACAATTGTAAACGGATGAATATATGTGTTATGTAGTGATTTCCTCCTTCCACAAGGTGAGCACATCGATCCGAATAGCGGGATTCGAACTCACAACGAACTTACAGCAGTAGCCACCGCACTCTTTTCATCGACACTCTCAAGTAAGATCTTATTACAGGATCTGTTACGTGCTCACGCAAGGGCGTGATAGTGCAAGTGGAGAATCAAGGGGTATCCAAAGTAGAGTTACCAAGGGGTGGGCCGTCCAACGAGGTGTCCAAGGGGGTGGGGCCCAAGGGGGGCTCCAAGGGGGTCCAAGAGGGCTCAAGGGGTGGGGCTCCAAGGGGGCCTCCAAGGGGGGGTCCAAAAGGGCCTCCAAGGGGGTGGGGGGGGCCCCAAGGGTGACCAAGGGCGATAAGGGGGCGTTGGAAGGGAAGAGGGGGCGTCCAAGTACGCGATATGAGCTCATTCCACGTCTAATCGCACAAATTGAAAGGAAATTTGATCTTAATGTCCCACATTTTTTAAGTTTTTTTATTGTGAAGAGTATAAGCAAAAATGTGGAACACGTGTTTTTCCTTTTTTTTCAAATGTAATTTGTCGATATTATACTAATTTTCAAAAATTTATGGCGTCACTTAAGTTAATTATTTTTAACTTCTGTTGTAATTGTGACAGAAATTTAATGTTTTGCGACATTAAAGAGCAAAAGATATTCTTTCATTTGGTGTATGGTGGAAGTATGCCTTCATATCTTAGTATGTGCCAGATAAATATATATGATCTTCATAGTCGATTAAATTCAAATTAAATAGTGTCAAACGGATTCAATTCAGTAATAAACGGACGGAATATTTATACGAATAAGAGTAGGTGATACAGTTAATTAAATAGATATTTCTTGTACTTCACTTTTCAGCAAATATTGTTAATTGATTTTTTCGTAAAGAAATGAAACTATTTTCTTTGTACATTGTACTGATTATATTATATCATTGTTGCAATTGTCCTCTTTGTATGTATTATTCAGCGTTGCTAGAAATATAAATGAATTATTTGTGTCATTTAGGTGGGCTGACGATAATGTTCTTTACATTATCATCAGCCCTGTTAAATAACTTCTGAGTAAATTAATACATTCCTGTCAAGATGGAAGGCTAGCTTTTATGGAGAATATTATTCCCCCCATCAGTACGTCGCAAGGTCCCTTTCCGTAATGCGTTGTGAAGCGAAGAAATACCATTCAGTACTCACATTGATGAGATCTTTGTTGAAACATAAACTCGCCTTGTTTTTTAATACTAGGCACTGACCCCATATTTTATTTTCAACCTTAGTACCCATAAAAAATTTCAAATCGCTAACAAATAGTGGTGTTTTGTGAGTGTGCGATTTGACGTGGAATGAATCTATGGCGTCTATGGCATTTGGGAGGCGAGTGCGTGGGCGACTGTGCGAGCCTGCCGTGGCGCTGAGTGCGAGCGTTTCACCGGGAGTGGTGGCTCAGTGCATCAACTGCTGTTACTACAGTGCCCCTGACCGGGAGGTCCTAGGTTCGAGTCCCGACGGCGGCAAGGCTTTTCTACACTAGCCTGTGTGTTAGGTCGAATTCAGTCGCTGTCTAGAGGAGAATTCCAGCGGCCGGCTGTTCTGATCGCTAGTATTCCGTGGTTTCTCCGATCAACTCCAGGCGAATGCCGGAGCAATACCCTAACAAACGGGCCACGGACCGCGCGCCATCTTTCCATTTTCTTCCTTCTCCTATCCTCATCGCTTACACACACACACTTACACTAACGTTTACTACACTACCACACATGCCGGGAGACCGGTCGGGGACTTAAAACTTGTCCCGGTTGGGGCGGTGCCTCGGTGGTGGGAGATACCGGGTTGGGGAAAATCCTGCTAGTCAATGTTAGTTCGGCGCCGGATCTCGCCATCCAGTAGGGGAAGATCACCGCCACCTCCGGATGAAAAAAACATGCACTACACATGCGGGACTAATGACCTCAGCCGTCGACGCGCCTGGAATCACCAATCAATGAGTGAATCAATGCGAGCGTTTTGTTGTCTTCAGGAGCGCCAAGCGCGCCACGTTGGGCGCGTGGCACGAGCTGCGCCTGTCGCGCACGGGGCGCCTGGCCGTGCTGCAGCTGGACCGCGAGCCGCCCGCGCAGGCGCTGGCGCCGGGGGCCTTCACGCAGCTGTCGCTGCCACAGAGCCTCTACATCGGCGGCGTGCCAAACTTCGAGCTGGTGTCCCCCAAGGTCCGCGTGCGATCCTCCTTCGTCGGCTGCATCCAGAAGGTAAGACGCCGTGGCACGCCCTCGTGTGTCCAAACCGCAGAGTCGTGGTGCGGCCTACATTGCTGCGATAATCATCTGCACGGGTTATCATTTCCTAATGGTCTCTTAGGGATTTCTTGTTTCTCGTTTGGCCAGAGCGAACTATTAAACTTTCTCTGCGCATTTTGCAGGAAAGTATTTATAAACTAGAAGCGATAAAGGAATGAGATGTTTTCGTTGTTTGGTTGTTTTGTTTCTAAACTGAGGATTATGAATTTTATTTTGAGTGGGAAGTTCCAGGCGGTTCATTTCGTGGAGTTTGGTGAGAAAGAGTTAGTGCTTTAAGCACCCTGTTGACTTCCCAGTTTTGCGTATTCACGGTTTAATATTTGTTTTATAAAATATTTCCCTGGTAATCAATCATAGAGCACCGACTGGTGCAAAATAAACAGGGAGAACACCTATAAAACTGTGATGAGTTGCTTCCAGCGATGACCAGCCGCATTTCCTTTTAAGTTGGAAAATAGAAAAATATTAACGAATACAGCGCAATTGCAAGGTCCTCTAGAGACGTTCTCTGCGCAATTTGCAACGTTCTCTAGAGAGAGGCAAACCGATTACTGAATCTCTGGAAATATTCTTAATAAAAAAACGCATCATAGAAAACATGAATTTACGTGTGTATAACGTAGTATCGGGTCTAGTTGCCTTATTTTAATAATCCTGTTTAAAATGATACAAACACATATTATTATGTGATATCCTTTAAATACTCAATTCCCTCACTTATTTTGAAAGCACGACATACCGAATGGAGGTTAACACTAGCAATGTGAAAAATCCCTGTGGAAATTACACTGAAAATTACTCTTTCTCATCGCATGAACGTAGAGTAATTACTGAGTTAATGTAAGAAAGTATTCATATCATCTGCAAATAATTATATGAATTCATACTGCAGTGTTCTAAGAAACGCAAATATGTTTTTTTTTTTTTGTATTTCAAAGATCATATTATCACTGTTTCATTGTCATGAAAATCAAATTGGAATTAAAGCAGAAAAATCAGTTATGCCTTTGCATTTGGACATTGAAGATATCTTAACCACACTATTATATTTCGAAAGTTACGAAAAAGAAAGCGAAAGTAGATATTATTTCGTATTATGTGTAAAATTTCAGGTAACCATTGCACAAACATATGGCAGAAAGGGGGTAGTTAAAATTTTAAAAGAAATTATATTTATTGTAATCTCCACTCTCGTAGTTTAATGTTTTCGTGTCGTTCACCCTCTGTGTATGCCAACTGTGTTGTTGGTGTAGATATTTTTTAACAGAAAACATTGTTTTAGGACGCGGAATACACTCCCCAAGCAATTATTAAACATTCATTACTCTCTCTTCATACACAAATCACTTGCTTTGATGTCACAGAAATTTTATTGAACACTCAGAAGAATCTCATAAAGCAGGTAAAGTCATCCGTTTAATATTCGTCGAGTGTATTGCTGGTTGCTCATTAATCGCAAAACCCCGATATTGGATTTCAGTATCGAACTTGAAAAAAAACTGAGTTATTTAATATTCCCTTAGTCGAGATTGTGACGTAAAAGATTGCTACTCCCTAGGCAACTGTTGATCCTTTCTCATATTTAAAGACATACCAATTTCATGATGGAGATATTGAAAATTTCAGAACCACTTACCGCCTTCTTTCAGCCATTTCCTTGGTTGAGTCTTTATATATGCCTGTTTTATGTCAGTCTTCAAATGCTCTAAAGGGGAAAACATCGACTTACTACAACAGTTAAAATCCAGAATTTTGTTGTGAAACTATACACCACTTAATGAAACCAATTCATCCAGAATTCTCCCAAACAAGATATTCACACAAACATTCTGTTTACGAACTATAGAGTTAATCTCCTCCTCTTGCAACGATATGGTGAAAGTGCACTCAACGACGTTCATATATTTTGCTGTATGTTAATATCTTACACTCATTTCTTTTAATGTTATATACTTTCCCATTTCACAATGCGCATTCATTCAATCCGAGCTATTGTAGTCACTAATGTTACGGTATCTGCTACGATTGGAACGTTTTCGGTAACGAATCTTCTTTGGAGTTCTTTATTTCCTCGTACAGTTCCACGAAACGAAAATTGGTAAGTACTCTAATACTTTAAAGTACTTCCTTTTTAATTTAGAACTATGAAAAGTCGCGGTTAATGCATAACATATAACTTGCCATTGGTAAATCGAAATTATCTCGGAAGTACGTGATGCACTTTGGTTATCTTCGTTCTACGCTGTTGAATGTTTGTTACCTAGTGGGTGACCAAATTCCAGTAGGTAACGAATATATGGATGTCAAATTGTTAATGGAGATTGCCTGAAACAGGATTACCCATTTACAAACATTTGTAATACGGATTTATTGATTAACGTACCGGAACATTTAATTTAATTCCACCTGTGTATCTCTCTGTTTCGATTATACTCCGTACATTATTTGCTTTCGAATGTTAAGTAAAGATTTGTTATAAAAATGTAGGTATATTTTGATTATAATTTATTATAGTATTGCGCATCATTCTCTTGTTTGTTGATAATGCATTAAGTTCAGGGTATACTCGGACCAGAACAATATTAAACACATTTAAAATCTCATTTCTTTGTAGATATGTAGACTCTGTGATGCAGCAGAGCAACTTTCAGCATGACAAAGCGTATTCTTTCACTTTCTCGTATACACACGTATATACGTAGTAATATATGTAGAATGGAAGAAGTTAATGTAACCCTGCAGAAAATTGAGTTTTAGATTTCATCGGATATGCACGTTTTGATACCGAAAAAATGATTTTAAAACTTCCGTGCGTCTGCCTATTTGGTGTTTGTGAACAACACTAGCGTCTAAATAATAGGTAGGATTTTGAACACACTGAATAAACCCTTGTCGATCTGGAATCACTAGAAGCTAGCGATTTTGAAAATCATTCAATAATTAGGTCATCTCGTGACGCAGAGCAAAGTCGTTCACCTTTCACCAAGGAGGCCAGGCTTCGATTCCCGTCGAATCTCCTATGAAATTTGTTCCAACAAAACGAGTTTGGCTGCTTCACAAGGGCTAGTCCAACCGCTGTGAACGTGTTCTAAACCCTACCACTATCCTTATTCCTTCCCAATTCTGGCCGCTGGGTAGTGACGCAGGAGCACGTAGTAGGAGGCGCGTACGCGGAGATGCTGTCTGGCGGACCTCTTGACAACTGACTGCGACGTGACATGACATGACAGGTGCCGTTAATGGAGGATTACTCCAATGTACATAGGTTAATGAAGGATTACTCCCCAGTGCAAAAAGCGCTCTACACCACCCAAGGGACTTGGAGACGCGTTGCGTCAACTTGGACGCAAAGTTTTTTTTTTAATTAAAACAAATAATTTTTCGGGATAGTTTACAGAAGCTACTGCGACATTTTCAATTTTTTTTCAAAAATTACTCCAAAATCTTGCTTTAAATTTTTTTATGAATGGAGTGAAGTACACTTACAAAGGTGGCACAGGTCCACTGTAACTGCATATTCGTTCCAAAAGTTTGAAATGTCTTCGGAGTCTTCCTAAAATTACAAAATTGAATAGAAATATGTTGCCTGGAAGTAAAATTTTTCTGCATAATTAGCTTTTTCATTAAGGTAATGTACATTTTTTTAAGTTAGTAATTTTCGAGCAATATTGCGGGCAATATGTGCAATATTAAAAAATAACAAAAATAAGATTTTCTCAAAAGCGGTTCCAACTTTTTTCTTTAAGCTTTTGGTAGAGATAGTGCTAAATGTACTCAATAAGATGACATAAACTCTATATTGGTCTATTGTTTTGTTTTTTCGAAACTTACAAAAATGTAACTTTTTGACTTGTCTCTCACGTCCTTAATATTTACATTAGTCGCAATTTGTTCACATTATTGTATTTATGGGTAAATGTAGCTAGAATCCATGTTTTGTGGGTCCTTGATACCGAAAAATGGAATGGCGGCAAAACGTCTGTCCATCTGTAAATAACGCTAGCGGCTAAACAGTTCAACCCTATTTCTCCAAAACTGATATTCCCCAATCGATCTGACTGTTGTTGCGGCCCTTGAATTTGAAACCGATATTTTAATTTTGGGGGGAACTTTGCATAAAGCCCCTCGGACATTTTCCAAATTTTCCAAAAAAATGTCTTCATCGTTTTTTATTAAATTTTGTTGTTGGTTACTCTGAAGGATATTTAACAGAATGGTGCTTGTCTCATTTCGTTAAAAGCCCTTATTTTTCGAAAATTGCAAAAGTTCAAACTTTTTCGGAGTCTGCCTGCAACTAAAATATTAGAGGTAGAGATTTCTTACCTAAATGTAATACTTCCTTAAATATAGATTTTGAAATAAGGTCATGTACAATTTTTGTACAAACGTTGGTCATTTGTGGGCAAATTACTAGGAGCAATCCTCCATAAGGAGAGTCTATTGCCCGCCCAGGGATTCTCAGGCTTTATTTTATTTTAATATTTGTTAATATAATCTGTAACCGATTCTTTAGATAGAATTCAGTGGTAGTATCGCGTGGTAGTTGATAATAATAAAATGTATAATTTGCCTATGTTTAATACAAATTATGCACTTTATTTCTTATCTCATTATTAGTGTTGAGTACTAGGATGGCTGAACAACAGCATACAAGATTCTCGTGGTGCAGTCCCAGGTTCGATTCCCGGTCGGGGCAAAAATAGAGTTGTAGCCTTTTAAAATCGTTTCAGTTTCTATAGCTGTGTGGCGAAGAAATCAGGCAGGCGGAGTTTGCTAGTTACGATGAAGTGAATATGTCATGTTCGCCACATGTCTCTTACTCGCAAACGTGGGAATAAACTAGATCAAGGTATGGGGGTTAACGTTCGCTAACAAAGTCGGACAATCGACGCAAAATAAATCATGCATAGATTATTGGGTTGAATCGTATATATTGACGGTGTGCTGAAGGTATATTTTCTAGTATGCTTGGACAATGATAAGAGTAGTGCATTTATTCTCGGCTTTGCATAAAGCATACTACTTTATATGAGTTCTAATATGTCTTTCTGCGTAGATGCTCATATCTGTAAATAATATGTTCTTGCAACCTTTTAAAATGTCACCTGCATTTCGCTACAATTCAAATCCTCCTCTCACAAACAAACTAAACCTAATACTTTTTACTCACTTGTTCAGAAATGAAAAAAGTTCCAAATTGCATATCATGCTCGAAGTGCGTTGAAATTATCATTTTTCCTGATGAAAAATCGTAATTCCTATTACTGCGTATTATGAATGCAATAATTTTCATCATTATTTTGTTAAAAATGTAATTTAGAAATTTTGTTGTCGGTATGTGCAATTAAATAATCAAGTTACATAGTATGAGTGTTTTTTGTTAATATTCGACCTATTCGCCTTTTTTTCACCAAACCTTATGCTGATGAAATTAAAGAACGTATTAATTAAATTGAAACGTATGCACTGTTTTGGTAGCATCACATGATGCTTTTAATAGCTTATACGTTCTTCGAATACATGTTTTAACGTGATTGTAATTCGTCTGCACCGTTTAGATATCTCGTATATAATGTCAAATATACGAGTAGTTCGGAATTATTAATTAAAGAAGAACGTGATAGTTGGCTAAGTCGTGAATCACATACATAACTCTCGATTTTCATTCGAGCTTTTGGAATACGAGAGAAGTTTGTTCATTTTCCACTCTCGCTAAGCGGTGACAATAAGCGTTAAAAAGGAATTCATATAACATAGCTGTTATCGAATCACAGCAATTCCATCAAACGCGTATCACCGTAATACACTTTACTTTTTCAATTGAGCTGATGCATTTAATATCTGCGTTTGTCATTCCCTCGTATTCCAATACCGTTCGATGCGGTATACCGGTAATTAATCAACTAATGTCCGATGCGTCCGGATGTACAACGCTCGCACGATGCCCCCACTCTTTCTCGTTCTGCGAATCTTTCTGCATAGGAAGCAGGGAACACATCGAGCCGATCAGAAATCGCTGCTACATCAGCTGCTATGAACTGAAGCGTGTGGCGCGGGACGGCGCGGCGCGGAGCGCTTCGGCTGGGTGAACCAGGCCCGCCCGCCCGCCGATCCGCGACGCCGTCTGCTCGGGGTCACGCGCAAGGGCGCGACGATAAGGATCAGGGCGGCGCCAAGGGCGATGCGAGACGGGGCGCGGTCGCACGGGAGGAATGGGGGCGGGCGGGGGTACCGCTGCCCTAGGCGCGCCCCCTCGTGGAAAATGCCTCGCCGCCCCCGAGCCTCGCGCCCGCTCGTTTATACGTCTCCCGCGACTCGACTGTCACGCAGCCTCCTGCTTCCCAGCGCCTGCGCCCCCTGGGCTCCTTGCCCCCTTCGCGAGGGTTGTTGCGCGCCCCCGCGGCGCTGGCCCTTGCTCCCCCCCCCCTCGCCTCGCCCGCCCCGCGTTGTTGCGCGCCCCCGCGGCGCTGGCCCTTGCTCCCCTCCCCGCCTCTCCCGCCTCCCCTCCTCGCCCGCCTTGCCCTCCTCGCCCCGCCTCGCCCGCCTCGCACCGCCTCACACCGCCTCACACCGCCTCGCACCGCCTCGCCCCGCCTCGCCCCGCCTCGCCCCGCCTCGCCCCGCCTCGCCCCGCCTCGCCCTGCCTCGCCCCGCCTCGCCCGCCTCGCCCCGCCTCGCCCGCCCTCGCCCCGCCTCGCCCGCCTCGCCCGCCTCGCCCCGCCTCGCCCGCCTCGCCCCGCCTCGCCCGCCTCGCCCCGCCTCGCCTTCTCCGCCTCGTCTTCCCCGCCTCGCCCCGCCTCGCCCCGCCTCGCCCCGCCTCGCCCCGCCTCGCCCCGCCTCGCCCCGCCTCGCCCCGCCTCGCCCGCCTCGCCCCATCCCTCTCGCCTATCCCTGCACCTCTGCACCGCGCCCTGTCCTGCCCAGTCCCGTTCCGTTCCCTACCGTCCCTCCCGCCCCGCGCCGCTTCACTCCGCCCCTCGCCGCTTCACGCCGCCCCTCGCTGCTTCACCCCATCCCTCGCCGCTTCGCCTCGTCCCGCTCCGCCCCGCCCGCCCCGCCCCGTCACGCCCCGTCCCGCCCTGTCCAGCCGCAAACAGCTCCTCGTTGCGGCCGCTTCGGGAGATACTCGGCTCTCTGACCTGCGCCCGCCCCTTTTTATTACACACTCCACTTTTTTCCCAGCTTCCTTTGCATTCTTCACTTCCTTCATGATTGATTTCATATATTCTAATGCACCACTAACTCACTTAATATTGTGAAGTTAGTGCGATACTCTTGCTGACTCAGGATTACTCCTTTTTTCATCAATCATTTAAATATGAGATTGTTTACTTCGTTTCTTCGTGCTTCAATTTTTCCCCTCTTTTAAGCCCTCACACTTCCTTTACTTTTCTTCGTATTTTTATTCATTTTATCCTTTTCTTAATCTTTTTCGCTTCCTTTTTTTTTATCGGTTTTGTGTCCTCGTCTATACTTGATCTCTGACCTCCATCTGTCAATGTGTTTCTCTTGTTCTTTCTTTTTGTCGCCTCTTATTTCGTCCTCTCACTGTCTGCGGTGTTAAATATTACATGGTGCAGCAGTGAACCCGTCCACCTTGTCTATAGCCGCCCCCTTCCCCCCCCCCTTTTCGGCACCCTTTCCCCTCCTGCTTGCCACCCCGTCCTGTCGCGTCTATCTCACCCTCACCCTCGCTTCGCCTCGCCCCGCCCCACTCCACCCCACCAACTGCGACCTGCCGAGCCGTGAGTCGCGCTCGTAAGCAGTGGCTTAACCCTCAAGCTGCTTTGAGCTTCAAGTAAAATGAGATGCAGGTTTTTTGCGATATTTTAATAGAGCGTTGCTGCATATTTTATATTTAATTCATGTTACAAAACATAATGAAAATACTTAAAATGCGATTAATTTACAATTATTTTCCGGTTACGAAATGGCAAACTTCTGATTGTATAGTCATTAATCGTGTTAAATAAGCATTAAATGACAAGACACGTAATTAGTGTTGAACTTCCGACAAGATTGCAGTAACTAATATACTCATGTATAAATCCTATTAAAACAACACGAAATTTGTATCAAAATACGTTTAGTTTGCATTAGGTTTTTATTTTTAAATTATTCAAAAAGTTTACTACATTTATTTTCTGTTTTTCAATAACATTCTTCACAGCAGAAATCTTCGGCGCTCAATAATTAGCCTGGCGCTTCGTAATAAGCCCAGTGGTTAAGACAGTAACGGTAATGGCTCTGACCTCGGCGCCCAAAGGGCGGATTGCAGCGCGCGCCTGTGGACCTCGCCCGGGGTCTTATCGTGCTATCGCGCCGTATCTCGCGCCTGTTTGGCAGCGAGTTAGGAATAGCGGCGTTGGCGTGAGAGCGCAGGGCGCGGCCACCTTCCTTCCACCCTCCATCCTCCACCCTTCTCCCTGCCTTCACCTTCCTCCCTCCACTTCCACCTTCCCTTCCCCTCTCCTCCCTTCTCTCTCCTTCCCCTACCCTCTTTTCCCACATTCCTCCATCCTCCCCACCCTCCTCCCTGCACTCTCCTTCCTTCTCTCCAGACTCTTGCCTCCATTATACTCATTCTACCTTTCACCCTTCTCTCTCGATCCTCCACCCATCCTCCTTCCTTCTCCCTCTCCCTCTTCCCTTCCTCCACTCTACTCCCCCACTCTTCCTTCCTCACTCCCTCATACTCCACCGCCCGGCACGAAGAACCCCCGGAAACGCAGGCGCTCCACCGCCAGAGGATACAACCGTTCTAGGAGACGTTAAGGAACGACGAAGCATTCGGTTCGCGGTAAAGAATCGGATTCACGAGACATGTTTATTTCCGAGGGAAACATCACGCAATATGAAGTTTCATAGTGAGGTTGAAAGTCCCCCAGGTTGTGCGCGCCTTTAATCGTTTCCCCTCGTCGGGAGTTTTTATTTTAGCGAGGGTGTGCAACGCGCAGTATAATTGAAGTACGCAGTACACGGCCATTGCGTTGGAGCAGGAGAAGCATTCATTTTAACGGCACCCGTCGCCTGGCATTGGCCTCGTTTCTCACTAATATGCTTCCAGATACGTGCTAGAGGAACAATTGAACTATTTCTCATCGAGAGAAAAGATATTCCGAGTCGAAGTTGAGTCATGAGTATTTATTATTGACGATAGAAACGTTAATAAAAAATCTCGCAAGATTCTGATTAGTATTATATTTCTTCAACTCGATGAAATTACTTTGTGAGTTTAAAAACTCAGAAGTAATGAAGGGAAATGATTGGCAATAAACTCGTAATTTGATGTTAAATAACACTGTAGAAATTAAAGGTATTAATTGGATGGATACTTTTAATTGCTTTATGATTTTTCAGTAAAAATTAATTATTTTTATCCCCTGTTATTATGTTTTATTGAGTTATACTTTATAAGTGTTTTGATGTCTCTGAGAATGTACGACAAAGCAGCCGCTTTCTCAATTTATTTCAGTGAAGTGTGTGCTTTCGGAACCGAATGTTATCAAATCTAATGCAACTTAATTTAGGAGAAAATCCATGCCAAAGAAATTTTCTGATTTAAATTGGAGTAGATTTTATTATTCATGCAAGACTCTAATTACTTCGCGCACATTCTGCTGCTGACGGTTGTGAACAATGTAACTTAACATTTTAAAGCACATCGTTTTCATACAACAGTTTCATTTTTCAACATACAGAACAATTTTATTTTTCCTTGTAAAATTTTATATTTATGTCGTGTTCGGTTTCAGTGACCGTGCCATTTTAGGTATTTTCCTGTTCACAGTGTCATTTAACAATGAAAACTTGTATAACGGATATTCTTAGTTAATAAAAGTGGAAATATATTATATGAATTTAAAAAGGAATATTTTTGAAAAGTTGAACGCTGCTACTTTAATTAAACCGGTTTTAAAACTAAACACCGAAATTGAATCCTTATTCTTAAAAAATGCGATAAAAATAAGTTTGGGAGAGTTTTATTTCTATATCTCACATCTCACACTAATATTTGACACGATATTTAACATGTGGGGTGTTCGGAAAGTACGTACCGTTCAAAAAAACTCGTAAAATCCTTTTTTCAAAACAAAATTTATTTTTACATGCAAGAGCATTTCTCTTTTTCACCATTGTTTGTCATCAATGTTTCACCATTATTTTGTCGCCATTTTACAGGCATTTGTCATGGCGAGAAACGAACTTTTCTATGTTCTCTTCATAGAAAGATGCCGCCAGTGAAGGCAGCCACTTCTGAACAGTTTTTTGGGAAGACTCCGATTTTTCTAAAACTCATTCTTATTGTGAACTGTCTGTTTTCACGAATTTTTTCATTCACTTTTACAACCAACCTATTATTGACAACAAAGGTCGCCCACTCTGTGATTCGTCTATCATTAAATTGTCTACGCCACTTTCCCACCATTCCATCACTCATTACATTTTGAAAGTTGGCAAAGAATGTCAGATGGTTTAACGTTCTTTGCGTTCAAAAACAGAGATGACATCTTCATTGGCTGCATCTTTCTGTGAAGAGGGCATAAAAATTGTTTCCCGCTAGTGACAATTGTCTGAACAATGGTGCCAACTATGTAGAAAAATAGACTAATAAGTACTCGTTCATGTAAAAATAAATTTTGTTTGGAAAACAATTTTTTATAAGGGTTTTTTTTCGAAGCGGAACTTACTTTCCGAACACTACTCGTAAGTATTCCATTTTACTATTCTCGTCTCTAATATTGAATAACGCTAAAAATAAAGGAATCCGTGATTTTTTACTCGACAAATACTTCTGAATTTTTTTATATAATCTACTCTGAACTATCCAAATATTAAGAGAGATAATTTGGCAGCCTGATGATCCATAATTTTCATAATCGACTCGTACGTCAGAAATTTTCCAACTTGATTCTTCTTTCTGTCGATAGTTTTCACTCGCGCAATCCTAACCTAATGTTAATTCTGTATTTGTAGCAACCTGTATTAACCTTCCGCCTCATCTCGTCTTTTCCTATTGGCCGAATTTTTTCCTATTTAATTCTTTCAAAATAAAAAGAATAATCATATACTATGTCTTTTTATAAAGAAAATAATCTACGTAACCTAAAATAATCTACAAATATATACGTTAGTTAATTATCATTTCATTAGAAACGTAGAATTGCATAGTTTTATTTTGAAAACCAATTAAAACGTTCTATTGGTGATTTTTCATAGAGACACAATGATGCTATCGCGGAACGTGGGATTGACAGAACATGAGAGTGGGAATCACGGATAAACACAGTTCTTTAATTTCACCGTCTCCTCTCCGGGAAACAATTGAAGCGCGCACGGGAAACCGGGACACGCGCGGACTTGAGCGAAACAATTGAACACAAATATTTAAGCCTGTTCGTTCGTGTATCAGAACTTGTTGAATCCAAAGGTGGCTAAATAGCGCGGAACGTGGCATTTAGTTCAGCGAGCTATACTTCATTTCTAATGGAACAACGGAGTAGGTGTAAACGACACCCATTAATCTCTATTTTGTTCCCGCGTTCCATACTTTTGCCCTTATAAAACTTATGATTTTCAAATGTCTTTTTGCAATAAATACTATGTTTAGGTTGTTTTGATGTGCTATTAATGAAACAAGATTTATCCACTCGTTTGTTACCATGGCCCGGTAATAAGAATTTTTGCTGACGAAAAGGTGTCTATTTCCGGTGGACGATTACAATACTTTTTGTTCTTATGAAGTAAGGGCGAGAAAGTATAAAAGATATTCTCATTACTTGATCGTTTCTGTGCAAAGGTAACCAGAACAAAGGGTCACGTGCACAGTGCGTGTATGTGCATGGACGGGAGTTTTTGTTGGCCTCTCCCGCGCAGTCGGCTGCGTGGCGCTTGCCCCGTTGTTCGGGTGGGCGTTGACCGCGCGCGCGTGCTGCAGGTGGTGGTGAACGGGCGGCCGCTGCAGATCGTGTCCGCGGCGCTGGGTGGCGTCAACGTGGACAACTGCCCGCACCCGTGTGCCGCGCAACCGTGCGGCCGCGGCGGGCAGTGCGTGCCGGAACGCGACTCCTACAGCTGCGACTGCGGTGACGTGGGCGGTGCCGCCCACGCCCGCGCCGACGCCCGCAACGACGACGGCGACGACGTCGGCGGCGGCGGCTCCAAGCGGCGCGGGTACTGCCGCCCCGGCCCCCCCGCGGGGGCGGCGGGCGGTGCCAATGGCGAAATCATCATCCCGCGATTCAACGGCCACAGTTACTTGCACTACAGCGACCCGGACACTCTGCGCAGGTGAGTAACCGGCATGGTCGTGTTTGCCTCAGCATGTTGCGGCAGGTCCTTGATGGCAGTTGGAGGTCTAATTGGTGTCAGAAGACTCACTTATTGTATTGACGGCTTTTTTGTCGCAATGTTTGGAAAAAGTGGTTGTTCGATGCTTTACAGAATATTCCTTGCTCACGCTAAACTATAATATTGTCAGTCACATTTCCTCTTCTATTTATATGACAATTGTGTCCATATTTAATTTTCATCCATCTCTATGAAGAGTGATTAATGTCATTGTTCTCATTCAACTGCAATCAAAGCATGTTAAATAATTATATGTTGGCATGATTTTATAATTAATTTTTGCAGATACATTATAATTCGATCTCGAAAACTTTTCAAATTATGATAAAAATAATAAATGGTGGAACTGAAAGGTTTTATAACGGCAGAATATGATTAATGGTGGATGAAAAGGTGTATAATATTGTGAAAAGTATTATACAAAAATACTGCTAGATTTTCGAGATGTTTTTCTTAACAGTAATTTGTGGCTTCTCGGTAATTTGATGAGATGACTTAGTTACGAGAGATTTCTTATTTCTCTTTGATCACTTTATGAAATCACTACTCTCTTTGTCCACCCATTAAATGACTTTTTTCATTGGAATACGTTTTTAATGTGAATCATTAACATTGAAGCAACTCATGTCAAAAATGTTGGAAATTCGGTGCCCAAGAGCCAAGTTCTTGTGAGGATGTCATGGACGAGAGAAGTCCTTTTTTCTTCCATCTGGCAACAAAGCAATGTGGTAAAGCTTTTGCGGTACCATCTTCCTATTTTCAGGTCGAGTAAAAAGTATAATGAAGGGCACAAAAATGATATCCGGCCAGAGAACGACGTCTTTGTCAAATGATATTTTCTTTAATTATACTGAGTGGAAAAAGAAGGGGTTCTGCAGTTTCAAATCTTTTTTATTGGTAGCAGCCACTGGATGTATTGGTAACTCCCATAGGTACTATTGAACTATTAGAATGGTTAGTAACCTTCGTAAGAACGGAAGAAATACGATTGTAGATCACCTGTATGAATAAAATTCTTATGCAAAAATGCGATAAACCAATGGAAAAATAAAATTATTTTCACAATATTAAGTGAATCGATTTCTACTTTAGGGAGATTGTAAATATCTAGATCCCTAGATCATGAAAGTAGGTTAATTCGGATAGTATCGTTGTTAGATCTTGCCATTGAAGTGTATACAGTTCGTGCCTGTGCCTTATCTCTGCACTTCGAGTGCAGTAATGTCTATTTTCTAAGTTATAGCTCCCTAATGAGTGAATGAGAGATACATGCGCATGCAAGCCCCCCTTTTTCTCCAATTCGTATTATAATAACTGTGAAAATGAAATGAATTCAAATTGTTCCGTATGAATTCCTCTTCCTTATAAATAGATTTACTATCGATATATTTACGACAATGGATTACAAGATTCATTTAGCGATAAAAGAAAACTCTGGCACTTTTCAGGTAAACTAGACTGACACGTTCTGATATTTAGTGTTGTGTTGTTGCAGTATTGTTAAAATTGTGTTTGACTTAAGAGAAACTTACGCTTTGCACGTTACTTGAAACTTCGTAAACATAAGAAAGCAATTCATAACTTCTGTGCACTGTTTTATTAGCTTTATACAACAACATATTTGAACTATTCTCTGAGTTTCCTTCACATTATCAAATTTTAGCGTTTGAAATTTGTTTTGCATGCACAAGAAAATATGATTTTTGTAGATCTTTGTACTTATAAAATCTGTAAAAGCTATTTTTAAGAAAAAAATAGTGTAATTACATATTGGCCCTGCCAAGAAAATGAAAGGAGAAAAAATGAAAAAACAATATTGAAATACGTGACGTTGATGGCCACGCTTCTAATACATTATATCATTTTTTATTCACAAAATACAGAATACAAACGAAATATCTTATAATTCGCAATAAACAAATACAGATAATTTTCTCATATGTAAATCTGTTACAGAATGTGTACTATTGTATATTAGGAGTGCAAATTCTACATATCCACTGAACTGTTACAAAATGTACGCGTCACGACGAATTTGAATGAAAAGTTGTCGTTGTTGTTGTTATTATTATTATTATTATTATTATTATTATTATTGTTGTTGTTGTTGTTGTTATATCAATATTCGTTTAGCTGACTTTGATCTAATAATAAGCAGAACTCGTAAACATTTCAACTGTAGAATGCCGCAGCGATGGCTCCAGAGACAATTTTGAGAGGGACACAAAGTTCTGGAATGAGAAGTGGAGAGGCTGTGGAAAGGGAACCGGAGACTATGGATAAATTTAATAGTTATTAACTGAGAAACCCTTTTATTTACTTCATTAAATGTCAATCACACAATGTAAGTCATTCAGTATAACATTTTAATTAGAAACACAACATAAATTTATGGTTGTTAAGACTTTAGAAATCAATTTATAGAGATTCCGAGACTATCGCAATGTCTTGGAATAGAGTTTGTGTACTACTGCACCCTGTAGGCGAACTGGAGGAAACGTATTTGGAGACTAATTTCAAAAACTCGTCAGTAGGTAGCTCTGGAGATCCGATAAGGAAATATGTGCCGAGTGTCACCGATCGCGGGCTGCGGCCGCAGATAGCCGCCGTTTGCAAGTCACATGTTGCAATTTTCACAACTCCGAAGCATTGAGCTTCCGAAGACGCCGTATTACATACTCAAACGCAGTATTCAAACGCACCTGACCAATGAAGGGAAACACAGAACATGAAATACCGGACTTTTACAATTCTGAAATCGGATTCAAACGAACATCAAATACTATACTAAAGGAAAAGAAAGATGGATGTGTATTATTTGGGAGGGCAGAGCCACTTGAACCTACCTGCAGTAGCCGCCACTGTAATGCCGCTGGCTAAGCTAGAAGAGTCTCTTGCATTCTTGGAACGAAGACATTCATTGATTTCCTCTTCGTATTATGTCATGACAATAGTTGTATAAATAAATATAACTGTAATAAAATATAAATTTATAATGTCGTTCCAAGTTTTTTATTTTTTAGTTGGGTTTACTTGCATACAATTTAACATTTTTATAATTCTATATGTCATTTTTACATATGTCTCAAATTTCTAATTGTTCACGTATTACATTTTGATGTTATTACTGCGAACTACGAGAGTTTGGTTTATTACAGACCTGAATTACAAGCCTATTTAACTATCGTTTTTGCAAAACTAAAGTACCACAATGCACACAGTTGTAGTTAGATGTTTAATAAATGACCATTTTTAGTTACATCCAATATCACATGACTTCGACAAAATCCCACAGAGAAATCATCTCTGACAACTAACAGATTTGTGAAAGTAATCTTTTGTAAGAAATAATTCAATTTCTTTTCATTAAGTTTATTGTTACTTTCAATTTCATTTTCTTTCCGTTATTTATCTTTACTAAAAGCATTTTTGATTTTGTTGCGATAACAAAATGTTAACTTCATTCAACCAACACGTGTAAAATGAAGATGTATCTGTTGGCACGGAAATACTACGTTACATTGCGTGCATTTGAAAGGAGTTCAAGGATTATAGATTTGTCCGCCATCGATCCGAGGTTGCGAAACTTGCGCCACTGCGCCGCACTTGCAGTACTGTAGCGAAGGTGGTTGAAGAGGAGGCATTCGCGCGGCGCCTCCAAGAATGTGAAAATAATGATCGCGCGCGTCGTGCGCCGAATTCACAAGGCTTCTCCTTTGAAAACAAGAGACGCGGAGAAAATTCTAGGTCAGTGTACCCACCGAAAATTCCGTATTCCGTCCGTGACAGCATCATTCCGCTTCCAGTCCCGCTTTTCAACAGAGTTGAAATTCCGTCATCGACTGACTGGAGCGCGGACGGCTCCTAAAGTAGAAATGCGTGAGTTGCGGACTGCGGATGATATGAATTGAAAAACATTATCCCGGGGGAAATGAAAAGTAATATCTGCGTCAAATCTTTGGGGTTGTGGAAGAATGTCAATATTTAAAAACAACTGACTGTTCGCATTATTTACGAACGAATTATATTTTTCTTCAAGATCAGCATACTGGATGCCAAAATGATTCATTTTCTTACTAAATTCGTGTCTCGGTAGTAGGAACTGGCAATCACATCTTGATAGTCAACCATCGCTAGCAGAAAATTGCAACAAACCAAAAACGCTCATTGAACTTTCACATTGAACTTTTTTTTCACTCTACTGTAACTTCGGTGCACAAGAAAAGTGACTCATCTCCAATTTTGTAATTTCTTAAGAGAACAGTTTTAACCTGAGCAGAGCAATTTATTTCGCGGCTCAAGAAAATTGTGTGAAAGAAATTCGCGAGAAATAACTTAATGAATTTTTTTGGAAATTTCTTAATCTCAAAAATGATAATTTTCAAGATGTGCCTTTTCTTGCGCACCAGCGTTATGGTACTTCCAATGAAAACTATTTTACTACGGTATGAATGTTCTACTATAATTCGAAAGTTCATTCTTAAACTATAAGATTTTTATATTAATAAATCGTGCACAGAAACATTACTTACATGAGTTATGAAACACCTAATGATTATTTCAACGTCACGAAATAAAAGCGGCGACGCTGTCAGCAACTGCGCTCTTGCCAATTGTGTTGGCAGCAATGAGCCTCTGTATTGACTTTCATGATATTGCACTGAACTTATAGGTATGTTAGAGACCCATTTTACCCCAAAAAATTCAATTTCAGCCGGACATGGCATAAGACTATTTGCTCCCGAGCTCTTCTATTTATTTGAATATTTAGAAAAAGATGTGATTAGTGTCAAATGATTGATTGATGCTTCCGGGCACCTCAACTATTATGATCATTTGAAGTGTGATAGAGTAATGCATGTAAGTGTAAATGTTATGCGTAAATGGAGAGAATAGAAAGAGGAAGGAAAGATCACGCCGTGGCCCGTTTGTTAGGGTACTGTTCCGGCGTTCATTTGGTATTGATCGGAGAAAAAACAGAAAATTACCGGCATGGAAAACATCAAAGCTGCCGACCGCTAGTTTTTTTCCTCCAGACAATTTGTGACAAAGAAGTTATTTTGTGGTTGATGTTTTTTAAGAACAAAAGAACTTTCTTTACATATCAAACATTCCATTTCTCTCACTTTAAATTATTTTCGGATTATTTAAATATTAGAAACAAGCGTTAACTATCAGAGTATTTGTTTTTGATGTTTGGATGAAAAACATTTTATTGCAGAATACTGCTTGGAAAGACCTATTGTTTCGATTTATGATTCATTTTATTTACACCACGTGTCAAAAACAAGCAACCGTAAAAGGATCAACCACATCAAGAACATCCCACATTATAGCTATCAAATATTGCCATATTGCTGTAACTGGAAATTTATTTCACAGACGTGGATTTATGCGTTATTTTTTAGACGCTCACAATAATCGCACAATATGCTTGCGTTCGCCTCAGCCAACGACTATTCTGTATTCGTAAATACTAACGAATGGAGCGCCTGGAGTAGACGCAGGTCGATTTCAATCTGAAACGCTAACAACGCCGGCGGCTGGATTCCCGGCCATAATGCGCTCTCCGGGGACACCAGGCAGCAGGTTGCGGCCGCGTCCAGCGCCGGCGGATCGAAGCGAGGTTGTCGACATTTCGGTCGCTTTTATTTGTCCGCGTGCGTCCATTTCCGGCAGCGGCGCAGCGGCGACGGTAGCGGCGGCGACGAACGGCGCACGTACGTCGAGGGGGGCGTGGCGGGGTGGAGCGGGGTTCGCGGCGCGGCGGCGGGGACAGCTCGCGAATCGACGAATCGCGATTTCATCCCGCACGCCGACGGCGCGGCGCCCGAAGGGTGCGCAGGAAATCACGCCTGAATATTTTATTTTTTAATTAAACTTGAGGACGATTTTTTCAAAGTTTCATCCCCTTCTTCCGGTAATTGGAACCATTGTTCGCGGCGGCAGCGTTCGCTTTAGCGCGGAGACGAGTCTGCACGGGCGCGGGCTGGGTGGGGTGGGGTGGGGCAGGACGGGCGGAGCGGGGGATAGGGGAGGTAGCGGTGCGGAGGGGCAGTGCGCACCGCTGTCGTTGTACACGCCCCGTGTGCGGCCTTACGTAGTACCTCCCTGGTACCTCCGCTGTGCACGGCTCCCGCCGCCTCGCCTCCCCCCCCCCCTGCCCAATCCTCTTCGGCTTGAGGTCGTCGCAGCGGTGGGGACGGCGTGGCGTCAGGCGCGTCCAATCAGATTCAGTGGGATTCGTTTGAAGTCGATGCTAACTAAAGTTTTCTATTAGAATCACCGGGCCTCTTTTCCACCGGCAAGGGTGTTCAGGAGTCTCGCGGACGCTAACTCAGACCCGAGTTCTTAATTTGCTTGCGCTAGAACTTTGTCGGGGAACTGTTTGAGGACGTGGTTCCCGTCCTGTTGGCTCGCTTGTCCGTTTGAGAGCTGATTTTCTTCTGACACAAGAACCTCTTGCGTGGTTTTGGTGCGTCAAGATATTTGTTCTTTTTCTCATCAACTTTCAACTATGCTGAAAATGTTCGTGACTCAAAGTTTCTTAAAATATCTAGTTTGCGAAGTAGCAAGTAATGAAAAGCCAGTGTACTACATAGAGTACCTCATCATCCTTCCGAAGAATAAACATCTGTGGATATTAAAGAAAATATATATGCGCTTTCAAAGCGACACTTTAAAACATTAGTTGTACGTTTATATTATTCTTCCTCGGCTTCTTGGATGTGGCAGTATAAGCGAGCATCCTCACACTTGTGAGCCGGCGAGAGGGTTTGCGAGAAGCAGTTCCGGATTCTGATTTCACCGCCTCGGCAGTGCTTGTCTAAGGGCCTCCCCTCGTATATGCCACCTAAATAGAATCCTCCGGCCTTACGACTGTGCGGCGCGATGCGCACTCCGTCGCGCCGCCCGTTTTCGCGTAAACATAAACATCGGGGCTGACGCGAGGCGGCGAGACAGCGCGAGCGACGCTCAAGGCGGGAGGGCGGGCGAAGGGCTGGCGAAGGGCTGCGAAAGGCGGCGAAAGGCGGCGAAGGCTGGCGAGGGCGGCGAAGGGCGGGCGAAGGGCGGGCGAAGGGCGGGCGAAGGGCGGGCGAAGGGCGGGCGAAGGGCGGGCGAAGGGCGGGCGAAGGGCGGGCGAAGGGCGGGCGAAGGGCGGGCGAAGGACGGGCGAGGGGCGGCGGCACGGAGCAGAAGAAATGGCTAGGGGCGAAAACCAAGGCGAGAAGGGAAGCGAAGAATTGGAGTTGATAAGACGAAAGGAGAATGGAAACGTCACAATACAGTAAAGACAATAGCAAATCATCCCCAGGGATATAAGCAAATGAAAAACGGTGAGCATGGAACAAACCATGGGGAAAGAGTGAAGAGGAACATGTGATGATAGCATTTAGAAGGAAATAAGGAATTGAAGGAGATGGAAAGAATACAAATAAATCAAAGGAGAATACCAATAGAAAAGACTAAAATGAAATTAATTTTAGTATGCATGCATAAATTATAGAGACCCTGCATATGAAAACACACACATAAAAGTCTAACAAGAAAACGAAATAAATTAAAGGGAATATGGGATTAGAAAGATAGTGCAATGGGAAAAGTAAAGAGCACATAATCAAATAAAGAGAAGTAGCAAATAAGCTAGAAGATAAAGAGCCTCTTTAAGAAGTAAGCAGAGAAGAGAGTAAACCAGAAGAAAGACAAAAACTGGAACCACGATGAATGGGAGTGGACATACAATGATACGCAAATTCTATTATGTGGAGGTGAAAACTTAAGTCACACGAAAACGGGAGAGAAGATAGCGCCGGCGCTGAAGAACGCGGGCAGGAGAGCGACGCGGGTCGCGCCGCTGTGCTGAGGCGGGGCCGCCGCCGAGAGTGCAAGTGGGGCAGCCGCGCGGTGCCGGGGGGCCGGGGCGCGGCGAGCGGAAACGCCAGGCGCGGAGGCCGCGGAGGGCGAGGGCGCGAAAGCAGCGCTTGCTCAGGAAGGAGGCGCAATATGGGAGTGCGTCGCCGCGGGCGGCAGGCGCGGCGCCGTGCCGCACCGCGCCGCACCGCGCACGTCTCTTAGAGCGCTAAGCGCGCACACAGTCTTCCTGTCGTTGCTTGCGTCCTAATTAGCCCTAAGTATGTGGCCGGGCGACCCGGGACTTTGTTAGGGACGTTGCCGCCGCCGCGCCAGCGCCAGGAGCAGCGGCGCGGGGCGTGGAGGAAGAGGAAGGGGGCGGGGGCGGAACGGCGGGAACGCGATGCAGGCGATGGAACGCGCGCGAGCGGCTGCTAAGTTCTCGGCGGCGGCGGCGGTGGCGCCAGCGGGGGCGGCGGCGGAGCAACGCTGCGATAAGGTTCTCCGTCTCGCTCACTCGGAAACAAAAACAGAGGCGGAGGCGGCAGCCCACAGCGGCGAGGAAGGCCCAGTGGAGAAGCGCCGGCGCCCGCCCACCCGCGACCACGCCCACCCGCCCACGCTCTGGCTCTCCCCACGCCCACCTCCGCCCACTCCGCTTGCACCTCCCCGGCGGAGGCGTGCGAGCCCGCCTCGCCTCGCCCCGCCCCACCCGCTCCGTTGGACGTTGGCTCCCGCATTCCGTTGGCCCGCCCCCGCGTTCCTGCCCGCATTCCTCCTCATCGCCTCCTGTCGTCGCCTCAACGCCCGCTTCTCAAGCCCACAACCGTCACCGTCGTCTCCGCGGCTCGTTTCGTGTGAGGAACAGATGGAGGGAGATGGGATGCAGTATCCAGAGAAATTAATTGGCAGCACCGAACGTCTTTCAGAGCCCCAAAACCTCTGACATACTACATGAAATTTCGCTGTTCATCAGACATAAGTAATTTTTATGCACTCCACAAATGGAACCTCTAATTACGATACCTCCTTCACATCTGAAACTTGCCCAAATATAATTAGACTTCCAAAGTTTGTGTTCTCTGAAATTACATCCATCTCCTTCAATTCCGTGGCGTTGTTTTACTTCCTCGTAAACTAGTATACACGGAATACATACGTAGAATTGTGCAAGTTATGTTGTGCAAGTTATGTTGTGCTTTAAAAACTCATATCGAATTTATGGTAGAAATGCGATTTCGGATACTCTGATTACGAAAGTGTTTTTTTAAACGTCTTCGCGTCCATGTGGCCGTATGTCCGCACTTCTGTCCATACGTCTGTCCATCTGTCTGCCTGTGTGAACAACTCTAGCATCGAAACTCCAAACATGTTTTTTTAAATTGATACTCTGGCTCAAGTTAGTGCCTGTCGAATGAATATTTTAATTTTTGGGGGTTCCTTGCATGAAGCCTCTAAGAGAAAATTTATATTTTATTTCTTATTTAATTTTTCTCCATTGGAGTAGTTGGTTTTGAATATGATGCATAACCTATTTTCATTAAAACATCTTAAATCAATAAATAAATATCAGTCAGTTTCGCGTTATTTTGAGGTAAACTGCAATAATTTTCCACTAATGTAAAAGACTTCATATACATATTAAAATGTTTGTAAAGATATATAAATACACACCAGTTTATGATACAAGAGCTATTTCATTAACCATTTGAACTTTCAAAAAATTAAAGAGATGAATTTTTATAGATGAGCCAGGGCCTCGGATCTATCAAACGCTCGTTTCATTATGTTTTGCGAAACCGGAAATATACGCGCACGAGTTCAAAATCCCTGGCAAGTATTTTGGCGGATTGGGTACTCTCGCAGAGGCATATGTTCGCTCAATGAGGTGATCTCTAAGTGAAATAACCCTTCACTTCCGCGAAAACTTATGCAATCCTTTTCAAATGTGCGATTTTTGCATGGTTTAAGCTAGTATTATAACATTACGAAAGCGTTACATATAATACTGGAATACAGGTGCTGTTGTAGAACCATTATTTTTAAAACAAATTAAGTCTTTTTCAAAATTGACATTTTGTTTAATGAATGTCAGATATTATATTTTTCAACTGTTTCCTTAAAGTTATTTTTAATAATTGTTTTCAGTACCTTTGTTCGAAAAAGAAAACAGTACAGTGTATTTTACTCCTTGCGTTATTGCACAAGTTTTATACCACTTCCAGTTTCGTACCAAGAACCATAAATATTTCATTTTCATTTTATGTTCTAAGGTACATAAGTTGTTATATAGTCCCACAAGTTTTTACACGTGGCTTCACAGTTCATTATTTGCACACTTAAAAGTGTATGAACTTTTGCACGAGCAGATATGAGCAAACATTACGAGTGTATGTGAATATACTGCAGTTATCTGCTGTCATAGAAGTAGTTGCAAATACGACGTGCAATTGCTTATAACAGTATTTGAATCAATCAGCGTCATTCATAATGGGAGAATGTGTAGTTAATTAGTCCCAACACTGCCACGAACAAATGCGCTTCAAATTTGTTCCTCTCTATCTACTGCTTTCTATTTTATTACAAACGAGCGCATGAGAGTAAATGAAATCACAAGAACAATACACGAGAAGCAGATGGAACGCGTGCCGGAAGCATATTCATATACAGAAAACAAACGAACCCGTGAAAATGAAAATGCTGTGCCGAATTTGACAGCAAACGAACAGGAGGGAGTTCAGACGAACAAACGGGCGTTAACTAAGAACAGTGGTTGACACTCGAGTAGGACCACGCACTCGCGAATGAGCATGTGCGTGTGCGTAGCGTCGTGCAAGCGGACGCCTTCTAGTGTCAGGACACTCGTATTAGTAATCCAGTGCACGCACGTGAAGTAATGCTCTTGATGGACTCTTTGAAACGCCTTGTGGAATGCTCCGGCGAACTTACAGCCACGAAAAGCAATCTGCGGAGGAGTTGAAGCCACAAAGTTTATTGATCACGGCGCCTCATAGTACTCTCGGAATACAGCGAGCCCGCCGCTCGTTCGTTCTCGCGAAAGCCTTCTGCTTATTCTCTAAGGACGTGCAAAACTGGATCTCAGCAGATTTTGCATATCTGGTGAGATAAATAAATATTAGAAAAGAATTGTCTTAACTTTTAAGTAGTGGAGGTTTGTTTCGGCACGTTAGTGGTCGTTCTGTGTGCCGCATACATTACATTAAAAACGAATAGTTTTAGTAAAACAAGGACATAATTTTAGTACAAAAAGTGAGCATATAAAATAAATTTGCACAGATAGCGGTACGTCAGTGCATCAGCTTATGTCACTGCAGAGCCTGTGAGTGGGAGGTCGTAGGTTCGAGTCCTGACGGCGGCAGGATTTTCGACACTAGCTTTTCAGATAGGTCGAATTCAGTCGCTGTCTGGAGGAGAATTCTAGCGGCTGGCTGCTCTGATCGGTAGTTTTCCATGGTTTCTGCGATCAACACCAGGCGAATGCCGGAACAGTACCCTACCAAACGGGCCACGGACCGCGCGTGATCTGTCCTTTCTATTCCTTGTCCTATCCTCTCCCCTTACACGCACTTACACTAACATGCACTACACTACCACATATTCCGGGAGACCGGTCGGAAGCTTAGAGCATGTCCCGGCTGGGGCGGTTCCCCGCTGGGGGAAGAGTCCTGGTTTGGGGAAAACCCCACTAGCCGACGGTAGGTCAGCGCCGAATCTCGCCATCCAGCGGGGGAACATCACTGCCACATCCCGAGAACAAGCATACACTACACTTACGGGACTAATGACCTAAGCCGTTGACGCTCCCGGAAACACTAAAAAATCAATCAATCAATTTGTAACCAAATCTTTAAACATTTCTTTAAAAAACTGAAAGCTGCTTTAATCATTCCTAGTATTGTTTGCTCAAGTTGTTTACTTGCAAGTGAGGACCGTGATTCGTTGACATGGGTCACAGGAGAAACATGATTTTCAGCATTCTGTTTGTCAACAACACTGGTGGCTAAAGCATACACGGAATTTTCACCAAGTAAGATTCCAAATATTCCCCCATCGATCTAGTGTATGCCGCTGACCCTTGATGATGAAACGGATATTTTAATTTTTGAGGTTACTATACATGAAGCCCTATGGCATTTCAATTTTTTTTGCTGAAGTCTCCATATTTTTCTTTAAATTGTTTGATCGAACGTTTATAGAAATTGCGAAGGTCCAAATTTCATTGAAATCTCTGAATTTTTGGCAACTGCAAAACTTAAATATTTTTTCGACACCCTCTACCAACTCCATTGAACACAGCTTTCTTTCTTAATTAAATCTGTTCTTCAGAATTAAACTTTTAAAATAATATCATCAAAGTCTCTTGAAAAAGTTGAGTAGTTTTTGTGTAATACTGAGTGAAATAAAGGCGATTAAATATATATAAACAAGATTTTCTTAAAAAAGACTCCAACTTTTTCTCAAAATTTTTCCTCATTTATGGACAAATTTACTTATTGTGACACGTGATCTGATTTCATTACAGACTCTATAATTTTGAAAATTGCAATTGTTTATTTTGTTCCAACCAGGCCTGCACTTCTTGTATCCAAGCTTGAGGCATTTTAATACAAAGTATTACTCAATCCTCCTCCTGTATCTTCAAATAATTCATTAGATTTATTCATTAGATTTTCTTATCTTTCATTAGATCCTCCTATCACAGAACAATTGCAAATATCTTAAAACATAGTGCGCGGTATCTCGACATAATTTCCTAGATGGCTCCGTTTTCTAGATATCACACAGTATTGTTACCTGCAGCGCCCCAGTTCCTGCCCAGAATTAATAAATATTGTTGCTTGTTTTAACATTTTTTTAAATAAAAGCGTTCAATTAATCGAATTCATTGGCAGGAAGCAATTTTCAAATTACCTTATGAAATTCAAGACAATAAAGATAAGGAATTTTTAATTTTGGGGCTCCGTTTGGTTTGGAGTGTTTCGTGTGATGGCTGAGGAGAATAGTGTAATGTCACTTTTACCGCTTAATGTAGCACCACTAACTACCATCTTCAGGTGCCATTGTATTACGTCTTCAATTTAACAAACCATATTTTAATATCTTTAATATTATTCATGTTAAAACCTACCCAGTTGACATGCCACGTTAATTACAATGAACGCAGTATCCTAGCTGTTGTACTGTTTTGCCGTCCCTTTGTATTCCGTCACTAATTAAATTTTTGATGCTAATTTTAATATTGTATTTTATTAGGTAAATATCACTTCCAGTAAATATAACGGTTGCGACAACTTCAAGCCACGCCTTCACGTTTAAATACTTGAGAAGTAATATTTCCGAGGAAAACTAGTGGTGCTACATCATCTGTAGAGGAGTTGGTATGCTTTGTCACGCATACTATCTCGCATTATTTGTTACTTTTGCAATTTTCGAGAATTACGAGAAATTAATTAAAATTACACCTGCACTATTTTTATAAGAGTACTTCGCACTATTCGAGTGAAAAATTAACGAAAAATATTGGAGCCCTTTTATATTTTTAAGAAAATATATTTTGCAATTTCTCGCAAACTTACTCGAAAATTACAGATATTTTCAAAAAATTGTACATTACTTTATTCAAAGACCTGCATTCGAAGAACACATGGCCCTATTGACATTTAGAACTGTGAATGGCCTTATTTAAAGATCTGTCTATGAATATCTGATTTCATGAAGGAATAAATCATTCTTCAATATTGAAGTTGTAGGGAAATGCCAAAAATATTATGCACTTCGCCAATTTTCCAAACTTCTAAGAGTTCAATGACAATGAGACCTAAAATTTGTTAAGTATCGTTTGCTCTGTCCGAATAAAATTAATTTAAAAAATTGAAGCAATTTTGGAGAAAAATTCGAAAATGTTAGAGGGTTCATGTAAAGTACTCCCAAAAATCCAAATTCTTATTTCAAACTCGCAGGAGCTAGAGTTCGTCCAGATCGATTGGAAATATTAGTTTTAAAGAAAATCGTCTGCAGCACTTCGGCAATAGCATCTGACCTCGAATAGATGTTTTCCCGTCTACCAATTTTTCATTATCAAAGACCCAAAAAACATGGATTTTGACTCACAACGTATCGGAGGAAGTTATTTACTTCGTAAAGATTTATCCACTTTTTCGATATCAGATACTCACAATAGAAAATGTTTGTTGAACAGTTGTCACTTTTGCTAGAGCATAGAGCAAGTACTCCTCTCTTTTCTACGTTAGTACCTAGTAGACGAGAAAGTGAAAAAGAGTATGTTGCAACTCATCCGTTTGGCTCATATCCTTCTATTCCACCTGTCTGTCGTAGGGTATGTGACTTTGAAAGTAATATGTGCGAGAGAACTATGCAAGGCATGGACCGTTCTGTGGGTTATTTCGCCCAACGGTCGTCAAAGCAATGGCGGCGCAAAAGCAAAGTGGAGCATTTTATGAGGCAGTTGAGATTCGCAGATGCGGCGCCGGGGAATTCACGCAATACTCGATGTTAGGAAAAGCGTTTAGTACTTCCGGAGCACGCCATTCTCACTCGTTTCAAGCCGGAAATTGTGAGAGAGACTGCTGAGAGCAGTCTATCTCAGGAATTCGCGAGCTGAGACAAGCCTGAACTTCGTCGTGTGGCTCTAAAATTAGAACGAAGTTTATTACCACGTGATCAACGCTAACACATTCCTGCGCGAAGTATGAGAGAGTGAAGGAAGCGAGTTTCGGAGGAACATTATATTGTTACGAATTTTATGTGGCTCTTGTCGTGACTTCTCACAACGCCTAAGTCGACTATCTACTGTCAGAGAAATGCTCACCCGCAGTTGTGTCTTGCAGTGAAGAGGAATGTGGGAGGACCTTTGCAACTCTCTAATATCTCGTATGTAGTTAAGAGCCGTGTTCCTCTTTTGTGCGATTTCGCCGCAGAAGTCGCATATACTGGATTACATTTCCATTTCATGTCATCTGTATGCAAACCTTCCTTGTGGTGTCAATCATTAGCTTCTTTTTTGGCATTGATCACCTTTTTTGTTATTTCAGCAAAGTTTTAGCTCATTATCAGACGTTCTTTTCGACTTTAAAAATGTTTCTGCAAGTTATGAGAGAATAATTCGACGTATACCATCTCTCTCAATATGAGTTTTTTCTTCTTCTTCTTCTTCTTCTTCTTCTTATTATTATTATTATTACTATTATTATTATTATTATTTATTCGCGAATTGGCCGTTTAGGACCACGCGGACATACACCTACACTTACCGAGGCTCAGTAACATTTATCCCGTGGCAAGTGTATATGACTGCTTTTGGGAGGATCAGCATTATGCTGAATCCAATTTTTATCCCCCAGAGTTTGCTAGTCCTGGGGGTATGGGATATGGGATGATGATAATGAAGGATGAATGGACGACACACATATACAGACATACACAAGCACACCATGCCCGAGGCGAGACTCGAACCCGCGATCCTTCCGTCCGATATCCCCACGGCAGTACAGTTTTAGCGTTGTCGGCTATCCGGATCGGCATTATTATTATTATTATTATTATTATTATTATTATTATTATTATTATTATTATTATTATTATTACATTACTATTGTAGTACAAGGTATTGTATTTTGAAATACTACACGATTATTACGGCCCTCAAGGTAGACATTGAGAAAAATGTGCATGACACTTTCAACCTTGCATATTTCTCCTCATTACCACTCGATGAACAACATATCTGGAGGAAATAAAATACAGAGGAAGGAGCAAAGAAAGAAAGAGATATATCATATACGATAATGGTTTCCAAAATAAGCAGTTACTATAATGCTCCTATTTTATTTTATTGGATTCAGTTTATTTCTTACCAATGCTGGATGTCATCGGGGAACCATCAAAGAGTATTCTGCGTCCGAGACCACATCGCCACTGAACATGTCTGGCGTAGTTGCGGACGAAACGTCTGGAAATATGTTTTCCAATGGACCACGGCTCTTCAGCCCGGAAGAAAACTTTGACTACAACTCCGGCCTTGAAAACCTACATAGTTTTATTAATGCTGGATATGTTAATAAATAGTATTTTTCGATCTATAAGAATGATCAAGAGTCGGCCCGGTGGCCGAGATCGCTCAGGCAGTAGTGTCGTAGCGATCTCGGACCGAAGGGTCGCGGGGTTCGAGTCTCGCCTCGGGCATGGTTGTATTTGTGTTCGTCCTATCACCTCTTCTCATTACCATATCGTTTCATCTTCATAGTTACCATGCCGTTAACACCAATAGTGGTCACTAATGGCCTCGATGTTGATGCGATCTTAAATAACATATTTAGAAAACGAGAATGATTAAGAAAAATTTTGGATAAAAATTAAGCTTTGTACCTGTATGTGGTAAATTACTTCCTCTAACATTTGTTTAGTCGGTACAGACCTTTTGCGTGTCAATACCGAAAACTCCAAAACGTATGCCTATCTGTTTGAATATGTCTGTGTGTCTGTGTCTGTGTGTCTGTGTGTCTGTCTGTGTGTGTCTGTCTGTGTGTGTCTGTCTGTGTGTGTGTGTCTGTCTGTGTATCTGTCTGTCTGTGTATCTGTCTGTCTGTGTATCTGTCTGTCTGTGTATCTGTCTGTCTGTGTATCTGTCTGTCTGTCTGTGTCTGTATGTGTCTGTCTGTCTGTCTGTCTGTCTGTCGGCGTGTCTGTCTGTCGGCGTGTCCGTCCTTCTGTAGTCAACGCTAGCGTCTTATCTGTTCAGACTTTTTTTTCTAAAACTGATGTTACTCGATTGATCTAGACTAACTCGAGGCCCCATCGAATTTCAAACAAATAACTTAATTTCAAAATTGCGCGGGTTCGATTTTACTTCAATCTTAATTTTCGAATAGTGCAAAAGTTAAAAATTGTTCGACAACTATAATATTGAAGATACAGATTGTTTCTAAATGAAATCTATTATTCAAAGACAGGGTTTGAAATAAGATTAGGTACAATTTTCGAAAAATATGAAAAATGTCTCGTAATTTTACGTAAAATATAGGCAATTATTTTTAAAAAATATTTATCAATAACTGATCAAAATTTGGCCTTTTTCCCTTTTGCTAACGAATGGAGTGACGTATGCTTATAAAAATATCGTAGGTTTAATTTTCGTTGAACTCAGAATTTTCTACAAAAGCGAATATTACAAATATGCAAAATGTATGTGCTGTTGTAGTACCAGTAGCTTCTTTGTGAAATAAGTTCAATTTTTTTTCATAAAAGGTATCTTGTACTTTATGAACGAATGCCCAAATGTTCCTTTAGTACGCTTTCTAGATCGACAGAAAGTTCCTGGCAGTGGCTGCGCTGCTTTAGAACTCGGCGTCATCAAGAGAGCTTAAATACTGGCACGCAACTCAGTGAGCGGTTTGAAGCTCGTGGCGGCAACAATTGCCCGGGAAGGTTGTGGTTTCACGGTTCTCACTCCGCTCTGCTAACCCTGTAGGCGTTGAGACCGCATAGCGGGCTGGGACTGTCAACGGTAGCACTACGCACACAATGGCTATAGCTGTCTCTTTCCCTCGCTGGTTCTCTCTCGTTTCCATTCTCCCTCTCTCTGTCTCTCACGAATGGAAATGACAGTTCTCGGAAGAGAGCCTGCAAAACACCTGCAATGCAACGCAACGAGTTTATTGTCCCCAGGTATGCACGCGCGCATATAATTTGAGAACGACTTTGCTCTTCAGTCTCCAGTGAATTTGGAGCATTCCTTTTAAAGGAATTTATTTATACCTTATATTGAAATGGGAACAATCAGAAAACGCGAGTCCTAAAATAACGAAAAATCATTTATAGATTTTAATTTTTGTATCACTTGCGAAACGACTGCATTACGCGTGTTTATGTGACCGTGAAATAAGTAAAACAATATTATTTGTTAATCAAAATGATATGCTTTGACACAATGTATTTCACCAAAAAGGCTTCTATTTGTTGAACAATAACTGAGATCAAAACAAAGTGTACCTGAATGGTTAATTGAGTACTCGCAAATAGAAAGTGCATCAAGAAAAAAAATATAAATGACAATACCAATTACTTTACTGAATACTGCAACAACGGAGACTACACTAGAACCCATGCAACCAAAAGTAGTAAACTCGAATAAGGTAAATATTATTGTTGCACGAATAATAATTAAGAAACTAGAACGAATTGTGTGTCTACTAATCATTACAAACAAATAAATGGACGTTAATATCGAAAATGAAATGGTTTGTATCAGAACGAGATAATTAAGATAAACAAAAATAACATAACATACGCATATCAAATACATAACTATACTAGTCCAACCAGCTAGTGTGTCTTGCTGTCTGTGCAGTGGTCTCGGTAAATATTTTTCCTAGTGGCACCTAATACAATCTAAGATATTTACTGATCAATTACGTAACATGTTTGTCTCAAAACGGAATTATTGACCGATAATTTCTGTATTTTAAATCTGCTATTATTACAATTGCATATATTCGTCTCACTTCGCGAATAAAATTAACCTTTTTGTAAGATCTCTCACTAGAATGGAATAATTTGTTTGCGTTTGCGCCTTCTTTCTTGAATTTAACACTGATTTTCATAAAGTAAAATGTTTTAAATATATTTTCAAGGTCCATTTGTTTCACTACTACAAGATATTATTTCATATGATAGGATTTCTTAGCGACATTTTTGTGAATACTCGATACGCAGATATGTTTTAGAAAAATTAATCATGATGGAATTAATGTGTGTAATATATTTTCAGTCGGTATGCAAGTGAAACTCACCAAGCCCATTTTTGTTTTTGTTATTTACATAGCTATCTCACATTTTTCTAGTGTTTTGATTTGTGGTATCTCTAAAATCCTGGAATTTGGGTGTTGTAAATAACCGATTATTTCGTTTTCTTTTAAGCGGAGTCTGACGGCCCTATCAGCTTACGTTAAATAGTTACGTTACGTTAATATTTCTCGCCCTTTATCTCAGAAACTAGTTTGAAAGTTTTACACTGTACTACTTAAAACTTCGAAATTTTGACACTATATTCTGTAACTTTTCATCATTATACTTATGCAGAATTACAAGAGTACAATATAAAACTGATTTACAGAACTTAAAAGAATAATTGAGAATAATTTTAAAAGTTGGACGCATATTAATCCATAATTTGAACAATTTTTCAATCTATCTCATTATTTTGGTTACTTAGGTCATTCATGTTTACATATCTTTATCCTAAACATTTTCTGAAAAATCGGACATATCGTCATTTTCGTAACCAACAAGGTGTACTGCCCTAGAAAACTGAACTTCTAACATCACGAACACAGAACAGATATAAACAATTCAACGGTTGTGTACAAAACTTTAAGAATAAAGAAGTTACAATTGGATTCCGCCAATGTCAAGGACAGAATCCTTTCTAAGAGTATACATAAGTCACAGTCGTCTAGATAATAAAGTTGGCCGAAAAAAATCAAGAGAGTCGTAACAAAAGAGACACCCCTCCGTTTTTAAACATTTAAAAAAGCCATTTCTACATTGAATTTTACAATAAAAGTCACTGTTCCGAAAAGTCTAAACAAATTAACGAGCGTAAGTTTAAAAAATTCAAAATACAATGTATTCATATTTTTGCTGTCACACTCCCCTTAAGCAAGTCTCAGAACAGTGAAAATGTACAAGAAAAATCCATCTTTAGATACTTGTTTTCGCTTAAAAGCAAAATTATATATTAAAATTTGTGTTCAAGAAACTCGATTTTATGTCCTATCTAGCAAAAAAAATATTGGGCAATCAAATTTAACAGAATTAACTCCCATTTTATTGATCTTCAAACAAAATTGTTTAACTTAGTGAGTTTCCCTTGTATACCGACGATTTGTTTCCTACATAATATTTGAACCCTGCTTAATTAAGATTTTGTTTTAATGGGTTGCTTTAGGTTAAGCTTCTTTATATAACATTGTTTAAACATAAAAAACATGATTGTAATAGTTCATTAAGCAGCTATTCTCTACGAGTGCTTTAGCTCCGACAGTAAAATATTCTCAAGACAATAAAAAAAATCAAAATCAATAAACGAATGTATACATTTGTTCCGGTAAAATGTGTATAAACAACTCAAATCTGTATTTATTTATGAAAAAAGTGTTATTGAAAAAATATATTATTAATAAATATTTGTATACACCGACACAAAATTAAAACTGTTAATGGGAAGTATTTCAAAAGTTGCACGCATTCATGAATTTACGTCCGCGATGTTTCAATCTACTCAAATTCTAGCAATCCTACGAAACATTCATGTTGTACCTTTCTTAATATTTAACAAGCTGTATCCCATTTTCCTTAGATATAATAATTATTTATAAATAAAAGTAGTGCTGAAAAAGAAAGTAATAATTTTTTAGTATATTCACATAAATACTCAGTATAATTCGCTTCCGACATGCTAGAGCATTAAATGCTAGCTCCTTCGCAATGACTTAATAATAAAAACTTGAATTTCAAAACTAATGGCATGAGTTTAAAAGGTAAACTTTATTAAAACTATTTTCTTTTGCCTTTTCAATTTGAATTTCACTCTGAAATTTTCCTATTTTTCGCTGTGCCTTCAAATAATTCAAGTAATTGCGTAGCGTTTGGTGGAAAGGGCATAGTAATCCTTGCCCGTTTGCGCGGATACAACATAAACATATTTCATCCGTTAATATACAGATGATTAATTTGTGCTAGATTATTATTGGTTCGTTATCTCATAGGCTTTTGGCAAGTAGCAACTCTCGAGGGGCGATTGAACATGTTTAGCAATATCACTAGAACCTTCTTTTGTGTTTGATAAATAGGGGTATACCCAACAACCATGTTTAATATCACTTCAAGCATTAATGAACGATTCCAGAATACAGGTCAAACCATTACAAATGAGTCATAAGTTGATAAGACAATTAATAAGTGACAAGTAATAAGTGGTAGTAGAGCTTAGGGTGAGTTTCTATTTTGTTAACAATACAGAAAAATCAAATCTGTTCGTTCCTTTACCGTTAAAAATAAGTTTTCTATAATTTGGCAACGAAAATATCTAGTATTTGAAATGTTAATCCCTCGCTTTTTTAAATTTTTTGTTGTTATTATTATTATTATTATTATTATTATTATTATTATCATTATTCATCTTTAAACTATTAATAGTTAAATTGTTGGGAAGGGATTCTGAAACTCAAGAAAGCGTGCGCAGATGATTTTCTCCCCCATACGTCACATACAGTTTTTGACTGTTTTGACTAAATAAATAGTTAACTTTTAGGATTCAGGTGTATGTGCATGTGAAAGAGAAAGAGAGGGGAGAGCAAGTAGGCATGCATCACTCGGAGCTCTACCCTACATTTACTGCAACTTGAGATTAAAGCCCAGAGTCGACTAAACCTAGTTGCACAGACACCCTAGTGTCTGTGCGACTTTTCTGATACTTCCGTTTGAAACTCAAAGCTAACCGACCGCGTTGGGTAAACCCGAAGCTAACACGCTTAGGATTCTCGAAGTTTTGGGATTGAGAGTAAACGGGGCCACATGTTCAACTGTAGCTGAACAGTCGGGTAGGCTTGTCGTGTTCGCAGGACTGCCTGAATGAAGTTTTCAAACCAGAAAAGGACTTAGTAATTCCAAACCAAGATCGAAAGGAGTAGGTGACTGAAAAATTGTAGAAAACATTGTAATATTTCCATACACGAGAACTGTATTTAGTTATTTACCAATACTTGAAAGTTTTGTGGCATAAAAAGTTAAGGTTACATATTTTCTTTAAAAAAATAAATGTTTGTACATTTTTTCTTCAAACGCTTAATAATAATAATAATAATAATAATAATAATTATTATTATTATTATTATTATTATTATTATTATTATATTTGTTATAATAATAATTGTTATAATAATTATAATAATGATTATAGTTATAATTATAATAATTTACATTTCAACAACTGGTCACATTTGTAAGTTCGAACATCAATTAAAAAATTACATTATAAATGGCTATGGTGTCGCAACGGTAGTTGTAACAACTGCAAATCGGGAAACACATAATCGTTGAAACTCTACAGCTGTAACCAGTTGATGAAAATGGTAAGTGTAAGCTTCACACTCCCTCAGTAGCTCATTCTGATCAATTGTAAAGTTATTTGAATATTTTATGAATATGTGTATTCCCAGTATTTAACCCTCTGATACACAAGTTAGAATTCGCTCAGATGATTTGTGATTGACACCATCTATACGCAAAATAGTTGAACAGTTGAAGTCGGAGTAATCTAGTGTATCAGAAATTTTACTGAAGCCTAGGAGACGCATCAAACTAAACCGTTTCTGATCATACAATGTGAGAGCTAAGTCTGAAATAAATCTTAAAGAGGTGTTAGTACTTTAATTCGTACAAACGCCCATTTGAGAAGCAGGTAGCGAGTTCGACTTAAGATAACGCTGGATTTCTAACAAATTTCTTCAGAATTTTCGATGGAAACAGATTCAAGTTTATACTCGCAGATCCTAAGTCATCTGTTCGACATTTTCACAAGAGGCGTAAGATAGTCGCGTTTATAAGCAGAAGGGAAGAGTTATTGACGTAGAACTTTCAGAATATTAATATAAAACTTTCAAAATATGAAATAGTTGCGAGAAAAAATATGGCAGATGTAAAATGGCATTGCACTGGATCATCAGATTTTGCAGGTGCCATATTCTATAAATGCATCTAACGTGGCTTCAGTGGTGTAACGGGTAGCGTATCGGACTATTATAGCTAAGTTCGCGGGTTCAAACCCGATGGAAGCCATGGATTTTTTAAGGTAGAAAAACACCCTTCGTGTGCATTCCTTCGGAGGGGAAGTAAAGCCAGCTGTCCCATGTAGATATACTGCATGTAGAAGATCCACAAGCCTAAATGAAGCCTCTCATCCCAATTCAATCGCCTGTTTCATTACCAGAGTGACACCTTTCCCTAAAATGACTGTAGCGGAATTTGCGTGGTCAGACGGAAGAGTAGGCCTTAGGCCTTAGCCTTGCTCCGGAAAACAAGGCATCACTAAATTGAATTTGAATTGAATATTTCAGAAATAATTTGCAATGGTGAAAGAAGAGAAAGAGCGTTCCAATGCACAAATTTAGTTTAAAAAACTCAGAATCTTAATTTCTAGATGCAGGAAATAGCATTAAAAATGTATGTCGCGGCTAAAAATTACGCAGCTTACCGCACATGTGAGATCTCGAGAGTATGTGTCATGCCGTTGGTAGCATTACCTTACCATCTTCCAAATGGCTAATTAATTAAATGAATAGGAAGACGGACGGATATCTAAAATAAATAAGCAATAAAAAATTCAAAATTTATTGCTTATTTATTTTTGAAAATAGATTTTACTACATGGGAGTTTTTTTTTCTTCCTTTCAAAATTCAAAATTTAAGTAGTATCAGACTTAGTATAGGGATCACAGAATTTTGAAAATGTGCACACTATTCACTTTTCCCCATAGCACGTCATACGCAGTTTTAACTGTTTTTTTGACGTAAAATAAATAAATAAATAAATCTGCGTTAATTGTATTATTTTAGTAGGTGCAAAATTGAAAATTTCCCCCAAACCTTTCTCTTAAAGGTCTGGAAACCAAAAATACATTGTGACATCCTGCTTGGCGTGGGCAAGTTGATTATGAAACTTCTATAACTAATCTCCTTTATTATTTCAGTAATATAGATAGATACCTTTTGTGGCTCTCATACGCAAACCGATTTTTATAAATGAGGTCTCTAAAGAAATAATTTCACGGATACGTGACAAATTGCACTTTAGCTTTAGAAATATGATGATTTGTTTAAAAAAACGCATCTAATATTTGTCGAATGCAACCCGCAATACTCGGCCGGGTTTTTAATCTCTATCGTTAAATCACTCCTTAACTAAAAGTTTTAAGGCCTTTAAACTCCAAATTTGAGGCCAAAGGCCTCAAAGGAACGTTCGTCACACCGTAATCTACAGGATGAGATCTTCCTGAACATTCTATTACATTTTTGTTAGTTCGACGTTTCTCGATTCTACCCCACCTGTGCCGAGTTTGTAGAATCTGCAACTGTATGTGAAATTAAACTAATTACTTGATATTCTCCGCGATTGAATTACACGGGTGTACCTCCCTGCTCGGTAATAACGTCAAATAAGGATAGTTTGTATTGGCATGGATGTATTGATCAAATACAAGGAGGCATATAGAACAATTGACGAAGGATAACAGGATTTAAAGAAAAATATATATTACAGGCTTAATATGGAAATGAAAAAAATAGGAAAGAGGGTGGGGTTTAATATGCGAGAGTTCTCGCACGGGTACGCTGGGATTAATGAGTGATAGTATAAGTATTGTAAATGTAAATAAAATATTTGTATTGGTCTTTCTTCTAACAATATTTCCTTCTCTACAAATAATATGAAATTTATTTGAAATCATTTTTTGAAAATTTATTTTAAATCGCAGAAAATGTTCAGAGAATCAGGCATAATTGTTTTTGACCTGATTAAAGGGTTGAAACCTCCTTCACAAGGGAACAACAATTACTGTGTATTGTCGTCGGGAACAAGACCTCCAATGCCAATTCTCTGAAGAATGCAATCTAGTGTATTGGACTGATGTTGATGCATTACTGAGTGAGTTGGGGTACCATCATGATCCTAAGAAATGGAGGTTGTTTATAGATTCCTCAAACGTCAGTTGAAAAGCTATGCTTATTGATATTGGAAGTGAGAAACCAGCCATCCCTCTTGCCAGTAGGAAAGAGAGTATGACATCATTAAACTTTTGCTATCGAAGATACAATACCAAGAGTATTCGTGGAAATTTGAAAGTTATCTCACTTTTGTTAGGTCTCCAACAAAGATATACTAAATTTGCTGTTTTCTATGCACTTTGGATTGCAGAGATTGCCAAAATAATTTTCTGAAGAGGTTCTGGCGTCAACAACATACCTGGACCAAACAAATGTAACTTCGCAACCACTTATAAATCCTGCACACGTATATCTTCCTCCCTTACACATCAAACTCGGATTGATGAAACATTTTTTGATGGTGATGAATAAAAGTGGGCCAGGTTTTCGATACTTAAAAGACAAATTACCGAGGATCAGTGAGGCGAAAATAAAGGAGGGTATATTTGTAGGGCCACACATAAAGGAGCTTATAAAGGATTATGTCTTCGAGGCAAGTTTGGTGTTGAAAAGGTGGCTTCAAAAGGTCGAAACTGAATTCCTTGTTAACAGAAAATCTGAGAACTACGAAAAACTAGTGCCCGAACTTCACAATTATAAAGCTCTGGTATATAACATGTCCCTTAAAATACATTTTCTGGATTTACATTTATATTTTCCTTAAAATATTGGCGCTATGAGCGACGAACTTAAAATATGCTTGCAGACTATTTCTGGACACTAAAAACGGGAGGTTCGTCAAGCAAATAAAGCAAACAATCATTCAAAACAACGTTTTGATTGAGATTATTACGAATATTATTACTCGTATATGTAAGTAAAATAAATAAAACCAATCTCTTTACAACAGAATTAACTTTTTAATACCCTATTACAAGGAATTCTTGCCCGTTACAAATAAATACTCAACAAAATTGAAATCAGAGCACCAAATTCCATAAAAAACACACATTCTATTCCGTTTAACAGATAAAAAATTAAATTTTGTCGATCAGTGTAATCTAAAAACATTTTTTTCGTTGTAAATTTGTAGGATGCAGGAAAAGGTGTAATTCCCTACCCAGGAATAACATACAAGTTTTCATGTGGAGGGTTTCTAATAGGTTGTCATAAAACGTCATCTATCGTTAGCGTATTATATATTGAGAGGAGGATAATAATAATAATAATAATAATAATAATAATAATAATAATAACAATTATTATTATTATTATTATTATTATTATTATTATTATTATTATTATTATTATTATGTCGTCAGAAAGTTTTTAACTCTTGAATCAGGTATATGAAGAGCCAAAGAACTAGGAAGCTGTTCATTGTAGCAGCTCTATGTATTTGTAGACAAGCTGTGTCTTCCCTAGGAATGCTTCGACATTTCTTGCGAAGTTAAGGAGTAATGAAGTAAAATGATAATGATATACATTAATAATTTGAATGTTATTATATTGTTATTGATAATGTCTTATTATTTATAATGCTAATGATACTTGTCCCCTATTCCGCGGCGCGCTGTGCCGCCGCGGGCCGTCCGGCGCGGCTGGACGCGGCGCTGGGCGAGCTCGAGGCACACCTCCATTTCCGGCGCGCGCGCGCGCGCGCTGTGCGCAGGTCGTCAGCTACAAGCCGGCCCGCGGGCGACTTCCTGGGGGCCCCGGCCCCCACTTCCGCTTCAATCTGGGCGGCGGGGGGTCACCATCGTGTACAACGCCACGCGCGTCGACGACGGCCTGTGGCACCGCCTGCGCGCCGTCCGGTGAGTATGAGCCTGCGCACGCCTCTGGCGCTGGGGTTGGCGGAGGGCAGGGGGCGTGACCGCACCTGGAGAGGGATACCGTTTCAGAAGGGGGCGTAAACACCTCTCTTGCACTGCAGCGTCTTCTCTTAGGGTGCGGTAGAGTTGAGACGTGCGAAATATAGACACTAGTTGGATAGCTACGTCGAATGCAACCGCTGTCTGAAGGCGAATTCTAGCGACTGACTGCTCTAATCATAATTGTCTGTGGTTTCTTGAATCAATATCAGACGAATGCTGGAGCAGCGCCTTGACAGATGGGCGTGATCTTTCCTTCTTACACCTACGTGCACTTCCCTGCCACAGATGTCGGGAGACCAGTCGGGAGCTTAGAGCTTATCCCGGCTGCGGTAGTGCACCTTTGGGTGAGTTTGCTGGAGAGGGGAAACCCCAGCAAACGACGAGTACATTAGCGTCGGATCCCACTTTCCTGTTGGGGACAAACATTGCGACCTCCTGGGATATAATATGCAGTTACAACACTAGTGAACATGCAGTACGGTTCCCATTCACTCCCGCGAACATCATGAACGGCTCACACGAATCTCTTTGTCACACCCTCTTTGTAGTAGAAGTCATTCTTATGTGCGTGAGATTCATTGATTAACTAATTGATTAATGATTTCTACTAAGGTCTATAGTCGTAAGTAGTAGTAAGTGTATTGCATATTTTTATCCCGGGATATGTTTATGTCAGTGATATTCCCCCTCTGGCTGGCGACATCGAATGGTCCCCCGGCATGTGTAATAGTGTAGTAAATGTGTAAGTAGGGAGGATAGGACAAGGGAGAGAAAGGAAAGATCGCGTACAGTCTTTGCCTCGTTTGTTAGGGTACTGCTCCGGTATTCGCCAGGTGTTGATCGAAGCAATCACGGAAAACTACCAATCAGAGAATCCGGCCGATAGAACTCTCCTCCAGACAGCGAATAAATGCTGCTAAATTTAAACTGCTTCCTATTAAACTTCTTAAATATTTACCTGCTAAAAAATATTGTAACCAAAATGAATTCACAGGAATTTATGTTATCAAAAATCTAATTAAAATAGAATAGCTTGTTTGGGCATATTGTTGCATATTTCACCGTCGTTGGAAGATACTATTTCAACTGGTTTTCGGGCGTATTCATAATTATTTATATTTGAAAACAAATTAAATTGTATTTTACGACATAGAAACCCTCTGACGTTCCGCAAGTTTTGTGGACATCCGTGCTACATAAGAGAGCTACAAGATCACTTAATGAAGAAAACAAAAAAAGATTTTCAATCGTTGTTCTTGTAAGTTGAAAATTGAATTTAGGAATAAACATTAACATACGAATTTTGATTGCACTTTATTTGGAGGAAGAATATTTATTTATAATATAAAGAAATTTTCATATACTTAAACTCATATTTCTTTGTACATCAGCCATGTAAATGAGTTTTTCGTTGCAAGAAATCCTTCATAAAATGTCATTTTATGGCTTAGATTATGACGTACTCGCCGTTTATGGCACGAATAATTGCGTCATCGCAAACAGCGAATCACAGTAAGCGAATCGCGGCGGTGGCTGTAAACCGCACTACCCACTACCGTTTTTCGCACAAAACTTTAACATCCATGTTGTCCAGGATTGTAAAAGGGGATTTTAAGTCTGAAACAGGAGAATAGGATTATTGGGTTTCTTGGGGTGGGTAAAGTTTGGGTTTGGGGACGGAGAGGTGGGAATGATTACGTGTGTTTTGTTGGGGACTGGATGGAGTTTCATCTTAGGATTTAGTTTTCTCTCAAGAGTCAGGCTTGTGTTACATAGGGACGTAAAGGATCATAGTCAGGATGGTTCTTATGACGGTTGTTGCATTTTGGAACGAAGATGGGAGTTTTGGAGTGCAGATTGGTTTGGTTTTCTCGTGTTTCCGGGCGCGTCAACTGCTTTCGTCATTAGTCCCGTTAGTGTAGTGCATGTTTGTTTCTCTGGATGGTCTTCCCCAGCTGGATGGCGAGATCCGGCGCCGAACTACAGTCGGCTAGTGGAGTTTCCCCCTAACTCTCCCACCAGCGGGGCACTGTCCCAGCCGGAACACGCGCTAAGCTCCCGACCGGTCTTCCGGAATATGTGGTAGTGTGGTGCATGTTAGTTTAAGTGTGTGTGTAAGGGGAGAGGATAGGACAGGGAAGAGGAAGGACAGATCGCGGGCGGTCCGTGGCCCGTTTGGTAGGGTACTGCTCCGGCATTCGCCTGGTGTTGATCGGAGAAAACACGGAAAACTACCGATCAGAGCAGCCGGCCGCTAGAATTCTCCTCCAAGCAGTGACTGAATTCGACCTACCTGAAAAGCTAGTGTCGAAAATCCTACCGCCGTCAGGACTCGAACCTAGGACTTCCCGGTCAGAGGCGCTGCAGTGACATCAGTACACTGAGCTACCGCTCCCCGTTTGGAGTGCAGAAGTGGGCAGGATTCAGAGGGGTAACATTCCGTGCAGTGGGTGAATTCGGTGAGTCGTTGGCAGTATGTCGTTTTATAATATCGTTTATGGCAGTTTCGGCATTGAGGCACATGGTTAGTTGTCTTGTATTCTACCATGTATATCTTGCAGAAGTCAATGTAAAATAATTTACCTTTTGTCGTGGTGATGTCTTTCCGTGGTATTTCAATCATGTAGATTCCTAGAGGGTGTAATTGGTGGTCTTCAAGAGGTCTTTCGTCAGTTCATTAGCGCTGAACAGGTAGGCGATTTCACGATTTTAAATAGTCCAATTTTAGTTTTGTGGACCGCGGATTTTTAGGTTTTAAAATATGCGTTTTAGGTGCCTAAACTAGGCTTTTAAATGGCAGAAATAAAACTGGCAACTTACAAAAAATATATTTTACCACACATACACACACACACACACATACACATACACATACACATATACACACACAGATATATATATATATATATATATATATATATATATATATATATATATATATATATATATATATATATATATATAACTAAAACCAATTTGAAACTTCTGAAATTGTGCTATGTATTGTTTCTTTTTTGCAAAGGACATTCGTGCCATCGGCCAACGGTTCTTCGATTTTTAATAGATGAGGGCATATCGTTTACGTACAAAATAAAGAGGATAGGACCTAAGATCAAACCTTGTGGAACCCCATGAACAATAGGCAAAGAATTGGAAATATAAGTAAATAATGTCCTATCGTGCCAGTACGGTATTTCTACTCTTTGAGATCGATGTTTAAGGTACGAGGTTTTTCAAATCTAAGACGATACCTTGAATTCCATAAGAAGGTAATTTTGAGAGCAAGATGTTTTAGTTAATAACGTCAAAAGCTTTCGAAAGATCTAAAAGTATCTCAATAGGTTCTTGGTCCATTGATGAAGCAACATCTTTAAGGAAAGAAAAAATGGAAGTTTCCGTAGATTTTGATTTTCTAAAATCGTGTTGTGAGTCTGAAAACGCTTCTTTTTTCGGAGAAAACTTTCCATTCGCGTATAGAAAATCCTCTCTAATATTTTTGGGAAAACTGATAAAAGAGAGATTGGCCGGTAATTTTGAATTTCATTTTTCTTCCTTTTTTTAAAAAAGTGGCTTAATTTTTGCTGTTTTGAAAATATCTGGAAATATTGCTGTGCACAAGGAAGCATTGAAAATGTGAGTTAATGGGTGTATAATGGCAGGTGCACACGTTTTTAATAAATAATCCGGAAATTTATCTAAACCAGAGGAATATTTACTTTTTAGTTTGCTGACTATTCTGAATATTTTGTTGGAAGAAGTTTCGGAAATAAATATCGTGCCGAACTTGTTTTGAGAAGCATATGATGTTAAATTTTGTGGTTTTAGTCCCTTCGTGAGATCAACCGCAATTCTAGAAAAGTGTTGGTTGAAGAGATTCAAAATATCCTCATTATTTTTCATTATTTTTGCCTGAACGATTATTTTCCTTAAAATTCTTTTATATTCTCGTAAGTCGACATGGAAAAGGAGAGCGTACGTTTGTTTTTACACAATGTTCTAATACCTTTTTGTGATCCAAGAATTACTTTTTCGTGAAATGTTTAATTTTCTCTTTTTAGTAGGAAAGTACGCGTTAAAGTGAAGTGAATGCTTTGAGAAAAATAAATTATATTTTTCATTTGTGTCAATAGCGTTATAAACTGCTTCCCATGATTCCTTCAGCTAGTAGTTCGTAAATAATTTTGTAAACTTTAGTAAATGCTCTGCACATGCGTGTTTTATGTATTGTGTCAGTATTCATGTTTTAGTAATTATAAGAATTTGTGCTTCGTGGTCATGTAACCTAGATTATTCGTTATTATTTCATATCTAGTTGTGGTATTGTTAATTAAAATTTGGTCTATTTCTGTTTGTGATTTAAAAGTATTCGGTGTAGGTACGTTCACTGTAATATCTAAATTAAAAGAATTAATTAAATTGAGAAACTGCTCTTTTTCGTGGGATTTGATCAGAAAATCAATATTGAAATCTCCACATACAACAATGGATTTAAAAGAGATTACTAATTTTTTCAGTGATCTCGAGATTTTCTCAGAAATTGAAATAATTTAAAGCTGGCTTTGTTGGAGGTCTGTAGATGCAAAGTAAGATAATTTTGAGCGTATTGGGTTGATTTTCCAGGTTCAAATGTGAGGCAAAAGTAGTGACCGATTTATTTGGTCGGCAGACAAGACATTTTCTGGAATATTTAATACATCATGATTTTTTTTACTAGAGGTATTTCCCTTTCATTGCTTTGTATTATTAAAACCAAAAATGTGTTTCGTTGAATTGAAGTGAATCGAAAAATTGTGTGCGTTTTTAATCAAGAAATTACCCGTAATACAATCAGTTTCAACCGCAACCAATTTAACTAAGTCTCAGAAAGTTAATTAATTTTATTGCACTTCGGCTCCTTTGTGACCCTCACCAGTTTTCAAGCTGGAGACTTCATGGCTTAAATAAATCCATCGTTTTTATAAACTGTCTACACTCGCAGAAGATCTGCATTTGGTCACGTCCGATGTAGCTAGTGACATCTTATTGTCGACTTAGCATTCAGGGAAATATTCAGATCCCTTGCGCGCAGCAGTGATCATTATTTCCACAATATTGTACGTAGTAGTTATATCCAGGACGACCACGAACCCGACCTGACGTGCCCGTCATAATATTTCTTACGTTCAAACAATTTCATAAATGCTATGATAGTAAATATTACTAATATTAACTATAATTTTGCTATATTCTAAATGCTCACTCGACAAGAATTGCTGGATGGAATTTGTGTCTAGTGTCATCTCATAACAATCATTATTAGTATCTTTACTTTCTCATCTACTACGTACTTACGTAATAAAGAGAAAGTTTCGCAATGCTGCAGCAGAAAATGGCCATTTGCAATAAAAGAAACTCGTATTTTGGAACCCCGATGACGTAAAAGAGGGTATATACTCGTATTGCTTTACATTACATCCTCTAGCAACTTGCGTAGTCAGTATTCACTTTTTGTGGAGTCTAGGCAGTCTAATAATAATAATAAATAAATGTATTTATAATAAAATTAATAATTAAGGACTTATCAGAAATGTTAAAATATTATGTTCCTCTTTTAGACAAAGAAAATGTTATTTACCATGTTCTCTTCCTAGACTTTTCGTTGCGGTATATTGGCCAAATCATAATGCGCCTTCAACAGAGGATGAAAGAACATGAAACGAACATTAAAACTTGCACTGAAAAATCAAATTTTATTACCCACCACAGGCTTAATAACTCGCATAATTTTGATTTCAAAGACCTTAGAAACTGAATCAAGGAAATACCCCTATTTGATTTCTGAGACCTTAAGTATTCATTCAATCCATTATCCATTCATCACATTCGTTAGACTGTCAATAGTAATGTTGAATCCAATATTTTCATTATCGCCTGCATTAATATTTTGGCCAAAATTAATTTACATTTCAGTGATTAATTCAATGGGTTTTTGTTGTATGTCGTTTTCTTTAAGTTTTTGTTTATTACTTGCTCTTTTTCATCACTTCCCGCTTCGTTCACACCCCCTCCCTACTAGACACCTCGCTATCACTTTTTATCATTTGGCTTTCTGATTTCGATGTTGTTAGTCGATTTAGATCTTTTAAGTCTCTTCCATCCGCTTTATTTTATTATGTCTTACTAGTTTAATCTTTTCTGAGAGTGATTTTAATGTTTTTTTTTATTTGTCTCGGGTAGGACTTGTGCCTCTTCCTTATAGACTAGTTTAATGTGGCGTCACCGACGCTGTAAATTTTTTTAAAAGTATTTTCATGTGTTGAAAATTTCTTTCGTGCGTAGCTTTGTTCAAATATGTTCTTACAGTATTGGACTTACCAATGAATCATAGTAGCTGTTAATGGTATACTTCCGTTCAAAAATTCCTAACACGCAATGGCCTTGTATATTACCTGCATACGGGATATGAACTCGTAATAATTCAATTTCAAAATTATAATGGCCGTAAAAATACTTGCAGATACGAATAAAGCGAGTAGTAAGAATTTAGCACTTCTATACTTTTACGTTTTGTTTTCTGATATAAAAATAATTGATCACCTGTAAGCTGTTCTTCTGCGTTATTTTCTATTTCTATTATAAGATCATTCTCAATTAGTTTGGAAAATTCTGACGCAAAAGCTTCTACAAACTACTCCATTGGATTCCCGTGAGTTGCTTAACACATCCATATTTTGTCCACTAATTTTTTAAGATTTTAACACTCCACAAACTCGGTCTGATTTGTGTTCTGAAGGCGAATGTAAGTATTAAAAGGTTACTATTTTGTATGTTTATGCGAATAAGCTGAGTAAGTTTTAAGTCACATTAAATTGAAAATCGATCTTTCCATTCTTAAGAAATGTATTTTCTCTAGTATTATACTTACATTTCTGGTTCGTCTTATTAACTTAATATTCTTCAAATGCAATGTTGAAAGGCAATTTGAAAATTTATTTAAAAAAATACTCATGAAATACTTGGAACCTTACAAATTCTGCCTAGCTATTTTTATGTCATATGGCTGGTTTTTAAATAATCAGGGAAGAAGATTATGGTGTCGTAAACTCAAAATCACCACGGGATACTGGGGTTTAATCAACGCCACCTACATAGATCTGTTTAGGTGGTATAGGTTTAATTCTCCATTCACCCACTAAGATCACAGCGGTAAAACACGCAAAAGCACATTTTGAGAAATTTCTTTGAATCTTCTGGACAGATCCGAAAACAAATTATCAGTTCCCCATCAGGAGACTGAGACGCGAGACTGAGATGACACCTCCATGTTTTGATTGGTGCTCAGTATATGGTCTAACCGTGAGTGACGGAATCGCAGATACGAACATATGAGCATCTGCACACTTGGAGTTACTCAAATACTGTATAAGGATTTTAAAACAAATCCCATTAGAGATTTTGTTTCCACCACAGTTCTTGTATTTTCTGTGATTGTATTTTAAAATTTCTATTCTACTTCTATTTTAATTCTTGTTTCCTTTGTAATGTTATTCTAAACTTTATACTTTACGATGAAAGAAACTTATGTAACTGTTTTATAGAACACCTGAAGATGCGACCAATTGGGTCGCGAAATATTGTGTTCAATACAAGATGCAAGTGAAACATAACTAATTTAATTATGAATTGTTTGATTGTCTCTAATACTAGATAATACCACTTTTTCCTAAATGAAATATGCTCTATATAATATGCGAAATATATATATATATATATATATATATATATATATATATAGAGAGAGAGAGAGATGACGTAATAAACAATTTTTTTTGAAAATATGATTAGTTTTCGCGTAAATTTACTTGAAGTTTTAAATTAAATTTTTACAATTTTTAAAATAATATTTTCTCAAAAACCGCTTTAATTTTAAAAATGTCGCAGGTCTTATCATTAGTTAGTTAAAGCCTTATTTTACCTGGCGAGACTCAGTCCATCAGGCCCGCTTTTCCGTCTAACCACGCAAATTTCGCTACACTCCTTTCTCCAACTAGCGTAGAAAGGAGGTATTATCTTGGGCGACGAAACAGGTGGATTTCAATTTTGATCAGAGGCTTCTCTTAGGCTTTAGGAACTTTTACATGCAGTAAATCTACTACACGGGACAGCCAGCTTTACGCCCCCTCCGAAGGAAGGCGTACGAAGGATTTTTTCGCCCTTAAAAATCCAGGGCTTCGATCGAGTTTGAACCCGCAAACTCGGGTACAAACTCGGGTACACTAACCGTTATACCACCGAATTCTCATTGAACTCTAAGTTTTCGAAAAGTGCAAAAGTTCCATTTTTTGACTTCTTACTATAATTACAATATTGAAGATAGTTTTAAAAAATGAAATTCGTTCTTAAAACTAGATCTGAAAATAATGTCAATGAAAGATCTGAAGTTTTGTAAATTGTAAATGTAGATGTTCAACATTATTTTTAAAGCTTCGGGAAGGTTGAGTTTGTCTGTGAGGTTGGTAGTGTTGGGGTAACAATAAAGACATACAAACGCTGAGAACCTGAGTTTGTAATCCCAACGTGAATTTTTATTAATGGTTGGAAACACTTTTGCAGGTTGAAGAAGTATTATAATATTCCAGTGAGCGTAACGTATAATGCTAGAAACTATGTGCTGTTGTAGTACCACGAGTTTGCAGTTTGGGTGTATTAAAGGAAAGGAATTCTTCTTTACAACAGAAATGGGTATAGTTCAAATCCAGTTATTCTCACCAATAGAGCTGAAATATAATATCTCGTTTGTATCAACCCGAATGAGGATGGAAGGTCTTTGCCTCTCGCGAAAAATCGTCGCCAAATGGCATAATGTAATTTTCGTAGCTAATGCTTCATGTGAGACATGATACACAATATTCCCCTTGGAATACAGTCAGCGAATAGCAGAATATTTACTTCAAGTACATTCAGGCCAATATTAATATACAAGGGCATTTACTCAATGTGCATCCATACCTATATCACCACATCATACACACACAAATGCATGTCTATCCTGGATGCATTGTTTATTTTTTATAATAATTTAGAGGAGAAGGAATATTTTTATCTTTGAACATTCACATTTGAGAAGTTCATGTAATGTGTTTACATTTTTTAGAATTAAATGGTTGTAAAAAATATAACTAAAAATAAACGCAAAAAAGTGTGTGTTGTTAAACAGAAAGCAAGAATTGCGTAAAGCAACTCGACTACGAGTATCTTGCAAGAATTGAATTATACGGTCCATTTGCAGTTATCTGAGTTGGGGTAACTATATTGTTCACAAGCAAAGTTTATCTTCGGCAAGAAGCGAGTATCCACCGTAGAGGCTAGGTAGTATGCGACCATAATAATAGTGATAAAAATGAAAGTAATGAAAAGTATTCTACCCTACCGAGCTCACTTGCTGCACGATGCAGCCTCCCTCCCTTTGTGGCTTTTTATTAGATAGATTAACCTTTGTTCGCGGTACACAATGTTCCCTCATGTTATCCATGCCGTGGGGATTTTGAATGGTAAACATTGTTTCAAGCTTCCCACGAAAACTAATCCCGCTATTGGCAAAATGTTTCTGTGACGTCATAGATTCGATCTCTTCGCGAAAATAATAAAACACATTAGGAAGGATCGAGCTTTGCATAATGGGAACTGACAGAATGTCATTTGTCTAGTGGACCGTCATGGCAATGCAGTTTCTGAATCCAGTCAAAACCTTTATAATGAAGCTACTCTCAAAATGGAGTCATGAAGCACTTGTATCTTATATTTCTTCTCATACTATGATATTAAATGGCATATGATTAAAATATTCGAAGCGCCAGATGCACGAATTTTCTACCTTATATATACATAACAGAACATAACAGCAGTTAACACTTCGTCGAAATTTACGGGTATACCTGACAGCCCTGTGACTGTCCCACTGAGATTTTCATTCCCTATCATATTCAGGGCAGGTTATAAAGTTACATACATATTATATCTGTCATTGAACATATTGTACCGTTTAATATATTTCTTTGGTTGTGATTGCTGTAATGCAATATACGTGTTCACAGGCATGACATAATTTACCTCTATTATCACATGCCTTCAACCCTGTTCGATGGTCACTCCCTAAAACAAACTCAGAGTCAAAAGGCGAGCTTAATATTGGCTTACCAGCTTGTAAGGGCGAAAATTTTCTTCCGCCGTAGTAACATTACAGACTCCGGTTCTTTAGCTACAATCAAATATAAATCAAATGTTAATGAAGTTTGCGATATGATAAGAAAATGGTACCATCACGAACAACATAACAAAATAGAACACATTTTTATCATCAAGAACGAAATTAATTTTATCTATCACTCCGTATTCTATTAAAATGTCTACTAAAATTCATTTGTTCAATATGCCCAAAGTACAAACGTAGTTTTCATTTGAATAGAGTCGGTGTTTAATAATGCTGCTCACGTAAAAGCTTCCAATCGTAATCACGTAATCGCTTCTAAAACTATTGATAATAATGAGAATAATAGTTATCTATCTCACAACACTGACTCAAGCTTTTATACCAAATAACTCTGCGTATAACGCTCGTCGTTGGGAGTCTTGTCCTTGTGACCTGTCCACTACAATTTTGTTGTTTATAACTAAAATAAAGGGAGGCGTACGGTCATTCTCCGTAAACCTTGCTTTTGTGGTTAGGTCACGCACAACAAAAAATTGAGTTGTTCTCATCTTTCAAATTCTATCACTTTTTATTAATGGAAGATAAAATAAATAACTCGTTTCAAAATAAATTTTATTCTCACAACTTATAATTGTATTGCTATAAGACTAAGCGGGACACTGTAAACATAAGTATTATAAGTCTTCTGACCAACAATATAGGTTTTGTGGTACTCTTTTTGCTTTATCTCGGAAACGGTACATCGAAGCGAAAATTTACTAATTTTGAAAACGAACGCTGACAAAGTGTTTTTTTACCTTATCACTGTTTTATTGGTGCCTTCGACGTATTCAAACGCTTCTAATACTATTGAGGATTTTGCTAGAAAAAATTGAAAAATGATGTATTGCCTAACCTTTTTCTACAAACTGTGACCACTAAGACCTCGTCAATTGTTTTGCAGCAATATCTTTTGAATATATCATGTAGAGAACTAAGTTTTCTTTCAAATGAGTCATTATTTGTTATTTTACATTCAAATAATCAAATGTTTAGATAATTCAAACTTTTTGAGAAATTTCACATTCGTTTTTTGCGTGTTCTGACTACAAAGCAATGTTTCACACATCACAGAACACCCTTTCTTCTTATCTTCAACAAAATACAAAAATACAGGACAAAGTATAGTTGAAATTACATTGACCTGTGTATTACGTCGATCTGTTAAGATGGGAAAGTCACTTGAGCTTCTAGAGTTAGATTAGTCGATTAATTACTGTTTTAATAATTTATTCTCACCCTCTAGAATAACAATGCTCATTTCACTGTCAACTTTCCTATTTCTTCCTCGCGCTATCGGCTTTTATAAACTACCCATTTAAAATATTATGTCTGACCTACTTTATTATATTTGCACATTTTATTTGACGTAGTCACGACGTAAAATTTTGCTTTGATGATATGATTTATTCAATTTTTTATTAAATTTTTGATACATTTATAATCTATGAATATATAAAAATGTCATATTTTACAATAAAATTGTTTAAGATTTTGTTTGATGTAGAGAATAGCCACATTTATTTGATGTAGTAATGTGAAGCAGACCACATCAGTGCATAATCATTTTGAATCGCATCTGAGAACATGACGAGAAATATCTGTGACAAAATGTACTTTCGCAGATATTCCTGCCCCTCCCAGAAGCTAACTTTACGTGCCCTCAAAAATTAATGAATCGTATTATGGAGTTTTTATTTCCGGAAATCTGCCACATCTGCATTCTATCGCATGAGCCCTTGAACGCTTCACTTTTTCATAAGTGAAAGAAGCGCAGTATAAAAGAGGTTCCCCTTTACACAGTCCGCTTCGACGTCACTGCGCAAGAAGGCCAAAATTATTTAAAGGCGGCTTCTTTGTGCATTCAACTGGCTCTGCCTGCAACCGCATCGAGTGAGCGCCGGCCGGAAAGCCCTCCGGCGCGTCGCCAGGCGCCGGCGCTGACAGCTCTCCGCGAGACCCGGCTTGGCACTGCGCCTCTCGGTTATGCAACCCGCCTCGCGGCTGCGTTCATTTGTGCTTAACGCTTTCGCCGATGCCCCAACACTGCGCTATTCTCATGAATTACGCATAGTACCATCGCCTGAATAGACTATCTTGACCCGGCGATGTAAAATTATCCGTATGGCATTGCACGCAGCTACAGAGGAACGAGAGTGCAAGAAAAACTGTATCTGCTGTAGTTCTTCCAAAAATTAATTGCTTGAAATGTAATGACTGCTAAAATATTGTCATTGCATACTGCAGTTTTTTTAAACTTTGTGTTTTGAAAGTAGCGGTAGAAAATTAAAAACACTGTTGGAGGAATCCGAATACATTTTACTCAAAAACATTCATAGACTCAAAATGCTTACGGACTATTTTCTGTGTTTTAGCTAAAAAGCCTGAAAAATTTATTTGCGTGTCCTGACCACAAAAACAACGTTTTGGGGGTATGAACTCGGGGTGTGTGACCACACGTTTTCATTTACTTTGCGATGAAGCCGAGAAATACTGGGCTAGTTCGAAGGACAGAGAAAAGTTGGAATGCAGTCGACTATGTGATATTCATTTCATTTTAGATAAACTAAAAGTTTTAATACAAAGGTAGATGCAAATAAATTACAATCGGTGACCACTGACAAAAAATTCCAATGTATGTGACTTTGTAAAGCGATTCATATTTGGATGCCAAAATACCTACAAAACTGTCTACAATTCTCGTAACATTCACAAGCATCGGTACCAGCCCAATTATTCACACCCTTGACAGAATATTGAGAGATGGGATAATAGTCTCGCTCGAGATACTCGATACTGACGTCATAAATCTCGGGAATCTTGTGAATGCTCGGAAAAACATCCGTGCTACGCTCTGTCCGTTACACGAATTATCAGCGTTGAATCTTCGAGGCAAAGGAATACTCACCAAGAGATGCTACGGATTCGGAAACAAAGGTTTAGGCAGGAATTTGTGCAATTCTATACCGTTTAAATATCAATATTCCAAAATACTAGCAAGTAATATCCAGCTGTTTTCATGAAAACTTCCTGGATAGTTTTAATGTTTTTCAAGCGCGCCTCTTATAGACAAATACTACTAATATCATGACTACCGCATACGTATCACACAGCGCAGCTCCGTGTTAAATGCCCTATATCATATTGGTCAATGACTGGCGTGGCGACAAAGGAGCTCTACGCTGCGTTACCATTCGTAATAAAACATCTTTCTGCTAAAACTGACAAGAAAGTGAATGTTTTGTATATATTTTAATTTATTTATGCATATAACTAAAGCAACATGTGAAGTTGAAGTTTTGAAAAATTTTTAAGGAAAGAAATGATTTAAATCTAATGAATGGTGTCCATTGAAAGGGAATAGTGGAATCATTGGAAACAACACGAATTTCTTTACTTTTCATAAAAATATCTAGAAATGTAATTAATCTTAGTAGTAAATAAGGGGTTTAGAATGTACTAACATTTCTGTTGTGCCTCTGAACATCTTCCTTTCTTTCCTTTCTAAGAGTTTTGGACAATCAAAAAATATAACTCAGAGGCCTTTCCTTCATTATTTCTGCATTTAATTTCAGAACAATACGCTGCTTTCGACACACCCACTGTTACTCGTATGTGTGAACTAAAAAAGAATAATTGATGCATATCAAATATGTCCCGATACATGTCAAGTTTATGGTTAAAACGTTGGTTCTACGTAATTTTATCTGTTATTTTATGACTTGCCCTTAAAATCCTAAGAACATCAAACCACAAGGTCAAGGAACAACAAGAATTATTTTTTAATTTTTTTTAAGCAGCTCGTAATAAACGCAATTTCACAAACAAATTCGTATACTTTAGAGCAACTACCCGTAGGTTTACATTCTCTGCACCAGGATTGCTAGCTGTTTGAGCGCGCATTCTTAACTAACCAAATAACGGACTGAGCTGCGCTGTATGACACTTATACGTGTCCTGATTCCACCTCTGGTAATGTGTTTCAATCTCTTAGATTACTTGCTTCATTTTTTCTTTTTTCATTATTACTAGATGGAGCATACATTTTTATTTCATTTATTTCAAAACTAAAGTAAATGGTAAATTTCTCATACACTTTTTACGGTTTTTGTAATTGCGTTTGCCGAAAATAAATTTATTTTATTCAGAAGATAAAAGACGCTTCTTAATTATTAATAAATATGGATGCGAAGGTATTTCTTTATCGTCAGTGGGTGACACATTTTAACTACTCTTACGGGTGCCCTGGGTGGCACTTTAGGAAGCAATTTAATGACGTAACCTTCTCGTGTTTAGAAGCGAACACGGCAGTTTCGTGTGCGCTCCTGGCGGAAGAGCAGAAAACTATTTAATCAGACATAACCTAACATGATTATTTTGCATTTTTCTAAAACAAAGGGAAAAAAATAAACGTTAATAAAGTCAATATTGTTTACTACTAGATACATTTTGATTTATTCCAGAATCATAACTAGGCTTTGAGTAATTGAAGTTCAAAATTGTAACTAGAAGTTTGCCGGGACTAAGCAATAATGCATTTGTTTACAGCTGCCCGCAGCAACGATGGTTGTAACAACAATGATCGTGGCAAACATGGCAGGGCAGGGCAGGGGGGGACGGGCGATGCAGCTCGTGGACGGGCAGGGCGGAGTGAGGAGAGTGGAGCTGGGTGAATGGGCGGGGCAGGGTGCGATCGGGAGGAACTGGGCAGACGTGGCAAGTTAGGGATGCACGGCGAGGGTACACTATCGATATAATGAATTATTTTGCTTGTGTAATAGACGAGTGGGATAAATAAAGACCCGGACAACGACAATTTTACAATATGCAATGCTAATTAGGTAAGAAATGTATACATATATACATACTGGAAAAGAAAAAAATGTTAGTACCGAAAAATTAATTCATATAAGTAAACAACATCACGTAGTTACTATAGAAAATTGAAATTATTGAAAACGTAATTTTCAACAATACTATTTATTTCAATAAACTTATTGAAATAAATAGTATTGTTGACAATGGCAACCCTTTCAATCATTTCAATTATGTAAATGTCCACTATAACTCACCACTAAACCAATATACTTTAGAAAAGTTAGGAGAAACTTTTGCTTTTAAAATAAATAAAATTACTTATATACAGTTAACAACAACGGAAAAATTGTGAAAGCTCGTGAATTGAAATGAAAGACCGGCTCATGAAGCAAGCTCATAATGCACTACACCAGCGACCCAGACGAGAGAGTATTGTTGTTTATCTATTGAATTCGCCTTGGTCGACAATTCAGAATAGTTTCACAAATTAATATATTTTTAAATAACAGTGAGCCCTTTGGGTGGCTCATGACCAGCATACTAGCTTTCTATGAGGCGGTTCCGGAATCGGTCCCCTGACCCAAGGCTGGGAACACCGCTAGCTGGAAAAGTCGGATAAATCTGACCCCAACATACATACATAAACATACACACAAACATACACACATACATACACACATACATACACACATACATACACACATATATACACACACATACATACACACATACATACATACATACATACATACATACATACATACATACATACATACATACATACATACATACATACATACATACATTTATTTTACGTCAAAAAACAGTTAAAAACTGCGTATGACGTGCTATGGGGAAAGTGAATTGTGTACACATTTTCAAAATTCTGTGATCCCTACACTAAGTCATATACTACTTAAATTTTGAATTTTGAAAGGGAGAAAAAAACAAAAACAAACTCCCATGTAATAAAATCTATTTTCAAGGCTGGGTCAAGCTCCCGACCGGTCTCCCGGTATGTAAGTGTAAGTGTAAGTAAGTGTGTAAGGTCCGGCATGTAAGTGTACGTAAGGGTGACGATAGGACAAGGAAGGGGAAGGAAAGATCGCACGCTCTCCGTGATCCGTTTGTAAGGGTACTGCTCCGGCATTCGCCTGGTATTAATCGGAGGAGCCATGGAAAACTACCGATCAGACCAGCCGGCCGTTAGAAGTCTCCTCCAGACAGCGGCAGAACTTGACCTAGCTATCTAGCTAGTGTCGAAAATCCTGCTGCCGTCAGGACCCTAACCGAGAACCTCCCTGTCAGGCCCTGCAGTGACATCATTTGATGCCTTGGGCCACCTCTTCCTGTGATTTTGTGGTGGACAAAGCGGGTTCACGGGAGGTTTCATCAAGGTTGTTCCGTCTCCCCTGCCATTGCGCCACTATTTATAGATCTTCACAATCGCCTGACCAAATTCATTCATCATGCATTCCATGAATGTTTATTTTATTTATTTATTTATTTTACGTCAAAAAAAACAGTTAAAAATGCGTATGACGTGCTATGGGGAAAAGTGAATTGTGTGCACATTTTCAAACTTCTGTGATCCCTACACTAAGTCATATACTACTTAAATTTTGAATTTTGAAAGGAGAAAAAAAAAACTCCCATGTAGTAAAATCTATTTTCAAAAATAAATACAATTAAATTTTGAATTTTGAAAGGGAGAAAAAAAAACAAAAAAACTCCCATGTAATAAAATCTATTTTCAAGGATAAATAAGCAATAAATTTGGAATTTTGAAAGGGAGAAAAAAACAATCAAAAAACTCCCATGTAATAAACTCTATTTTTAAGGATAAATAAGCAATAAATTTTGGCTCTTATTACTTCCTGCCGCGACAACTTGGAAACGATAATTTGAATAATTGTATTTCCCACTGAATTCTAGAAGACGTGCACAGAAAATGAAGTTACATTTATGTCCAGAAGCAAAACAAGGGGCCATCTCAGCATTTGCTCAATGAATCAGGAAACTGGACGAAAAACCTGATCGAGATGGGGGTCATTGACCCGGAAGCAATAGTTGTTACAGGTTGTTTATACTCATTTATACAGTCCAAATGGTAAATAATGCATTATGTATCATTGTTAAAATTAATGTTACTTTTCTTGTGATGCTCAGTATAGTCTCTAATTGTATAGAAATAGTTATGCAGAAACGATTTCACTTGGGATTTAAACTTTTCTATTGAATTTAATCGTTTAATGTCATCTGGCAAAGTGTTGTAAAAAATGTACATGTATTGTATGTGAATTTTTTTTAATACTTTCCAAAGTTTCTTTATTCATTAATGAGCTGTTGATACTGTCACCTGATGAATATGATTTCTACGTCGAGTGTTATAGTAATAGACTTCGGCATTTTCTGAAAATATATTCCCGCCCTTGAGCAAGTCATTTTTACAAAACCACTGATTCGTAAATAAGAAGACACGGTAATGGTAGAATTCCTAGATTAATGAAGAGAGGCTTACATGAATCACGTGGGTGGGATTTGGTTATTATTCGTACAATTCGTTTTTGTAATCTAAAAGTCTGGGAGCTATAAGATGTATTTCCCCAGAATATTATGCCATATCTCAGGCGGGAATGAACATTCGCGAAGTATACACAACGAGCAGTATGACGGCTGACTGAATTTGCAAGAATTCTGAACGCGTAGCATAATAAACTTAATTTTGTGTTCAATTCATTTAAATGGACGTTCCATTTAAGGTTTGACTGAATTGAGAGACCTAAAAATGTTGTTGCCTTAACATCAGTCAATGGTACACTGTTCATTTTCAATGACCGCAGACTTAGGTACTGGTATAATAATGAATAAAAAATACTCATTCCATGTATCCCGACTTGTATGACATCATTACACTCCTGAATTACGTACATCGATACTCCTGACAATTCACGTCCAATCAAGGGAAAAGGTCAGCAAAAATGAAATATGAGTTCTCTATGAAGCAGCATAGCAGTCTGTATAGTTAGTTACCAGGAACGCGCCAACGGATTGATGGCATCTGACCCTTCTTCAAACGCCGATTCACAATTACAATTTTTTCTAAATTAAAAATAAAAATTAATTAATAATTTAATTATTTAGCCGATCCGGATAGCCGAGATTGCTAAGGCAGTCCTGGGAGTCCGTGGAGTCCTCGGACGCAAGGATCGTAGGTTCGAGTCCCGTCTCGGGCATAGTTGTATGTGTTTGTATCTGTATGTTAGTGATTGTCCTTTCACCTCATCGTATCATACTTCATCCCCCCAGAGCTAACAACCCTGGAGTGTAAAAATGGATTCGGTGTAAAAGTTCTGATCCCCTCCAAAAGGCCACGTGCACTTGCCCTTGGGAGAATATGACGGTGCGTCAGTGGGTACAAGTGGCGCGTTCGCTTGGTCCTAGGATGGACAATTCGCGACGAAAACAATTATTTATAACTTTTGCTGATACTATTTGTGTTAGATGTTCCGAATTCATTTGCTTATCTTATTGTAAAAAACTATTACAAAATATATTCTAAAATTTATTTTTTTTATTTCATGGTGGTTCACTAAAGACATCAAGCTCGAATTATATTTTAAACTAGTCAAAGGAAAACTGAAATATTTTTTACAATTCTATTCGTTTAAATGTTTAAAGTAAACTGACCTACAGTGCCAAAAATGATGCAATCGAGCATGTGGAAATTGGGGTTCTGCAATAGCGAAAATTCAGCTCTCGAGTATGTGGAATCTAGGGATCTACAGTACCAAATAAGTGGCAGGTTTTGAAATGGCGCGCGTGAATATTCAATGGCAGATCGTAGCAGATATTTGACATAGCAGACGGAAATTTATGTTGACTGTTCCTTGCTCGTCGAATGACATCAGCAGTGTCATAAGCAATGACGCACTGAGTATGAGAATTGAGGCATGAGGAATTCCAGATTAATATAATTTAAATATTCACATTTTTCGAAACTGTTTCATTGTTATCTTCTTTCATTTTTTTTCTTTCTTTTCTAACTTTTTCTTTCTTTTTTTTCTTTCGTTCTTTCTTTCTCTTTCTTTCTTTCTTTTTCTTTCCTTTTCTTTCCTTTTCTTTCCTTTTCTTTCCTTTTCTTTGTTTCTTTCTTTCTTTGTTCCTGGGTGTCTAGCCAAACCATAAGACCCCTTTCACTTGGCCGGAGATTGTGTAATACTGCTACAGTTTATGCCAATAACGGACATTAGTAATATAGTTACCTTTGTTTTCTACTTTTTCGTTCTTTTTATTTTAAAGAATTTTTTTAACTTCCTGAAATTAACAAAAATTTAACACAAGATAGCGACAATGTATTTTCAGTAGTAATGGAAAGCCTTCGATATCTGAATTGCATACTTTATAAATAACTTCAAGTTATTAAAATTTATTTTTTATTTGTCAATAAGAATGTTCATAAGAATGTTCATAAGAATGTTCATAAGAATGTGCATAAGAATGTGCATAAGAACGTGCATAAGAAAACATCACGTGGACTGAACACTACACTTACACGCTCTCAAAAAACATGTTTGTGCCATTGTTAGTTACCGTTATGAAAGCCCGTCTTTCCTCAATTTCACTGTGCCTTCAACTTTTGCAGCGAGGCTCGAAAAAGCCCGTTCTTAAAACTCGTCTTCTTTCATTGTCTTTCCTTTTTTTATAATCACACCCTGGAGCATATTTTTTTTTGTTTCTCTTTGTATTATCATGATACTTAGATTTGGATGTTTCATGTTTCCTTTGAAGCACAGTGTATTGATTTGCTCTTTACTCAGTCAAGCATAAATAAATAGAACGCTTTACGAGCACTTCACAACGGCCACTTCTTCTGACGTACCCTCTTACTTCCAAAACCCTTTGATGAATCGCTTCGAGAGCCATTTCAGAAAGTCTCTTTACAAGTTGCTATGGGAACATTTTAAACTCGTATTAGTTGTGCCTCCCTCTAAAAAATAATCTCGATGAAAAACATCAATGATACGACATAAGGGACTCTAGTTTAAAAAAAAGAAGTATTTATTAATGTCAAAGGTGTTAGAATAGACTGTGCTTTTTATTACGCTAATATCTCCCCTAATATATGGATACTTAAGGTGTTCCCATAGCAACGTCTAAAGAGACTTTCTAATTCCAAATATATTGACATTATTTTTGCGATATACACTGGTTATCGTTTTCACTTCCGCGCGTACTTCCATGTAGAAAAAAAAAAGATTTTGATGCTGCAGCAACAAGTGCTGATGTTTTGTCAGCCCGCTCGCCTGCCACCGCCCGCCGCTCGCCTCGCCGCCTGCTCCGTCCGCCGCCTCGCCGCCCGCCGCCGCCCGTCCGCCCGTCGCCGCCCGTCCGCCCGTCCGCCGTCGCCGCCCGCCGCCCGCCGCCCGTCCCCGCCCGCCCGCCGCCCGCCCGCCCGCCCGCCCGCCCGCCCGCCCGCCCGCCCGTCCGCCCGTCCGCCCGTCCGTCCGCCCGTCCGCCCGTCCGTCCGCCCGCCCGCCCGCCCGCCGCCGCCCGCCCGCCCGCCCCGCCGCCCGCCCGCCGCCGCCGACCGCCGCCCGCCGACCGACCGCCGACCGACCGACCGCCGACCGCCGACCGACCGACCGACCGACCGACCGACCGACCGACCGACCGACCGACCGACCGACCGACCGACCGCACCGACCGACCGACCGACCGGGACCGACCGACCGACCGACCGACCGACCGACCGACCGACCGACCGACCGACCGACCGACCGACCGACCGACCGACCGACCGACCGACCGACCGACCGACCGACCGACCGACCGACCGACCGACCGACCGACCGACCGACCGACCGACCGACCGACCGACCGACCGACCGACCGACCGACCGACCGACCGACCGACGATCGACGACGACCGACCGACCGATGACCGACCGACCGACCGACCGACCGACCGAACCGACGACCGACCGGACCGACCGACCGACCGAGACCGGACCGACCGACCGACCGACGACCGACCGACCGACCGACCGACCGACCGACCGACCGACCGACCGACCGACCGACCGACCGACCGACCGACCGACCGACGACCGACCGACCGACCGACCGACCGACACCGACCGACCGACCGACCGACCGACCGACCGGACGACCGACCGACCGACCGACCGACCGACCGACCGACCGACCGACCGACCGACCGACCGACCGACCGACCGACCGACCGACGACCGACCGCCCGGGACCGACCGACCGACCGACCGACCGACCGGACGACCGACCGACCGACCGACCGACCGACCGACCGATCGACCGACCGACCGACCGACCGACCGACCGACCGACCGACCGACCGACCGACCGACCGACCGACCGACCGACCGACCGACCGACCGACCGACCGAGCACAGGATTGATCTGGCTGTTATCGCGTCCCTTTGAATTTGTGACGTGTATTTCAATTTTTCAGGGTACTTCTCAGGACGCCCCAAAGACAGTTTCAAAATTGATGAATGGGAAGGAACAATGAAATATACAAAGAACAAAGAGAAGCAGGAGACAGGAAGTCCTTAGGACATTGAATGTTTTATTAATTACTTAGATACGCATATTTATTTCAGTACGGCAAACTTGCCTTTGGCTATTCAAAACAAATGCAAATAATTATTATAGAGCACATGAGTATTTATTTGAAACTATGAAAGATTCAGTATCTGTTTTGGAGGTGTCGACACTAAGGGTTCACAAATACTTTTAATACTATTGAACTTGTAAATTAATTTGCTAGATATACAAGCTAATAGCACAATATCAGTTGTCTCAGGTATTTAAGTATTTAAGGTTAATTAGAAAAAATATTAATTATGTTAATAATATTTAGTAATTATATTTAGGTATTACTCTAAGAAAATTATTGTCACAGGAATGAATATTTATTTGATTTAATTTAAAATTATTAAGAGTAATTGGTTACACATACAGCTGCATTAAGTTGAATGATTGGTCTGAATTTGATCTAAGGAAAGTATAAAACTGATAGTCTTTAAGATAGTTTGAAGTTACATTACATCTTTATTATCAATTATATTCCACACATTTAGTTTTTTACATTTTTTCACGTTTATCTTTGAATATTGAGGTTTCTGAAAATGGGCAGTTCTACCTGAAAGCAACAGTTGTGAGGACTACATTCAATTTGAAATTGTCCCATAAGGATCACTTAGCATCATCTTTCGATGTTACCTTCCTCTTTAATTAAATATTGCCACATGCTCTTCTTCATTTTTAAGGTAGAAAGCTTCTTTGAATGGCCTATTGAGTTTATACTAATTATTTCTGTTTTGAGTAAAATTTATCAGACTGTAAGTCTTTTCTGGGATGACCCCTAGAACGATTTACTTTGTGTGTTCCTGCATAATAATACCACATGCTTCTCCAACAATTCTGGCTATCCCCATGTGTATGTGATAAGTCTTCAATGACATTAAATTTTGCCCTTCCCACTGAAATTAAACTATGCATTTATTTATTTCTGTTTTTGTGTGTAGGTATGAACAAGAAGGTTCTCTAACAGTAGACAGCAGCCCTCCAGTGAGCCAGCGAGCACCAGGCAACCTACGTCAGCTGAACACGCACACAGGACTTTACTTGGGTGAGTTTTTGATCAGCTTTTACAAAATGCAGCTCTGTAAAATGAAATTAATAATGACCTCTTTGTATGTATGTGTGTGAGATTGTCTATTAATGTGTATGTAGCCTATGTGATAGCACCAAGGTTTGTGTGGTGACAGTTTAAATATTAAGAAATGTTTGAAATTGAAGACTCTTCATATACCTTACAACTGCAAGTTCAGAACACCCTTAGCTGGCAACCAATGTTAGCATCCTCTCTATGGCTGTTTTTAAATTATATTCAGTTTCACCAAGCTTAGGGAAATTCTAACATTTTATTTTTAAAATTACTCTATGAAGAGTAAGAGAGTTTTAATTTGTGTGTTTGTGTGTTTTGTTTTGAGTGTGTGTGTTGCATGTAATGCTATGATTATACAGAGTGGTTTTTTTATCGTTCGCCGAAGAATCGGGCCGCGTCGCCCGGGCAATCAAGGGACAATTTTATTACATTTGTGTAATGCACCTTTTTAGTTCCAGTCAAATAAATAATAGTAAATAAAGGAATTATTTCAGCTCAGAATGATTCTTTATAGTCCATCTTATGAGAAAACTTGAGAATTTCAATGTTTCCATAAATCAGAGTTGTCAATCATTGAAGGAGTGATTAATCCCCTAAAAGATTTTTTGGATGTGACATCATCAATAATTTTAGGTCCAGGAAGTACATTTATTATATTTTTTCCTTTGGTTTTGAAAATTTTGGTACACGAGTTTGTACTCCTCTTTGACATTTTCTCTCTTCTAATGTAGACATCATTATTACTTTTAGGATTTAAATACTTGTATGTGAAATATGTATTTTAAATACATTTTGTATTTAAAAAACTGTATTTTTGAGTTCTTTGGACATGTATTTTTGAGATTATATAAATACATAAAATAGGTGTAGTTTAAAAAAAAAATACAAAATACTTTAAATACAGATGAAGAAGAAATAAGAATAATTTCTTTTTATTTGATTCTGCTAGGGAATGGACCTCATTGAAACCAAAATAAAAGCTCCTTTCAGCTGTTGGTCTTGAATTCTCTTCATTTTTAAATGATCAATCTAAATTATTAAAAATTCTGAGCAATTATCTGACAATAAAAAACGTATTTATTCCTTATAACATTATGTTTGTTTATCAGCGCCAGTTCAATGACTGTTTTCCTTTGCGCATTTTATACATTGGCCATCTAGGGGTTTATTGTCTGATGATTTGTTTGTATTTATTCCGTGAAAGATTTTAGTTGTTCAGAAATTGATGACTACCAATTAGTAATTTATTGTAATTAAAATATATTATAATTACAATATATTGTAATTTACAATATATTGAAAAATTTATCAAAATTATTGTATTTACTGTATTTTGAGTATAAGTATTTTAAACAGGTATGTATTTAGCAATTTAGCAAACCTAATGTATTTTGAATATGTATTTAAATACTTATTTACAAAGTATTTTGGTGAAGTATTTAAATACTAAATTTAAATTATTTTGCCCAACCCTGATTATTTTTTCCTTCATCACTACTTTCGCTACCTTCATTTTCTGAATCAGTTCGAAGATCAGATTCTTCAATTTCTTCTTCACTAAATTCACTATAACTTTCAACAAACACCTTCCCTTCTTCCATTTTCAACATCCAATTCCAGAATAGCCCTTCTACTTTCCTCTGGTTTTAAAATGTCAGACCTAAAAAACAAAAACATTTATGAAAACTATAAAATGAAAGAAAAATAACATATGGTACAAATTCATTTATCGCAAAAGTATTTATATGTATATTTGTTATTGCACAATAACAAAGAGAAATGCATTAACACTGCTTAACACATTTGAAATATTAAAACTCTCTCAGAAAATATATTATTTTGAACAAGTATGTAAGAACACCATTCCACATACTACTGCTCGCATGTTGGATTCTTTAAAAAAAATGCATCAGTGATTTCACTTCAGGGTATTGTGACATAGTATACATAAGTGAGCAGCAGAGATAAGAAGTTTATCACTCCCTTCTCAGATACTGTTACAGAAATATAAACATTGTTTATTTTTGTTGAAGGCAAACATTCCTTTCTCAACCAGAAAAGAAACTTCTGTTAGACTCCCTCCTATGATACGAGTGATGGAGCAGTAACAAGTTTGCTCAGGCTTTTCCTTATTTCAAAAACTTGAGTTTATTTGTCCAATTTCAGATACAAGAGAGAAATATGTTAAGTTAAGACTTATTAAGACTTATTCTGTAACAGTATTTACCAACAATTCTGCCATCTCTTTTTAGAGCATCTCTTTTTGTATATATTTTATTGCCTCTTACTTTTTTAAATCACCTTATCCATTTTTAATGTTTCTTTATTTCACAATTATCTTTCTATAATGCAAATATAGTCCATATTTATGTTAATCAGCAGGCTTCTCTGTTTAGAATTAGTATTTGACACTGTCAAAGCTTGTGTATCCTAGCATCCTCTGAAGTGGTAATTTTTATTGTTTATCTTTTCCACTTCTGGCAGACAATCTCATTAAATGTTGGCTGCATATTAGAGCACTTATTACATACATAATTTTACATATTTAATTGTTCTATGTTTTCTTCATTTCCAGGTGGAATGGCTGACATTGAGCGTGCAACTCTGAGGAAGTATATGAGCGGCATGGTGGGCTGCATTTCGGACTTGATTCTTGATACTGACTACCATGTTCAGCTAATGCACATGTCCACAGCTAGCAAGAGCATTGAACGCTGTGGTTAAACTGACATCTTTGTTAGGTTAGAGTCAAACAACTTGAGACTTACTTTATGCTACTGGTACAGACTATACACTTCTTGACTTTGTGGTATATTATCATGCTACATGTCAAGTACATATATCATGACTGAAAACATCAAAGAAGTGTGATAATGTCAGATAATGCTAAGTCTCTGTGCGACCAAGACTTCTGTCACTCCTGCCAGCAATCAAACAAACACTTGAACTTTACCCTGACCTGGTGAAGTGACCTTAAAAAAGTCTCTAACAGTACTTTATTAATTTCTTAAAACCAATGGTCTACATCCATAGAAAAATGAGTACTTGGAATTAGGCAATATGGACTCTCATATCTGGAGAGAGAAAGAGAGAATAAAACAGGAATATAAAAATTGTACAGAAAAGTATGTGAGAACAGTTCTTCTAAGTCTGATAGAATAATACAATATACTTAAATATATGTTACAAAGACTTTTATAAGTGAAATGACCAGAAACTCAGTGTGAGAAGTTATGAAACTAGGTGAGTTATACTGGGATCAGGTGTGCTCTTGTAATATGACTGTGTGTATGTATGTTAGTGTGTGAGCCAATCCTGGGATGAAAGTTCATGAGTGAATGGAATCCCTCTATTTGTTTGTTTTCTGTGACCCAGGCTATCACTCTATGTGTAGGAATGCTGTTCATAGCCATGAGAACTGGAACGAAGCTTAACCTACAATTTTCAAGTGCTTTATAGAAGAAATCCTCTTCTAACATAGTGGCCTCATACTAACCTATTGGGATAAGTGGGTTTATCAATTTGAAAGGTTAGAATACTGCTCTGGGAGAACAACCAGTGGTGAAAGTATACTATGATTAGCAGATCATATGGCAAGATCTGCCTTCTGAGAACATTGCCATTTTTTAATACATTCTGACAATTAGCCTAAAACACCACATCTCATTCATGCACTTGCATCTTATAAGGAATAAAAGTTGTATGTGCCAGTCCTCAGAAACATTGACACAGAATGATGCTAATATAGTATGTTTGCATGTCAAATTTCATTTCATCCTTTGAATTGACAAGAAAAGTCCATTCGTGATCAATCAAGTAATTTCTTGTCTCTTTACCACAGCTAAGATTTATTAAAAAAGAATACATATGCTCAGATAGAGAGAACAGTGTCAGCTGATTTCATAGAAATAACGTAATCGAAGTGTATGCATGGAATGATTGTGCACACCAGGAGAAGGGGCTGTTATTGCCTTCCGTCCCCATTCTTCATTAAACTCAGCTTTAAATATTCTTTCATATCCTGCTGACATATCCCTCTAATTCAGAATGAACCTGTGACTGGGAATGCAGTATTTTTTATAAATTTACATGATAATTAACTTGAAATCTGAGTTTACAAAGTTGTCTCTTATCTCTTATAAAATTTTGAGCATATCTTCTGTTCTATGCTATTTCCTAACTTATTACTAAAAAGCATCTAGTGTGTTGTGTTGGTCACTGCAATGTTGTTTCTTGTAATGAGTATTGCTGAAATGTTATGAATAATAATAATAATATAATCAGTCATTATAGAAATCCATCTACTTTCACCACTGAGTTCAAATGTACAATGAATTGCTCTTTATCACAAGAGTAACATAAATGTATACTTATTAAAAGAAATTTATAATGAAAATTTGCTTTTTAAGAGAGATTTAAATTTCTTAATAATTGATTATGAAGTTCAGTCGGTATTTCTGAGTTGTGTCAAATTTTGTCACAGAGTGATCAATATTGTGGCTTTTCAAATTCCAAATGTGGAAGTTCAGATACACAAAATGTCTTTGACATACACACATTTTGTCCATCTCCCAGTCTCTACTTCTTTCCTTTCCTATTGTCCCTCTCCCATCCGTCTTTACTTTTCCTTCTTTCCACTTGTTTTCCTTCCTCGCAGTCCTACTTCACTCTTCTATTCCTGCTATATTGCATCTTCACCCTGCAACAAATGTACCTTCTCCTTCACATTACACAAAGTAAACTTGCACTTGTTTTGAATGGAACAAGTGTAATAAGTGTCCTGACTTCTAAATTATATAATTCACATTGCAAAGTGATTTGCACGAAACTCTTTATTCTGTAAAATATTGGCCATTTAGTTGTCCTCTGTAATTCTTTCTGCAATTTCCTAAAAATGATACTTTGACTGTTGAACATATTGAATGTTTATATGGCACAATATTAGGAGTGTGTGGTATGAAGATTGTTTAATGATTCCCACAGATATTAGAACATTTGCAAAACACTGCATTACAATTTAAGGTTTTTACACTCAACACAAAATCGATCATTGGCATATGGATGAATTTTAAAGTATTAAGCAAGGACATACACTTCATCGTGCTTGAAAACATATCATTTTGTGGAATGTGAACAGTAGTTAATTAGTTTTGTATGTTTAAGATGTTTTCAGAGTGTAAGTTGATGTTACATTGTAATGAGTTACAATCATCAAACACGTGACCATAAGTTCCAGTCAATACAATATTTTACAAATTTATGTCCTCACTGAAACTTGTAGCTGTGCTATGGAAAATAGAAACAATTGGACAGATGTGTTGTGTGATTAACCCTTGGAGTATAGGCTGTAGTAATATTTGTTACAAAATGTGTGGTTTAATGGAATGTTAGTTCTTGGACACGACTCAATGATGTCATGACATACACCGATTTTAAGCTGCAATGGAAATACTTGGCACATAGTAAGAAATTTACTGCTACTGCAATTCATGCATCTGGACTGTCTCTTTCTATTTCCCTTATATCTCCTTCATCTTTATTCCCTTTTCCATTAAGGCTGTCGTCTTCTATAATTGTCTACGAAAACAGTGTTCCTCTGGCCCTGTAAAGAAGCTTTCTCTGATGTCATTTATCACTTTTGTAAATCATGAAATCAGGGGAAAGTTTCTCATTATACTTGATTGGATATTTGGTACTTAATTCATTCTACATAAGTATTCAAAGGCAGGTATATACATGGCAGGTACATTCAATGAACAAATTGAAAAAGATGAGAAACATGAATTCAAATACTGTCAGTATTACAATGGCTAAAAGAAATCTAATGAACATCATAACTTTGGAATGATCTCCTATTTTTATGGCTTTTTCTTTGATTTAATTTTTATGACAACTTATGGTTTCATGTTTCTCTGTCTCTCCCAAAATGAAAAAGGAAAATTTCTTACCATTGTCATAGTCGTTACTGCCTAATATGTCCATCATTGGTGTCAATAAGGTATTCCATAGTTCCAAACATAATTACTGATAAATAATGGAAAATTTGTGTTTGTGGTCTATTTCAACAGTAGGGTTTGTCAATTATGATTCATTAATTGTTATTACAAGTAACTTAAACACATTTTTTTAAATAGTATTTTGAATTTGTTTACAATTACAATACACACTATTTTCAATTTTCTGGACATAGAGCACCAATAATTATAAAATGATATCTGCTTTGTATTTCCAGAAGCATTTATCACTACTGTTCACCCATGCCTGTGCATCATTCATCACATTCATGAATTTGGATCATTGTGCAATACTGTTAGAATTTGTCAGATTTATAATATAATGCTTCACATGCAGAATAGGATTGATGTGAGGGTTCAGTGTATTTTGAAATATTTCAGGTATGAAAATAGGACCAAAATAATGATTCTGTTAACTTTATGTGTAGAATTGCTTATTTAGAATTCATGAAACAAATGTCATTTATTATTTATCAGTCCTTTTAATACTGCAATTGATTTAGAACAATCAGTCAGTAGTGGAAGGCATGTTATTTTCAAATAGAAATTGAGCTGTGATGATCAAATAACAGTATAATAGGTCAAGATGTGATATACAAATTCAATATTCATAATTGATAAACGGGCAGAAAATTCTGTTGCAGAGACGATCAACTTCACAAGTATATTCATAAAATTTAAGAGAGAAAAATAATATTTCTATGGCTTCATGTGAGTATAGATGTAACAGAAACTATATATTCATATGAATGTCTTGGATTATGTAAGCATAAAAGATTACATTACTCTTGAGGCAAGCCAATTCAATCAGCACACAAAAATGGACTCACCAAATAACAAGTCCAAAAATTAAGTAACAATAAACTTAAAGTATACATTCTTGAATTAAACTATTGACACAGTAGTATATTTTACATGATATGATTAATGCTATCATGCTCATTTGATTATGTCACATTTCCTTATCATGTGATAATAAACGTTATTTACCTACAAAAACACAAAATAGACTATATAAATATATCACAATATAATCATATCAGCAGTGAATTAAAACTTTGTAAAGATATTATCTAATATCCAAAAGAAAAGAATCAGGATATAAACTAATGAAAGAGTGAAGTATCATTGCTCATCATAATCATAAAATAAGACACTTTCATTTGACCTGTTGAAAATAAATTATTCTAAATTAATTTTAATAAGTGAATATGACTTAACAAAGGATTCATCAGAAAATAGTTACTTTGATATTATGTTCATTTACACCCTTAATATTTAAGAAAAAATATATTCTAAGTTTATGTAGGTACTCTGTTATTTCTATATAATATTTTTCAACAATGTTAAAATTTTGCCATATCTAATATCTATGTTGCAATTAGCGAATCATTTTTAGTCCTGACTCAAAAAAGTAATAGAAAATATGAGCATTCTTTAAAACACAAAAAAGGGAAGATTTTTTATTTCTTTTATAAATTATTAAAATATTCAGAGTGTTAAAAGAAACTGGTAATGAAATGATTTACAAGGTAACTATACTATTGGAAGATTCACAAAGCAAACTGGTCTAGCATACTTCAAATATTATATAAGAATCATAAGAACCATTTTTGTTTTTAAACACTTATTGCTGGGCTGGATGAACTATACTGAGTAATTTGCTGATCACAATCTCACTATACATTTTTAAAACAGAATTGTCATTATTTGTTCATTATGGGATGATAATAAATATTATTTACATACACATATACAAACTATTTTAACCTATGTTTGTATATTTCACATATACAAACTATTTTCATAGTCTATTTATTTTAGAAGTAAATTGCTTTGTGAAGAGAGATTGCCATTTCTGACGCACACACACACACACCAAAAAAAAAACAACAACAACAAACATTAATACAGAATTTTTCCTCTTTAAATTTATATTATATCTGATTTTTTAATTACTACTCATTATCAGAAAATTTCTATTAAATGTAGAAAATATGTTTAGAAAATTTTAAAGAAAGTAAATTATACCAAAACTATAGGATACATATTCTCAATTTGACTATTTGTTGCTAATTTTCCTTATCTTATTGTTCTTCTTTTCTGACACAATATTTTTGATGTTATGAAATATCTCTACAAGATAAGAGAAGAAACTGACTGACTGGTTGATATATTAACATAAAGTCTAAACTACTCAAGCAGAAATGTGAAATTTCAAATGATGGTTATCTAGAGAATGGGTTTGGAATATAACACAGTGATGTTTGTAATCAATAAGTAAGGAGTTTTCAAAACTCCTCCTCTGAAGGATAAAATAAGGGTTGGAGGAACAAAAGTGTGTTTTTGTTGTTTTCCGATTTGTTTTTTGGGAGAGAAGGGTCCTAATGTGTCCATGCATTTTGGGGTGGGGCAGCACAGTGGGTGGGAAGGGGCAGAATGATCAGAGTGGAATGGGCCATGAAACTATGTGGCAGGGCAGGAAGAGTAAGAACAGGATGGGGTGATGTAAATAAAATTACTGCTTTTTCACTTTTGTTAAAATCCATTCCCTTTTCCTGTCCAATAGAGAAGTATGACAAATCAAAACCAGGGCAACACCAGATGACCGAAGATAATGATTGTTATCTTCTTATTGACATCAAAAATCATAACTGGAGTTCCAAATTTTCTTTGGAAGTAATTATGGTGTGGGTCTATGGAAATTTCCATTTTTATTATCAAATTACTATAGAACCTATTAGTGCAAGGCAACAATAATGGAAGTACAAAACGTTCAGTGTCTTAAAAAGAACAAACATTATGAAAATTACTTTGTTTTAAGCTTTATTAAAATTAGCAAATCTCTTCTCTCCGCAGTAAAAACCTTCTTATGTTGGTAAGTATTACAAATAATTTTTCATTAAAAATGATGAATTTGAAGTTGCTTAAATATTGAAGGAAGAATGCACAATTTTAGAAAAATTTACTTTAATATTTTCATAGTTAAATACATTTCAATTGTTTTCATTTTAACATGTTTTCAAATGCTAATGACATTAATTTGCACATCTAATGTCTAATCACTGTTTCAATATGTTTTTAATAGCCCAATTCCTTATAATGATTCCATAAAAAAAAACAAAAAACATCAGTGTGTTTATAACCTCTGATACTGTTCCCTAAATTTGAGCATGGTGTAAAATTAAAATTAATTAATAATCACATTCATTTGCAAAAACAATCTAGAAATAGAGAAGAGGTGAGAATACTGAGAAATTGAAAACAATGAGATAGACCACTCTTTCAATATTCATTGATCACAAAACTTTTTCCACCTTAGTAACATTACAAAGAATGAAAAATAATAGCTTGGATGTAATTTGCACATTCTATGTATCATTATAAACATCATGGATGTTTTTTTAACCAAATACTTTTGCACTTATTTTCATAGTGATTTGTTTTATTCAAGAAGTAGTTATTGCATGATAGATTCTAGAACTTGATGGTAGGTGAGACCAGGATTTGTTGGTACTTGTTGGCAGTTTTTAATTTTTTAACACAATTCTGGTTTAGATTTGATAAGTTTGATTATATCAGTGAACACTGCATTTATACATCTATCTTATCGTATTTTTATTTGTGAATGTTTCACTATCAAACTTTTACAATCTTTAAGTCATCAAGTCAAGATGTGTCAATTAACCCTACTTAATGGATAGGTTGGCACACTGCTTCCACGTGAATGTGGAGTAACAAATCAATGTCAAAATTAATTATTTTTATTTCCTAAATAAATGTAAACAAGCTAACCACTGATTGACCTTGCGGAACAGCTGCACTTTGGCAACTACAGGAGTCTTGGTAATTTAAAAATTAAGTAGACCCTACTTAAAAATTGGTCTTTGATTTTATTTAATCAGTATTTTATCACTTTTTAAATAAAACAAATTCTTCTTGTCTTTTGGGAATATAGTGTAGGTAAGGAACATAGTGTAGAACTTGAACTTGCGATAGATGAGCAATGCTAAGTTGCAAGTCACTTCATTGTTGGTGGCCACTTCAAGCACAAAATTTGAAAAATAAGAATTAAGGACTTCCCACTGGCTTCAAACTTGCAGAACATGGACCTTCTAATGTGAGGATTAAAACAAAGATTATTTATTACCCGTATTTTATATTTAAAATATAATGTAAAACTTCTCATAAATATATGTAACACAAGAGGACTGAGTCGAGTATCTGACCGCTAACAAAATTTTGCAAGGCCATTAATGGAACAAAATAGTGGTTTGGAAATAAAAATAAATAAAATAGGACAAATTAGAAATTGGCCATTTTGAGGCAAGCGATCTATTCAGAAAGAGGCATGCTAATTGCATGTTGAGTTTCAAGTACAAATTTGGTACTGCAGCCTAAAAATTTTGTGAAAACTACAAAAATTTTAACTGTGGCCACTATTGGTGCTTTTCTGTAAGTGTGAATCGAAATATGAGAAAAAAATTTGTTTTGTGGAGATTGTCGGCAGTCAGCAAATTGAGTCTAGTTGAAACAGTGCCAATCAGCCACAAATGGGATTTTTTATTTAAGATGGCCATAGAGGTAATAGGGGAACTCAAATCGAAAAAACAAACACAAAAATCAAAGGTTTGGTTGAAGGTCATCATCATCTTTCATTACAGATTAGGTGTATTGCCTGTTCCAGCCTCTTTCCATCTCATTTTTGGCCGTCCAATATTTCTCTTTGCTCTCAGCTTATAATTCAGAGCTTGCACTGGAAGTCTGTCTTGCAGAATATTTAATATTATACATTTGCAGTAAATATATTCTATATTTGGTTGAAGTTTTCAGCTGAAAAAGAGAGATAAGCAAAATCTTTTCTTCCCAAAATTACAGAAGAAAATCAATGAACTATGAAAATATTACTCTCCAAGCTCTAAAATGCATACTGAGACTGTTGTAGAACTGATCACATGGCCAATATAGGAACCTGAGTTCTAACCAGTCCCGATCTCCCCTGTGTTAATAATCCTATCTAACCCTTTTTAAAACTTGTTTTGACATGTGTAATTTGTAGTTACACTTGTTTCTGTAATTTGGTAGTTATGAGACCCTTCCAGGAGGTAACAATGAGACACATTCCACTAGTTGGCTATTATATTTTTTACTCAATTTCATTTTACATAGAGTGAGTAATTTTTGTCAGTGCATAAAAGATCTGGGATATCAAAATTGCAGAATGAAAATAATAAACAGAAGAATGTTTGTAAATGTGGTCTTAGTACACTTGAATAGAAGAGATGTCTCATTGTTCCCATCTCCCCCAAGTGTTTTTAATGTAAATTTCCCTGCAGGCATTACATTTTTTGTTACTTATTGTAAAGAACTGTACAAGCTATAATCAAGGAAACCTGAAGCAGTAATATGAAGCACCAGTTTAACAAAATGCTATTCAATTCTGAAAAAAAAAAATGACAAATTTAATATTCAAATATTTTTATTTCTTTGCCATTTATGCTTCATGATGTAAGAGAATTATGCATTAATGGGTAAGCATTAAAACAGAGAAGTCTTCTATGACTTTCCTCTTAAATCTGATTATTGGTATTTTCCTGGCATTATCACACCAAGTTCATTATCATAATGAGCGCAAGTTCATTATAATCAAAGTGCAAGGTTAACACCTGTATTGTTTTGGTTTTCAATATACCTAATGATTTAAAACTCTAAATGCTCCTGTTTTTTCAATTTCAGTTTGAGTCTTGCAATATTTCTTCTTTTCATATTATTTTTAAGGATATCACAAAAGAAATTTTTCAATATTTCATCTATTAATTTGTGAAGAGAAGTTTTAGAGCAGAACCATTTTAATATAGAGGAGGCCAGTGGTGGATCCAGAATATATTTTAGAAAGGAGGGGGCAGCCAATTTCAGTTCAGACCAATTTTTGTTTATTTGTTTTTTATTTATGTAATTTACAGGCAATATTTACATCTGATATAGCCCAAATCAGTGCTCATTAAATATTTTGATAAAGGTTACGTTGACCATTGGGGTCCATGGCCTGTTTTGCTGAAGAGAGAATCATAAGTCCTTTTGAAAACCTAAAGTTTAGGTGCAATCACTGCATTCTGAGGTAGTATGTTCCAGGTATCGACAACTCGGTTTCCCAGTAAATTCTTGCATTGCATTAGATTATGCCTAGATTTCGTAACTTTCATACTATGACCTCTTAATTGTGGATTTTCCAATTGCTGGAAAATGCTGCTAAAGTCGAGGTTGTAATGCCCATGCAGGATCTTGAATGTTTCAATCATATCAATACGTTGTCTTCTGGCAGCAAGAGTTGGAAGTCCAAGAATCGTTAGTCACTGAATGTAAGTCATGGATTTGAGGTCAGTCTATAGGGATATGCATGGCTCTTCTTTGTACATTTTTCAAAAGGATTTATATCTTTAAGGAGATAAGGATTCCAAATCACAATACCAAATTCAATTATTGGGAGGATGTAGGTCCTATATAGTGAGGTAAATATGTCACTTCTTATAGTTTTTGATTTTTTTTTTGTTAGCATGAAATAAAAATTATCAAATATATTCATAATGAGAATACATTTTTGAGTGACATGATCTATGTACAGTAATTATTTTGAATATGTTGTGTTAAATTATAAAAATGTTGGCTAGTTGAGGCAAACCGAACCCATGACTTTATTTGTACTAAATATCTTTTTCTTCTTTCTTTTTTTCTGACTTACGCCAAGGGTCCTGCCATTGAATTGAATTTGCCTTATTTTACATGGCGAGACTCAGGCCATGAGGTCTGCTCTTCCGTCTGACCACACAAATTTCGTTACACTCCTTTCACCAATCATGGGAGAAAGAAGGTATTACTTGGGCGACGAAACAGGTGATTTGAATTTAGCTCAGAGGCGTCATTTAGGCTTGAGGATCTTTTACATGCAGTAAATGTACTAACATGGGACAGCCGGCTTTACTTCCCCTCCAAAGGAAGGCGTACAAAGGATTTTTTCGCCCTTAAAAATCCACGGTTTCGATCAGGTTTGAACCCGCAAACTTGGGTATAGCAGTCTGATACGCTAACCGCTACACCATCGCAGCCAAACCACCACTCTTCAACATCTACCTAAACCACGTGATTAAAGAATGGAAAGAGGAAATTCAAGCAGAATAAACCTAATAAGCAACACAATATTATAGACAGTATTATTTGCAGATAACCAAGCATAATAACAGACTCAGAAGACAGAAAGTACCCTTATAATTGAGCAAAATTTGTCAAAAATACCAAAATAAAATATCTAGCCAAAAAGCAAAACGCAAGCCCTCTACGACAGAGTACATCTTTCTTTGAGCCAAAAAGTAATAGAAAATTCGATAACCAAACAAGTTTTCACCTTTAAATATCTCATCATTTAAATACAATTTAATTTGAACAAATGAATATGAAAGAAGAAATATAAATATGTAATAAGAAACAGTGGAGTAATAAAGACACTGTATGCATGATAAAAGAAACAATTTTAAGAATTCATAACATCACACGAAAAGCAATCTCAATGTATAGTTAACAAATGTGAATATCAGGCATAAGGAAAGCAGAAAAAATTTAAGGAATTTTATGAGTTAAAAAAACAGAAAAATTTGTAATAAGAAAAGAACTAAAAACCAAGAACAAGATATAAAAGAATTCCAGAGGAAATGGAGAAGCCAAAAAGAATGGACAGACAGCAACTACATACCATAGCATGAAACGACTGACCAAAAGGCAAAAGGTGTCGAGGCAGACCAACAAGAAGATGGCACCAGCAAGAACACTATGCTGAAAAGAATCATTTCAATATTTGGTCTTCTTTATGGGAAATGGTTTTCCTAAAGAAATATATGAAATAGAATTGTGAAATTTATTTCATAGGTTTCTAATTAATCATTTTATTAAACATTTGGAATATTTCCTTTGAAAAGTAATCATTTTAGTATAAGTTGTTGATATTCTAAGTTGTTGTCTTTGGCAATTTGTTCTAGCCTATATAAAAATCTTTGTAGATACTCTTCTCTTTCTTTGTATAATTGTGAGGTCATCAACAAATAACAGAACTCTTTAACATTTTATCATCTCTTTTTTTTTTTTTTCTTATAATCAGAATGTCTCAGAATAAATGTTACTTTCTTCTAGGGTATGTGGAGAGGTTGAATATGATCACATCATACACAGCTTTAACTGGTTTTTTGACATAAAAATAAATAAATAAAATAAAACTTTTTCCAATAAATACAGTGTGATAAATTTATTACTAGAATGGGAATTTACGAGTTTTACGAATGTTATTTGCCCATGAATATTTGACATGTTAGGTACACGTAAAAATTTTCTGCTGACTGTCATAGAGAATTTAATGGAATTCTGTATTTTTAGTATAGACAGTCAACCCTCCAACATATGGCATAATACGATTTATTTTTATGGAACTTCTCTTTACAGTAAAAAGCATTTGCAGGTACAAGATTTCATGGACCATTATGTCTGCTTCATCAGGTACAGACAGCAATAAAAAAATATATCATTAAAATCAGTAATATAATAATATATAATTGTAAAGTCAAATTATTACAATAAATCAACAGCACAAGATATAAGAATGAAAGAGACAATGTTAAGACTCACCTTACATCATTTTGATTAAAAACATATTTCAAACTATGATGTTGGCATCAATCAATTTGAATGTAATGAAATAAATTATATTATGCCATATGTTGAAGAGGTTGATTGTGTATAATTAAGATACATAATTCCATTTATTTTTACGTACATATTTTGTTGGTCCCCAATACTGAAAAGTGTTTCTTTCTTCAAAACAGTCTGTCAGTCCATCTGTGATCAACATTAGCTCCTAAACTCAATATTGATTTTCTTCAAAAACGAATATCCTTGTATTGATCTGTCTTAACTCAAGGCCTTGCAAAGTTTAGATAAATTTTAATTTTTAGGGTTCTTTACATAAAGCTCAGAGGATATTTTCAAAATTTTCTCAAAACTAACTCAAATTTTTTTCTTTAAAGTCTTCATTTATATGAAGCAAAGAGGGTTTCTAGTTATAGTAAATATGGTGTGATTTTCATTAAAAACTCAGAATTTTCAAAATTGTAAAAGTTAAAAATTTTTAACATTCTCCCACATCTCCATTATTAAAGCTAGAGATTTTTCTTAATCTATTCTTCAAAATTTGATCTTTGTATGTTGTTATGTTTGATTAATCCAAAATATTAGTAGTTAATGCATAATTTAAGTCAAATTATGACAATTTTCCAAACATAACTAAAAAAGATTTTCTCAAAAAGACTCCAAAATGTTTCTTCAAATTTGTTTCTCAAATAAAAGAAAGTTCTTTTATAAATATGGTACAGGTGAGCCATTCCAAGTCAAATTGCACAAAAAAGACCACAATTTGACAGTCATATTTTTAATTATTTTCTATTTTTTTCTATTTATTATATGGAAATTATATCAAATAATTAATAACAATAATTATTGTTATTGGAACTTAATACATATTGGAACAATAATAATAATTATTATTAATTATAAATAATAGTAATTATAATTAATAATAATAAATATTATTATATCAAATAATTAAACATGAGTATTTTTATTTTTTTAACTTTATTATTTTTGGAAATATTGCATAATGAAATTTGCTAAAAGTGACGTGCATCACTTAAATAAATATAAAATACACTAATTATTTTTAAACTTCATTCTAAACTTAAAAAAATGTGTAATTTTTGAAATTTTGCCAAATATTTAATTTCCTGAATTTTTTTAATGAAATTTTGAAAATTGAATATATTTTAAACTTGATGAGCTAAAATATAAAAAAAATAATAAACGAACGTGAGTATGGTTGACAACTCCAGAAAAAATCAAGGTGGGATCTCAGTAACTTAAAAAAATATTAATTTTTAACGAACCATTATGCAGTAATTTGCTGCTACAGACGCGTTTCTTGCGTTAATGGCCGTCGATTTCTTTGGATGAAGCAGTAATTTGAGGCGGTATGAAGGATGAAGCAATAATCATGAGGTGGTACGACTTCACGATTGTATTTGGTTATTAAATGACGGATTCTTGACTCGCGTTTTGACTGACATTTTGAAATTTTCTGGTCACTCACAAATATATGAACTCACTTACCTTAGATTTCCTGAACTTTCGTCACAATGCACAGTTCTAATGCCTTACCGAATTTACTTTGAGGTCTGGACAAAATTCCATTTTCTTCATCCAACGTTTTAGCATGTTCGGTTGGAAGTGTCGTTTAATTTTACTGTATCTCCAACTTTCAAAAATTATCAAAATTTGAATTTTCACGCTTGTGACTGTTAGTGAAAGGAATCGATAATTTTCTTAATAATATATGTGTTGTCTGATTTTTCAATTGACGTCGAAGGATTTTCAGTGTTAAAAAAATATCTGTGGTAGCACTTTGTACTGTCTGAAATTTCTCATGGGGATACCGTTTTTGTTGGAATTTTCGTTTCTGGACGGGGGTTTCTCCTATTGCAATTAAACTCTTCTTTACCTTCTCTACCTTCGAGCATAGAATACAAATTTTATGCACGAAGTTCTCTACATTCTTTTCGCAGACATCTGAAGAGCTTAAATTGTCATTTCCTTGATTTCTGCTGTTTTCACCATATTCACTGGACTTTCCGCTACTTTCGTGTATGCCACGGGAGCCACTGATCTCGACGCTCTCTTCACTAACAAAAAGCACTTTTGGAAGCCGGCTCCCTTTTTCCGTCAAGAATTACAAATTCGCCAATCTCTTTGAAGTTTCACTAGTAAATCTCGGTTTACGCGACTTAAAAATTTTCTTTTCTTAAAATCGTGATCAGAAAAATTAAATTGATTGAAATATCTGTCGTATCTCATACGGCGATCGCTACTCATGTTGCACAGTGTACACACGATTTACAGAAAGAGCTCCAGCACTCTTCTCTTTATAAGATACGTATTGAAACTGATATTCAGAAAATTGTTCTTAAGTCTCTTCACAAGTCTGTTGTATTTCACGTGCAAGGTCAGGAAGGCACCCCATCCCTAGGACGCAAAGGGACTGAGCAGTAAAATTCGTTCCGATGATACGAGGAAAAGCAGTAGTAGAATTCGTTTCACTGACACCCATCTCTTCTGGTGACAGAGTAAACATATGATTTACTAATATTTCTTGAAACCCTAATCAGGGAAAGGTCATTCCTTTTATTGTTCTTCGGCAAATCAAAGACTGATCGAACACGACTTTTTAGTGCAGGGACGAGAAGCGTGGGCCCGCATACTTACAATAGATTGTTAGATATATACGTGTTCAGTGCCCACTTATTTTCTTGTTGTGTTTTGTGGGAAATTGAATAAGAAATATGCCTGTATTTTTTTTCAATTTTTTATCTGAGAGAGACATACAGAAATTTTTATTTTTTTAAATAATTACAGTTTTTAATGAAATATATATTGCTTGAGAAAGTAATTTACAGAGGAATAAAATAGACCTATAAAATTATTAAATTAAACAAACCAGGACTTTTTATGTTAAGTACATTCGGAGCATCAATGAAGACGGGAAGTACGCATAAATTCCAAAATTTAATACACGCGTAACTACACAAATAATCAATTTTCATGTAAATAAAGAAACGCGTGTCTTTTTTGTGATGTTCAGATTTAACAAAAAAATAGCATACACTTTAAAAAGCCGTATCAAGTCTTGTGCGATTTAATGTGAAATGACTCGTATTTGAATTACTTTCGCTGTCACTCATCTATTCTTGAGGAGAATAAACTTCTAAAATACTAATAACATTTGAAACCCTAATCAGGCAGACGGTTATTCTTTTTATTGTTCTTCGGCACTTGGATCAAAGACTGACCAAGTTAAGTGCATTCGTTAGTGCATGGGAAGGCAAAGCGCGCCCTCATACTTACAATTTATTTTTTAGTATTGTATGTGTGGAGTACCCACTTTGTTTTCTTGATGTGTTTTACAGAAAATTGAACAAAGAATACGCCTATATTTTTTCAATTTTTATTTCATCGAGTTTATACAGAAATTTTTATTTTTGGATAAAATTACATTTTTTAATGAAATATTTATTTTTTGAAAAATGTATTCACAGAGGAATGAAATACACATGTCAAAGTATTAAATTAAATAAACCAGAAATTTTTATATTAAGTACGTTCGGAAAAACAATTGATCATATTTTGTGAAGTAAATTTAATTTAAAAAAAAAGTCAATTACAGGTAAAAAAAAAACACGTGTCTCATTTTTTGATGAAATAAGAATGATTTAAGAAAAAAATATCGTACATTTAAAAAAAAAGTCGTATCAACTCTTGTACGATATGACGTGAAATGGCTCAGGTGTGATTCTCATCTCTTACCTCACCTCTGAAATTTAAAAAATTGCGAAACGTTTTTCAACCCTCTCCTACAACTACCTTATTTATGTTAGAAATTTCTTTCTTAATTCAAACTTTTCTTCATTCAGTAGATGTTTAAAATATGGCATATACCCTTCTTTTAAACCTGCAGCAAACAGGCAAGTAAGTTATTCGAGCACATGGGGTGATCTCTCACATGCATCAATTGAATTTTAGCTTACATTGCTTCACATGCTCACTATTGGGTGTTTCAGGCACAGACAGACACTAAACACATTTACCTACATCGAAACTTTAGAACTTCATTGAATAACAATGTTTATCAACATGATTGAGCAGTATTTAAATACTTATATAAGAAATACGAATTTAAAAACATTTTGTATTTGAGTAACAGTATTTTTTAATTTTATGGGCTTGTATTTTAGACATGTATTTAAATACATAAAATATGTGTATTTAAAAAAGGAAATACTTAAAATACAGATAAAGATAACGAGGATAGTTTCTTTTTGTTTGATTCTGCTAGTTCTGAACCTCATTGAAACAAAAATAAAAGCCCCTTTCAGCTATTGAACTTGAATTCTCTTCATTTTTAAATTACAAATCTAAAGCATTAAAAATGCTGGACAATTATCCGACAGCAAAAAATGCGTTTATTCCTTATAACTAGAGTCCGGACAATGCCCTCTGCCTTTTTTTATTTCTTTGAATGTATTTTTAGCTAACTTAGTTCATTATCAATGTTTACCTCAGAAATGGTTTTTGCGAAGGTTTTATAACGTCTACTAATGTCTATTTTAGAGAGCGTTAAGAATCTAAAAGTGCCTATATTGCATTTTCTGCATTTTAAATATTTTTCGTCCACTATATTTTGTATTCTACAATCATTTTTTGAGAAATTGCTGACGGGTAATGTTTTACCAAACAAGTAACAACTGCGTAAAATCTGCCAGGGTGTCCTCCGATCGAGAAGCTCTACGCCCTGCGAGTTCTTGCCTGTAACGCGCCGAGCAGGAACACTGCTTGGAGACACATAAGTATTTGACACTGTATTTGACACCGAAATTTGCTGATCCTGTTTAGCATGCTTGCTAGAATGCCAAAAGAGAAAGTTTCAAGAAGTGCATTGCTAAAAGAGTGGATTTATGGAGAAGATGGACGGCGGACTGGAAATGTATTTTTCGCCAATATCGTGGTAAAGGTGGTAAACTGTGCAAAAACATTTTTTACAACATAAAAAACACTACAACTCATGCAACAAAAAATGCGAGAAAAAAGTGAGAAGAACTATCCAAACTTTCCTCAGCAAGTGCAGTCAAAAGATGAAGACAATAAAGAATTTCAAAACCGACTTGTGCCATTCCGCAAACATTCCATTTTCAAAACTTGAAAATTCAACATTTAACAAGTTTAACCAACAAAATATACAAAATACAAAATTCCACTCGACTCAACTCTTAGAAAATATAATCTAACTCCGCAATATGTTTTGAGAATCAAAGAAATTCATCCTTTACGTAGTACGTATTACGTATAAATTGTAATATGATTCAACTATAATGCCTATTTCCCTGCCTGTTTTTAAGTTTTTACTTCCTAAGTTCCTGCCTATTGTCTACTATAATGATTTTTTCCCAGACTTCTTAAGTTTTTAAGTGCTTATTTGCCTGCCTATTTTCGACCTTTTTGCCTACATATCCGAGCTCTACGTATAACACTAGTTTACGTTCATCCAGTTGAACGACCGTTTTCCTTTGCGGGTTTTTTACATTCGCCAAATAGGGGTTTATTGTCTGATAATTGTTTGAAAAAGTGAAGGGAAATTCCGTTTATTTGAGTTAGACTTATAAGTTATTGTTCAGAAGTTTATGACTGTCAATTAGTAATTTATTGTAATTGACAATTACAATAAATTGTTACAATAAAAAAGTAATTATAAAAAATATTGTATTTACTGTATTTGAGTATTTAAAGTATTTTAAATACTGTGCATTTAGCAATTCAAAACCTAATGTATTTTGAGTATTATTTAAATATTTATTTATGAAGTATTTTGGTGAAGTATTTAAATACTGATTTGAATTATTTTGACCAACCCTGTTTATCAATAATAAGAACAAGGTATAGATTAAAAGGTGGTATCAGTTGTAAATTGTACTACACACGCTCTGGCTGCAGTATTCTGCATTGCATGCAGTTTGACTGAGATTATTCTCAGGTTTATGACATAAAACCTATTGGCATGAACTGGTAGCTATGAGAGCTGAGAACAATAATAGAGAGGTTTTGAGAACAATGGTGTTCTCAACAATTTATATGTTGCTCTATCAATGGAAGAACAACTCTGTCATCTCAGAAATCAACTAGGTGTACTGCAGGGTTAAAAAATATTAGCAGTTTTTGCATGATTGTGAGTCAAATCATGACAACTTTCCATAAATAAGATTTCCACATTTAAGACCTAAACAAGATTTCTTCAAAATTGGCACATAATTTTTTCTTTAAAATTTTTGTAGGGGTAGAGCCAGAGCACTAAATCACATGATATGAGTGCAATTTTGATTAAAAAGTTTTAATTTTCAAAAATTACCAGTACAAATCTTTTAACATTTCATGTTAACAGAAGGGCTGTTTTCATTAAAAGTAATAAAACAAAAAAAAATTAAGGTATTTTTTAAAAAAATCTTTCTGTTTCATTTAGTGAAGAGAGACTTAATAAATGGCTGAAATATTTGTTATGAAATGTGAAATGTTTGATTATAAATATTGTTTTTATATATTTATTTTGTAAGAACAACCTTTTAAATCCTTAATTTGACAGAATTTGTTCTGTTTATTTTCAACCAATTTTTTAATATAATCAAAAGAAATATGTTTATGTTTTATTATCTTTATGGCAGCAACAAGCTATTCATATTCTATCTTAAAATCAGTATTATATAGTTTTACAATGATACAATAATATCATTCATGAACTCAATTATATAAATCATTAGATTTAATAAATTATATGTATTTGTATTTTCAATATTATTTTATTACCTTTTAATGTAATTCAGTTAATCATAAAGTTAAAGCTATCCAAGCTTAAATTTTTTTTCTTCAATGCAGTCTTGTAGTAGTTTATTCTGAGTTTACAACTCAAATTACAATAAAGTAAGAATACTGTCGAAATTTCATTCTTTCTTTTATGAATTTCTTTGGAAGTCCTCTGAGCCTGATGTCCAAGAAACTTGTGAAAAAGGTGTTGAATTCAGGGGCATTGTAATATCCATTAATAATTTTATTCTACAGCATTCCCTTTTGTTGTTCTCAGTTCTAATGTCAAAAGTGACATTTTTGGTATAATTTTTCATAATAAAAATTTGATTAAAATTGCTTTTTATTTCGGTGATTTGCTTTAGAGGAAAAGTTTTGACACAAAAAGAACAGCCTGAATTAAGACACACTAGCTCATCCTTTAAAACTGCTTCAATTATTCCCCCAACCTAGTCTTATTTTGAATAATAATGCTGTATTAATTATTTATCATTTTTAATTATGTATATTAATATATTATTATATAACAAAAAAATGGTTTATTGTCATAGATACTGAGAAACATTTACAATCAAAATACATAAATTTAAAATTAATTTTTTTAATTTAAAAAAAAGAAAGGTTTCCCGGAAAAAATGTTGAAGAAGAAACATTAAAACACGTTTCAAAAACGTGTAAAGTATGAAGATTTGGTTAAATTAGGGTGGGGTTCCCACATCCATTCATCATCAATAAAATGAAGAAAACTGCGAAATGGCCTTCAGACTTCCCATTCGGTCGAAATTAATTACTACGATGAAACTATGAGGCAATAAATACAATATATGATGAATGGAAAGCACTGCACTTGTGACGTCTACCCGCCTCTCGCAGCAAGGTGAGTGAGGGGAATCGATAAAACAGTAACTGCAGAGAGGATGGGTGGGTTGAGTGACCCCCCGAAAATCTTGCGCGTGGACGATAAGCGACATTTTATCGCGGTTACTCAGTGTTTTTTTGTTCGTTTGTTCTTTTTTGTGAGTTTTATGAGCTGGCATTTAATTTTAACAGAAATGTTTGTAAGATGACATTAAGAATTATGTAGGCCTATAAAACTAGAATTGCACGCCATAAAATTTCAGATCTCTCATTATCTCTGAATAGGAAAGTTAAACTAGTGGAGCTACAAAGTCCACACTTTCTTATATTATTGGTAACATTATGTAATATCTATCCTATTAACAGCCAACCATTACTTGAATAACTCGTAACAAAACGAAGCGGGAGAGGAGCGGAAAAATACACACCTATCTTTAATTTTTTTAAACTTCGGTAGTTGAAGTAAATAAAAAATAATTTCCACCATTGACTTTACTGTTTTGTGCTGTATTTTTTTTTTAGGTTTAAAGGGAAAAGAAGAGCTGGGATGCGATTTGAACTCGAGCGCTTCTGGTTTACACAGTAAAAATCTTACTTCTGTGCAAGGCCCATTTTCGTTCAAGTTACTAAAATAATCCTAATGTTGTGAAAATTATGTCACCTAAGACGCAAAAGCATGCAACTACTAGTATTTTGAAAGAAGTGTACATGGAATAATTTAGAGATCTAATACTGAGATGTTTTAAGAAATACATTTTTATCTTAACATAGTTGTAGGAGGGGGTCGAAAATGTGAACATTTGCTACTTTCCACATTCCAGAGGTTTTCACAGAAATCAGACAAATGCCATATTAAGTAAGGATGACCATTCACAGAAAATAAAATGCAGAAAGCAAAGAACTGATATAGGAAAATACAGCTTTGTGAAGAGGACCATTGTTGACTGGAACAATTTACCTGAAAGGGGCTGACGACCCTTTCCAGGAGCACTGGATTTTTGCGATCGAGATTTCTTAAGAGCGCAAGTGTAGAGTACAGTGATGAGAAGGGGGCGGATTTTGATGACTAAAACATCGCCAAACATAATCAATAAAATGCTCTTAAAATGGTTTAAAAATGCCCTAAAACAAAAAAAAAATGACGTAAAAATGCGATTCAAACCAGTTCGGATGAACAACTCAAGTTGTTGGATAAGTTCCAGGTGTAATTGAGGCTTGACCTATTCGTAGTGATTTGAAGTGAATTCAGCCTTCAAACTATTGGTTTGGACTGTTCTTTACCAGGAAATCTGTCTTTAGTTATCCCGAAATTGGCCAAACCTACAATGGCGCTGATAGAGATCACAGGAACCTTAGATTACAAACTCACAAACGCTGTCATTACAATTTCTGAGCAAATAAATTGAATATGCTACTTAGGAATCATGTGGAGAACATTTGTTCCATCTCTTAAATATTGAATTTGAAGCATGTACCATTAAAATGATATTAAAATCGATTAAATGAGCGAAAAATGAATTAAAAATGATGGAAAAAGACAAAAAAAACATATTGTTCGAAATCGACAAAAAATTGAAAAAAATGACATAAAATGGATCATTTCCTTTTGTCATAACATAAAATTAATTTCTACACTAAACGACATTGTTCTAAAGTGATAAGAATGAAAATGACATTTCATTAAAATCCGCCTCTGGTGAAGGCCAACAAAAGTGCGAGCAAAGAGCGATGTGTATACTTTATTTATTTATTTAGTTATTTTACGTAAAAAACAGTTAAAACTGTGTATGACGTGCTATGGGGAGAAGTGCATTCTGTGCACATTTTCAAAATTCTGTGATCCCTACACTAAGTCATATACTATATGAATTTTGAATTAAAAAAACTCTCATGTAATAAAATATATTTTCAAGGTTAAATAAGCAATAAATTTTGGGCTCTTATCCATGATGTCCTTCGTCCTTCGACTTTCTGCCGCAACAACATGGAAACGATAATTTGAATAACAATATTTCCCAATTAATTCTAGAAGACGTGCACACAAAATGAAGTTTCATTTATGTCCAGAAGCAAAACAAGGGGCCATCTCAGCATTTGCTCAATGGATCAGTGAAACTGGACGAAAAACCTGATGGAGATGGGGGAAAATTAAAATCTATTTCTTATTTCACCTACTTAGTATGTCTTTAATTAATATACACGGTATTGAATACAATGATTGTGATCAAATATATTTAGGTCAAACTAGTCGTAAGGTTCTAACTAGAATGAAAGAACATGACAGAAATATCAGAGAAATTCCTCAAAAACAAAACTCTGTAGCTACTCATCGAATAAAGTTCAACCACCCATTCAACTTACAAAATCCAAGAATCTTTGATATTAAGACCCGGAAATATCCACGCTTAGATTCTGAAATAAATACTTATATGAATACTGATGTTGAGAATAATAATTTGACCAAAATTTATGATGCTTTACTGTACAGACGTCAAACATAGAAAAATAGTTCCCCCATCTCTCTGCCGCTTTCATACCCTGTCCATCTCCTTGTTTTAAATTCCCCTATCTTTATTTCAATCGTTCTCACTAACATAACGAACTTGTTTTCGTCAATCCAATGACAAAGTTCACTGTATAATAATGTTATTTTACAAAAAAATTTGTTTTGTGACCCTCTTATATGTCTGGCAAGTTCTCACCGTCATAATTTTTCCATTTTTCTATTGTGTTATAAATAATTTTAAACTTTTTACTATATTTTAACATTCAATTTTAAGACCTGATGTTGGGAACAACTATACCCGAAACTGTTGCACACTTATGAAGTAAATTGTTACAAAATTTTCTGTCTATAAATATGGACCCTAATTCCTTCAAATTAATAATTAATATCTACTCTCAATTTTAAGTGCCAAGTACATTTTTTCTGCTAGGTAATTGTCTCAGTACAATTAGAGAATATACTGTGCATCAAAAAGTAAATTAATACTTATGTGAACAATGATATTTATTGCATTAGTTTACATTTGTCCCGTTTAATTTTAAAAGGCTGAACAAATCTATAACTAGTAATGCTATAGGCATAAATATATCGCAACAAACTTCACCTTCTGGATCAATGACCCACATCTCGATCAGATTTTCGTCCAGTTTCCCGGATTCATTGAGAAAATTCTGATATGGCCCAGTATTTTGCTTGTGGGCGTAATCGTAGCTTCACTATGTGCGCGTTTTGTTGGTTGTGGAAGGAATAGAACACGGGGGAAGGCAGGGTGTTTTGCGCCTTTTGCTAGTTGTGGAAGGAATAGAACACGGGGGAAGGCAGGGTGTTTTTTATTAGCCGTACACTCAAATCAAAACTGTAGTTCGCTTACTGATGCAAATAGGTTTTCAATGTGTATTTCTCGGGGGCGGAAATTTCTACGAGTAGTTTTCAAATGCAAACCACGCTTTGCTAGTACTTTCATCATTCAACTGTATATGGAGGAAGAGTGTTTTAGGGATTCTTGAGATTAAGTCAACGGTCGCAGATTATACTTCCCACACTTCTTAAAGGTTTTTTACTGTCTTTTTTACGAAAATAAATCAAATCAAACATAAGCATTACACCAATCTGTACTAGGACAGAGAGCTCAATGAACTGGGTTGTTGTTGTTGTTGTTGTTGTTGTTATTATTATTATTATTATTATTATTATTATTATTATTATTACCGCGACTAGGAAACACTTCAATTTCGAACGCACCTTGACGCACTGTCAGTGTTTGATTAATTAATTCTTTCGTATTTTCGGGCGCGGGAACTGCAATGATCATTAGTTCCGTACGTGTACTTCAATTTTTATCACGGGAGGTGGTGGTGTTCTTCTCCCGTTGGTTGGGGAAATCCGGCGGCGACCTTCACGTCGGGTAGCGGGTTGTTTCTCCATACCAGCGAGGCACCGCTCCAGCTGGGATAAGCTCCTGGGATAAGTTCCTAACTGATCTCCCAGCATATGTGGTAGTGTATTGCATGTAAGTGTGTGTGTGTGTGTGTGTGTGTGTGTGTACGTAAGGGGAGAGGAGAAGTTAACACAGAGAAAAAACACGATCGTACGCGGTCCGTGGCCTATTTGTTAGAGCTCTAGCATTCTCCTGGCATTGATCACAGAAACCACGGAAAACTACCGATCAGAGCAACTGAGCGCTACAATTCCCTTCCAGACATCGGCTGGAGTCGACCCAGCTACCTTTTCTTTTAATTCATTAATTTTTTAAGAATTTACATAGCTAAGTAAATATAACTATACATGTGTTTACAGACTTATATGCTTACCATAAATATAATCTTACATGCAGTTACAAGAGGGAGGAAATCCCTTTTCGGGTCCTCAGTCTGGATCTAAATAAGCACATTTTTTTAGAAATATGTAATACGAATATTGTTTTTGATTCGTGTTTGGTAACTGAGTTTTTTGGCGAGTTTTAAAGGTGATAGGGATGGTATTTGAGGTAGGTTATGATAAAATTGGTGGCCAGATATGTGATGTAACCTAGCAACCTAAACAAATGTTGGAAATCCTGCTACCATCGTGACTCACTCTAGGACCTCCCGGTCAGAGGCGCTGCACAGGAGAACAGACAACACTTGATGCTGTGAGCCACCTCAGTCGGTATGTTTCAATGTTTCACGGGGTAAATTAGAAGTATCAGTGCCATGCGAGCAACCGTGCGAAGTGGCGAGAATGGATAAATTTACTGCAGACAGGTACTGTGATTTTATCTTGATATTCTGAGAATGCCACAACAATGTCAGCGTTGCAGTGCGTATGTAAGCCGCGCGTTATTTCACTCGCCAGCATGTTTAATGTGTTGCGATGCCTTGATGCATAATAACATGCGATTGAAAATATGCTTCTATGATCAAGGGTCGACGTCGGAAGGCCGCGCTTCGGCTCTGGGTAAGAATGGCAACAGAAACGAAACTAAGCAAAATTAAACATTTCGTTACTGTTTCTTGTGCACAGGAACTAAAGTACGTAACGAAACTAAAATCCGAAGCGCGGTGAAGAAATCTATTGACTAGTAACAAAACTACCTCTGCAACGAAGCTTTACTGCAGCTGGGAATTTAGTTTCGTTACAGGAAAGAAACTATATCATCATCATCATCATCATCATCATCATCATCATCGTCGTCGTCGTCGTCGTCGTCGTCGTCGTCGGAATTTAGTTTCTATCCAAGAGTTTTATTCAAGATTCACTTTCGTTATTTTCAATTCATGACGTCACAAAAGAGGTTTAGTTTCGCTCCCAGTAACATAACTTGCAAGTATTGTCTCAGCGACTATTAATATCGAGACTTTTCGTGATCTCACTGCGGCCGTGACTCGTGTGCCACGCGTCTGCTATCAGCCCGAATGTCGGCCGTGTCCATTACCTCGGAGGGCACTCGTCGTTCAGCAGCGGTGGTGAGCGGACGTGCCCAGCTCCGCTGTGCTTACCTGAGCTAGCGCTCAGTCCCGGCTTGTTAGTCTACCAGGGAACATAGTGCCGAGTGACTGTGCTCCCGCAGTGCGTAGCAACGAAGACTGGTGCTCGTAGTGACCAATCTGTCATGCGACACAAACACATCAACAGGGCATGCTATTAGTTAAGCCCTGCTAACGCTTCACAATAGTGACATCAACAATTTCATCAACGGTGACGAAAATCCGACGCCGCAAGTTCCGCCATCAGAGGAAGCCATGGACGTAGTACCCGGCATGGCCCCGCCCCTGACCAACACTCAAGGAAGCTCGGAGGCTACCCAGTCAACAGGAGCTACAAGCAGCACGGAGCATCAACCTCCAACGTCAGGTGCGGTGAGAAAAAGGTCAGTCTGTGAACTTGATACTTTCATAATAAAAAAGAAGTGCGGAATCCAGCAATTACAGTGATCCATCTGCCTATGACCTTCAATATAACGTGCCAGTGGATTACAGATTTCGTCTGTTTGATAGTAAAGATCGTATGCCCGAGGACACAAGGTTCGAGTATCTAAAAAATCATCAACAAGATCAAATTAGAGTATCAAATAGAAAAAATTTAAGGAATTAAAAAATAATGTAACCCAAAATTTTGTAGCAGACATCAAAAATAACGAAGTTAAAATCAGTGCCAACACATCTACAGACTTTTGTAGCATAATTAAATATTTAATGCAAATTCAGAGAAATTTTCACTCGTTTAAAGATTTATCTGACAAACAATATTCAGTTGTATTTAAAAACGTACATCAGTCAATTATGGAACTCGAAATCTTCTCAGATTTAAAATAGCGTCACCCATCAATTATCAAAGTTACAAGACTAATAAAAGACAATAATCCAGTTCTTGTTGTGGCCGCCGAGTTTAACGGAGATGGACCAAAAGAAACAATCTTAGCAATAACGCAAATATGTAATCATCGTGTGAAACAGAAAGACGTAGAAAACCTCAAGGCCCCTTGCAGTGTCAGAGATGTTTCGATTACGGTCACACGAAGAATAATTGCAATCATGTTATCAATTGTGCTTTTTGTGCCGGAAATCACTATTCTGTGACGTGCCCCAACAAAAATAAAACCCCTCTCTGTGCGAACTGCAACGGAAATCATCGAGCGGACATACGAAACCAAATTGTTCTTTTTTAAAGAAATCATTGAAAGAAAAAAACAATGATCGCAACAAAACTAACAGAAATGAAAACCCTCAAAAGTCTCAGTTCCCTCTCCCACACCCTCCGCCAAATCAATACAGAGAAACTTTCCCAAAATTATCCCAAACCACTACTCTCCGAAACTTCACCCAGATCTCAAACTCCAGAAATCGAATCGATTCCAATTCACAAAATTCTCACACCCACTCTTCCATCCAAAAATTCGACAATATTCAACTCGATCACCTCATGTATCATTCATTTCATAAAATTTTTAATCTCTTTCATCATCAGCACCATTCAAAATTCTGTCACCGTCTAAAGAATAATAATGTCAACTCAACCCAGTAATAATATATCCATCATGAATTGGAATTCCAGCAGCATCAATAATAAAATAAACAGAACTAATTCATTCTCTGCATCATCATAAAATTAACGTAGCATGTATCACTGAAACACACCTCAATAAAAAAACTATTTATCCCAGGTTACAGCATTTATAGAACAGATCGAACGGAAAATAAAGGAGGAGGGGTACTTATCGCAGTCAAAAAGTATCTCAATCACCACCTAATGAATCTACTCGACACACCAGGAATCGAAACTGTCGCTATCCAATTATATATATTTAATTAATAATTATAATAGCCAACTATGGAAAATTATAACAGCTTATAAGCCCCCCACAGCCAAAATTATAAATGCAAACTTCTCTTATTTATTTCAACCTACCAAGAAAACTTTGCTCTTGGGTTCTATTCAAAATACATAAGCTGGAGATGTCAAAATAATAATCACAACGGGAAAGTTCTAGCTCAACTAATAAACATTTTAAACCTAAGAATACTCACCCCCTCGGAGCCAACATACCACCCTCAGGATCATACTCGTAAATTAGACATCCTTGACATAAGCATCACAAAATAATATATATAAATATAATAAATATAATACAAATAATATAATATAAATAATATAATATAAATATAATTAATATAATATAAATATAAATAATATAATATAAATAAATATAATATAAATAAATAAAATATATTAAATTTTGCTCTACACCTACTTTCGAACTTGACTCTGATCATATCCCGGTAATTGTTTTTATACACCAAATTATACCTCAATACGCCCCCGCCCCTAAATAAAACTCAATAAAAATTAATTGCAAAAATTTCAAGAAACTGTTATAAATTCCTTACCCAAAATAAAAATATTAAAAACCCCGTTGGATATAGATTAATCCATCTCTCATATCAACGAATTAATACACTCTACACTAAAAATACACAATTAACTACTCCACCCAACTCAAATACTACAAGACATAAAATACTACCCAAAGAAATATTGAAAGCAATTTCGATAAAAAATAAAACTACAAGATTTTGGTACCGATTAAGAACACGTGAACTTAAGAGGGAACTAAACCTATTAACAAATATAGTAAAGACTTATAACAAACTTCAATAACCAAAAGTATCATAACTTAATCCAGTCGCTCAGCGTTAGTAATAACACTCTGTGGCAATTCACACGAAAAATTCTTAAGAAGAAAAACACGATACCTCCTATAAACTCAACAAAATAAAGTGTGCACATCCTCCAAAAAGTCAGAAGAACTAGCGAACTATTTCGCTTCAACTTTCACTGTCAACAACACTAATTTTCATCCTGGACACATCACTATTACCAAATCAGCATCAGAACAAGAATATGGACCTCACCAAAAGCTCACTATACCACATCCTCTGAAATTAAAAAAAAATTAATAAACTGCCTTTTAAAAAATCACCCGGACACGACAATATAAATAATATCGTATTAAAACATTTCCCTGCACCAGCAATAGCTACCCTCACAAACAACTACAACTCGTGTCTCAGAACAAATTACTTTCCGCATACCTGGAAACATGCTATCACTATTCCTATTTGTAAACCAAATAAAACTCCTGTAAATGTTGACAGTTATCGTATGATCAGTTTATTGCCAGCCTTATCAAAGATATTCGAGAAAATTATACTTAAAAGATTAAAGTCACATACGCATAACGAAAATAATTCCTAAGGAACAATTTGGATTTACCAAAAAATTGTCTACTCAACACCAGTTACTAAGAATATCCGAAAATATACATCCAGATAAAAAATCACACAATAGGCGTATTTACAGATATCTCTGAGGCGTTTGATCGGACATGGCACCAAACCTTAATGTACAAGATCAAACAAATTGACACCCCATACTACATAAAATCAATTATCGATTGCTTTCTCAACAATAGAATTTTTTCAGTTAATGTAAATAATCATCATTCCAATCCTAGACGATTTAACGCAGGTCTCCCCCAAGGCTCACCACTTTCACTCACACTATTCAACTTAAGCGTTGCACATCTTCCTAAATTAACGAACATTCACATAGCCCAATTTGCGGACGATACAATATTCTCTTTTAGCAACTCTATCATTGACATCAGAAATAGAACACAACTATACCTCAACTTACACGATAGCTGGGCATCCAAACTTAAAATACAATCCAAACACGAACTGAATCCATCCAAAACTGCAGCACAAATATTTACACTAAGACCCTATACATTCCCCACCCCTAACAATAAATAACAATAGACTAAACTGGTACCCCCTAACAAACCTATTAAATACCTCGGATTAAACTTAGATACTAAACTAATGAAACAGCACATAGACGAAAAAATAAAACAGCTAAAATAAAATTACTGCAATTAAAACCTTTAATCGATAGAAACAGCCCATTACCATATCATTCCTCAATTGCAATATACAAAACCATTCTAAGACCGTTATTGCTGTATGCTTGTCCCATCTGGGTCAATTCAGCGAAAACCAATCTAAAAAAAATTACAAATCATTCAGAACCAATTTCTCAGAACTATAACCAATGCACCGTGGTTTGTCACGAATCATCACCTTCATAAAGAACTCAACTTAGAACTCATTGAACATCACATCACATACTTAGCCACCAACTTTTATTGCTATTTACCTCAAATCCATTCCCTTGCAACCTTATAAGAAACAGATATCCCTACAATATATTCCTCAAAACCTTCTCTGAACTTGAACCAGAATAAAGGACCCAATAGGGCATCCTCAACCTTAAGTTAGATTTAAGTCTTAGAAATAAGTTTTAACTATAATTTAGCATGTAAGCCTATCAAACATATGTAAAGTTTAAACTAAAACTGACCTATGTACAGCCAACAAAATCAATAAAATATTTTTAAAAAAACCTCGGGGGCAGGCGAGGCGGCAAAACGTATGTTTACGTTACAGGTTCGGACAGACCACGAGGTCAAACACATAATTGAATAATCCAAATACAATTTTAGCAAAGATGCTTGCCGTAAAATGTAACCTCGATATTCTACGATAAATAAAAAAATACAATACTTTGTATTTTGGGAACAAAATGTTAAAACATATGATGTATGTAACACAATGGCATCAGGTGCACACAATGAAAGTTTCTTTTTCAGTTCCCTTAATAATACCATTGGTGTACGATATCCTTACAACTGACGTCGGTAGAATTATTATTATCCGCGCACTTTTCCTTGCGCCCTCGCTTCGCTAGTTACGAGAGGAGTGGGGTTGATTATTTTGACAAAAGAAATTTTATATCAATTTTTAGTTAGTTTTTCGGTGAGAAATAGTTTGTATTATTCGGGAGCGAACATTTCTGGTTATCCGATTTTGTCTACAACAATCGTTCCTATCTTTTATTCTTAATTTAACTAATGTTGGTAAAGGAGTGAGCGTACATATTCCGGGGCTCAAGAAAACGTGCGCGTATAATATGAACGCGAGTCACTGCACTCAAACTACAAAGAGACCAACGAATATGGCCTTTGCAATCAGTCGTGAAAGAACGGCCGCGCTAGAAATCCGACACCGGTTGATAGAAGTGGCACAACGTTCCTCGCGCTGCCGAAACAACGGTTTTCAAAACGCAACAAAAATTTGAACCTGATTCGAGGACGGAAACCACGTGGCCACAGATTTGCAGAACAGCTATAAAGTAGAGTGCGTTAAACCTGAATAGTATGACTATTGAAAACTATCGAGAGAATTCAAATACAATATCGAATAATACGATAGTACTGTCGAAACAGAGAAGCTTTCTTTAATGAGATGACCATGTATTTCTACAGACAAGTCCAAACTTACAAAATTATTCTATAATATGGATCAGTCGAAGTTGGAGTTAATTGTTTAGTGCTTGCTATCAACGTCCCTGATACGATCCTTATGGCTCTGAATTGCTTCTTGATGACGTTTAATTTGCTCTTCATGAAAACTGATTTCGTCATTCAGATCCTGCTTTAACTAGTTCAATTGCTCCTTTTGCTTCTTATAAAAATATTCTTCTTCGCGTGCAGCTCCCATTTCGCCAAAAGCACCACCTGCTTCTCTGATTGAGCCACCAGCACCTCCACCCTTTCCAGCACCACTGCCCATATCACCAACTTGTGAATATGGTCTAAACTCTCCGTTAAATCCATAATTTGCCATTAAAGTAAGTTAAAAAATCATAAATGTTTTCACTAATATATAGTAACTGTTTGTCAATAAATAAGCCACAATAATATTGTAGTATAATAATTGTGTAATAAAAAAGTTAATTTAAATAACACCTTTAAGGGTTCCAGTAAATTGTAAACTTCTTTAAACATTGGTAAAATATTGTAATTCTCTTTTAGCGTTGCCACTTCGAAAAAACGTTGGCTAATATTACTATATTACTTCAAGAATCAAAATGCTGCTAACATATACTAGTATGTAAACGTCCCTGTACATGAAGGTTGTTGATGATTCTGTTTAAACAATTGACCCTCATTCACACTCTCCGTGAACGTGAATTTTGTCTTTTATTAAGAAAATACAAAGTCAAACTAGTGTTTGAACTAGTGATCTCTTCATATTTACATTTAACCCTTTATTCCATTATTTTTATTTTTACTTGCAATAATTATTTTTCATTATTACATTTTTTTATTTTAATTGACGGAAAAATAATAAAAAATCAGAAATAAATATTGATGGAGATAAACACAAAATATTGTTTTTACTCCTCCAACAAAATGTGCTGTATTTCACGATTTAAAAAATGTACTTATTCTTCAAATCGTTTATGTAATCAAAGAAGTATCACGCAAGTCAATAAAGTAAGTATCATTCGTGTTTAATTTTTATTATTTGCCTAGAAACGTTTCGTTTTGTTACATACGGAAACAGAGTGTGTTACCAGGAAGTTCTGATTCACGACGCCACTAGATTACCATCACTTCATCTCGTTATTTTATCGCGTTTACCGCCTAACAATTTACGAAGGTGACATAAGCACATGATGTACATCACGTATAATATAAAATAGTTCATAAATAAAATTGTTAGAGTGCATTTATGACCTGAAAAAAATTATGTTACAGCTGAGTTACACTATGCAATAAAGAATGAGAGATTAGTAAAAAAAAGAATTATTACGTTTCCGGAGTTTTTGTAGTTAAAAATGAACCATTCAAATATTGAATTAATACAAAAAGCAACCCTCTCTTATTCTGACTGGATTGTAACCGACAATTAGGAGCTCGTAAGTTGTTCTGATATCGAAGTCTTTAAGGCGTCATGGGATTTGCTGATGGCAGTCTCAGAGGGAAGGGGAGGGTATACTGAAACGAGGTGCGTTTCCCACAGACCATCGAGGTCTGAAGCTCATCTGTCAAACAAATGCAACAGTTCATTTTCCTCCTCGCCCCGCCCCCCCCCCTTCTCCTTCCGAGACACACAACCCCCTCAGAGAACCTCATGGCTGAGGAGCGGGTCTGTTCTTCACACAAATAATTAATAATATTAACAGTTTCTTAACTTACTTTCCCCATTGTCAATTCTCTCTGATTTTTAAAAACTCTAATGTTTAAAGGATTACTGAAAATTTTTAAGCACTTACTATTGAGATGCAGTGTTATTTAATGAAATTTCACTGTTAAGATCAATATACTACATTGACTGATTTTATAAGAGACAAGGAAAATATATGAACTTATGAAAATACCGTCATGATGGGCCACGAAGCACGCTTTCCGGGTCGTTGGATTGGCCGCAGAGATCTCGTCGCCGGCCGCCACGCTCCCCCGACCCGACGTCCCCGGATCTCATAGGCGTTCACATAGGGGGGAGGGGGCTTTGACTCCTCCAAAAATTTAGAGAGGGACCCTTAGCCGTACATAAAAGATAGTATGGTTTAGGCCTTAGTGGTGTTCATAGACGGTCGGACGGACGGACAGACCGACGTTTTGAAAAAATCACATTTTCGGTATCACGGGATCCCAAAACGTGCATTTCCGTTAAAATATCCAAACCAATTTTCCGCAGCATTACATACTCGTAACTTTCTCTATACTACGTACATACTCCGTATATACGTGCGTATACGAGAAAGTAGAAAAGATAGTTGCCTTGACGCTTGGCGCAAAACCAGTATGCTTGTCGTTGATTACTGTGGAATTGTTTTCAAACTTTCGCTAACTACCTTTACACGAGTTCGCGTGGTATCGCAGATCGTACGATTTCCAATTTTGTGTTACTCAGAAACCAGCATGTTGAAATGTGCATTATTATTTCTCATCATGCTTCTCGGATTTCTGTGGTATTCTTCGTGTGCGGACATAATGATACTTGCTGTATACTTTAGGCCTATATGAAAGCTAAATTGACAATTTTCGAAAAAGAGTAAACTGCTTTCCATAATAGGGTAAACTCTCAACTTTAAGGCAATCATTGAAATTGCATTTTTCATTTTTTTTATTTTGTTGCGTCTACTTCGACGCAACGCGTCTCCAAGCCCCTTGGGGGGCGTTGAGCGCTTTGCGCTTCACCGAGTAATCCTCGCATTACTGCACTTGTTTTATGGAGTAATCCTCTGTTAACATTGTCTGTCGCGTCTCGTCGTAGTCGGTTGTCAAGAGGACCGCCAGGTAGCATTTCCGCGTACGCGCCTCCTACGTTACTACCCAGCGACCAGAATTAGGAAGGAATAAGGATAGGGATAGGGGTAGGGTTTAGGACACTTCACAGGGGTTGGACTAGCCCTTGTGAAGCAGCCGAACTCGTTTTGTTGGAACAAATTTCACATGAGGTTCGACGGGAATCGAATCCGGATCTCAGTGGTAAAAGGCTTGCGACTTTGCAATGAGCCACGAGTTCAGCTTTGTTGTATTATTATCACATGTTGTAACGCCTTAATGCCAATTTATTTCACTGGTGCACATTTCACGATGTTTAAGAATTCGTACCATGTAAGCCATTCATCAGTGCAAATCGTCTACATTTGTACCTCTAGCGCAATCCTCGATGATGAAGTCATACACAAGCGTATAGTCTCGCTAAGCTAATAAGACACAAGCGTACGGTCTCGGAGAGGGAATCCTCTCTCATCCCAGAATCTTAGGTCCTTAGTGGAAATACCTTTGTTGTTTGTGTACAGATAGGAGAGAAGCAACGAAATGAGACTCGTACATAATGGTGCTTCTAACTCCATACATAGCGTTCCCCGTGATCACTGTGCTGAACGTTTTCCTCCTTGTATTCTCTTGTATCCTGCTCCTAAATTCTGTTTCTTAACCTTTTGTCATGTCAAGAAGGACGCACAATATTAATTATTTTTATGTTATAGCCCTGCATTAGTTTGTCATGTTTTCAATAACGATTAAAGGGCTCTAGTTGTTGTCGATTCTGTTAGTCGATCTTGTCATATTCAAGGAGTCCCACCAACTGTGAGCCACCCCCATAACTACTGAATCGTTCATAATATCGAAGTGCAGTTTTCGTTCAACAATGCGTAGTCACGGGGCAAGTAATATGATGTAGAGGTATTGTTTGAAATATGTTTAGTTTTTAAGACATTTAATAATCTTCGATTTTTTTAAATGGAATTATATATGTATTTTTCTCGTCACCAATGGATAGATCATAAAAAGAGGAATACATTGATGTTTCGTATGTTAATATTTTGATTGTAATTTGAGTGTGAAATTTGACTTTCTGACGTGTGATTTTAAATTAAACTTGCAATATTTCCTGTAGCAGCCCTTGTGCTCGTAACTGTCCCCTGTGGGGAAGTGGTCTTCCTTGGCGGCACCGCCCGTAATAGTCTCGACGCCGCGAAGGCCAAAAAATCTGTCCATCAAAATATCCGTTTTTTACTCATAGGGCCTCGGATCGTACAAACCGAACCGTGAATATCAATTTTGGAGAAAAACGTCAGTGTGGTTTAGGTACTAGTGTTGTCTATAGAAAGACGGCAGTGAGACGTTTTGCCGTCAACCAATGTTTTCGGTATCAAATATTATTAATACGTAGATTCTGACTATGCAGCGTGATAGACAAAGAAATTTTCTACGTGTAGGTTCAAGACGTATACACTTTTTCGATACCAGGGCTCAACACTATGAGTTTTTCTGTCCAAAAATCACTGTTTCAGCCGCAGAATCACAGTATTTTCTCTTTACTCCGAACGTTGTATGACAAGAAACTAAAAATGATCCGGATTGCGAGAATTATAACTAACTTAATTCTTGAAAAGCAAAAAGAAAAGCGATGTGAGAAAGTCGAAAACGAATTATCTAAAAAAACACGTGTTTTTGGCAAAACAGCTATTAGAGGCAAAGAATGCACATGAACGATTTCTAAATTCTGTTTTACATAATAGGAACAAGAGCTGGACGGAAGTTTTCAGGTACGTGAAAAGAATACACGGAAACACAGAACACACAACTGCATTTAAATTCAACATTTTAAATGGACTTACCGTAAGTCCATTTAAAATTCTATGGTAAAAGCAAGCGCACTTCATTTGTTCTAAGCGGCCATATTTACTTTCCAGAAGAATGCATCTGAAATAAACATTAGCTCAAACATTAGCTCAATAAACATCAAAACATGGGAAACGTTTTACCAGAAATATTAACTTTTTACGGAAGCGCATTGTGTTATTGGCTAAAAGGGAATCTGTGGAACCTGTTGGAATTCCCAGGGAAATTCTATGGAAGGAAAGCTGTGATTTCGTACGTTACAAGAGTTTTCGAAGTTACTATTAATAATGTTAATGTTTCTAACGACTGGAAAAAACATACTCTGGTTCCTATTTACAAAGACAGGTTTCGTTTATTAATGTCCAATTGTAAATCGATTAGCGTATCATCGGTAGAATGGAAAATGTTAGAATATAAAATTGCGGACTATTCGCCTCATGCACGGAAAAAGAATGACCATTAGTTCAAAACCAACACGACTTTAGACAGAATATTCTTGTGAGTCAGCTAGCTACAACTGCCAAGTCATTGGCGATTGACTCGACCAAGGAGAAATAATTAACGCAATAGTTATAGACTTTTCTAAAGCTTTCGATTTAGCTACTCAAAATCGACTTTAATAAAATTATCGAATCGGAAGTAGACCCACTAGTAGTCAGCTGGATTAGGGAATTTCTCCGGGTTTGGACACAGGGACTTCGAATAAATATCTGATGAGATTAATGTGATGTCCAGTGCCCCTCAGAGAAATCTGTTAGGACCATTGTATTTTCTCGTGCACTTCACTCTTCGGTAATAAAGAGAAAGTATTGAAATGATGCAGCGAAGTTTTTCGTCAGAAAAACTCGTCTTGTAGAGCCCTAACATTGAAAAAGTGATAAATCTTGACCCTATATTTATACCCTATACCCCCTACCCACGTTGTGAAGCCAGAATACAAATTTAATACGTTCTTGATACCGAGAATTGCTTTACAGCAAAACGTCTATCAGTCCTGTTTGTCCGTCCGTCTGTACGTTTGTCCGTCCGTCGGTGGTCAACAATAGCACCTAAACCGTTAAGACGATTTTCCCTAAAAAAGGTGATTGATCGATCTGGCCAAACTCGAGGACTTGCGAGTTTTATTTTATGGAGATATTTTACATGAAGCCTCAACGAAATTTTCGCGAAAATAGCTGAATATTTTTGGATTCATTTTCTCCTCGGAGAGAGCAAAGGACGCTTAAAAATGGCGTAGATTTTATTGTCGTCACAGTCTCCGAATGTTTGAAAGTTTCTAAAGTTGGGCGTCTTCGAACAACTAACTACAATAATAAAAGTAGAGATTTCTATTAATGGAAAACCTTTAAATACGATCTTGACAGTTTTTCAAAAATATTAGTAGATTTCGTGTAATTTGCCTGAAATGTAGGAATTATTTTAAAAACAAAAATGGCCTTTTTATATAGACAATAAATAAATAAACGACAATAAATAAATAAAATACGGCTCCATGTATTTAAGTTTTCTCGGATAGAGCAGGGAACGCTAAAAGAAATGGCGCAGGTCCCATTTTCGGTGAACTATTTATATTTTTCCAAAATAGAAAAACGATTATATCGCAAATGAACAATATTGAAATTTTTCCTTAATAAATTTGTTCTATTATTAAATCATTAAATTACAATTACAATTTTTTGAAATTGAAACAACTCGTTGTCACGTAATTCTGACTCGAAGTAAAGAAAGTTTGTAAATGTTTTCCTCAAAAATGTTCCAAACTTTTTCTTTACGTTTCCTATCATAAAGCAAAGAACGCTTAAGAGAAGGGTGTATGACTGAATTTCGTTGGACTCTCTGAATTTTCGAAAATTGCAAGTTACAAATGATGTGAGAATGTTTGTGCTGTTGTGTCCCTGGCCGTCGTTTTCTCGGAAATGTATACTTATTTTAGCACGCCTTCGGATAGCGAAGCCAATTTGTCAAAGCATTCCCTGTACATCACGATTAGGAACATGATAAAAAATAATATTATTAGAAGAAATTAAATCAATAATTTTCATACACGTAAATCCTTTGCAGAACGCTTGACAAGTTTGGTTTACAAATATTGAAAACATTGTTCCGAAAACTCAAATCTAAGCATACGCGGGCATAAGGAATGCGCATGCTCATGTCACTAATCGATAGCCTAGTAGTTCGTATCATTGTAGATAGATGGCGTGGCGCGGCAGGAGGAAAGCTCCCGCGCGCAGAATCCACGACATTCGCCCAGAGAGGGCATGTAGTGCCGTAAACCGGATAAGGAGCGCCATGATAGAACACGTGGTTGAGGCTGGTCATGAATGCTTTCGTTCCTCTCACCTTGGACAGATGGTGTTCGCGTCATACGATTCCCTGAAGTTGGGGTAGGCCAGGCACTAATTCAAATTCGTAGATTACTAACACTTGAATTTCTAATAGTTGACGCTGAAAGAAACGTGATGTCTTATGGAAATAGCGGTATTGAAATGCGTAGCATGAGACGATTTTTTTCCTTCGCTGTGCTTGCTCGTCTTCTGCAGAAGTCGAAAGCCGCCAGCAGTTATCCCGTTTTTCTCCCCCTCTTGACGGCCCCGCCGCCATCAATTAGCAGCGTTAATTAGTCTTATTTATGTTGTGTCGTCTGGCAGTAATATGCAGTAACAGATGCGAGGTCAGCGCCTCGGACACGGCGCTGTCTCTTTAGCGCTGGATGCACGGCTGTTCATTACAAGAAACTCGTTTGCACTCCCGACAGCTCTCGCGCAATTAAAAATTCTGATCTTGAATATCTTTTTTCTGCATCTCGAGGTCTAAACGGACATTATTTATAATGATTGTAACATGCGCCTTCTCGCTTAGAGAAGGACGGGATTTTTTTAATTAATCGACCAAGTCGCAGAGGGTGTGCGCGCTCGGCGGGGTGCCGGGGCGCTCGGGCGGGGCAGGGACAGGGGCGGGGGCGGGGCAGTGGAAGGCACAGGAGGGGACGCGAGGATTGGCAGCGCAGGGTGGTGACACGGGAGGGGCGGCAGGGCGAATGCAGGGCGCGAGGACGCGCCAACGGGCGCCGCCCACCTGAAAAACACTAATGAAAAGCGCGTACCACTTTTCTAATTGCACTTTTCCGCACATCAATGTTAAACACGTTGATTGGACTTTTATATAACACGAAGCCGAGAGCTTAAAAAGCTTAAAGCCACATTAAATGCGGATTTGCCTCTATTGTATATTTCTGCCGTTTTAAATATTTGTTATTTTTCATTTAAATTCCTTCAATTAATTTTAATTAATTTTGTTGATTTGTTTGTTTATGCGCGCGTGCTTGATTTGCAGCGTATTCTATTTATTTATTTATCTCAACTTTTAAATGTACTGTATTATCCTTTTAATTTAATTTTAATGCGCGCGGCATATCCGTTCATTTACGTGCGAGCTCGTCGCGCCGCCGCCCCCGCCGCCCGCGCCGCCGCCGCGATTAACGAAGTATTATCCACGCGCCACCCCGCTCTCCCTGCGCCGCGCCCGGCGCGCCCGCGCTGCCCAGGCCGCTGCCGCTGCCGCTGCCGCTGCCCGCTGTGACGCTGGCTGGCAGCGCGCCGGCTCGCGCTGCGGTCGCCCTTCACGACCAGCTCCGGGTTCACCTACGAGCTATAATAAGCACTTTATTAGGTATTCAAAAGTTGACCGTATTCATTTGCAGACGTTTACAAACACTAAAAGTTTGCAAATGAATATGGTCAAATTTTCAATGTAGAGTCAATTTTAAGACTTTTTGATGTATAACAAATTTGCAGACTTTTACTTTTTGTAAAGATTTGCGAATTGATATGGTCAAATTTTGAATGTATAAAAAAAGAAGAGGTTCAAAAACAAACATACTAAGTATAATAAGCAGTTGTTTAGGGGATTCCATCCAGAGGGAACGGGGGTAGAAAAAAGTTAAATTATTCGAAAAAAGTCATAAATAGTAGTTTATGCAATTAGTTTATAATGTTAAGCTTTATTGCATGAGTACATGTTTTGAAAACGAGCGACGTTAGGAGCGAGTTTTCAAATTGGTACGAATGCAATAAAGCAACATTATAAACGAGTTCATACGCTATTTTTGTATAACAGCATTATAAATTTACAAGAGAATCAAACTTAATTTCGCGAAACAACTTTCTTCTGACGTCTCGGGTGCTTGACATCCAACGCCCTCTGGAAATGAAATTCAAGATGGCATTGTTGACATCCGTGCGAGAAAACGGTGGTCGGCTGTTCCGTCTTCTTCTACCTCCCCACGATTCTCTCGCTACTATTGGCTGAATGTGTGATGACGTCATGTCGCGTTTAATAATGGCGATGACGTCATGTAGCGTGCAATAAAATACTGGATTATGCACGATTCGGGGTATCGAAAAGGGTCGTTTATAATGATGGTATACAAAAAATATATTATGAAACTAGTTTATGATTTATTGCATGACACATTTTTTTAACGAGCGAAGTAAGGAGCGAGTTTTCAAGTTTGAACGCAACGAATGCAATATAGCAACATTATAAACGATTGCGTACGTAATTTTTTCTATAACAGCGTTATGAATTTATAAGAGAATCAAAGTTATTTTTTGGAAACAACTTTATTGTGATGTCACGGACATTTCACATCTGTGCGAGAAACGGTGGTCGGCTGTTTAGTTTACCGCTACCGCCCCACGCTTCTGCAGCTTCGATTGGCTGAATGCGTAATGACACAATTACTCGTGCCATAAACGCCAAATACGTCATCTGTGCCATAAGATGTCATTTTGCGAACAATTTTTAGTAACGAAAAATGTCCTTTATAATGGTAGAACATAAAAAATAAGTTTTTTTCTGTAAAATAATTGTTTATCAAAGTCAACTGTATTAAAAATTGGTTAAACTTTTTTAATATTCGTACAAAAAGTATTCTATTTTAATGAGTGTTCTTTTAGTAAGGAATATGTGGATTTTTTTCGATCTGAGGGGGGCTCAACCTGATTTTGTGCATGGGTGGCTCGCAGTACCTAAATCCAGCCTTGTTCACAAGGGAAACTGCTTAATGCGATGTATGCAGGAACAGATAAATTTCGTAGTATCTGTTTTGGGGTTACCTGGAAGCAAAATGTATTTGAATTGAATATTTTCGTCTCATTTTTATTGTCTTTCGATTTTAAAAGATGTAACTAGTTCAAACGGGACGTAGTTCTTGAGTATAGTTCAATTCATAAAAAGATCTACCTGACGTTTCGACTGTATATTACGCCTTTATCAGGACTACAAAAGATATTGTCTTCTCAAAGCAATTCTAGAACATGTTTTTTTCCTTTCTTTAATTTTATGTGAATTTTCTATAGTTATTTGCAGGTTGTTACATCTAGGAGTACTTAATATTAACACATAATATGGCTTACCTGCTGATCTCTCAAAGTTTCCACTTCTAACATCTTAATTGCACCACACTTATTTTAAATATCTGTCACAACTATTTGGCTTAACAATCTCCATTCTCAAGAGTATTAACATGAACCATGACTACTTCTATCTAATAAATACTAAATAGTATTCATTTGTCAGAAGCAGTTATAACTAATGTTCTGTAACAGCACAGACTCTCTAATATTAATTGTAGCGGGTACGTAAAATTACATTTTTATAACGAATATACTTCTAATATTTCAGCTTCTCCAACAAATCATTTATCAACGCTGCTTTTTACATCTGAACGAAATAACTAATTAATTATCAAAATTCGTAAGTCACATACTTTGGTTAGAATATGATTGTTTTTTACATGGCTACAAATACGAAAGAAGTTATAGCTGTAGTAGACACCAGCAAAATGTTAAATTCTGCAAAGTAGCATAATTCCATTTCGAAACAATGATCTGTACTCATATATTTGGGTAATGTATATTGGGTAAACAAATGATTAAGTGTAAGATTACACAATCTGTGACTGTAACTCTACATAGTAGCACTGGATAAAGACATCATAAAGATTACTAAAATAAACTTTATAATTACTATAATATTGCAGTGAACTAAAACAATATGTACCATACAAATATTCATTACGCTCTCATTCCATATACGAATTTTTTACTCACTTGCCATATAAAATCATTTGTACCAAATTTGTTGTCATTTCTGGAAAGTGTACGTTTTATGATCTGTATGGGAAGCTAAAAATATTACGTCGGATTCCGAATTTTATTGATATATTTTCATCATTTCACAAGAAGATAGATCAGATAAGAAATGATTGGACACTTGAGAAGGAGGCGAATAGTTATCTAATATTCATTACAATTTGAAAGAGTTGCTGATGGTAATAGTTGAAATTTCGACTTAGCTCTCTTTGTTAATTTATTGGATTGAATTTTGCGGCTTTGAAAAAGTAAAGTAACCCGTTTCACAAAGGAGAGTTGGAAATGTGCATAGCCGGTGGCGCTAGCCGAATTCGTTTAGTACGCTCCGTGAAGTCACGAAGGTTAAGCGAATTCGAGACTCGCGGGTTCTTGGTTGGGTGACCGGCCAGGAACCCTGGGATCTAACGTCGTCGAGCCCCTGGCCGAAGGGATAAAAGGCACTGACTGACTGCGACGTGACGAGACTTGACTTAGTAATTAACGGAGGATTACTCCAAAGAATGCGCCGAACGCATTCTTTGGAGTAATTGCATTGGAGGTGCGTTGCGTCAAGATGTAGATGCAAAAAACAACAACAAAAAAACAAAATTTTTTGCGTACGTAATTTTTTCTATAACAGCGTTATGAATTTATAAGATAATCAAAGTTATTTTTTGGAAACAACTTTATTGTGATGTCACGGACATTTCACATATGTGCGAGATGATTAAAAACCGAAGGTACATGATTTCAGATGTATCACTGGGGTATTTCATTTGGCGTATAAGGGAAGCAATGCTTTTAGGTTGTATGAATAATAATCACTGAAAAATACGCCGAAAGGATCATTGCATTACTTTACAATATAACTAAACTTTTGCTCAAAATTTCCATTAAGTCTGCTGAATGAAATATCCATTCTGGTTTCGGTCTCTTGAGGAAACAAAAAAATATTGAAGATAAGTAGGCATAAAAACATATTCAGAACCCCGTCGATCATTTGATATCGTGATCATTAGCTCACCTACATTCTTGTATTCCGATCATGATATACTATCTGGCATCGTTTATTGCGATGACGTTTAGGAAAACCTGCGAAATTCGAAATGTTTTCGAAGTGAGTGAGTGCAAATACCACACGAAATGAAGATAACAGCTGATAGATTATGTAACTGCTCATCATTATTCTGATCAGCATCAGAATTATGACGGGCTTCGAATAAAGGAAAGTTTCAAAAAGTAACTTTAATGAAAGTGCATATTTGGCGTTTTCATTTAGTCTGTAAAATGAAATATAATTTCTATAAACTATTGTAGTAAACATTTTATTAGGAGTTGTTATATAGTCCTTATTTAAGTGGGCAATCTGTAAGTAATGTACTTTTCCTCATACTATATCATACACATTTTTAACAGTTTTTTTACGTTAAATAAATAAATAAAGTATGTGCTCAATATTTGCATGGGCTTTCTTCAGAGAAAACTGGGAAGAGACAAGAGACCGTTGAAAGAATTCATAATTTTAAAATCACCGATTTCTGCTGCAGCGTGACAAAACTTTCTTTGGTATGTAAGTTGACAATAAAGCGAGAGAGTAAAAAAAAAGATATCCAGTACGAATGGAGAGTCTCGACATTTCGTATATTTATTTCATTTTTGACCTACTCAATTTTTAGGAACACCGAGTGTCAATAATTGCTCTGTCTCGGATATGCGCGCATAATCATTATTGTATTTGCTTACTTGCATATTTAAATTTTACAAATTAAGCATGTGCATTTTTATATTCTCGCTTACTACATCCTTACGTAGTATAGACAAAATATTCTGTGGCAAGAAACGACGATTATTCGAGAGAAAACTCGTATTGTGGGGTCATGATATTGAAAAAGTGAATAAATATTGTTCCTACGTTTAGTAAATTACTCATTCAAATTCGCTTTGTAATCGGAATACGTTTTGTGAGTCCTTGATACCAGAAAACTGGTTCCCGGCAAAATGTCTGCCTGTCAGATTGTTCTTCAGTCCGTCCTTCTATGTGTGGTCAAAATTAGCGCCTGAACCGTTCAGACGCTTCTCTCCAAAATCGATATTCCTGATCCATCTGGCCGAACTCGAGGCCCCGCAAATTTGAAACGTGAATCTTGGTTTTGGAGGTACTTGAAATGACACTGTAAAACAATTTTCAAAAATTTCTGGAATCTGGCATCAGCCTTTTTACTAATTTTTCCCTCGGAATATAGGACGCTTAAAACTGGCTTAATTGGCTCAGGTCTCGCGTTGATCTCTGAATTTTCAAACATTGTAGAAATTGAATTCTTTTGGCGTTTTTCTACAACTGCAATATTGAAGACATATTTTTAATGAAATATGCTCTTCAAAGAAAGATCTTTAAATAAGGTGATATACAATAAAAAACGAGTTGTTTTCGCGTAATTTTGCGTTTAATAAGGCAATTTTTAAACAATTATTCCAATTGTCTCAAAAACAGCTCCAATTTGTTTCTTTAGTTTTTTTTCTCAGAGCAAAGAACGCTTCAATAAGTGGCGTAGGTCTGATTTTGGTTGAACTCTGAATTTTTAAGAATTGCAAAAGTTACAAATAATGCGTGATAATATGTACAGTAGTGGCAACACTAGTTTCTGTATGGTCGTTGCCTTGAGAAGAGGGTATAACGTAAGAAATCGTAATGACAATGAGTAGACTGAGCTGTCCGTGAATAAGAGAGAAACGAGTTTGGACAAGAGAAGAGAGTGTGGAAGGAAGAACCATAGCTGAAACAGCGGGAAGAAGCAGTGGATACTGATGGGACGCGCAACACGAAGTAGGGATGCGAATCAGTGGACAGAGAAAAGAAAAAGCTGTCGGGACGAGCTGTATTTGTGGTTCAAACAATCTTTAGTGATGTACACGTTTTACTGTTTTTACTAATAAAATGTACAATCCGGTAGCGGTAGCTCAGTGCATCAACTGATGTCGCTGCAGCGCCTCTGACCGGGAGGTCGCAGGTTCGAGTCCTGACGGCGGCAGGAGGATAGCTTTTCAGCTAGGTCGAATTCAGTCGCTGTCTGGAGGAGAATTCTAGCGGCCGGCTGCTCTGATCAGTAATTTTCCGTGGTTTCTCCGATCAACACCAGGCGAATGTCGGAGCAGTACCCTACCAAACGGGCCACGGACCGCGCGCGATCTGTCCTTCCTCTTCCTTGTCCTACCCTCTTACACACACACACACACACACACTTACACTAACATGCACCACACTATCACATATTCCGGGAGACCGGTCGGGAGCTTAGAGCTTGTCCCGGCTGGAGCGGTGCCCCGCTGGTGGGAGAGTCCTGGTTAGGGGGAAACCCCACTAGCCGACGGTAGGTCGGTGCCGGATCTCGCCATCAATCGGAGGAGGATCACCGCAATCTCCCGAGAGAAAAACATGCACTAAACTAACGGGACTAATGACCGAAGTAGTTGACGCGCCCGGAAACACGATAAAATCAATCAATCAATAATGTACAAGTCAACAATGTCTACGTTTCATGGTGTAAATCGATTATTTAAAAAAAATTGATGAAATATCAACAAAAGAACGAATTGTTTAACAAAGATCGATGTTCCAATCTTCGGAACGGTTTCGAGGTAATCGAACAGCGGCGGGCTCCGCGGCGTGGGCCGGGTGCGCGCGGGCGAGCAGCGGCAGGCGCGCGGCGGCAGCGACCATGTTGCGCCGTGCAGTCCCGATCGCCTCGCTTCTTTGCGCTCGCGGTACATAAAGCACGCACAATGGGACGTAAATAACCCCGCAGCGGAGGCACGGTCATTAGCTGGACGGCGGCGTTAAATACACGGGCGGGACGGGCGGCGGCGGCGCGGCCAGCGATAGCGGGGAGCGGGAAGAGAAGGGAAGGGATGGGGAGGGAAGCGGGCCGTGCAGAGGAGGCGATGACGGCATCCACGGGGGGCGGCGGACGGCCTGATGGTGATGGTGGGGACTGTGGGAACGGCGGAGCGAACGCCGCGGGATTGTGGACGTGCAGGTGGAGGAGCTTATTATGACAATGGGAACGGCGGTCGTGCCGACAGCTTCTATGATGGCCACCATGATGGTGAGAGGCGAGGTGGCTTACAGACGTTTCGAACGCGATGCTGGTGGTTGGAGAGTCAGCAGGGAGGAATGTGGTTAATATAGAGTTTACGGATGAGACAGCTTCATAGTAGGAGAAACATGCGTTACCGACGTTCCGATGGCGGTGATGAAAGTTATTGGGTGATTCCAACAGTTGCCGTGTTGTAATATGAGGCAGTATTGGGGGAAAAAGGGGAAGGGGTGAAGAGGTTAACGTCAATCGTAACGAAAAGAAGGATGTTAATGGTGGGGGTGGGAGGTACTGAAGTCGACGATGGGAAACAGCGAAGTCCGCGGCAGATGGCACGCGGGTGGGTTGAAAGGTTCGTTTCGTGATGCTGTCCGTTTATGGCGATGGTGGACAAAAATTATGATAATGACGATGACAGCAAAAGAGTACAAGTCATCATTAATAGATGTATTAAACTCAAGAGGAGAGCAAGTTTTATACGCGTGTCACTACTTTCTTTATTACATGCGTGATATTTCGCAATTGAACTGAGTAATTAGATAGTATTCATTGCTGATTTATATGTGTTTTGAACTACCTCATGCTTCAAATCTCAATACATTAAAACACAACAGAAAACTCAAAATTTGACTATGGTTTGGCAGATATTTCTGAGAAAGACAGGCGTCTTTTGAGGCACTACTCTTCAATTCTCAATGATCAAAATGAGTTACAATTCTAGGAAATCAGTCAAACTAAAAACTTCTGTCTCCTTCCTTTGCAACTCTGGTAATTGATAATCTTTAATATCTATTTCTCGTTTTCTGTTCGGATAAGTATGTAGAATCTTTAACTTAAAAGCACAATATGTTATGGTGTAACACTCCCAAAATTTCAAATAATCTTAAATATCTTGTACTTGATGTGAGAATTTCTTCTTTTTAAAGTCATTGTCCCCCACCACAGTTGCTATTTGGTGTTTCTAAAGTGTTTTTCTTGCAATATGTTTCCTTTAAAAACAAAAAGTAAACTTTGTCCAATTATGTTTTGTCTTTATTCGTATTATTATTGAGTTGAATTACTGAGTTCTGCAGTAAAAACCTTATTTAAATGAAGTCGTAATATTTCAAAAATATAACATCGAAACCGTGATTCTAAAGTCACGAAAATTAATAATGAAGGTTTGGGGGAAAATAACCGAATATTAAATGAGCTTATTAAATAACAATTAACTAACTGATTATTTTTCCAAAAGAAATACTAGGTGCTAGGAAAATATGATTGAGGTTATGTCTTGAAAACATATCCTTTTAAAAGGCGTTGCCTCCTAAATTGACAAAGGATTGAATTGTTACAATGCAAAAGAAAATACTTTTGTACCTTTTGTTAACGAAGTTATGCATTAAGCATCAGCATCATGCAATAACTCAATATTTTATTTTATACTGTTTTAACATCAATAAATCAGAATATATCTCAATAAATAAATGAGAATTAATTTAATACTGCTGTAATTGAAGCCGAGAATGTTTATTTTTTGTAGTACTTTTGGCATAAAATATTTATATTACTAATTTCCAACGCGCGTAGAAATTGAAAGAAAACTATGTAGCCTCTTGTTATCTGAAAGGTATCTATGATTTTGTTAGATACCTAGGAACTCGGGAAAAATACAAAAACAATAAAACAGTTTCAATTTTAACAACAAAATTGCAAATATTTTCATATGTTATATTTGTGATTTCCTTTAATCTCATTCTCAACGATTGAATTGTCATACTCGATTCGTCACCGCTTACGACATTGCTGACATCATGCAACAACAAGGTTCCAAGGAGGAAACTGACTGCCATCATTTGTTGTTCACTTGTTGCGTTATGGAACAGCAACTTTTTAGATATTCTTGGTATGCAAAGAATTATTGTACTGGGTGTTCATTTATTCTACACTACGATATTGCAGAATTCGTGCAGACTGTATTTGTTAAAATATTTAATTTATTGCAGGTTATATGAGAGTATTTTGTTTGTTGTATTTGATCCGCGTGCGTACTACTTTTTCGAAAAATACTTCGTGTGGTTTTCTGCAACAGCAGTTTGCAGTTGAAGGCCACTAGTAATGTTTATTCACATTAAACCCAATTCAAGGAGAAGATTTTTTTCTGAGTATTGCTGATGTAAAGAGTTACGTCTGTATATTGAATCCCGACAGAAAAAGGAACTAGTTCATTTTTATGTTTTTCTTATAGAATATCTAATTAACTTAAACACATAAAAGACGAGCAACGTGAATGACTAATTTGAAATTGAATTTTTTCTCAGTTAGTGAAATAAAATAATTCTTCTGTATTTCCAGAATATTAGACATGTCCTGTTTTCCAACAGCACAGTACATTCTATACGAAATACATACAAAGCTATCAGACTACTACCACAGATAAAACTCTTATTTGAATATCAACAGATGTATTGTCATAAAGGAAATATTAGGAAGAAAATATCAAAACCAAAAACAGAGTCCAAAAAAATGATACATACACAGAAAAACGAAAGCATATTGCCTTCATTGCAATGTGGCGGGCATACAGATGAAGATAAATTACTATTCCGAGGCGAAGAATAATCATGAGGCTGCTAATTTTCGTATTCCAAGCTTAAACTAGGGTTCTTGTTGCAATACCAGTTTCCATGGAAACTGTGCATCTCCTATTTCCTCCAATTTTCCTGGGTTTATTGATTGCTGTTATAACTCAATTTAGCGTATTCGCGGTATAAAATGTTGAAAACCTGGAGTGATAAAGCAAGGCTGGTAAAGTAACGTGGTCGCAACAAAATTACTGAAAGGCATAATTTATAAAAAACTGGAATGGCCATAATGTAGAGATATATATTGGCACATATATTACGGTTTCATTGTTTTCTTGTGGTGTGACTGATAATACTCTAGGAATATCTCTGACATTCGTTCTTTTAATGCGTTTCATATCCTGTTACTGCGAGTTACGTTTGTCTTGTTTTCTACGTTCATTATCTCGTTAGAGCACAAGAAAAGTGACACTTGTAAAAATTGTCCTTTTTGAGGTAAATGAAGAAATTTGATTAGAAACGGGTATTTTTACTGGTACAAATGTAATTAAGTTAGTTCATGAGACAGTAAAACGATTTGTCTCTGGCTACAAAATAAACAGCTCCAGTCATAATTAAAAAGTTCTGCAAAATGACATTTTGCTGCACACTAAGGATTTCCTACGATATAAATATTTGTATCTGTTATTTAAAGAATTGAAAGTTCATTAAATATTGTAGGTTATCACAATAGCCTCGGCAGAAGTCGAAACTGGACAGCAACAGTGTTCTCTCCCATTCTCATAGCCCACCTTCTTCGACTCTATAACCAGGTTGTCTCCACATTTTCACTTCGCTACTGCCCGCTCCCTTCGTCCACCGTCTGCACCCGCCGCCTTCGCCCTCTACTATTCTACCCTGTCACCCTCACCTACCAATCTTGCTCGCAGTCCTTGCACTCCACCTTTCTTCCGTGTCTACCTCACTCGCCATTCTCACCCTTGCCCTCTATCATTCAACCATATCATCCTCACCCTCCACTTTCGCCCCCCCCCGTTGTCCTTCAACGTTCTACCCTGTCACTCTCACTCACCATTCTCGCCGCTGCAACTGCTCTCCTTCTTCCCTATTCCTTCCCCACCTTGCCCTTTCCCCCCCATTTTTGCCCCCCCTTGCCCTCAACCCCCCATTTCTCCCCTTTCTTCCCTTTCACATTCTCCCTGTCACCCTCACCCTCCCGCCGCCCCTGCCCTTCACCATTCTATCCTGTTACCATCACCAGGACTATCGCTCCCCCCTTCCCCTCCACTTTTCTACCCTCTCACTCTCATCCACAATTCTCGTCCACCGCTCCTTCCCACCACCATTCTATTCTCACTGTCATTCACCATTCTTCCCGCCGCTCTAGCCCTCCACCGTTTTACCCTGTCTCTCTTCTCCACCACTCTCACCTTCGCTCTTCCCGCTGTCCTTGGCCGTCACCATGGTCATAGAGTAAAGAGGTAATTCTTTACTCTATGCCTTCGCCCGTCGTTCTGGTCCACAATCCTCCCTCCCCCTTCCCCAGCACGCCCCACATCGCCGCATCCCGACCCTTCCCCTTGGCTCCGCCGCTTTCCCGCCTGCGCGTCCCCCATTCGCTTTTATGAGAAACAAATACGGGCGAGTGAGCAGCGCCCGCGAGGCCGGCGCGCGCCGCCCGCCGTCCGCGTTTTGTCACCCGCCCGCTCGACCGGAAGCGCCTTCGAAAGCTTTTCGACATAATTGCCCCTTATGGCGGCCCGGGCTTCTTGACCCTCGCTTTGGAGCGCGGTGTCAATTAGGTTATTTATGTTATTTATACGTTATATCGGCCCCTGCAGTTATATAGCATTGAGGAGGATGGTTAGGGGTCGTTCACGTCGAAGTAAATGTTCTCGAAAGAATCGATACATTTATCGGGTTATTTAATGTGTTTGTTAACGCATGTGCCATGGATAGAAGCGATTGTAAAATCGTCTCCTTGAAAATTATTTCTTCATTTTACGAATACAAGATACGAATGATTGCCCGTGTTGCAGATGTTATCCTCGTTTATTTTTGTCGATTAGATGGTAAAACTTCTGTACGATACAAAATGATGCTTTAACGCGATTCTTCCAGTCGTGAAATATAAACCATTGAAGTTGACAAATGGATCCTGTGTCAACCAATGAGATGCGAATTATCAGCTATTATGGAAAGTATTTTACCATCTGGTCATGTCATTATCTATATGAATTTTCATTATAATTTTGATGAATAACGATAAAAAAATGCCACTCGCGAATCGGTAAGATCAATTTCTGCTTCTTGACTCTTTTTCCAAAGAACTCGTAATAGTATCGACAGTCACATGTGTGGCTCAAGAACCATTCGCCATATGACAGCAGATTGGAAACTAACTTTTAAAGGTCACTTATTAGCTGCTCTGGTTATATAACGACCACTGTAAATATTTTGACATTGGTTTACATCTTTGAGAGTAACTGTAAGAGGAACACGTATGGACAACAAGAAAACACACAAACATTCATGCTCGGGCGGGATTCGAACCCGGAAACCTTATTTTTCTTCAAAGGCAAAGGAAACATTTGTGGGTTTGGTGAAGATAAACCGGAAGATTAGGACTAAGTCATCAATATTTACGCCATTACTTCTGCTTATTTCCCAACACCGGGATGCACACTTGCCCTTCATTTTGTGAATGAAGCTTTAGATAACATCATTAATGGTGCCCTGCCAAACTGCGCGGTCACTTTCAATAGTATCTGTAGCAAGAACCAGGCGTGAAAAACATACGTTTGGAATTCGAAAAAGGTATTCTCGACCTTTTCATCTAATTATAGACTTTACAGTAGTTAATGATTCTGAAAGCGATGATTTCTGATAATTTAATGATTCTGAAAGCGATCATGACACTTGAAATTAATCTCTGTTAATATAACCTAGAAAAACAGCAAACAATTGTACGTTTGGAGAAAGTCAACGCAGAATGGCCGTGTTGATATCATTATTGCCTTCTTGATTTCATTTCCAATACTTTACTGGTGTCAGATGGTATTAGCTCACGGCAGTTTGTCGCTTATTAATGGAAAGCACGAAGGATAGCCGTGTGTTGTACTGTATACACGGTAGCCTACTGCATGAAAGTTTAAATACTAAATACTTGTCTAACCGCTTTTTTAAGTAAAACGATATAATATATAGTCAACTAAGGCATAATTCATAGTTTGTTTTCTAAATCCTATCCCGATTAGATAGTTTTCTCGTCCACTTTCCGTTGATCCATTGAGTATAATGCGGCGAGGAAACGTTCATCTTCTGGACCAGATCGAGATGCAGATCATTGACACAGAAGCTCAAATACAGCTGGTCATAAGCTGTTATAGTCATATCATCATCATTATTATTATCATCATCATCATTATTATTATTATTATTATTATTATTATTATTATTGTTATTATTATTATTATCATTGTCATTAACATTAACATTATTATTGTTGTTTTTATCCCCTAAATTCACTGATAGAGATATTAGGTGTCGGTAAATATAATGTCCATTGCAACCAGATTCCTAAGGACCAGATATACTGACTGTGGGTGCTTCCACAATACATCGAGCTATATAAGAGCTGTTCCAAATAACGCCATGTCGTACATTTCCCAAACTCTTGAATAACCTGCCTTGAATAAATTGCGGGCGGCGCTAGCCGAATTCGTTTGCTACGCTCCGTGAAGTCACGAAGGTTAAGCGAATTCGAGACTCGCGGGTTCGTGGTTGGGTAACCCGCCAGGAACCCCGGGATCTAACGGCGTCGAGCCCCTGGCCGAAGGGATAAAAGGCACTGAATGACTGCGACGTGACGAGACTTGACAAATATAGTAATTAACGGAGGATTACTCCAAAAATTAATCCAAGCACATCAATGGAGGATTACTCCACAGTGCAAAGCGCTCAACGCCCCTTAAGGGGCTTGGAGACGCGTTGCGTCAAGGTGTAGACGCAACAAATTAAAAAAAACAAAAAAACAACCTGAGAGATTGATGAAGTTCTTACACAAATTTAATGCAACACCATGGAACTCCCAGGATGACGTATTTATTTATTTTACCTCAAAAAATAGTTGAAACTGCGTATGACGTGCTATGGGAAGAAGTGAAGACGTATGATTTTAAGCCATCCATCCGGCTGATCTCCATTTCCAAACTCTTGTGTTTTTGACTTTTCTCTGTCTTCTTGTTTTCGACATTCCCAACGCATGGCATTGCAATGTCAAGTAAACGCGATATTTTTCTTCTAATCCCGGATAATAATATTCGGTTTGTTGGCTGTCATTATATGATCCGTATGGATTTGTTGGTCGTGCAATATTGCACATTCTCCGACATATGTCATAGATTTTGGTGAGTTTATACTTTTGAAGCATATTTTTTTATCTTAGAAGGCGTTACAGATGTGCCGATTGATGTAACGGCAGCCCCAATGATGCCCTCTCGTATATTTGGATAATGCTAGATAAAATGGTTTCTATCTGTTCCCGACAAATACCACGTATATTATCTTGAAAATTTGGAGAGCCATTTTATCTTCTTATTTTCTTGCCTACTACGTACATGCGTCGTATGAAGTAAATGCAATTATACCGTTGAAAGTGGCGATTTTTCAACAGAAAAACTCATGTTATGGATTCCTCGTATCGAAAAACTAGATATATCTTGCTCCTATATGTAGTAAATTAGTTTCTCTAGTGCGTTATATAGTCAGAATTCACGTTCTATGGATCTTTGGTTCCGAAAAATTGTTTTACGGCAAAACGCCTGCCTATCCCCCGGTCCGCCAAGACTGGTCAACACTAGCACAGAAACTGTTCAATTTTCTCCAAAATTGACATTACCCAGTCGATCTGGCCGAACTAGATGCTCTGCTAGTTATAACCGGCTTTTGAGGATACGTCACATGAAGCTTTTCGTTTTCAAAATTTTCAAAATTTCCCCAAAAGTGGCGCCATTTTTTTGCATTAATTTTTTTCACGGAGAGATCTTAAAAATGACCTCTCTTTCGTTATACTCTCTGAATTTACGAAAAAAGCAAAATTTTAAAAAACTATTTCTTTTCTTAATGAAATTCGTTCTTCAAAGATAAATCTTTAAATAAGGTCGTGAACAAAATTTCGGAAATATTCGTATGCTTTTTGCGTAATTTTTAACAAATCCAGGAAATTTCAAAAATATATTTTCTCAAAAATACCTCCAACTATTTTCCGTGTACTTGTTTTACAAATACAGTGACGTACGCTTATAAAGACAACTCAGGCCCCAATTTTCGGTGAAATCCAGTTTGTTTCAAAAATTGCAAAAATTTCATTACGAAACTACAATCTTTTATTGATTTTTTTTCTAAATGAAATCTGTTATAAAAATATTTAAAAAAGGTAATAAACAATGTTCTGAAAACAGGCGTAGTATTCGCGTAATTTTTGCATGGAATAAAACCAATTTAAAAAATTACCGAAAACTGCTCCAATTCTTTTTTTCAAATTTAATTTCTTGTTTAGGGCAAAGAAAATAACACAGTTCCCATTTTCGTTGAACTCTCTTTAACTCTGAAAAAACTGCTGAATTTTAAATTTGTTTAGTGCCTTCCTACAGTTACAATATTGAAGACAGTTTTTCTTAATGACATCTGTTCTTTAAAGCTAGATTTTGAAATAATGACAATGTAATTATCCGACTTTGTTTTAAAGCGTCGAGAAAGTTGTTTACCTGTGTGGCAGGCAGTGTGTATGGGGTAAAGTAAAAGCGTAAACCTAAGAACCTGAGTTTGAATCCCAACTGGGAAAAAAATACTGGTTGGAAACCCTTTTGCAGATTCAATTGAAATTATAATATTGCGTAGCATTTACAGGTAATGCGAGAAGGTATATGCTGTTATAGCACCAATTGTTTATCTTAATGCCGTATTGTTAGTTCCTGATTTGGGCAGCTAATACCATTATCTCCGATTCTGTCCCTTATAATGATTAAAATTTTATTGAGCTGTAACATTCTTATGTTTCTTCCATACAGTCCAAGGTGTGGATTGTTTCTCCACTGTTTCTTTAACATTTTTTTTGTTTCGTTGTTTTGCAAGCAGCATTAGGTATTCATTGTGTGTGTTATTCTGTACGTCTTTCATTGGTTTCCTCGTAATTTTTCATAAAATATATTATATTCTTATTACCTTTTATTATTATTATTATTATTATTATTATTATTATTATTATTATTATTATTTCCAAAGTATATTGTATATAACGGTTTATTTACCTTGAAGCTACTGTCAGTCAAAAAAACGAAATTGATCTCCAAACATGTGTCCCCAAAAATCTCGTCGAGAATTCAACAATATACAGAAGTTGTGTGACTGGCTTCTTATATGGCTTTTGATTGAAAATAACGTTTTCGATTGAAACACCTTTACAGACAATGAACACCTAAGGCGAAGGCCAACGCGGACCGTCCGAATGAACAGGGTGTCTCGGCGCGGGTGCAGCGGGGCTCCCTCTGGGAGGCAAATCGCTGTCACGAAGTCAGCGAACGTGCTGTGAAGCCCCTGCCGCGGCTCGGCCAGTGAGCCTCTGCTCCGTGGGAGCCGGTGAGAAAAAACGCACTCGTAGAGGAAGCTATCAACTTAATCTGCCCTGTGCTTCATCTCACTGCTATAAAATACATTCTCTAGTTCATAGTCCGACGAAGATATTGTGCAATAACTTTCGTATCATGGAATAGCTTCCTATTGCCGCAATAAAAATGTAGATAATGTAATCGCCATGTCGATATTATTACTAAGCAAGTTCTGAACTGATGTTACCCGTTAAAATATTGTAATTACTATATTTATTGTAATTTAAAGTATGTTTCTCCAAATCAATTGATATTTTAAATAAATATACAATTAAAATATTGATTTTGGTTTGTACTTGGTTTTTTAATTTTATAAAATGAGAATAATGCTGAATGAAAAACAGTTCTTAATGCATTATAATGGATAATGTTGGCTAACGGTAACTTACGGATTCAAAGCCGGAGGAGTGATTTTAAATAATTTATAAAAAGATATATCCGTCTAAAATACTATTCAGGGAAAAAGACATCTAGGGAGGTTTTTTATCTGCAATGGCTGTTAGTTTTAATAATACTAATCTTTGAGAGCAATATTACAGAATATGATTTATTAAAAGAAACAAGATACTTGCGTCCCCAAGTTCAATTAAAAACCGAATGAAAGACGCCATAACGTAAATTGCATTAGAAAATTTAATATGATGAGCCCCAATTTAAAGAAGGTGAATTATGAGAAACCAGGGAATAAATAAATTATTGATAAAATGGTTGATAAGCAAAAACTATTTATAAATAGGATAAAAAAAAAAAATATATTTAATAATAAAATTATGAAATTCTATTTCCTTAAGATATTATCTTACGATTTACTTTCTTTTGTTTAATTGTATGTGTAGTGAAATTTATACTATTATGGAATTTGAGATATTTTAAAAAGAGTGAGATGTATGGGTTTTGCACACAAACGGATAGCCTCAGTAATGCAATTAGAATAATAAATTATGTAAAATTGTTTGTATAAGTAAACAAGCTATTTGATAAATTACAAAAAATAATTAAAAATGAAATTGTTCTCATTATACCGCGAGTTACGTATTGTGTATATAAATTACAGCTTATAATGAAATTCTTGTGTGTTTTATGAGCATCAATTTGGATATTGGATTGGTATGTACATTGGATACTAACATGTTTTACAAAATATATTAATATCCAATGCACATACACTTTATTGTTATTTATTTACCTTTATACTATCAAAAATCAAATGGGAAGAATGGTAGCAATGAAATTCATGGAGAACATTTAAATCCACAACCAAACAACGATTGTTGTGAGACAGCCCCAACGGTTCGTCGCAATACTTTTTAAAATCTTAATAAAATTATTAGGCAAATCGTCACTCAGCCCAACCCTTCAAAATCAGGGCCTTTACTAGTATTTCCGACGTCACGTTCAGATAGTGCATAATTTCCACACTTCAGAGCGCTACTGATTTTAGTTGCATTTTCGTAAATACTTCCAGAGAAACATCTCCCATTGCAGTGCAAATTCAGCTTTCTCAGAAGGCAAAACTTTCTTTTCAGTGCGCGGCGTTCGTGGATTTTTTCAAGAAATTCTGTGGCCGAAACAGGTATTGGTGATTCCGATAGCGGATATGGGAAGCACTTTGTTCCTTATATGGTGAGATATTTTTTCTTTAATATGTATTATGTGGTTTTAAAAGTAACTTTCTTTCGTGTAAAAATAACTACCAACCAAAACATTTTTAAAGAATGTATGGAACAGGTTGATGTTACTTAGTATACGGCATCCAGAAATGTTTCTTAAAATGTGCATATTCTAGCATTTGTAGTTGTAAAGTTGAAAAGTATTTGAAGGATGAGCTGCTAACGATTTCATTGAAAGGAGATTGTGACTATATTTATTGCAGAAAGATCTTGGCAAGTAAAACTCTAGAAATAAAATTAAAATTAGACTGCTTCATCTAAGAGTAAAAGCGTTATAATAAATTGCGTGAATTCTTAATTATATTAGTATAAGTATCGTTGTTTTGCATTGCTTAATTGTGTTAAAACTTTTGTGACCAGTTTGTGTGGTGAGTGAGTGTGGTGTGAGGAAATTGTAACTTTGAAGGTCAAACTGCAATAACTTAGATTTCTCCAGGGCTTTCGATAATGATGAATACGGAGTAGCTCATAATCACGGAAAACCTTGCCCCCCTCTCTCTCTTACAAACAAGTAACATCTGGTGACAACATATATTAACATATTAAAACCTGTAAAACAAACATAACCTACAGACATGAATTATTGATGTTATTTAACAACCCAATCAATGCACAGTACTAGCAGAGAGATTCGTCCATGTTTGGAGCGGTGTGTAATAGAATTTCTACATTTTAATTTTTTCATTTTACTTCTGTTTTCTTCCGTGTTTTAATGTCACTCTACTATTGTATTTCATAAATTGTTTGATTTACAACAGATGAAGTTTCAGTATGTGATTACAGATGGCAGGTTATTTACAGACGTAGCTTAAAACAAAATCTGCTCATCGTATTTTTGTGGCAGTAGTTTCTTTCAATGAGCACTTGATTTTTAACAGGATAATAGAAAACACACGAGAAGTGTTCAGTGATCAAACTGGTTTTCTCCATTTAATGTCGTCGTTGTATACCGAGTGTACCACCCTTATAAATACTAAACTGTTCACGATATCGAAACTCAGTATTTACCGAAGAATACTAAATCATGGGGCAAATATGCCGCAGAGTTATTGTTCGTAATAGTTTTAGTTTTGGAGAAACCTAATCATCGATTCTTTAAATGAAAGTACAGAGATTTTTTTCAAATGCACTGGATAGATTAGACTTCCTCGGGCAATGTATCCAGGCAATGCTTTCTCTACTTTCTCGGGCAATGCATCCAGGATAACTGCCGTAAACTTTAAATGTGCTTATTGTACAAATGGCTTCGGAACGTAGATAGTCCATGGAAAGTAGTAGACAGTCATGGAAAATTCATTGGACAGTTTTGAGCCAAATTAACGATATTTATTCCTATTTTCTGTTCTAAAGCAAAGAAATTTATCTAGGGAAATGATATATTGCATAAACCATGTAAAAATTATCAGCTGAAAGAAAAATTATGCATTTTGAATAGAAATAATCACGATATTTCGTAGACAGTTAATGAATCTTGATATTTCGTTTTTAAGTGCATATCGCGACGTTCTTCTTCTTATAAGTTCCTACTTTCTGGTTACGACCAAATATTCTTGTCTGTTACAAGATCTCTTTAACCATAAGAATGATGTACTAAGTCGAAGAGGAGCGAGAAGATAAATTGCCTAAAGTTATTTTGTAACAATTATTTAATAAATGATAACACTTGACGAAAACAGCCAGTACATTTGCTAAATATATTCCAATATCTTAGACTTGGCAGTGCGGGAAGGAGACAATTGATTCTTGACCTTCAATCTGCTTCCCACTCTGGTATTCAATGTACCTGAATTATAAAATATGAAACAAAATTCAAAATACTCTTGAAATAAAATAGCTTTGCTCTGATTGTAGATTTACACAATTAAACAGCAGTACACATCTGCGGTCGCGACTGCAATGGCCGTAGGGTCGATTGTAGCGTTTCCCTAGAGGAGTTACTCTAAGAAGGGATCACTTTGACAGGTCGGGAAGCCAATGAATGCCGTACAGGGAGATGACATTGCAAGAGATAGTGATGAAGCCATATACAAATGAGCGGTAAAGGAACGCATGGCCACGGTCATCGACTCAAATAACGGTAAAGGAACTCACTAACAAAATGATTGCATGGACGTAACTTCCAGTTATATTGCCAGCAGTGGCCAAGCAGAAACTGATAAAGTGGTCCCTTCTTATAGTAATCTCTCTACAAGCGGTCACATGTCTTCATGAGCATCATTGGCATTCTCTCATGAACAAGATTTTTTACTTCCCCTATATTAAAAAAGATTTAAGACACGAGATCTGAAGAAAAAGGGCCTCTGCCTTACCGATGTTTGGATATTCTTTCTTCAGATTTCACTTTGGAACTTGCAAAATGTACACAGCAACAGCCGTGCTGATAACACATCTCAGGAGAGGAGGAGAGTATTCTCCTTTTATTTATTGTTTTATTTCATTAATTTATTAAGAATGAAGTTGATTAACAGTAAAAACAATAGAACATTGCTACCAATCTTTGATCTGATGAATGATCTCGAAATATTGAGAAAAATCATCATTCTTCCCTTCTTCGTAACATGTTTTAATTGTTGGATTGTTTCTATAGCCATGTTTAAAAGTTTATCTTTATTATCTTCCTTATGCTGTGAGTTTTTATATCTTTTTTTATATGATTGATACTTTGGAAATTCAGTGAAAGGAAGAAACGTTTAATTAAATTCAATCAATAGATGAAAATTAATTAAATTCTTCCATTTTGATCTTTATTATTGTTTGTTTCTAGGTCCTCCCCAGCAGGGTTGCCGTGGTCATACCACTATCCTATCTACCTCCCGTCTGTCTAAAGGTCTCGGCAACGCGAAAGCCACCTGCCCCAAAGGCGTTGCGTTTGCTGCAAGGGCTGCTAAAAGGAAATACGGTCCTTATTGACTATTGCGTAGAATTTCAAATTGTGTGTGAAAAAGTTACTCAAAATTAATTTTGAATAATTAACAAATGATACTTCATTAATTTTTATCCCGGATCTGTCCATTGCAGGAGAAAAAGCTTTGTAGTTCCATTTAAAAAATTAAAGATGATTCAATTTCGCTAAAATTAAAAATGTAATAAACGATAACTCTACGGCGTATTACTTTCCCCATGATTCAGTACATTGAGTGAAAACTGCATTTCGATATCGTGAACCACTTAGGCGTTATGAGGATTCATAGATGACAGGTCACCGGTGAATTAATTTTTGATAAAGGAGTCTTTCTCATATAACTGTTTCTCTGCATATAGCGAAGTACACATGATGGTTCAGGGACGATTTCTCCCATATCAAACATTTCTGAACAACTTCTGGAGAATGACTTATTCCAAATTACATGGTACATTACGTGGTATCGACATGCAGATGAACACTTTTGTAGACAGAACATTGAAAAAATAACTCAAAAGGAGATGATATTGTTTGAACCTCGGGTAGAAGGAGGTTGAAACGTAGCAAAAATGTCGAAATTTGATAAAATGTTTTCTCTTATAAGAAACGACACGTTTTATGAATAGGTAACCGAGTTGAAATAAGCGGTACCAAGTCACAGGTATTAAGTCACGTAATTTTGTCGATAAGTAAAGGAACTGCACCGTAGAGCTTCAACTGCAATTTGTGTCATATTACGTATTGTATATTATTTATTAAAATTTTTAATCGACGTGCAATGTTAGAGTTCCTGCCAAAGGAAATTACGATTGAGAAGTTTTCTTCTTTTGCGCTAAAAATTAAGACCGTGACCGAAGGTCGAAATTCTTCTGCCCAGAAATCAAAAATCGAACGCTTTTGAAACGCTGATCAGATATCTTCAGTAATAATCTCTCTCGTAAACGCTTCATTGATAATTATTCCGTGTTAAATGGAATGTAAATGGCCTTAATGATAGTTTTATATTCACTGGAGCGGGTTAAGTGGCAGTGATAATGCGTCATCCTTGATTCCGTGCGAGTTTCTCGAGGGAAGGTCATGCAGAAGCAAAGAAATGGAAAATTAAAACGTAAACGCACGGCAGCAACACCAGGCCATGCTAAACTCCTCCATGTCGACTTGAAATTAACAGATTGACTACGTTAACCCTTCGTTAAGAAGGTAGATTGCGATACTACATGTAAATATCGATACTACATGTAAGTATCGATACTATCTGTAAATATCGATACTATCTGTAAACTATGTAAATATCGATACTATCTGTAAATATCGATACTATCTGTAAATATCGATACTATCTGTAAATATCGATACTATCTGTAAATATCGATACTATCTGTAAATATCGATACTATCTGTAAATATCGATACTACCTGTAAATGTTATGTCGCTTGGAGTTTAGATAATCATTACAAGAAAAGATAAGAAAAACGCTTTTGCAACTTTATTTTTCTTTCCCCTTATTTAATTGTTCATAAAATCAAGTATAGGAACACAAAATATACTAACTCCAATTTTCATTGAAACATTTTCAGACAGGCTTATCGAACCGCACCCACACGACCTACTTGTCTGTCTAGAAAGTCCCGTGCTCCTGCGAGCATCGGCAATTGCCCTTGATTCCGCTCTCATTTCCCCTCCAAATCCAGAACAGGGTGAACATGCAAAAGTTGAAGCGAAAAAGTAAGACCAACGAATGTTCGAATACCACGAAGAATAGTGGCGTCATGCGAAAATGTCTGCCTAATGTTTCCTATCAATGAACCTAGATTTGAATGCTTATAGACCCTATGCTACGTTTATTATGCCCCACTTATTTCATGTTCATTTTGTTTTTAAATTCTACCTTGCATAAACATTTTTGGCTGGGTCAGGAATGTGATTGAATGACGAATTCGTTGCTTATTTTCGTTTCGTGTTATATTTTGTTATATCAATCTGTTATTTGCTGTATATGACAATCGTGTGAAATTAACAAGTGCCTCTTAAGGACAGATACCTCTTTTAACAGATAATTCCTTTTAAACCTCCGAACTTGACCTTAGGAAGTTAATCAATTATTTCATAAGAAATCTCTTCTCAATTGACACTTAGAAATATGACTGATGAATTCCATCCTTAAGGATGATCTCTTTATATTGGTAGAGGAAATCGGAATTAATTTCGCTTTTCGGACACTTTATTTGACGCTCTCAATCACACTAACTTTGAAATAAAAAAATTAAATAGCAAAGTTCCTTACGCATTAAAAACTTGCATTTGTTGCTGTTGCGGTAACAATGGCATCCTTATCAAGCGTTCGGAAATTCGATTCCCAGCTGAAGACCAAATCATTGTTATTCTTTCAAATACAACTTAAAAAATTAATAGTGATATGGTAATAGGTTTTTACAAGTTTTCGACAGCCTATTCTTGATGATTATGAAGAATATTGATTTGGCTGTGCTTTATATTTTAAAAAATGTTAAAATTAATTATACAACAGTTTTCATTTGATATTGTAAATCAGTGTTGCCCTTAAAAAACTATTTTTATTTTATGAATTCCATTTATGAATTTATTTTAGGTATACCTCAAATTGTGTCTAAACATTAAAATTTTAAAATTCGCTCACGAGTGGTTACGGTTACGTTGTATGTTGATCACATTTTTTCTTGAGTACGAACAAATATCTCACTGTAGTGCTATGTGCAAACATTGAACAGAAATTGTAAGATGTTAGAGATAAAAATGTTACTAATGGGATACGACTCGTAGCCTACTAAAATTGTGAAACGTAACTAAATTTTTATTTTTTTAGATTAATATATATAAAAGATAAGATAAATTTATTTAAACTGCAATTGGGTGTAACCCGGTGGCAGTTAATTACATAATTAATTTAAAAACATAATAATATAATAATGCTAAAATAATAATAATAATAATAATAATAATAATAATGTAATAATAATAATAGTAATAATAATAACAGTAATAATAATAATAACATAAAAAATAGTAATAATAATAATAATAATAATAATAATAAAAATTCCAAAAAAAAAAAAATGAGTGCTTAACAAAACCAAAAAAAAAAAAAAAAAAAAAAAAAAACCACCTTCATTATTTCTCTGCTCTACACTGCACAACACTTCACTTCCTCCACTTCACTTCACTTCACTTCACTGTATAACTTAATATTCCTAGTTAACTACCTCAAACTTAGAAATGCCTAAATTACTTTCCTAAATTGTTGAACGCTTCGAGGAAAGGGTTCAAAGGTTTTTGCAGGCAATCTATTCCAATCTCTTATCGTTCTATTTGTAAAAGAAAATTTCCCGACATCCGTTCTCTGCGGTCTTAAATTTATTTTGTGCCTGTGATCACCTCTACCGATGTACGTAGGAAAATTTAGCCGCCGTTTAATTTCTTTCCAAGCTGGATGACCGCTATAAGCTTTATACAAGGCGCAAAGTCTTGCCAATGTTCGCCTGTTTTCGAGTGAATCCCACCCTATCCTTTTCTTGTCCCTGAAAGTAAATTTAGCTGCTCTACGCTGAATCCTTTCCAAATTCTTACACTGCATAATTTTGTGCGGATCCCAACAAATTGCTCCATATTCCATTATCGGACGAACAAGCGACAAGTAAGCAATTTCCTTCGCGTTTACTGTACTCTTTTTTAAGATACGCATTACAAAATGAAGAGATCTCCACGCTTTCCCTACAACAAAATCTACGTGATTTTTCCAGCTTAATTTACTATCGAAATGGATACCTAGGTACTTACACGAAGAAACTCTCGGAATAATGTCGTTACTTAAACGGTAATTTGTTACGCTGTAATTGTGACCTCTGCCAAAAGTGATAGATTTGCTTTTAGAACTATTTATGGTCATACCATTATTTTCCGCCCAGTAAGATAATGCATCAAGATCCGTTGCAGCATATTTTCATCGTCTTTCGAATTTATAATGCGATATATTATGCAATCGTCTGCAAATAGCCGAACATTTGAAATTAATTGCGCTGGCAAATCATTAATGAACGCTAGAAATAGAAGAGGTCCAATGACACTCCTTGCGGTATTCCTGACGTAACGCTTGCGCAGGAAGATAACTCTTGCCCAATTCGGACTTTCTGTTTCCTGTCACGCAGAAACTCGCTAATCCACGCCACCACCCTGGGATCGATGCCTGAATTTATTAATTTCTGAACAAGTCGGTCGTGTGGAACAATATCGAACGCTTTGGCAAAATCTATAACTACTGAGTCTACTCTCCCGCCCGCGTCAATTTCATCTGCTAGGTCCTGAAATAGCGTTACTACCTGACTTTCGCATGAATAATTAGTCCTAAATCCGTGTTGGCCATGATAGAGCCATTTTTTGACTTCCCACTCTTGCTTAATGTAACTCGCAACTAGATGCTCCATAAGTTTGCAGACCACTGACGTGAGACTTACCGGCCTATAATTCTTAGTATAGTTTGTCCCCACTTTTAAAGATTGGTACTACAAAAGCTAATTTCCAATCTTCAGGTACTTTTGAATTGTTCATAGACACGTGAAATATTCTAATTAAGTACGGTAATATTGCCTCTCCTCCTAGTTTAATTATGTCCGTAGAAATGTCGTCTGGACCCCTTGACTTACCATTTTTCATAAATTTTACTTTATTACGTAGAACGTTTACTTCAATATTAAATTGATTTGTAACCGAATACCTTTGAATAAGTGGATGGTTCGTATTGCTTTTGAAAACCGAACTGAAATACCTATTAAATGCGTTAGCTTTTGCCCGATCGCCTGTGATGAGTGTGTTTTGATGTTCACGAACAACTGGGATATACTCTTTGTTTCCCTTTCTTCTACGGACATATTTGTAAAATCCTGACCAGTTATTTCCCTTTTCGTCTAGAATGTTTTTTAAATACGTCTCCTGAGCAATTTTCTTTCTCGCTCTAATTCTTTCGAACAATTTCTAAAAATATGCATATGCTCGGTACTGCGTTTTCGGTTTTAAATGCATTTCTCGTTATCCTCTTCATTCGCCTAATTTTTGAATTATAATATTCTGGATCCGGATTATTTTTAGAGTTTTGCATGGTACGAACTTTTGCAAAGCTTCGTCTATAATATCTTTAAATGCGCACCATATCTCTTCCATACCTCCTTCTGTTCTCAGAAAGTTGTTGTATTTTCTCTAAGAAACTCATGAAGCCCTCTACGTTTGCTTTCTTGAACTGACGCACTTTCGTTCCTGTCGCAATACATTTCCTTGAAATATTTTCGTCTAAATCAAGAAGAACCGCTTTGTGATCACTAATTCCCTCAACGACTTCACAAGATATGAAAAGATCTTTCGGCCTAATTAGGTAAACATCCAAAACCGCGTCCTGCCGTGTCGCGCACCGTACTACCTGGGCTAATCCCTATCCCAAACTAGTCTGTTAACAAGTGTTTGGACTTTCGCCTCGCTACGGCTCCTCCCAGTTTGCGCTAGGAATATTCAAGTCTCCTCCGATAACAATAGGATGACCATTTTCATTTCCCGTTCTTTGTATGATATCTTCCAAAATTTCGTAGCCGTCACCCGGTGGCCTATAGCATGCAATAATTTCTAACACGGTTCCTGAAGTAGTAATTTCTATTCCCATCATTTCAAAATCTGTACTAACCCAATCTAATCTAATATTTATGTCTGCTTTGACGCAAATAAAGACACCGCCACCTCTACTATTTCTATCCCTCCTAAAAATCTTGTAATCAGAATGAAAAATTTCCGAGGATTCGATTTCCTGAGTTAGCCACGACTCAGTCCCTATCACTATGTCGGGATCACAGGCATCAATTAGATTCCAAAACTCTATTTCTTTATTGATTATACTACGACAGTTCACCTGCAACAACCTAATGAATCCCTTCCTCACCTGAAAGTGTACTCGGGAATGCGCGGATCCCGAAGCTGCAACCGCCGTCGTCTCTGTTAGAGTGCGTATAATTAAAATTGAATCTATGAGTCCGAAAATGAGTCATCTCCATTTTTTTTACCAAATTGAGATTCGTTCATTTTCCAGTTCCACGGATGTGTAGGCACACAGTTTACACTGAAAACAGGTCACATATTTCTACTGGATGTATAATACACTGAGCAGAGAAATGTCTGTTGAGTTCGAGAACATATTATATCCTGGAGATGACCTGTTCTCTGAATAAACTGGGAAATGCTGTTACCAAAATGCTCCTATGGAACAAGAAGAAATGAGAAACGGCAATTTAAAGTATCAAATTATAGTTTTACTTACAAAAGTTCGACAACTGGTGAAGTGGAAGTATCTCATTTCACTGAAGGTTTGTGTAAATTTATATTTGCTCTGTACCAAAAACTACCCTGAAAATGCCTCACTGCGAGTCAAGGAAGCATATTCTGGAAAGGCTGCCATAAATAAGATAATTGTGGACATAAAAAAAAGTTCTGCAATACATCTCAAATATTTTTTTGTCATTCTATGAAGTAATTTTATGTGATCCTGTACAGATGATTGTCTTCCAGAAGAGGATTTCTGAATCTACATTCCTACATATTTCTACCATATAATATTGTAACATGCACTAAAGGACTTTCGAAATGACAATCTGAAATTAGCGTTAATTTGTGTCAATTCTTCAGCTTGTGTTAATTATTGATACTATTCCAGTTACACAAATATTCATGTTCATGTAAACCAAGACTTAAACAAGGTCTTTATTTTAATTTATGAATGAAAAATTATTAATATTTTCACTTCTTTAATATAATATTCACCACATTTTAAGGTTTTTGTCGAAAACCATCCCCAAATTATTCTTCGTATTATTATTATTTTAGAAACAAACAATATGTGTTGTTATTGCATGTAGTGTGGGAAGCTTTTGTAAATACCCGTATTGCAATGTAAGAATTTAAAAAGGCCTGTATGTCACATGAGTATTGAATGATTTAGTTTTTTCTCTCTTGTAAAATTAGTTTGCATGGCGATGACGGGTTTTCGGACTCATCGATTCAATTATTGTAACCCTCATCAGTTCAAATTGCCTCGTACCTAGAATTAGAATCAGGAACAAGGGCTCCTTAATTGTATAATGTGAGCCACATAATCACAATGTAAGGTGTTAACATTAGCCCTGGATCGCATATCAGTTCTATGAATGTAGACCACATAATTAATTTTTCAACTTTGGTAACACGCTTCTTATACTATACATGTAAACATAAAAATTCAATAAAAAATTAAAAATAGAGAAAACTTGCAGCCCACTATCTGAATGTCAAACTAGAAAATCTTAGCGACAAAACAATTAACAAATAGAATGTTTTGTTTTAAATTCTTGCAATATTATAAGCGTTGAACATACTAAAGTGGTCATTGAAGTAACAAAGACTAAACTGCTGCCACCAGGAGGTCCTAGGTTTGAGTCCGACGGCGGCAGATTTATTGACACTAGCTTGTCAGCGAGGTCGAATTCAGTCGCTGTCTGGAAGAGAATTCTACCGGCCGGCTGCTCTGATGGGTAGTTTTGTGATTTCTCCGATCAACATCAGGCGCATCCCGGAGCAGTACTCTAGAAAACGGGCCACGAACAGCGCACTATCTTTCCTTCCTCTTTTTTGTCCTATTCTTACCCCTTACACACGCACACTAACATGCACTACACTACTACACTATCAGGCGTGCCGAGAGATCGGTCGGAGGATTAGAGCTCGTCCCGGCTGGGGCGGTGCCCCGCTGGTGAGAGATACCTGGTTGAGAAACCCCCCGCTAGTCGACGCCGGATCTCGCAATCAAGCGGGGGAATGTCACCGCCACTTCCCGATTAATAAACGTGCACTACACTTACGGGACTAATCTCGTTTGTCGACGTGCCCAGAATTATTATTAATCAATGAAACTGCTTTTGCCAAAAGAGGGTTTCGTAGATGACACTGTTCAGCCGTAATATTTTCGTTCACGTATTTGACAGATTCCTCCCTATGCGCAAAATGCATGATGCGATGTGCATGAATCGTTGTAGAAAAGTAAAAGCCGTATTTTGTCACACAATTAGATCAAAGTCCTGTACCAAATCATAGTTTTAAAAATATAACGTCTCAAGTGCTTGCAATTCAGGAGAAAAAAATTTCGAACAATAAACAAAAACGAAAATAAATAGGACAAACAGAAGCCTAATATGAAATTGCTCGTCCTTTAGCTTGAATAACACTTTACATGCGTATTGGACCCACCAACGATTCTATTTCCCTTGGTTCAATTTTTTTCACGTCCTTTCCAAAACTTGTTTTAAATGCTGTTTACTTCTTATTCAGTTGTATTCGATTTTTTCTATTTTTGCCGCACAAGTTCGAATCAGTAGCTAGAAGAGGAGCCCAGAGGACTATGGTCCCTTCTGCTGCACAATGCAGAAAAGAATTCTGCGTACTTCAATCTATATCCAAGCAAATTTTCATGATTTTATCTCTATTCGTTAGGTTGGTACAGCAATATTCCGTTACAGGATAGTTCCCCAGAATATGGCACTTTAACCTGTCATTCGAGTTCCACTTTATCCGGCAAAAGTGACTGATATCCCGCACTTATATGAGTACTTCAAGAAAGAGAGCAAAAAATTTTACCAAAACTTTTTTGAAGAGTGTACTCCTCATGAAGTGTCCACTGGAAATGTGAGCAAAAGCGAGTCGAATCCGATAGCTTAAAAGATGAACTAAAAAAATAGGATAAGATAACACAAACGACATTGTTATTTGTACTAGCAGTTTATAATGAAAGCAAATTAAAATTTTATATTTATAATTTACACCATTTCTATAATAAAGATAAAAAGTGTTCCCCAGAAGAAGGGCTTATAACGCATTTTTTCTTTACGCCACATGTTTCAAATTAAAAAGAATTTAATAACGTTTTAAATGAAGGTAAAAAAATAATTATAATATATTAAAATAATATGTAAGATACAATAAATAGACCAGTGTGTAGTAAGCTACGTTCGAAAACATAAATACCATTTTCTCAAAACAAAGTTTTGAAGTATAGGCCCTTCTTCTAGCTACCGCGTCAATTTCGTTAACATCCGGACGTTGTTCAGATGTCTGAATCACGATAGAGCAGTTGTAGAGAATCCATAATCTCAATGCCATGCGTATGGGATAGTTATTTTATTGGAGCTTAAAGAAGGCAAATACTAGACTTCTCGCCTACTAGGGTGTCCCTTATTTTCCGACTTCGAAAGTTTTGAACGCTCACCCTCCAATTTCGTTTGAATGGCCTTAAAACATTCCTCTAAAATTTTTTGTTGAGATCGGAGCATTTTAACCCGTGCTGACTTAAGCGCGAACTCGCATGACAAGTCCAAATGTACCACACACTGCTGAGTCAGATCCGAGACCAACAGTACAAGAATTTTAATCGACCGTGTCACACCTGTTTGCAGGTCACTAATCTAAGATAATATCATAAGTTAGTGGCATTTGCAGTACTGAGGAACGTGTATTTTTAATAGGAAATAATATTAATTATTAATATAAAACACCAATTAACTAGACACAATTTACCATCGGCAAATGCTTCAAGTTTTGTTTTATAACATAGGGAAGTAAAATTAACAGCTAGTGCAAGTTCAAACTTGTGGTTCGTGAGTGCATGATATTTTGGGAGAAATCAAGAAATCCTACAAGAGCTAATCAGCCTTTTTCGCAAAAAAAATATTTACTTGTATTTGGAGAGAAGAAAATTACAAACAAAAAACGCAAACAAGTGTGAAGCTATCGTAATCATCGTAAAAAGGAGTTTAGAAATAATTTGAACACTCGATTTGATATTGCAAATCCGAATACTTTACAAATGATGACATTGGAAGAAATGCTTTTACTTCGGTCGAGAGGGCTGGGACGTAAAAGCTATCTTACACGAGTAGACCAAAATCTCGCTCATAAAGAAGAAAAGGCGAGACACGGAGCATTGCAAGAAGAGAAAAGGAAAGAAATAGTAGTGTGAAGCAACTACATCTTCTGCTCCTGCATACCTCTTTCATTGTCTGGACATTCAGACAACGAACTTCTAAGTTCAGATGAAATCAACGTTGGTGAATATTCGAGAGCGCATCAATACAGAAAGCTGCGAGGTGTAAAACCAAAAATTTCATTACCCCTTAACTGGGGGCTTGATTTTTAGCGGAACGCGTCGGAACGGCGTTCCAGTACCTCGGAAATAATTATTAAATTATGTTATAATTATATAACTGTTTCTATTAAATTAATAGTTAATAAGAGGTGCGTCCCGGGACCAATAATTTTAGAAATCGAGCAATGCCTAAACTAATAGTTTAGATGGTTGTCAGCTGATAAGAGATTCTGTACACATTCTTCAGCAGAGGCACTTGACCACAATGCCCCAAGAACTCTATTAATAAATATATTCTTCGAATCAGACACAAGAGAAGAGACATTTAAGAAACAATTTAATCAACATTTAAATCTCTCTGAAGAAACGTTCAGAAAAAAATAAACAGAATGGTAAATTTAAACGAGATAAAATAAACAAAATGCAGAATTTATTTATTAGTTATATTTTTTAAACTATTTTTATATTATCCTGTTAAGCTATTAACATAAAAATGTGTTATGTTCAGAAAAACCACTAACTTTCCAAACAACAAGTTTATTTACACAGTAACGGAAATATTTACATAGAAACGGTAATATTTACAATAGTGGTCAGAAAATCATTTTTCCTAATGCACTCTCAACCAAAACCACTGTTTCTCCAATCTACATCTCCCGCTCAGTCTCTGGCGGCGCTCCCTTATCAAGCAGCCGGCGCCGTAGCCTCACTTCACGGCCCCCGGCTCGCCGGCTAGCTGATTATTTCTCATTGGCCGGGCGTCTTTGCTGGTCTGATGCCCAGCCGCCGCCGCCGCCGCCGCCGTTGCCGCCTCGCTCCGCTTTAGGCGCGCTCTTCAACTTTGTCACACAGCCGCAATAAAATGACCATATTTTCAATTACAAATGGAGACGATAAATGTATTGTTTTAAAGTAAAATGATATTAAAAATAGTTCAAGTTAGCAATAGTTAACGTTATTTATGTTTATTAATAACTAAGTACAATTAATTACTTTAAATCAAAATCAAAGTACATTTTGGTTTAAAATACCATGACTTGCCATGTTTAGTACTTGTCACAATGTGAAATGAAGAATTTTTTTTTTTTTTGCAAAACTTTACAATTTCATAAAAAAATACTTTGAGTTAAATCTAAAAGTTGAAATTTTTACTGCAGTCTCATATCGGGATCTAGTATGTATGTTGTCTGATACCCAATCAGAGATATTACATTTGCAAATTTGGAAAAAATCCAAAATTTCAATTTTTAAGAGTGTGTAATTTTCAATGGGTACGTTACTTACCAATGATATTTTACAAAAAGTAACTACACTTTTATGTGTAATAGCACAGAAAAAAATATGGCTGAGATTCTATTTCTTCTTTGAGAAATTTCTCTCTGAAAATCGAAGTTCATTCGCGTTCCATAGATTTGGTTGCAAATATTTCTCAAATAAAAACCTAGAAGCTAGGTACTTGATATTTTGATTTTTGTCAGAGAGTACTGAATGCAATGTCTTTTATTCTAGAATGCTAGAACAACCCAGACCTGAATAATTTAGAAAAGAGTAAATGTCTACAAACACGAAAAAGGGCGCACAGCGTAAAACAAAAATGGCCGCCATTTGTAAACCAGATACAATAAAAAATAAATCAAATATATTTTTGAACAGCAAAAACATAAGGAAGTTTATGTTCAAAATATGATTTTTTTCGAGATCGTCGAGTGACTAGTACTGGACCCCTTAAAATGGATTGACCCCCTAGTATCAGCAGCCTCACTTTTTACGTGCCTCACTTTTTACAACCTCTGTCTTCTTCACTTTTTACGACCTAAAGCGGTAAAAGTTGTTCGATCATGCTTTGAACAAGGCATACGAACAACTGTTCTTTATCAGAAGAAAATTGTGAGGGTACTAGTACTTTCATTCGTTCTTTGTTGACTGGTGGAATACTTTCCCAAAAGCTCTGCACCGATGTCCAGTTACATCCAATTAAACGCTGAAATAGTTTAGTTCTGCAGTATTTTGTACGTACATGTATGAAATAGAACATTAATACTATTTATTTTGTTCTAATGGTATGAATGTTTGCAACACTCTCTGCACACAAGGAGGCCGAATACGTATGCGAACCATTTAAGTTGAAATTCATGTCAATTCTTCATAATTTCTTCGAAGAAAATCTTTCCAAAAGTAAAGAAGCTTAGGAGTTGTCATCGGTTATATAAAATTTTTGGATACAAGATTTTCATTTAAAACACATTAAAAAATAAAATATATACGCGCAGTTACCTCGAAGAAGTCAAATTGCTATTTACTTATATTTGCACTCATATTTCCTCGCTTTAAAATACCCATAGTATTCAAGACAATTGACAATTCCGCCGACCCCTCAGGGAGTGAGCGTAGCAGTTCTAGCCGGGATGGGCATTCTGCTAGAGCAGGAGTAGTTGGTTTGTAACAATGTAGTAATCAGCGTTTCATCGTTTCATCACAGGCTTTCATTCACCAATCCTGTAAGATCAGATTTCTCTGTTCGTGTACGTGAGACATTAAAAATACCCTATACTAAGAACACTGCCCAAATTCCAATAGAATGTTTGAACGGCACTGCGTTGTGAAGTATGCCACAATCAAAAACAGTACTCAGTGGCACAAAGGTATAAAGCATGTACTACGCCACGAGACTAGCACGTGCTAGCATATTCTGAAAACACTAATGACAGTGTATCAAATCCGCATCTGAAGAGCCTGCAACAAGGCGAAACTGACCCTAGAGTAGTTGACTATCCAGTGTTGTACTACCCGAACACGTGGGTGTGAACCAGCTGCATTATTTGCGCGGTAACACCGTTGTCTGCACCATTGTTAGTTGGGAGGTCCTAGGTTTCCAGATCAGACCGTGGTGGATTTTCGACACTGGCTTCGTAGTTGAGTCGAATTCAGCCGCTGTCTGGAGGAGAATTCTAGGGGTCAGCTGCTCCGATAGGTAGCTTTCCGTGGATTTTTTAATTTGTTGCGTCTACACCTTGACGCAACGCGTCTCCAAGCCCTTAAGGGGCGTTGAGCGCTTTGCACTGGGGAGTAATCCTCCATTAATGTGCTTTATTTTTTTAATATTTGTCAAGTCTCGTCACGACGCAGTCAGTGCCTTTTTCCCTTCGGCCAGGGGCTCGACGCCGTTAGATCGCGGGGTTCCTGGCCGATCACCCAACCACGAACCCGCGAGTCTCGAATTCGCTTAACCTTCGTGACTTCACGGAGCGTAGTAAACGAATTCGGCTAGCACCGCCGGATTATCCGCTCAATATCCGAAGCATAACAAACAGGTAACGAACTGCGCGCTTTCTTTCCTCTTTCTCATCCTCTCCTCTTACACGCACATACATACATACATACATACAAACATATATGCATGCATACATGCATTACGCTACCACCCACGTCGGGAGCCCGGTCGAGAACTTAGGGCTTGCTCCAGTCGGGGTGGTGCCCCCAGTAGGAAGAAAGTCCCGGAAGCCAACATTCAGGTAGGCGCTAAATTTCACGTTTCAGCGGGGGAGAAAAACCGTCACCTCCTTGGATAAAACCATCACTTCACTTACGGGACAAATTTGCTGAGTAATTGATGCGTCTCACTTGCGTGGGTGTAAGGTTAGGACCCTTTACTTTCTGCTCCATTCATCAAAAGTCACGTTAACGCAGAACACTGAGCGACAGGTCTGTTCAATGTGTGGGCCGCCTGTTCCTTCCCGATGGGGGGGGGGTAGCTTTCTTCCCGCACCGTTGCAGAATAATAGTAAACAGTTTCGTCCTTTCATATTCTTTAGATAGACTCTCGGCCTATGACGCTATAAGATCAAATTGCATTGTCCGTTCAGCGACTGCGTGCTTCAAACCCTCTAAGACCATCTGACAATGATCTATTTACTCTGTTTTTTACGTTTTTAAAGTGTTTACACACTGTTAACGTAGCTTATATCTCTGAATTTGTTTTTACGACGCTTTAGAACTGTAAACAAAATTCTGTATTGTAAATTTTGAAAGTTGAAGTCGATACTGATATACCAGTAATAAAAGGCTAAGCACAATATGGCATTCCTCGAACTCTTTACACCAATTGGCTTAAAAAACATCTCAATATTTAAGATTCAAGAGAATTTTTACGTGTAAATACTATATCTCCCATTGCAATTCATATAAATACATATATGTAGGATGTCCTATTTCTAGGATTTCGAAGTTGCATCCTGTTAGAATATTTAAAATGCTCTCTCTTACATTACTTCAATTTTAGTAACAATTTTCATAATGTGATAAAGGTTCTATTCTGTCCCATTATGACAAAGACCTATTCTGTCTACTACCAGAGCAGTTTATACATATTCTGCCTTTTGAGTGAGCGAGAGCAGAGTTGAAGGTCTGCAATGAAATTTTTTATTTCATGAACAATAAATTTCTTAATAGTGTGCCTACTTTTCAAAGTTTTTAGTTCTTCAGTATAATCACAGGTTTTTGAGTTGTTGAGATTCCCAGAATTTAATTTGAAATAATGGCTATAGCATTAATGATAGAAAAAATTTAATGTTTATATTTTCGGCTTTTTTAATATTTCCAGGAAATGAAAACTATCTTTTTACCAACGTTTTTTACTTTTACGATAATAGAGTAAAATAATCAACAATTTCAGTTGAAAGCCCAGGAATAAAGTAAGGAATGTTAGAAGAACAGTGAAGGTACTGCCACGAAGTCCGATGGAGGATGGTCGACTCTAGCCGGACTGTCTCACAAAAAAATGCGCGTCATATTTGAAAACGCTTATTGCTAATCTTCGACCTGTCTCTCTTCCTCTTCTATTCACCGTTCCGGTTCCTCATCTATTCACCGTCGCGTACCTTTCGTCGAGTATAATAGTTAAGCTCATTTTCTTTAATGAGAACTAAGTCTAGAAGATTTCTCACTTCGAAGGCTTTCAAAGAAACCACGTTGTTATGGTAATTAGCCCACCAGGTATGAGACCAAATTCATTAGAATTACGAATGCCTATAGCAAATGTGTATCATCAGCATAATTAAGAGGCTGAATGAAATATTAATTTTTTCTTAGAAACTGGCTCAGTAAATGAATGTTTCACGAGAATTTACAACACAATACTTCACATAAATTCACAATTTTTTAAAAAAGAAATAAATTGCACTACTTTGCATGCTTAATGGAAGTTTTCTATGTGTTCTGTTGTCTATTTCTAAGAACCGAATAAGTCTTTAACTACATTCTGAATTCTAGTCACTACGTCTCAAATTACAATTGTGAATAAAATTTGCTGATAAATACAGACCAATACAATGTCCAGGAATCTCGTAAAACATCTTTTACAAATAAGCATTGTGCACTAGTGTGCATCTGCGTTCAACGACGTGTTGCAACATCCGAGAGTTGCAGTACCTTCTGTAATCGGCTAAGTGATTGTTGTATTTTTCTGGAGCAGAAGGGCGCGAATCCGGCGGAGGGTAGAGGGTAGGTAGGTAAACGACGCGAAGAAGTCCATAGAATAACGGCGGACTCAACAAAACAGTCTCCACCCAGGAGTGGTTCCTCCCTTCACCTGGTCGCCTAAATAGGCCTCAGCACGTGGAGCCGCGCGGTCGCGCCCTCCTTCCCCTGCCCCGCCCCACCGCCCCTCGCTCTGTCCCGCCGGCCGTGCTGCCGGATGACGGATGCGAGTCGCTGCGGAATGGCACGGCATAGCCCAGCCGAATTTGACTTTTCTCGCGGAAGCCGCCTCTTCTTCTGCGTTCGGCCGGAGTCACCTTCAGGTTCACAGTGGTTGGGAACTCGATAGTTGACTTTCGCATGACTTGGGCATGACTCAGGGCATCGATTTTAGAACATGAGCATAAGTAAAATATTTTGTGAGAGGTGGTTCTTAGTATTTTTTTCTGTTGGTCTACTTTTTAACTTAAAATTATAACCATCTCTTGAAATTTATCTCTCTTAGAATTTAAGATCTTAGTTGACTTCGTTTTGCAGAAATGCCCTGTTTCGCTTGAAGTTATTGAAAAAAGAAAAAAATATAAAGTTAATTTCTTTATTTGTCGTAAATGTATTAATCGTAAATATTATCCTTTTTAACACATTTTTGAGAAACTAAATAATGATGTATGTCGTAAGTATAGACTTACTGAAGATTCAGTGACTCGCAAAACTTATTTCACTATAAAATATGGAATGAAAAGAGCTCATAGTACAGGCGTAGTTCGACCATCTACAACGGATGTTGAAGAAATACTCAAAATGAAATATGCCGTTTGGTCTCTTAAAGCAGTATTTTGGCAATGTGTTAACTGCCCAGAGTACGTATGCTTGTCGGCCGTCATTGGCTTCTTGAACACTGTGCTTGAGGATCACTTCCATCGTCGCCAGCATCCGCCGGCACCTCCACTTCCATATTCACCCAACCTCCCTCGCCCCCCGTCGCCCGCCCCTCGCCCACCCCCTCCACCCCCGCCCCCGCCGCGGCCAGGGCCAGCGCCGTCCGCGGCCGCGGGTCGCCCATTGCCTCACGGCTTATTTTTCCTTCAGAAAGTCATTGGGCGCGCGACAATATGTCGGGATAACGGATGGCGACAGCCGCGCCGCCGACTCCCCCCGCGCGCGCTTCAATGCGCCAATAAAACGCTCCATTGGCTTGAATACCTGCCGCCCCGCCGGAGGCGCATGCAGCACCCGGGGCAGCTGCGGCCTCCGCTCCGCCTCCGCCGCCGCCTCCGCCTCACACTGGGCCCAAACGAGACAAACACGTGCAGGCCAAAAACGAAATGTTGGCGACTTTTCGGAACTAGTCTGAGAATATGATGTTTACCAGAAGACTTTGTTAATAAAATAAAAACGGGTAAAATTTTGAAGTGCATCCAATTGTTGGCCATTAAAAAATTGATATAGAGTCAATGGCAAATCGGGAAAATAAATAATTTTCTTTTTCAAGTTATTATGTATGAATGAGCACTGGATGAATTAATGAAACATTTTAACGTACTTCCTATTCAATGTAGAAACGAGACGTTGTAGGTGAGGTGACGATTTAGGTTACGCTTGCACATTAAATATCTCACACTGAAGGTATGCGTTGAAAATAAACGTATCTTATTAAACGTTAATTAAAAAAATTATACATTCGTAGCATATATTTTGCTGGTCCCTCGTTCCTACACGTTTTATTTCAAATACTCATTTTAAAATTTGTTTGCTTTTCGTAGGCTGTTTTCGTAGATGTGTTTAAGAAAAATTGGGCGTGCGCCCACTGGGTGCAAGTTGGGAGCACTGGGCCCCGCCCCTCCGTCGGCGGTCCCACGTCGCCCGGCCTCTTGTGGGAGACAGTATTAAAGCGAACCTTGTTAGGTCGCGCGGAGTGCTTGTTTGTGTATTAATATGGTACAATGAGTGGCCCGCTTTTCTCATGCTAAGTGAGCCCGCCGCTTGCCCCCGTCGTAGCTATCGCCATCCCCGCGCCCGCCCCACTGCCACTTACCTCGCTCGAGCCCCGTACACTGGCTTGTGACATGAGCATTGTCATGTAAACAGAGTACTTACTTAAATGATTTTACTATTCTTATAGCCGCCAGTCGCTCTGTAGGAATATAAACGGCAGTTTCCTTTTCCCAGATGCAGTAAGGTCACTATGTGTACTTCGTCCTTCCTAACTACAAATTTTGTGCGTTTGTAGATAAATCCAAGGAAAGGTGAAATGGAACAAACCTTAAAATTCAAGCCATCTTTAGCCGTTGCATGAAAATATAACACTGGGTTATTATCATTAGTTGTTTTGATCGCTGCGAAAACATGTTTAAGTGCAAAGTTGCTGATTACGTCTGTGCAATAGTGGGTGCAACAGTGGTTCAGAATCGGGTTGAACGATGTAAAATGACAATCTTCACTCAGAGAACATAACAAAGTATCTGCGTAAAGAGCATTTCCTTATGTTCTGTAAAATGGTTTTACCACAAATCTAAAATATTTTTATTCCAAAAGAAAAACTCCTCGTTTCTTAATTAAAAACAAAATAAACGCTTCGATGACATAGATATATTTTGCTACATCGGGAAGACGAGTATTTCAATAGAAAATCTCCAAAATTTGTTTTCAACATTTTAATGGATGAATTTAGAGGGGACTGATGACTTCAAGGTATATTCTTTTCTCGGCAGACATCACAGTAGTGGTTTGCCTATACCTTTCATTGAACGAAAGTTGGTAATATATTTATTTCAGTTCTTTCTTTCTTTCATTATTTATTTATCTTCAAAAAATTGTGAAACTGTAAGTGATAAATTAGAGAAGTTAGGTAATCATCAGGGGTGAATGATGATCACGTCAAATCACAGCCGCTCTGACACACTGTCACCCGCCCAAGACAGCGTCGTAACGCCCAACAGGAGAACTGTATTTACCAGACCGCATACACATCCACACCCGCATTCTTATCCGCATCGTCTCCCGCATCCTTATCTGCATGCCCATGCCTATGCCCATGCCCATGCCCATGCCCATGCCCATGCCCATGCCCATGCCCATGCCCATGCCCATGCCCATGCCCATGCCCATGCCCATGCTCACCCACATGCTCATGCTTATCCACATGCTCATGCTTATCCACATGCTCATACTTATCCACATGCTCATCATCATTTTCACCCGCATCCTCATCCGCATCCATATCGTTATTCTCTTCAGCATGCCGCCCCCGCCTCCGCGCTCGCCCCGAACTCTAACCCGTACCCGCACCCACACCCATCTTCTTTCCTTAGAGAATTATTTGTTGAGGGAAAGAGGGTTTATTACTAGAGGTAAGGAATCCTTTGACCTCAATATCACAAGTACGTTGTTTTAATTTCACAAATAATAAATACTAAGAGGTAACAAACACTAATATTTACTGAACTTTACGAGTCCAACTATGTTACAGTTGAATAAATCTTTCATCCATGAATGAAGATTAAAAACAAATGAAATCTGAAAACTAACGTACTACGGTCAACCGTTTCCACGATTGAGTGGCTCACATCCCCACTATTCTCTTTTTGTAAACTTTTCCCACACGGAACAGAACAGCAGCTTACGAACGAATTTATACCATCACTATTTAATTATCCAGATGTGTACGGCTTTTGGACCTTCGTTTACAATGTTAAAAATCGAATATATTCAAATTGTATAGAATGATTACTTAAGGTATTTTACAGCTTCAGAAAATATGATCTTTCGTCTACTTTGGAGAGGTCGGGGTAGCAGACAATGAAGGAGAGGATGTAGTTCCGTTCGATAAATTTTATCGCTAAAGTGTTGGCAACTGGAAAACGTTATTTGCGTAATCTTACAACATTCTTGATCATTTGCCTTGCCGCAGAATCATTTCGCTCAGAATCACGGAAATTCTCGATTTCTCATTTAAATAAACTTCATTTCCTTATTTGGCTTCTCCTTTCTGAACAAAGTTTTTGAAGCTTGTTCGTTAAGAGTGCTGACTAATTAATACTCTTGTTTTTATTTTATTAAAGAGAATTGTATATTGGGGTTTTATTTTTTATTACAGCGTAATCGCAATGTGATATTTTCTTAATTTTATTGATGGACTGGGCACGTGAGTTACACTTAAACACTTACGAGTTACGATTAATACACTTACGTGTATTAATATAGTTTTTGATTTTTATTATAACTAAATGTTTTTTTAATTTTTTTGTTGTCATTTAGTATGCTTAATGTTATTATTTAGTGTAACATTTAATTGCTTTTTTATACTTACACACTTACACTACAATTGAATGTCTAATTGTAGATGAGGTATTTTCTTGAGCCACGATATTTCCTGTAATTCTTGAGTTTGTGAAAATAAAGTTGATATTAAAAAATTTCAAAATGTCAATTGTTTCAATTTTATTCGCATCAAAATACTCTTAAGTCTTCATTTAAGATAGCAAAAAATATTCGTTTTTGTAATATAACGTTCGAATGAGAAATAACACCAGTGAGATACCAAAAAGAGTTTTAAGAAAATCGAAAAGTTTTTGATTTTATAGAGGTGCTAGGACAGTTTTATTCTTATCTAATTTTTAAGAAATTCTATCTTCCATATCTCGTAATTTAGAAAATTTCAACATACAAGTACCTTTAATGTGAAAGCATTCAAAAGCAAGAAATTACCTCTTTCGTTCAGTATTTTTCATTTTTGTTCTCGTGAATATGCCAGACCGAATTATGTCGAGACAGGCGGCGGAATATTAGGGAATTTGCTGGCTCTATTTCGTCAGATCTGATGAAACTCCATTCCCTTTCAATATTAACTTTGCGCGCTTGATTTCCAGAACGTCGAACTGCAAGAGAGATGGAAAAAAATCCATTTGTTAACGTCAAATTCCTCCCTTACAGGAGATTTCATTTTAATTGAAAGAAGAGTGCTCTTGATCGCATTAAGCTCCTCTCCCAGAAATGCTCTTCTCGATTCGAGTTCAAATGTCAATAAACCGTGATGTTGATAGTTGGCTCGATTTTAAAAAGATAACAGAACGTGTCAATATATGTAAACAAAAGAGATACATAGAAAATAGAAGGTTGATGAATGTATGAAATTTTATTTAAAATGGAAGAAATGAGTTCATTAAAAAACACTTCTGAAGATCTTTAGTGTACTTGACGAAAACTAGTCATAAAGGTTGTATGGTTTCCTTCACTGATTGAACGAAAAAAAAATCATCATTTCAATGGCATATTATTTTTTGTAATATTTTAGGTTACACTAGTAGTCTTCACGCTTTTTCTTCTCTTTGTAGAATATTATTTTTCTCCTTCCTTTTTCTTTTATTTTTCTATTTCCGGTGAAAAGTGATATCATTCTGAAGTTTGGAGTTTCCACTCCACGATCGTCGTAGAAAACGGATTCTCGTCTCACTTACGAGGAAATATTGAAATACATGGTGGTGTAGTTCATAATTTGGTGTTGCTTTTCGATTCGGTGAGTTTCTACATCACCTTGAAAAATCTTAAGTAATATTATACACAAAATTTTTCTGTCCTTTTTGTTCTTATAAATTATTTAATACAGAAACAGTTAAAAGAACTATGTGATGAACTTCGTAAGAATGCACTAGGTATAAATGAGCAAACTACTATGCACTTTTTCGTATATCTCAAGTTTAAAGGGATTTAACCTGAGATTACGAGTTTCTCCCGGCTCTGTCACGACAATTTAACTCCACATACAGCATTACATTAGCAACAGTCTTCTGTAAATTCTTCAAAAAATAGCAAAGAAGAACAAATGACATACAAGTATTTCTTGTTACACGGAAGCCCAGTTTTCAGTTCATATTCACGCGCGGGTACACGGCATGTACACACATATCCCCCCCCCCCCATGCGTACGTACACAAGCGTGCACACTCACATGTGCAAACTCACAGGCTCATGCATGCGCGTAATGTATACATGCCAACATGCATGCCTACACACACCATACTTGCACAGAAACGGCCGCCCTGCAATTTCCTCGCCCTCTGCAGAGTCCTTGGGTGCCCTCGCTAAACATTCCACGTGTTCACCCCACACAGCTCTTCTCACGCTCCGCCTTTCCCGGCCCTGCCCCCCGCCCCCGCCCCAGCACTGGCCCCGCCCCACCCCGCCCCGCCCCGCCCTCGCTCCGCGCGGCTGTCCGCGCTCGCCGACCCCTCGCCAGCGCACCCGCGCCTTCCGCCCGCTTTGATACGATATTAATGAGCAAACGCATTAATGCGGCGCGATGTGCATTAAAGATCGCGGGCGGAGAGCGCGGCAGTTAGCGGCGGCGGTGGCGGCGGGGCTGGCTGCGGGAGGGGGCGGCGGTTCACGCGGCAGTGGCGGCGGCTGCGGCCAGCGGGAGCCACGAGGCGGGCAAAAAGGGGCGGGGCGAGGGGCCAGGCAGCCAGGAGGCGATAGAAGATCGTGAGACGGGATGGGTGGTAAGGTTAATAGGGAGTCGGTGGGAACTGTGTGTGTGAAATGAGATTGCGAATCATGGATCATGATGGTATACTGAGGTTGCAGAGAATGTTTCGGAAATGATGACAGAACGGGGATAAAACGGGTAAATATAAAGAGGAATCGAATCTTGAGAGACAATCTATGAAGTTCAGAAAAAGAAGAGAGAACCCCCCAGCATTGGAGACGAGGCGGAAAAATAGGATGGATTCGTAGACCCAGGTGAAGAAAACAAGCGGAATAGTAATTAATGGAATGGAACGAAAGGGCGTGTGAAGGGGGACGTGAGCTTAGAGGGTGTAATGGGGGAAGTAAACAGAGGAAGAGGGTGAAAAGAGCTAAATGAGTCAAAGAGAACATAACTGTGAAGGTGTGTTTTCGACACTTGAATTTATTTAGCAATGCGCTAGAAGGCAAAACAACTGTATTATTCGATGAAAATAAACCTGTACAAATGCATTAACAGACTAAACTAGTTTTACGGAACAGAAGAAATAAATTCCCACAATTTACGGAACAATACGGAACTGATCTGAAGCAAATATCCTCTCGGTTCTCTGTGAGATTTGACCCAATTAAGCTCACCCGCATTCTTGCTGAAAATGCATGGTTTTCCCTGCCTGCCGCTATTTCCCGTTGTATGAAACTAACATGCTCGCCCTCGCCTCCAGTGCCACTCGATCCCCAGCAGGGCGAAAGTCGACATACACCGACGCGAATTACGCGCTCTGTGCCTCAAGTAGATCGAATGCTGAGAGCCTGTTCGTCGCAAATGCACGTGTACGGTCTGTATTACGTGCGCATTGTAGAAAGCGAGCTCCGAGAACGGCATCTTTGACATCCGGTAATAAAGCGGTACACAAAGCATTTAAAGACCTATCGTTAAGGATCGACTCAAAATAGAGTTAATGAGTTTGGATCACATGCTAAATGTGACCAAACGCGATTCTCTTCGCGTTTATGGCAACTTTTAGAAGTGCACCTTGAAATAAAGACTGTTAAAGGAGTACAAAGATACGACTGATGGGGCTAATCAATGCACTCGCACGACTCACGAATTGATATATAATGTTCGTTTGAAATGTCTGTCATGTGCTTGTGTTAATAACGTTCATGATGTGAGTTTTATTTGGATTTTTGTGTTATTTATTTATATATTATATATTTATTATTTATTTTTAAGGGGAGGTGTACAATATAATATTATGCAAGGATTTGGTTAACTATACGCATTAGTTAACTATATCGCCTTTCGTATATTTTGCTTGATTTTGAGGTAACAAATTACGAGTTTTTTTTGTAGTTTACGTTATTTGGTAATAGTTAATAATGATTGTCAAACATCTTCAATACTATTTGGGAAGTATCCTCGGTTTATTAACGACAATTAACGTTTCCATTCAAAAGAAACTATTTCATTTAATTTATTTACATGAAGTACCAAAAGCCATGACGATGTCGTTTCATGCTTCACGTAATCACATCTTCAGATACACTGGAAGGTTAGATGTAAAAACAACGTACAGTGCATGAAGATTCAACTAGTGGTGCTCAAACAACACGTACTCTCTCGCCCATATTTTCAAGCAAAAGTACGTGAAAAGTACTTAAATTTCCGACAAATTGTGCACGACCTTTTTAAAAAAATATATCTTCGTAATTGTAGTTGAATGAAGACTCCGAAAAAGTTTTGAACTTTTGCAATTTTCGAAAAATCAGGGTTTTTAACGAAAACGAGACCTGCACCATTCTCGTAAACGTCCTTAACACTATCCAACAAAAAATGTAATAAAAAACTATTGATTCCATTTTGTTATTTGGAAAATGTCCCAGGGACTTTGTAAAGTACTCCCAAAAGTAAAATATCGTTTACAAATTCTAGAGCCCGCGACAATAGCTAGATCGATTGGGGAATATTAATTTTGGAGAAAATCGGCTGAACGGTTTAGCCACCAGCGTTGTTAGACTGACGGACGGAGGAACGGACGGACGTTTTGCCGTCATTCGAGTTTTTGGTATCCAAGGACCCACAAAACATGGATTCTGGCTACACCACGTGTTAGAGGATTTTTCTTTCTAAATTTAGCAATTGATTTTTTCCATTTTTTTGTTACCAGGGCACTGTAATGACAGGTTTTGTGCCGAAAATTCTCAATTTTTTCGCGTGGCATTACATAACTTTCTCTCCACTACGTAAGTGGAAGCAGGAAAGTAAAAAAAATGAAATTAATATTGATTAATTTCATTGAAATTAAGAAAATAAAGTTATTATTGAAATTAAAATTTTGTGTGCAATGAAATCATATGGTTTTGCATAGGTGACGATAATGAGTGTCATAGTCATTTCTGAGCGAAGGTTAGACAGGAGGCTTAGGAAATTGGCGCTCCTTCCTTTCCTTGTTGAGTTCCAGTGGTGTTCTACCTTCGGTAATCGTTATGTAAAAGTTGGTAAGATGATTATTAAATTTCAATTACATCTTTTCATATTAAATCATATATATCTTTTCTTATATTGAAATCTCCAAACTTACGAAATCTCTTGTATGAATGCGTGTGTTACGAACTTGTTCACGTATTTATACAAAAATCACGAACACAAATACTGCGGAATATTATACGCCCCTCTCCAACCATTAAATTATTGTAATTATTTAAATGATATTATAATTTAACTCGATTCACGTTAACTTAAATTACCGCCCAGATGTAATCAAATGAGTTGGTTTATTCTTTTTTGAATTTGGAACGAAAATCTGTTATTCTTGAAACACCATATAAAATTTAATGGCTTTAAAAATACATTGCTAGTAGTTTCAATCCTAAAATAATTGTACATCAAATAAAAATATCTTGATGCTTTTCTAGGGGAGTTTCAGTGAAAGTAGCACTGTAACAGTGCATCTTAGACAAAAAGATGACATGGAATGTCACTCAAGAGTAACTTTCCTGGCTAGCCACTAACATCTTCCGTGGCTTACCGTAAGCACGGGAAAAATTTATTTTTTCTTCTTCCCAAAGGATTTGTCACTGTCTTAACTCCTTGCAGAATATTTCGATGATAAGAACACCAATATTTTTATGCATTTATTTGACTGCGAGGGGTTGTTATGAAGAATACTTCGGTACAGTAGTTGAAAAATAGTTTTAATCAATACGCATTGCAAGGTCACAGCATTATACAAGGATAAAGAATTATGTACTATAATATTCGCATGGTTGGCAAGGTCTATCTGTTTTTAGTTTTTGGTCCAAAAAGTTAATATTCTAAAGATTTTAAAAATGTCCGCCTCAAGTAATATACGTAAATGGATCGTGTCGCAGAAGCAACTCGTTAGTTGCAATATACCACTTCCATCCTCTAACCGCGAGCACCTGAATCCTCTGGTCTGTACGTACCCGCCCCCAGCCCCGCCACAGCCGCCGTTTCCACCCCACCCCACCGCCCTCGCTCGTCCACTTCTTTCCCCTTCTCCCCATCCCCACTCCCAGCGACTGGGCTCGACTCGGCATGGCGACCCGAAAGGCAGCATCGGCAGAGCCCAGATTGCGAGAGCGGGCGAAATAGACTTAAAAAATATTCAACTGCGAGATGTTTTTACAGCCTGGAGCCCGTAATTGGAGGCATTAAAATTAAATCCAAGGTAGAGCGCGCCTTGCCAGCACTCGCCGACCGGCCAGCGCTCTCCCCACGCGTCGGAGCTTCTCCCTCGTTTCGCTCGCCTCCGGATCCCCGCGTCCTCGTGTTCCCTTATCTCCACATCCCTGCATCCGCCCATCGCCTTGCCCCTGCTCTGTTCTGCTCTGCTCTGCTCGCGTCTCTCCTGCACCCCTGCTTCTCCGTGTTTGCGCACCTCGCCGTACTTGCGTGTACGCATTTTGTCATCTCCTGCGTGCCTCCAGCGTACTCGGCTCCCCACGATCCCTCGTCCCCGCGACACCGCGTGGGTGCGACACCGCGACACCGCTGTGGGTGGGGACCCACAGCGACACCGAGATCCTCTCTTACTAGGATTCTGCCGGCCCGCTTACTCCACTCCTATTTCCACCCCTCCACATACCGATCCTCCACATTTCACCTCCTCCGCGTCACACTACCTTCCCGGCACAAGCTCATACTCCTTCTACTCCTATTTTCACAAACTTGTGCCCCCCCACCCCATTCCCCGCACCCCCGCCCCTCATATCCTCGCGCCCTCATATCCTCGTGCCCTCATATCCCCGTGCCCTCACATCCCCACGCCTTCACGTCCGCGCACCTTTACATTCCCGCGCCCTCACATCCCCATGCCCTGACATCTCCGCGCCCTCACATCTTCGCGCCCTCACATCCTCGCGCCCTACATCTCCGCGCCCTCCATCCCCGCGCCCTCACATCCCCGCGCCCTCACATCCCCGCGCCCTCACATCCCCGCGCCCTCACATCCCCGCGCCCTCACATCCCCGCGCCCTCACATCCCCGCGCCTCACATCCCCGCGCCCTCACATCCCGCGCCCTCGCATCCAACCGCCTCACATCCCCGCGCCCTCACATCCCCGCGCCCTCACATCCCCGCGCCCTCGCGTCCCCGCGCCCTCGCGTCCCCGCGCCCTCGCGTCCCCGCGCCCTCGCGTCCCCGCGCCCTCGCGTCCCCGCGCCCTCGCGTCCCCGCGCCGCGCCCTCGCGTCCCCGCGCCCTCGCGTCCCCGCGCCCTCGCGTCCCCGCGCCCTTACATCCCCGCGTCCTCACATCCCCACGACGCCATTTCCCCGTTCCACATCGTTCTTTCACCCCCTATCCCTGCTACCAACAGCGTGCGTCCGGCTTGCCCCGGCCTCCTGGCGACCGCCCGGCGCAACACCAGTCCTGGCGTCGTGTTGCGCTTTTCAAGAGCGGTAATAGGGTACTTAGGCTCAGTCTTCCGCGCCGCCGCCGCCGCCGCCGCCGCCTCCGTGGCCAAACGCGCTTGCCACCACCGCCGCTGCCAGTTCACGGCCTCGGTCGGGGCACGTCTGCAAAGGTGCGGCCACCCGTGAAATTGCCCCCGTACGCCGAACACACGGCACCCAGGCGACACGCCGACAAAAGAGCAAGCAACGCCGCCGCGCCGTCCGCAGCCTCCGCCCATCTGCCGCTGCGCGCGCGGTTGCGCCGCCCTGCGGGCTGTGCGTTGACAGCCTCCTTCCTCACACCGCCAATCTGTCCTTCGTATGCGCTTCATAATTCCCTCGTTTCCTTTTATCTTCTATTTTTTATCCTCGCTAGTTTGTATGTCTTGTTTCGCTTACGTCGCCGGTGCACAAGAAATGCGACACATTTTAGAAAATGTCATTTTGCAGAACAATGATTTTATTAGGAGTCATTTACTTCGTGCTCTAAGACTTGTTTTACTCAATAAACCGGCCAATTTGTACACAATATTTATGATATTTTTTCCATATAAAAATATACTGACTTCTGAACTTTTGTTAATGCGTCGAAAGCGTAGGTATATGCATCTCAATTCGGATCACTGCCAGGGCCAATATTTTTGCGGGTTGCAAGTACTTTTGAAGTTTCAACTTGTATTATATAATATTTATAATATATAATGTTATAATATTACAATATTACACAACCGATATCGTAAATCATATGAGAATGGATGTAGTATCATTTGGCATTTCTGTCTTAAATTCTTCGTTTCTTTCTCCGCGAATGCCTTATTGTAAACGTACGTTTTATCTTAATTTTATCCATCATCTCAAACCTTTTCCTGTGTAGTGTCACCTATACGTTTCACCTCTAAGTATTCCTGTGCAGTTTGCTGTACGTTTCTCTGGCGCCCGCCAGTCACAGCCCCTCTCCCAGCATCGCTCCGCCCCGTGAGACCCTTTCCCCCCCTCCGCGTCTATCCCCTCCGAGCGGCTGCAATTAATGTCCCATCCCGACTAAATGGTCGCACACCTATATAACAATTTCATCGCTTCTATCCACGGGATTAAGCGACGCCCATCGGCCATTGACACGTGGTAGCGGGACGCTGAGCCTCCGCGCCGGTCCCACGCAGGCCACACTCAGGCCCAGGCCCTGGCGAAAGCTCAGCCTCAGGCGATGAGCGCAGCGCCGATTAATGCTCAGGCCAAACAGCCTCCCCTTCCCATGTTCACTCATGTTCACCTGGGACACTGTTTTTATTAATGATGTGATAGCAACCTGTCAACGTGAAATGTTGGAATATGTTCCTCGTGAGGGGTAAATGTCGTTGATACTTACCGTGAATTATGTCGTAATATTTTTTAAATATACGGATTTATCTTAAAATTCTGATGAGTTGCCTCTCTCTAGGGTTTTTATTTGAGGCCGGCAAAACAGATTTTTCACTCGCGATATACCCCAATACATTCAGATACGCAATTCATAATATGGTAGTAGTTGCGTCATGCAGCTAAAGGAGTCAGACAGTACAAAGTAAAAAATTGCCTGAATGGTAAACCAATTTCATGAAATATTTTTACATATAATTTATTGACTGCATCGGTGTAAAAACTCAAAACGGTGCAGCAAGGAGTTTTTAGTAGAATAAGTAGGATATTCCCACCTTCCCACCTCTTTCTATTGGTATATTGACATACCTGTGCCTTTTACATTTATGGGGAGGAGCAATTAGTTGTCGGCATGCTGCTTAATATGCGAACAATTAATTTTAAATGCTTCTCCTGAGAGATAAGTTTTCTGCAACTATATAATTGTTGCAGCGAATTAACAATATGTAGATGGAAGAAAATTTTCCCACGAAAGAATATTTTCCATTTTCATGTGAAATAAAAAAAGAAAATTTATGTTACGTCACCAAAAAAATGTTTGTCATATTGAATGAAAATGCTTCAAATGATAAATGAACACACTAATATGTGCTATAGAATAAAATACCCGAGTGTTCAGAATTGTTTTCTGCACTCACCTCAAGAGATTTTTAATATTACCGATTGTTTATCATCCGTAAAAAACAGCTGTTTGGCCAGGCCAGTAATAGTAATTAACTAAGCTAGTGGATAATGAGGTATATAATTACACCAATGGTATGTTCAAGAAAGCGAACGACTTTTTTATTTTCTTTTAGAAGCGATTTTTTTCTTATTTATCACGAGTGGAATTATTCATATTTATCCATTTGTTACATTCAGTGTTTTTTCGTTTGCATTTGAGAACAATTCTAACGTTGAGAAATATAAGATTATCGTGACAATTAGAGGCATACATGGGATGATGTCATATATGCTTTAAACGTGGCGAACATTCAGAGCTATTATGACGTACACAGAACATTCTAACAAGACCCATTTTAGTGTGAGTCTTATTTATGATCACCGTATTGACTTAGAGGAAAAGAAAAGGGTATTAAAACACAAGATGTTGATTATATCCCAGATCAAATATTAGACGAAGCTGAGTTAAACAATGCCAACATTACCTTCTAACAAAAGTGAAGAGCTCCGTTTATAAATCTTGTAAAATGGAAAAGCGAGTCAGAAGAATTTTTTCTTGCTTACTTTACAGAATGGGTGAATACAAGTGACGTTTATATTTTTCAGGTTTGTAATATGGTTCCACCAAATGTTTTACATTCATACATTTAATTTATTCATTACAAATATTTAATGTTTCATTCGTCAGCTAGTGTCACACCAATGTGCTTATGATCGCACTTAATCATGTTGAAGACGACATTGCGATTTAAGTAATTGTATATTAAATATTAATAAAGAAGTACAAGAATAAATTACGAAATTTGTTTATAAATGTTGCAGATTGATTTTCTAAGTAAGTGACTTGATGTGCATGCTTACGTTTGTATCCGTAGAGATCAATTGAATAGATTTTTACCATTTTCCTGAGTACTGACTGGTAGGTCAAGTACCCAGTACTCAGTTTAGTACTCAGTATAATGGTCCTGAGAACTAAACAACAACCTCAAAGCTTCGAAATATGTGATGCAAATGGTTATTTGATTGATACTGGTAAAAAGTAATATCCGAAAATTACGCGTTTCACTCTTTATAATAAACTCTCAGCATAGCTCCGCTCCTTTAATATCCAACTCGGTTGACTAAACGCTCCTCCGAAAACTTTTGGATCTTGACAGAAAAATTAAAATACTTTTCTTTTAATGTCCACAGCTAGTAATCATTATATGAAATCTAAATTCGACGTAAATATGGTTGTTCAACAAATGTTACCCACCATAAATTTGTGATGAATAACAAACAAAAGTATTTTGCGTATCAATTATAAGTTTCACTGAATGTTTTGTTTTCAAAACATTCTTATCGACGTTTAAGAATACTATTACCTCATCAATCTCGGTGACAAGGATTATCACATAAAATTTCCATCATTATACGACGCGCCTCACGAATTCAGTGAAATAAAAAATAGCATAATATTTGATTTTAAAATAGGTTTTATAAAGCGAAATGTTACTTTCAAGCCTAAAAAATTATGAAAGCAGTAGACTACTATTCTGAATGGCGGTCTTCAACCTTTGAGCTTTGTTCGAAATGCCTTCATCAAGAACTTAATAATGCGATATGACATTGCTTTGTGGGACTGATCGATAAAGTAGGCTGTGAATGAGAGACAATTACAACCTGTTGGTGATAAGGTACGGTAGATACCTTATCTGTTTGTGCTCCATATCCCACCATCTCTATCAGAATTGATTAACCTACACGAGTGTTCTAAAGCAATATCCATAGGTGACATTGATGACTGTGACTTTTCAAATACGTGTTGTGTGTTTGCTATTAACGTGAACGTCCCATTGATCTGATAATATCAATTTGAGGTCAAACCTGCCAAGAATAATGAAATATAGGTAGTAGGAATGTGATTATTAACTAGAGCAAACTTTCGTTTATTTATATTTATTTTAAAATTTGTCATATTTATGAATTTTATTCCTTAATTATTTTACATAAAAAAAAGTTAAAACTCTGTGTGAATGCTACGGGGAGTAGTTTATTCTGTGCACGTTTTAATGTGTCTGCTTTTACCATTCTGATTCTGTGTCAACGTTTGGGAGACCACTTCAGATATTACGTTAATTTTAAAAATTACTGAAGGGAATTAATTGAATGCTTATTTAATTTTAAATTATGTTAGCAAAAGAATAGTTTCTTGTAAGCCGAGTACAAATAATATGTGAATACCGAGAATTGAAAACCATTTCATAAATTTACCCATTTTATTGCAAGTACTATTGTTTGTTGTTTTCTTAAATTTAGTCATTACCATCTGCGTTGCATAACAGAATGTCATACATTAAGTATATCACGATTTTAAAAACTAGATTTATAAATGAGAAGGCAAGGCACAGGCGGTGTTTTAGTGTGCTTCAGGTTTTCTGAATTTGTGAGGGTGACGTGATGTGGATCTAATTATTAACTACTCCTGTCAATCCGTCATTTTTCTAAAAATTGAGGTTATGTGAGGATGAACTCATGTACACTCGAGCACATTGTATACATAAAAAAATCTGTTCCTTTATCATTATGATCTGTTCCGTATCAGTACGCTTTTGTTTGTTTTCTCTGAAGATGGCCGGTATTAATTTGAGTGATCCCTATCTAATGTAATTCTGCAATTGGTTTGGCACCGGATGTTGAGGGCGTGTTGTGAAAGCTTATTGTACACACTGGTAAGGAAATCCTCCGTGTTTTTGTTTACGTTCCTGATACGGTGTAGTATACATTGTTTTAATAACTCCGTTGAAAGATAAAACAGTTAGTTGCGAAAAATGTTATCACCTCCTTAGACCACTTTTCTACCTTATTGTTCATCAATTGAAGTAGATAAAGAATTGTAATTGTAAGATAATTACTTTCTGAGATTTTGATTGCAGTAAAAGTAAAGAATAAGTAAAAACGAACAATAGTTACATTTTCACCTCCTTTATAAATGTATTCGTATGTTCAAAAAAATGAAATACCAAAGAGTAAAATTTCATCAACATAATACACTTTAAAATAATGAGTACTGATACCGGGGGCAAATCAACTACTAAGAATGTTAGTCCCGTAACTGTAGAATATGTTATATGCCGGGAGGTAGCGGTGTTCCTTCCACATTTGGAACGCGAGATCCGGCACCGATCTACACATCGGCTTGCAGTTTCCCTTCCCAGGTATCTCTCCAGCGGGGTTCAGGTACAGCTGGACAAGTTGTGAGCTTCTGACTAGTCTCCCGACATCTGTGGTGATGTAGTGATGTATGTGTGTGTAAGGGGAGAGGAGGGGGGAAATGAGGAAGGAAAAATGGCGCGCGGCTTGTGATCTATTTTCTCAGTATTGCTTAAGGATTGGCCTGGTTTTCATCGGACAAATCGCAGAAAACTAACGACCTGAGTGGCAGTTGACTAGAATTTTCTTATAGACACTGGTAAAAATTGAGGTGGAATTTAGCACGTTCATTTCCGCACTAGAAAACAATCGCGCCCCTGGGACCACGCAAATTTTTATCAATTTAAGTTTGAATTGGCCTGAATATAGTTTAATGTAGTAGCTGACAAAATAGTAATATAGTTAAGAGAGTAAAGTGTATAAACGTTTTACATTCTTTTATTATTATCTCTTATAAATTAAAAGTTACCTTGAGTAAGAATTATTTGATCAATGCAACACATCAAGTTACAGACAATTTTGTAATTTTTTGTCTCAAAAAGAATCTGTCCCTGGGATCAACTCCAAAATAAGCCCTGTGCTAGAGCATGCATCTGTGAGTTATTAATGCATCACACGGCTGTAAAGGAAAATCTGCGCGAGAGTTGTATTCATACGGTCTATATTGTATTCATACGGTATTACACTTCATACGGTCTCATGAAAAAAATGTCACACGTGTTGGCTAGTGTAGAAAATTTGCCACCGTTGGAACTATAACCCTAGAAAGATGCTGAAGATACGTTGTTAACGATGAGTTATCGCAGCCGGTATACACTCTATGAACGTTTATATAATATCCTTATAATAAGAAAACTTCTTTAATGGGTTTAAATCGCGAAAGTACGAGGTTACGAAATATCTCGATTCGTACACGCAACATCTTGGGAAAATAAGAAATTCGGTAAAATGTTACTCTTGTCGTTGAAAATTTAAATACATACATGCTCAAATAGTTTCTTCGGTTTTATTCGTTTCACAGGCGGTTGATGTTTCGTGTTTCTTTCTTTCCTTTTTTAATTTTTTTTTATTTAGTATATAAATATTCCCCCATTCAGTACAGAGTAATTCTCTCGTTGAAGCAGCGTTTCTCATTGTGCAATGTGTCACTCCATATACGAGTGATTGATCAAGAAAATTCTGGGATCTTAATAAAAGTTGATTCAATATTCCTCATAATATGTACCAGTGGTAGAATACGAAAGACAAATGTTTATTTTGAAACGAAATCAGGTAGCTTGATTTTGGAGCGCATACATATATAAGTAAATTGAATTAAAGCAAAAATTAATTAGCAAATAAAATTACAAACGCAATATAGGTTGATGAAAACAGATGTAGCAGTCCTTTTAAAAGCCCCTGGAGGGTGTGGAATGTACCTTTGTTTAGTCCTTCATTATTAACAATGACATGGGTTGTGGTTATATGGCATAGCTAGCTACTTGCAGTGACATTGTTGGAGTAACCATACTCCATAGATGGTTTCTTCTCCTTGATTTGTAACACCGGGACACCTTCTTTAATGCTGACTCGGAAAGAGTTAGGCATTTACGCGAGGAATGCCATATTGCCTTTGTTGAAGTATCAAGTTCATTTGAAAGTATCAAGATGTAAAGAAAGTATAATCATGGCGATAGTATCATTTACATTCCCAACAGCCGTGCGAATCATTTATCTTGATTTGTATCGTTATATATAAAACGATTTTTTTAAATGTAATTGTATTCCCTTTTATGACGTTTCCCTTATGTAATGTTATTCCCTTTTATTACAATTTTCAAAATTTCGTCTAACAGATAAGCAACTTTTCTGCTACAAACCCCTTGACACATTAACATTCCTAGTCAGCGTAAAATTATACCGTACAGAAGTGTGTTCGAAAATGCTTCATGATCATCTAACGAAATGTAAATATTTATTATGATTTGGGCTTGTACGAAATGATCTATTTAATCCCTTCCAAAAACTTGAAGATTGGGAGGTATTTTTCTTTTACATAATTAACTACACACAAAAAATTGAAACATCTTACCGAAGCGTGTCGCGACGAATCTATACTTGTGTACTGATAATAAGTGTAAATAGTTCAAGATATTGTTTATAAATGCCAATAGTATATATATTATTACTTTTCAAATAATTGTTAATATTTATAATATTATATTATTATAATACTTACTTCATTGAATATAAAGGAATTTGCGGGCCTTTTTAATAGATATTCAAGTTTCGAGAAGGGACCGAAAACCACATCATTATTTCAGAGTAGATCGAACATCTAACACGTTCAGTGTTTGTAGGAAAAATGCCAATATGGCAGATGTCAGATGTCTAAGCAATAAACTACAAAAAAAAATTATGATGGTATTTAAAACAAAGATTTATTATTTTTATAGAACATATTGAATGTTTTGTGTTTTGTATAATTTCACCAAATACTGAAATAGGACGACACAAGTTCGATATGTAAAAGTTCCATTAAGAAGAGTTACATGTACATCATATATGATGGTTGAACTTGGCCCAAATAATTATTGTACTCGTATCACATATGAAAAGTGGAAAGTGACACGGAAAGTGCTAGTGTGTGTTCTTCTATAGTCGTCCTTAAAGAGGATTCAGCGCTATCTGCTTGCAGTGAGGAGAAGTCCCACTGTGAGCCGCCACTGGTCTTAACTTTGCCTCAGATGTATCGCTTTTTTTTTTTTTTTTTTTTGTTTTATTCTAATAATGATTTGAGCAGTAATACAACAATACAATGCTATTAAAATGAGAGATGCTATTACAGTTTATTTAAAGACAATATTCAAACAGGGAGTGTTATTTTTATTTATTCATGAAAAATGAAAAAAAAAACATGACGTTCTGTGAATTAATTTACATCATCAGGTATAAAAAATGAGATATAATTTTTTTAACTTAAAAGTTAGCGTAATAATCAAAAAATGTTTTTAAAAACCATTGATAATTAATGGTTATATAGAATTCATGTTTCGAGAAAATCCCCGAAAAGAAAAAAAAAAGTTTTTTCATGATGCATAAATGAATGGATAATAGTGGTGGTATGAATTTTAAGTCGTAATGGTTTGAATGTGACAAATGATGTGATATGAATGATGTGAATAATTTGTTCACGAAACGTCGTGTACCCAACATCATTTTTCATATATAATGGAATTTAAAAAATCCTGCCTGAACAGTAATTGTCTTTAAATTTGGTTTTACCAATCTTAATTAAATATTTTACTTTGCTCTTACAAAATGCTGAAAATTCGACATTACTAACTTGAATATATTTTATGGGGGTGAAGGAAATTTAGTGTGACATAACGAATAAAGTTGCACATGCTCCATTGCTATTAATAATTATATCTCACATTATTTTCCTCATATTGGGTAAATCCACAAGTGCTTTGTTTAATTCTTGATCTATTCGTAAACCACCCTAGAACTAAAAAAATAATTCCGTTCTAGAATGACGCATCTCGATTGCATCCCGCGGTCAACTTTTCCTAAGCCTTTTACCTGTCACCCCAAAATATCGTAGCTCCATTGCATCTCGATCGGTTTTCGTCCTAGGTACACAAGGAGGAGCTCGTTTGGTTTCTGCGATTCCAAGATCGCTCTTTCCACGAACAACCCTTTTGACATTGCATTGTTCATTTGGTCTTACTCTTGTATTGCGCGGGTCACATAGAAAGGGCAGTGCGTTATTTTGGAAATACATTTTATTCAATATTGAATTGTGAAGGTTTTGAACCAATTGTTTACAGGCAGTTTATTCTTTTTTTACTATAACGTTTCAAATTCTGTGTGTTTGAATTCTTCTTTGGATACTATGTATTTATTCTATCCAAACAGAACAGTAATTACTCTTAAACCAATATGTACATGAACTATTACAAATAACATTATTATTCAAACAAATACAATTATTATTATTATTATTATTATTATTATTATTATTATTATTATTATTATTATTATTAAATAAATTCTTTTTCCATCAACTTTGTCAAAAGTAACATTTGGATATGATGGATGGGATTCATTCAACATTTACCATGGAGTCCATTGTAATTTATTGTTGTGGATAGTTTTAATATTAACATTTCTAACATTTAATATTAATATTACCATTTAATAGGTGGATACAACGCTTGTCCGTCTGAAGCTGCGATTCATATTAAGTAATTTTGGATAACACTCTTACCATCTTAAAAATATTAATCAACAAACTTACGTTTACCTAGCTTAGTTGGTATTACTTAAGTACTTTTGTTTCTCAACTGCACATTGAATCTTACCTCGGTAAGCAACACAGTATTTTATAAGGATGTTGTAATATGTTAGTGTCCGTTTGAATATTCAGCGCATTGTCCGTTTTATGTATATGTATCATTTCTGACATACGACATTTCCTGTAGGTGTAGTTATGGAATATTATAAATTTACTGAGTTCTGCATGTTCTGAAGATTGCTGCTAGGTCTTCCCTAAAAATAAGCGAACTTATAATTATTTTAAGTTAGATACTGTACACAATTGCGATAATTCTGCCTTGCTGACCTGTGTTCCAGGTTCTCTCTCAAATGGTTCCAGAACATTATTTGCGTGACTCATGAACAAAAACTTAAGTACATTCTTTCCGCCTCCCCCTTCCCAAACCACCGGCCGGGATGCAATAGAGATATGCTTCCTCAGGTAGCCAAAGCTGAAAAGGAATTAACTTCGATGCGGGCTTGAGAGGAAAACTGACCGTAGGGAGCAATCAGGTGATTCCCTTCTAGAATTCAAAGAGACATGTTTGGCGGTGCCATATTTTGTGTTGAATTACGATTATTTCGGAGATTTCTTTCTCCTTGTATCTGGAAAAATTTGAGTTCGTTCAAACTTTTATAAAAATCAAAATGTTATAGTTTTATATAACAGTTTTATATAACTCATGGCATCTCTAATACATTCATAATGCAGCCATATATGCGTGTATTGCAAAAAATCCAATGAGAAGTAAAATGGCGAAAATCGTGTCGTTTAAATAAAACACTTTTTGTCTGCTTATCGATTATCAAATTATCCCTCTTCGAACCAAAACCGGGTTCCATATCTAGCAAGTTCGGCGTACGGTTAACACGTCGACTGTTAACCACACTCTGAACGTATTAGGTTACTATAATCGACATGATGAACTCGTGGAGCTCTACGACGCATAATTTCATGCGCGTTTAAACGCCCTGTGAACCCCTTTTGGTTGCGCTCGCGGGCACGCGGCAGCGAGCGGGGGGCGGGGCGGCGGCGGCGGCCGCTACGGTTGGACGGCGCGGCGGCAGATAGCGCGGCGAGCGCGGGCAGCGATAAGGCAGCGGGGGCGGCGGGAGCGCAGCGCCGCGCCGCGCAGAGGGGTTACGAGCCCCAACCCTCTCACGCAATCTCAGATTATCGGCGGCCGCTTGGCGAGCAATTACAAGGCTGACGAAGTAAAACGAGCATTTGTATGCGGTAAACCGCGTGTGATATGCTTGTGTCTGTAATCCGAAAAAAGTTTAAATGCGTGTCACATCACGGTTTAAACGCTCTAGAATATATTAAGAGAAAATGAGGAACGGGCCGAGCGCGCGCCACGCTGGCGGTCCCATGCCACCCCTGCGCCGTCGGACGGTCGCCGGGCCTCCACTGCGCCCTTCCGCCCCCCTCCCGCCCCTTTCCCGCCCCCCGCCCCTCTTCTGCCACCACAGACGCTGCCTCCGCTGGCGCCGCTGCAGCCTCCTCGGCGCGCGCTCCGCCCTTATCAGCGCGACCAAATGGGAATTTTATGCAGACGTGATTGGCTGCTTTGAATCTGCTCCGTTTTAAACCCCGTCCCTTCCTTCGCGCACGAGGCGGCGGAATTGCTGTTTTATCGGGGCGCTGGCGGCGGTCGCCCGCATTATCCGTGATCCCCTTGGTGGCGGGGGCGGCTGCGAGGGCGGCGGCGGGGGCGGCGCGGCGGCCGGAGGCGGAACACCGCGCGGGATTGTGCCGGGCGTGTGCTCATTAGCGCCTCGTCCTTACGCTGCCGCCGCCCCCGCCCCCGCTGCTGCCGCAGCAGCAGCAGCAACCGCCCCCACGCCCGGAGCTGCCCTTGCTCGCTTTGCCTGTGCCGCCGCCGGCGACCCGCGATTGTCCCCGGGCTCCGTTGCCTCCAGCTGAAAGAGCGCGGCTGCAAGCGGGCCGTTGACTTCGCTGTCGCCCGCTCCCCGCCCCCGTCCCGCCAGTCTCCTGTGTCCACTGCTGGCCGTGCGGCGGCTACCTCCATACGTGCCTGGACTGTTATCCTATTAGGCCATTGTCAGACGGCAGCGGTCGCTGCGGAGTAGGTGGCGGTGGCGGAGGCAACGCGCGCCGTGCCGTGCGCGCCCTCGGGGCACACCTGCACTCACGCGCCCTCCCCTCCCCTCGCGCCTCGCCAGGAGCTTGCTGGCCGGCCTCGTGCCGCGCCGCGAGGGGCGTGGGATACGGGAAGCCGCTCTTGAAACGCCAGGAGAGGCCTTGGGAGTCGCTGGGAAGTGGCACTTACAATACCAGGCGCTGTGTGATTCTGATTGCCTGATTGTTTTTGCGGCGACAAGTACATCCCCTTTCCGGTCACTATTTGGAAAAATTTTGGAACAATCAAAGAACGAACAGCGATTAATGATCCATTAGAGGTTTAGAACATGAACTTCATTAGAGGTTTTTTTGTCTCGCAATGCTGTATTCCTGGCAGTGTTGATGACGGAGAGCGAAGAACGTACTCCTGGCTTAATGAAAAATTACGAAAAGATTCATGATCATGTAATTTAATAGTGTAAATTCCGACATATAATCCCTTAACTGAACATCCCCAAATGATTTTGTGTTTAATTTTTCTATCAATGGAAATTGTTGGTCGTGCGATGTCTCTATAATGAGTTTCTTGGATAGTTTTTACATTTGTTTCAGAGTAATTTTGTTATAAAAGCATTGTGTTCCAGTTATTGAGACTTCATGTGTACGGACGTTTATGTTATTTCTAACAGTACACTCGGTAAAGAAATGCGTTCTTTTGCGTCGTGAGTGTTCACTGAATAACCGACATTTCAATCCTGCAGTTATTTCTCGAGTCTGTTCACCCTCGAGAATATCATACATGGTACTGCAATCTCCGTGCTTGCATTAGATAGATGGTTCTGGTGGAGCTTTATCGATGTGTGCATTTAATTTCACGTGAAATAATCGAATAGAAAAGGAAGGATAGTTTGCCTATGTGATTGACATACCGTTCTAACTACTTTGGAGTGGGGGGGCGGCTCTGTAAATCCAATCTTGTGTTTTATCTTGGGTCATGCAAACATAGCTCATAGAGACTCGGGGAAGAAAAATGAATGCAGACCTTTCTGCTTGAATGGGAGCGTGTAAAATTCCACGACAGCTAGTCTAGTTAGATAAAATGAAACGAGCGTTTGATGAACTAAAATTCGTGAAGTTAATTTTTAAATAATATATTTACACACTGTAATTAAGTTATTTGGTGAAAGTTAGACCTAAATATAGAAATGATTTAGTTTGAATTTTGTGCACAACTTCGTTAGGACTATACTATTTTTGTATACACTTAGAGTGGAAAGTATGTGATTTGTTGTTTTCGAATGTTTTATGGATCATCGTGGCATAGATTTTTCAATACAAACACCATATTACAAGTTCAGGGACCAACTTCAAGTATACTCGTGTCGTTAGAGCCCTTGTATTTCGCACGTATTTGTTTTGGTTGACACTAACAGATTACTATTATCAACGTTCATCTATTAGAAAAATTAACGTTTTACTGCACTGATTACTACAGGATTAGTAGTGCTGCTTGACCACTTGAGAAGAGATATTATGGTGCAGGAGAGGACAAATATTGTCGTTCAACTGCTACTTTGTTCCCCTAGTGTAAAGAAACGAATATTGAGGGTCGATCACAATACACGTATGTTTATACATGTTAGGAGCCACACATCTTATTACTAAACATCATTTTGGGCTACAATAAGATGAAATATAAGAACAATTGATATTTTGTACTTTTTGGGCTGTCCAATATTGAGCAACTCAGCCGCGATATTGAAGCAAACTAGTCGAGTTTTAGGGTCTGACAGCTTTATTATCTAAGGGTCAAACTGCCCCGTGCTTCACGTGGTCAGTGAAAATCACAAAAGAAGTACGTGTGAGCTTTGCTTGATGATTCTTTCATTTTAAAATTGATAGTATACTCCTATACTTGTATGGGCAGGAATCTCTCTCACTACTTTCTTCCTATTACTATGAACACGAGAGAGATTACGTTCGAGGTCTTTGAGATAACATTCGAAATTGGAGAATATTACTGTTTGTCAATAAGTTCAACGAAGAGTGCCTGTCTAGGAGGTGCAGAACACCTCGAATCCATCGTCCAAACACGCTTCATTTTTCCCTTACAAAATCCTCTTAATTTGGCCACTGAAATTTTGGTGGCTTCTGCACAACCACACTTAACGTGCTCTAGGAGTTTCTTTGTGGGTTTATGGTTAGGTTAGTATTGAATGTTTAGGTTATAGGATAGTAGGGGTTGTGCACTGTTGCCAAAACAATACTAACCATCCAGACCAGAAATTGTCAACTACACTCCAACATCAGAGAATGCCACTACCAGTGCTGAGTGCTGAGGGAAACTCTCAAGACACGTACCCTTTAACTACTTGAATGCTCAGAATTTTCAAAAATAGTAATTTCTAAAGGCAGAAAATTCAGATATCTATTCCAAAATTGGTAAATCATATTGTTTTACTTACATCTGGATCGTTAAAACTGTTTTGTTCGAAATGAACCTATTTGATCAGAAATTATCACAGAAACAAACGCACCCAATTTACACAATTCGACTGCTTAATTTCTGTGTTAATGTTTCTTTCCGGAAAAATATATTCATTTCTTTGGTAAAGAATGTTTACAAGTTTAAATGTTTACAAGAAATTTACAAGTTTCTCAAATTGCTTGTAGGTTTCTGCAATGCAAAATTTTGCGTAGCAAATATTTTTCAAACCAACATTTAAGTGCTTATTGCGGCTCATCCATTCGGAATATCCAAGGAGTTTATTAGACAAAATATGCTTAAAATTGTCTTAAGAGCTTATTTTCGAAGTTTCGAAGACACATGTATATGTTAGGTGTTGGCAACCGGTCAGCTATAGAGAACAGCTTAACTTTTCCCCCAGAAAATCAGCACTCGTTACGGCAATAAATTACCAACCTCAAGCAAGCCAAGCGCCCGAGGATTCATTGTGTCGTGCTATTAAACTTCGCGAAACTAGCGCTACTTGCGATAGGCGGATAAAATATTCATCCAAATTTGGTATATTACAGGTAAAACGCGTTCATTTCCTTTTACAAGTATGGTACCTAATCCGTAGAGGGGAAACACCGCAAGTCATTTTGTGTTAATTTTTGGAACACAAATTTGACGGAAAATGTGCTCGTTAAAACTGTAGCCCACTAGAATTCCTAAAAGCAGTGGCAGTTTGCTGATCCTTTCTGGACACAGCGAACGGGCGAAGCTCCACATTCTCACATTTTATGGTGGCACATTTTCCCGAAATCCTGGCCAAAACCTCCAGAATGAAACCTCGTTTAGAGTACTTTTTCACAAATTGTGACACATTGTACACTTGGGAGCATGTGTTCCTACTAACTTCCTTTTTTCTAATGTGCCAATTCTCCTTGCGTCATTAGTCACCCAAACCTACACTTTTATATATTTCTCAATATATTTTCTAATTGTTTTATGTGAAGTAATAACTTGTCTAATCCTATTCTGGCCACTTAATTAAAAATAATTAAATTCTTACAATTTATAAATTAAATTTTTAAAAAAGTTAATTTACAACGTGACGAATTGCACTTTGCCTTTAAAGATATGTAGGATTTGTTTAAAAAACGCATCTCAATATTCATATCAAATATAACCCACAATACTCGGCCGCATTTTTAATCTATATCGTTAAATAACTCCTCAATGAAGCGTTTTAAAAACTAGAGAGTTATCAGGTTACACTGGTATAATTAATTACTAGTAGGTAAAATATGTAAAAAATTTAATTATACCAAAATGTGTAAAAATATGTAAAATAAAAATAATTCAGTTTCATTCAGAATGTCTTGTAAACTCTAAAAAAAATATTATTTAAGGTGCAGGTATCTAGTCCCTGTAAAAACATGTAATTACATGGAAATCCGTTCCATATTAATTAATAATTTAATATTTATTAACATAATTAATAATTACAATTAATTGAATTGTTTTTAATTATTCCCCTAATTTACTATTTATTATTTAAAAATTGTACGATTTGGTAGTACGATATGGAGATAAGATTAAAATAGGTCCCCTATCGTTTGTACTTTCATTAAGTTGCCAAGTTTAAACAGGCGAATGTGCATTATAAATTTATCTGAACTTTTTGTTGAATTAAACGATGTATCAAAACGATGGTAATTTAATTGCGAACGATGGCACTATGTTACCAAAACAGAAGTGGCCTAGATTCATATTCTGAAGTACGACTACTAGAGTGGGGGGGTGGGGCTCAGCAGAGACTGTACGCATGCCATAGAAAAGGACGCAGCTTAGCAGGTCTTTTACTCAGGCAGCAGTCGAGTGAAAAAGAGTGCACATCCTTTTTGTCTTCGTGTGGTAGAGAAACAAAACTACCAGAAAGAGTATTTTTGCAGTGTAATATATTAAAAATAATAATAAACACTTCAACATTAATAATAATTTATGTTATAATAAATATTTTACTGTCGCACTTTCAGAAAACCTGACAAACGCAGCAGCACAAGTCAATATATTGAAAAAAAATAGCCAAAAAAATAAGTTAAGAATTCCTGTAGGAAAAACAAAATGTATGACGAGCGCAAAAAAATTCTCTCGAAATCTTAGAAACGGAAATTGGTCCAGTAAACTGTGTGAAAAAGTTCAAATATTTGGGACAAGTCATCCAAGAAAATGATTTAGCAAAATATGTTATGGAAGAAAGGATTCATAAGACGGAAAGCTCATATGAAGTCGTAGGCTTCCGCGGCCAGAGTCATGTAAATGATCTTGGCTGTCCAGATGACGCCGCGTCGAAGGCTGTGTTGCCGACGTCATTTACTGGAAGCCAAGATCATTTACTGGAAAGATCATATGGTATCACAGGGAACATCCACAATAAGAAATGTTATCAAGAAAACTCAAAATTCAAAATTCAGGACCATAATACAGTAATCAAACCGGAATGTCTGTGAAAATATCTAGTATTGAATTACAAATTAGATAAATTATAAGTATTAGAAGATTCATAAGTAAAATAGCTGGCCCAGAAAAAATGAGAAATATGGAAAATACACTGAAAAATACAGAACATTCTCATTGTAGTTATTTTGCAACATTACAATTTAATATGAATAAGGATTTTGTTGACATAATTCAATTTTACCCTATGTAAACGAAAAGAGTAGTGTAACACTTTCCCTTACTGCCAACGTCCTAGGTCCACAGTGAGCAGTGGCCACTAGTGAAAAGTAGATAACATTTCTATGCCTTTATGTAGATCGCCACCAGAACCGACAAAAATCATTCGACAGCATTAACAAGCGTCCGAAATGCACATCAACAATCCGATATCACGTTATCCACGAAAGAGGGAAGTTGACGTGTGTGAGGAAAGGCATGACAGTTGGTTTTGAGGGTGTTACAATACGAGGAACATCCAGAGCTGTCACAAATGTTCATTCTCAGCTTCTTCCCTCTGTGCTGAAAATTATGTTTTAAATAGTACTTATGCCGTTTTTGGTGTGTTTTTATTCTGTGTCAAGTTTTAATATTAAACGGAATTCATAGGCAATATGCAAAGCATCAGATGGTTTATTATTGTTCAGAAACATTAAGCATATGAAAATCAAAATTTTATTAACTTTGCGAAGGTAATTTGCGTGACTGGTTCTTAACGTGTTAAATTATGCAGTCTCATCTACACAAAATGTATTTTAAATGCTGCACCATAACTACCAAGGGTTTTATTAAAAATATACTTATAAAAATATGGGACAGCATTGTTTAGACGCAGCTTTCTTGTGTGTGACCAGAGCTCAGTCCATGTATTGACGGTCAGTTACGTAATTTGCAAACATTTTGGGTCTGTGATCGTTAAGAACGTGGTTGCTGATTCAAATACAGTAATGGAGAGACTTAAATACTTCAATTGAAAATTTCTAAATTGAAAATGCGAGTTTCCATGATCATGCAGTGAGTGGCCGGAAGAAAAAGAACGGTTGGCGAGCAGCGCATTAACGGCGAGTACTGGAACTTTAAGCTGTAGCTTGCGGCACGACGAACGAACGAGGCTTTTAAGCATACTAACTAGCTATGGTAAAACAGACTTAAGGCACGGGTGTTTATCATGTATTTGTGGACTGGTTGGCTTGTCATACCGCCGCATTTCCAATTTTATCCAAAATTCATTTCTTAATCCGTCATCTGTCATCATCATTATCATCACTGACGCCACATGTTCGCATTTACCAATCATTCTTTCGTGAAAGGTAATGGCAAACAATCACTACAGTTCTCTGTCCCAGGAAAGGACTAAAAGAGGATTAAAGGCAGAAGCGTCCTCACTCGCCAACACCCAGTAATTGAGGTTATCAGAATCACCTTTACGAAAGACTAGCTAAAATATACCTATCAGAAAATAAGCGACATTAGTTCGCTATATATACTAACTCAATCATAACAGGTTGATGAACATTTTTCGAGTATTTCTACATTATTTTGAAAATTTCAGTATAAGCATGGAAAACTTATCAAACAAATTTACGTTTCAATAAGAAAAAGCGAGCGTGTAATAAAATTAGCCAGTGTATGAAGGAGAGTTTTGAAGCTGACGCACATCACATCACATCACGGAAAAAACATTAAAAGACAAATATATTTAGTATGAAAATCATGGGATGCGTTAGGGGCTACCCGGTAACGAAGGTCTGGGCAAAGCGGTAGGTTCCACAGCAAAATGGTAGGTTTTGGAATATGGTAAAAGTGATGATGGAAAAGAATGTATTTTGTCATTTATTTAATTTTTATCATTTTTTTACTGTAATTTTATTCACCGGCTACATACCCGCAAATTTTGTTGCGACGTCGATGAAAATGTAAAAGCTCATGCAAATACGCGGCTACAAATACCTTCACTGTGCACGTTAACTGCGTGTGACACCTCACCGTGGAAAATCTCAGGAAAAGGGCCACCCCTGCCACGTTAGAGAAATAAGGGCTACCCCTCCCCGTGGAAGGAGGCCTGTCGTAGCCCCCTCTCGAGTCGACATCTCTCCGCCCCCAGGCCATTTCAAGAACAGCTCGGCTCCTTTTTTTTCAGGGAAATCGATATGAAGTTCAGCTTCCTCGCCGACTCGGTCTGCGAGCCTTTCAGACCCCCGCTCCCATCATAACGAGCGAGCTTACGCAGGCTCTTCTTGTCTCCGTCGTTTACGGAAGTGCAGACTGCAGAAATGTTGGAAAGAAAGGAAAAATCAGTCAGATAAAAAATGTTTGGTTTACCCGAAATTGTATCGAAATGTGCTTTTGCTCTTTTCTGTGAATGAGTTCCAATGGATATAAATGTGTGTGTTCTTGCACAAAATTATTCGGTACGAAGTGTCTGATTTGATAGAAAATCTATGCCATTTTCTGAATTATTTGTTGCTTAAATACAGAATAGTGGAAAAAATGGAATTTCCGCCAATGTTATACGTACGCAAACTGCAATAAACTTAACTAGATTTCTTGATAGCTTCATTGCTACAAAAGTGTTCTTTATGTGTTAACCGAAGTTTCCCAATTTCTGCAACAATGGATTTCTAAAATTAATTTCTAGAAAGGATTTCTCCTCATCGAAGTACTCAGAAATTTAATTTTCTGTTTTTCAGGCATCTATCATTGGTTTGAATTGCGTAGTTTTGCAACACAACTTAACAACACGTAAAAAAGACAAGTTTTGCATGATTTAAAAAATATCAGACCGCAATACTCACACAAAATGTAATACTCGATGTGGCGAGCATGTGAGTAAAATTATCTTTTTCTCTTTTTTGTCGAAGTTGCAAAAGCCAAGCCCTTCAATTTCATTAAAAAATTTTCGGAAAGTTGTCGATTTCCTTGCTATTTATTAATAAGTATACGGCATAAGAAACTTATTACAGAAGAAAGTTAAGAAATGTCATGGGAAAAGTAATTGTAACGTTGAAAACAAAGATTTATGAATCACGAACGCAGCTTAAATTGAAGATACTGACTACCCTCATTTTACTTTAGCCTTTGTAATAGTTAACATGTTCTTTGGAAGCGCGCCAGACTGATTTATTTATGTTTGAAATTTTTGCCTTTCACGGAATTCCACACACAAAATGTATTTCACAAATAAATATAATGTGAAAACAGTAGATAAAACTGGATTTGTGTATGGTATTGCGAAGCGACTCATTTTAAAAATATTAATTGTAAGAGTGTTGTTTGTTTCATGGACTCTATATGATTCTGACCGTACATGGTTATACAGATTTGTGTTCAGTCAGCAAATGTTTACCAGCGCTTTCCTGCCTTTTAAGGCGCATGTGTAGGTGAGTCATGGAGAACGAGAAATGTCATTTCGCTGCTGAATGAATCATTGATTCAAAAACAGTTTTTGTTCAAATATAAGAAAATTAACTACGTGAGACTTATGTTATAAATTTTGCACTTAGATGGATCCCGTTGTTGATTTATTACGTGACTGAGTTTCGCTGAGTAATAGTGTTCTGAGAAATCCTTTGCACTTTAGCTCGAGTTAATGCATCATCACTACAAGTCAGCGGCTTTATAATGTGTCAAATATGTCGGAGGGGGGGCGCGGACGTCAAATGCAGTGGCATGAAACGACATCAAGTTCGAGTGTGATATTATTTAGAAGAAAATGGGTCAATGTTTGTATGATCACTCGTAATCCACGATATGCATTCCTTAAAAGTGCAGTGTAAATTAATTGTAAAATTCTGTCATAGTAACTGATTAACGTCTGAATACAATATAAATAAACTATTATTTTCAAACGATATACAAGACAAATACTCATTTAGTTTTCTAAATATTTTTTTAGTTATAATGGTCGAAAATAGAAGTTTTATTTGTATTACAAATGCCGTGTAGTGTATGTTATATGGCAGGACCTTCTGACACGCTTCCTGACAGACATGGTAGTATAGTGCATGTAAGTTTGTGTATGTAAGGGGAGAGGAAGGGACGAGGATCGTACGCGGACCGTGGCCCGTTTTTAAAATACTTCTCCGGCATTCGCCTGGTATTGACCGGAGAAACCACCGAAAACTACCAATCCGAGCAGCCGGTCGCAAGAATTCTCCTCCCGACAGGGGCTGAATTCGACCGAGCGATCTAGCTAGATGATTAATTTGCAGGTGTACATAGCGCTAAAGGGTTTTAAAATACTTACGTGGATTAAAACAAGGTCATTACCTACATATGAACTATTCGTTTGCTTTCATGCCTGATCCCATATATGGCACACATACCGTTGTATATGTCGTTCAAGAAGCAGGTTACTGGCACATTCTGCTGTGAGGAAATCGTACCGTCATGAAAAACAATGCACCGAAGGATTTTATTTACATTTCTATTTACAGACTGTTTATGATGTGTGTATATAATGTATATATACATAAAGTCAAATAAAAGAATGGAAGCAATGATGTATAATGTATTTAAAGAACAATAAGAATATTTATTTGTGGAAATCGAAATACTCCTTTGGAGGTATTCAATATACTGTAACCCTATTTTTATATTTTACTTTTAAAGAAACACAACAATTTTGTAAAGGATCCAATATTCCTTTCTCAAGTAGATCGGCCTATTAGTCCCAAAAGTCATTGTGGGATATCATTATTGTAAGTTACTATTTTGTTTTCAATACATGAAATGCAATTATTTTTAATATGCCCAAAATAGTAATTCAAATGATACTTTGAAATAAAGTATCGAAAATTAAATCTTGATTGAAAAATAACGAACTATGACACAGACGTAATGTCCAATGTCGGTTGTGTCATTACGACTTTTCATTAAACCCAAGAATGAAAATTCACTGCAAAGTTATCTTAACTACTTCACGGAAATAAGTCGTTTTGAGAGTAATGACACCTGATCATCACGATGGATACTTTCGATAATAAAGAAATCTCGTAATTCTTAACACTACGTGCACCCAGGTAGAATCATGAATTTTTGTATTGATAAAGGCAATAAAAACGAAAATGAAACGATCTCGTGGTTTCTTGAAGAATTTAATTGTTCTGACTGAATGGAAGAAAATATAAATGTAGTGAGTTTTTTATTATTTCGTAAAAATTCTTGGAAATCAATTATTTTCTGTTCCGATCGTTTTCTGACTAACGAAATCCTGACAAACGAATGAAGAGAAATAAAGGGATGGGAGTGCGGAAGATGGGAGTAATATTGGCATATTTAAAGCTCGTGGTAATGCCAATTCAGTTTGTATAAATTATTATAATTGTTTTTCTGCCAAGCTTGAAATGCATATGATGCATTTGCAACAGTTGGAAAGAGAAGTAGTCAAGTTTCAGAACGATGTGCGTATTTTCTTTCTTGTGATTCTTGCAGTTTCGTCAGACGCGGGCAGGTAACGTTTTGCAGGTCACTAGGGCTTCGCTTTAAAAGTCGATGATACTTCACATTTGTGATTTAATGTTATCAATTTTTCTCAATTTGAATAAGCACATTAAGTGAATTTAATGTTCACCATATTTTTACACTTCTGAATTTAGATTTAAATTTTGAGAAAGGTTCCCTGCAAGCATCGAAACGTCGAGAAAATGAAAATAATTTTGCTAAGACGCTTTAAAAAAAACAAGTTCAAAAATATATTAATTCAATAAATTCGAAAACGGTGAAATGGGCATCCGGAAACGAAGAAAACGTTACTTGTTGGATCAGAAATACGGAAAAAATCACAAAGATATATTAAAACATTTCAATTGAAAGAAAGTTGCATGTGAGCATCATCTTTTGGTTGTATAATATTTTCCGCCTAACACAGAAATTTTGCTTTATTGATTTGGAACAAATGAACATTTTGTAAATATTCCGTAAAATACGCTTTTCATTACGTTCATTTATTCCAGATGAAAACGTTTCGGAAATAACCACCAAATATTCAGATCAAACATTCTTTCATAAGTTCGTTTTAAATGAGAATTTTAAGAAAACGAAGTTTTTCAAATTATAATATAATTCGAATCCAACATATAATTAGTCAAAGTTCACCGTATATAAAGCTCAGTAGTTGAAATGCATGCCTAGTGCGCATTCAAGAAGTTGCTAGCATGTGTAATGAAAAAATGTAGAAGAAAATAGCGTGCTTTTAATTCAGAATTTTGGTGAGGTTATCTGTAACGTTCAAGAATTTGGCATGGGCATTATTATTTTTATATTTGCATTGTAGTCAAAGTGCATATGTACAATATTTCTTTTTTGTTATAATATATTTGTTACAATATGATGCTCCTCATATACCTTCTCTAATTCCACCCCTAATAGTGGTGGCTTTTCTCTACAAACATATGTTGAACTCTAATTTTTCAGTCTCGAAATGCATGTGCAAGCGAGTATTTCGAATGCTTCCCTCCCGCTCACTGCTTGGCCAACGTGACGTCCGCAATCTCGTGAAGATCCAATAAAATAGCGGAGTTGCTTTCCGGAAAAAAAACCGTGACAGCACTGCAGAACAGCAAAGCTTGTCACTGAAACACGCGACCTTTCCGATCTTGTCGACGCGGCTTGAGCGTTTCCATAGAAGGACTTTGGACTGATGCAAGCGCACCGCATCACACTTTAAACGCTAGTCTGCCTCCTGCTGTTTTCATCAATTCTTATTCGTTCTTCATATGTCTACCAGTATTCAGAAGACCTAGAGTCAATGAACACATTACGATTTTATTTGTCCTTTTCCGCCTTTCCTTTCCTTCGTTTTCCATTTGTTTCTCTTTCCTAGCTCTCGAATCCAAGGACACTTCTAGTTTTTATTTACCTCCTTCACGATTTTTCTCCTTGTTCCGTTTGTAAATTAGATCGAAGTGTGGAAGAGAATTCTAGCGGCCGGCTGCTCTGATTGGGAGCTTTCTCCTATCAATACCAGGCGAATGCTGGAGCGGTACCCTAAAAAAAGGGCCAGGGACTGCACGCGATCTGTAATTACTCCTTCTTGTCCTCTTCCCTTTCGCGCGCATACACACGCACTCACACACAAAATTACATACTGTACTACACACGTCGGGAAATCAGATGGAAGCTTAAAGCTTGTCCCAGCTGGAGCGGTGCCCCGTTGCTGGAGAGAAACATTGAGGGAAACCGGCAAGTGCATTGATTCAGAATTTTTCAATCCAACGGAGGAGGAGGAACACCGCCACCTCGCGGCTATAAAATGCACAGCACTCACGGGACTACTGACCAAACTGACGAGCCATGAAAAATCAAATTCCCACCCTTTTAACGTCGTTGTTTAACATTGTTATTTTTTCTTCCAGACGTGATGATTTAAGCTATCATCACACTTAAGTTTTTTGTTACATTTGTCATATTCTCACGAAGGCCCACTGATCGAAACAAGATTAGAGAGAAACTTAGAGACCTACGTAATATTCAGTAATGAAGAAGGGACGTAGGGCAGTAATTGAGGCAACAGAGTATGGGTATCTCTTTGTAAACTCATCAAGAATGAGATAAATAAGATATACGTGAAGAGAGTACAAAACTCGAAAATACCACTAAAGGAATTATAAAAATGGCTACAGCAACATTTCAGCAATTTCAAATTACCAAAGGCCTAAACCTAAAAATATGCCTGTTCCCAACTTTATTTAAAACTTACTTGCAGGTGCTCTAGAAAGTTGGAAGAAAAAATGTAAATGTATGGGTATACTAGATACAACGGAAATTGGTTGTTCACTCTTTTGTTTGCCGATGATCAGGTAGGAGTGTGAAATTATGAAGATATTGCGTTCATGACGAGAAAATCGATTGAAGAATACAAGTGGGGTGTGAAGATTAGTATCAGGAAGACCAAAAACTTCTCAATAGAAAAATAGGGGTAGATGTTCAGTTATCACCTAGTATTGTAATTTAAGAATACACGTCCTTTGAAAGTATTATAAATGGTCATGTGAAAATGGCATACGGCATAGTATAAAGCTGAATAGAGCCTCTATACAGGTACTAAATTCATTGCTGTAGTCATCAAAGATGGTGTGGAAAATAAATACAAACAAGTACAAGGCTTCTTGAAGCTATTAAAACCTACGGAGCGGAACGTTGAACTGTAAATGAAGGAGGTGCTTTCTTGTAAAATAAAAATACTGTAATTCTCTGTTTATTGTCACTATGAAGTATTGTAAATTACTGCAAAAATAACTGAATAAATGGCAAATATAATTTTATAAAAAAAGAGTTAATAAATTTCATATGCTCTTGAACTTACCAGAATCCAATAAATATTTGTTTTGATTATTATTATTATTATTATTATTATTATTATTATTATTATTAAATCAGTTTATTATTGTTTTTATTGTGATTGTTTCGCAATCTGCGGCGTTTGACTGGTTGATACCTCTCGGTGAAGGGGGGGGGGGAATCTTGTTCAACGGAAGGACGTATCAATCACCAGCGGTACATAGTACGTAGATCGTGAACGGCGCCCAGTAGCGCGGTCTTTTGCAGTGTGTGCGAGATTCACGGTAAGGACTGGGGGGAGGGGGGTCAACGTCGGTGTGGGCCCTATTGCCCCCAAATATTACTGAGATAACTGAGACCTATTTTCTAAGTCTTCTCAGTATGTCTGGAGAAAACTAATTTTATTAATCCTTCAACACCCTTTTGACTGATTTGCCCATGTCCAATCCCTACTTGCTTCTCTTCAACAACGGTGAGAACTATTATATTGTGATCCAACCAATGGTTTGTCTGTATCTTGAAAGTTCAGAGAATTTTCCTATTGGACTTTTTTCCTTCTTAAATGAAGGCCTACACTAAATATAAAAAATCAGTTCTTCTTTCAATTAAATCGTTTTTTATCAACTAAAGATCAATCAATTTTCATCCAGAAATGTAGATATTTACGCTTTGTGAAAAATATGTAACCTGTTTAAAAAATGGATTATTTAAAAGAACAATTTCGACTTTAAACTCACGTAACTTTTGAAATTTCCAGTTTCACACGTAAATTTTTTTGCGTGAAAATTTAGAGTATGTAAAATATTTAGGGTCAACAAACTCGAAAATCAAAGATTACGTATTTTAGGAATTTAGGTTTGAAAAAAAAAGCCTGCACATTTGAATTCGGGAGTAAAAACATAATTATAAAATGCAAATGATATGATGCCCAATGTAAAAATTTTTTTCTTTGAATTATTTACTATTAGGAGAAACATTTTTATATTAGAATATCAAATATAATATCAATTATATTATTGCATTATTTTGCATATTATAGCAATATTAATTTAATATTGTGCAATTTTAAAAAATAACAATAAGATTTTCTTAAAAAATTCCAAATGTTTTCTTTAAACTTTTGTTAAGGATAGTGCTACATGTACTCTTTGAGATGAAATAAATGCCATATTGCTCTATTCTTTTGTTTTTTCTTCAAAAAATTAAAAAAATAATTTTTTTGACTTGTCCCTCACGTCGATATTTCCATTAGCGGTGATTTGTTAAAATTATTGCATTTACGATAAAATGTGCTTTAAATGATTTCATATAAAGTTTCTCGAAAACTGAAGATTCCGCATTTTTAGAAATGCTCGAATGCCATTTTCTCAAAAACGGATAACTGCACTTTTTAAGATAGCGATAACTGCAGTGTTTAAGATGCCTTAAACGTCTTTTTCTATATTCTTTTGTTTTTTCAAAAATTACATTACTGCAATTGTTTTAAATATCATTTACGCTTTTAATATGTATTATTATTATTATTATTATTATTATTATTATTATTATTATTATTATTTGCATTTATTATATTAAATATTTCATTTGTGAGTGGAAGAACTACTAAGATTTCCAATGAAGTATTTCAAAAACTCAAAAGATTTACATGAAAATGTTTTAAATTTCGCATTTATAATAACTCTTAAACGCCATGTTCTTAAAAACGTGTTCTACAAGTTAAAAACGCGTTCTTAAAAACCTTGCTCCAAAGCTTTCAACAAAAATTTCCGTATAGAACGTTTTTTTTTTAATTCTTGAAGTAATATTTCGGTTTACTATTAGAAAACAGAAAAATGTAGAAAATTTAGAAAAAAATTACTTTGGGTGGCGATAGTAGCCAGCTGGCAAGAGCATAGGGCTTAAGGAGTAGAGATCGCTCTGTCCAAAGAAATTAGAAAACTAACTTGTACGAGAAAGTCTGTGCCACACCGTATCACCATTAGTTTCGATTGCTGAGCTGTTGTTAAAAAAATAAAAACAATGTTCCCCATATTCCCATATTTAAATCAAATAGACTTTAAAAATGACTGCAAGAGTTCTGTGCATTTATTTTAATATTTATCATAAATGTGTAATGAAAATTGTACTGTTGTTAAAAAAAGAAACTTTTTTGTTCTAATAATGGAACCAACACTATGATTAAAAAACAAGATTCGCGTTTATAATATAGGAAAAGTGGAATTATTATAACAACATTGTGTATAACCGAGAATATTCAGTTGAGATAACAGTCTCGATTTTTTTCTCAGTGTATACTCGCCATCAAACAAATATAATGCATTAGTTACATTATATCTTACATTATAATGGAAAAGCATAAAATATATAATATAATAAACCATTTTACACTCCATATTTTCTCTTTCTCACTTTTTCAAAAATTGGAAACGCGCAGTTTTTGGATTATAACACGCAGTATTTTCACGCTAGAACTTCGGAGAAAAGTTAGTCAGTCGGTGCCCTTTTCGAATCCTAATGTTTCGCAGCATAGGCAAATTTTTTATTTGTCGTTGTTTCGTGAGAAGCATCTATTTTTCGGCATTTGAAATATTTAAAAACGCTAGGAAATATGTAATGGAAAGAATTTATTTGTTCATAATATACGTTAATTCGAGTGCTATGACTCGTGGTTTTAAGCTGTTACTGTTATTTAATAAATAATGTTTATATTTTGTACTCAACTTAATAAAATTATTGTTCGCTTAATAATTATTAATTTTCTTCTCAAAATATAGAATAAGTAAATCGTTTATGATACAAATTTGAATATCCGAGAAATGAAAGGTTTTAAAAGCTTGTCCCCAAATTGGGGGGGGGGTGCAATTACCCCTCTTCCCCCCCCCCTGAATCCCGTCTCTGGCAATATGTACACATGTAACACTTCGGTCTTGCCTGGGGATCGATGAGAAGGGTTTGGCACCATGAGTGGCGGCTCGTGCTTAGGTTGCACGGTTGCACAATCCCCAGAAAGTAAAAAATATCTCATATCTTAGGAATATACATTTTCCTTCTAATGACACTCAATATTCAAGATATTACAGTAATATATATTACAATATATTACAATATAGTAATACATATTACAATATTACTGTATCGATACCAAACCTAAAGAGCGTTCAACTGGTCTCTGGTCAGCTGGGCTCCGGTCTCTGGTGCCTTGCCAGGAATTGCACCACGCTCTTGGCTTTATGGGCTTACTGCACTTACACTTTGGCACTTCCATTGAACACGGGGAACATACGGCCTCTTGGTGGCACAACCAGGCTAGTGGCGATGTCTAGTGCTGCGCGGCGACGGATGGAGTCTCGGGGGAATACCCATGTTCTGTCTTCGTCTGGCTCGCTGCAACGTAGTTTTATGAATTTCGCTTGTTATTGAAAGTAACAACTTTAGTCAATTATTGACGATATTAAACGCGTTATTTATGATATGTGGAGAATTTGTTTTCATTTGATATTAGGTTTGTTGATTCAAAATGTACATTTATTGAGTTGCGTGTGTAAACATGGCCGTTCAGGATGGAAGTACCTTAGTGTCTCGCGGAAGCCAGTGTGGATGCAGCTGGCCAGCGGTTTGCGAACATTCTTTTGAATACGAATGTATGTCGAAGATCTTTCATTAATGCCAAATACAGCAAGGTAGTGAAGTTTTCGAAATATAATAATTTTATTTGTGTGCAACGTGTCGAAGCAATAGTGCTTGTTGCAATATGCTGGAGTCGAACTTAAGAGCCCAGTGGAAATCAAAGCCAGGACCATGTACGGGTGAGGTGTATATGCTTTACGCGGACACGTGGCATAAAATTATGTTAGTAGTGTTTCAATGTACACTTTTATTTCGCCTATTTTTAATTGATTTGAATTGCTTACATTTTTATGATATATTCATATTTTGAATTTTGGAAATTCCATTTCCGTCATTCGATGGAGGTGCAAACTCCAGTATGTTGGGGCACCAACCGCCACGGGACATCATGCATTGTAGAAGAACACGTCATTCCATTCGATGACGATGCTGAATTCTAAGGTTAGAACAAGTATTGAGAGTATGTAAAAAAAATGTTGTGTGCGATTATACCCTTTAGAGTCGCTTAAGGATCAATTAGAATTGATTGAATTAAGAAGTGTGGCAAAGAAGAACATGAATAGAAAGTGCAAAAACACAAATGGAAGTGGCAAGATCATGAGAAAAGAAAGAACACGAGGAAAAAACAGAAATGTGTTTCTTCACAAGTTATTAATGTGTGAACAGGTGATGAAAAATAGATTACCCATTAAATTGCAAAAAAATAAAAGTAACAAAAGTAAGTAAATGTATATCTTGAAAACTTTTATTTTTTACAGGATTGTTTTAGTTTTACAAGGAAAAATAGCACTTTCTGTTTATAAACACTTCTATTTCATTACCCGGAGGCTTTATTTTAACGTGGATGTCTATAGTACCCAAAACCCTAAGCAACTTTGCCCCACTATAAAAAAGCAAGTTGCTTTCTAATTTGGTCATAAACTGTGTTAGGAAACATATGACACATTAGGCACAGCGAGGATATGGTACTTGAAATCCTGTAGCTAATTCTGTGGGCTTCTATTTACAGACTCCGGAAAAGTCAGCTATGGTGAATTGACGCGACCCAGTTGCCTAGAATCGCAGAATTAGTAGCTAGTGATTCCTGGTTGGTACTGCACAATTCCAGAAAAGAAGATAATAGCAGAGACGAGAGGTCGAAAATATTGGTTGGAGGAGAAAAAGAAAGAGGGAGAGGAGAAACCGCCGAGAGAGGGAGAAGGAGAAACGGACTGAGAGAGGGAGAAGGAGAAACGGACTGAGAGAGGGAGAAGGAGAAACGGACTGAGAGAGGGAGAAGGAGAAACGGACTGAGAGAGGGAGAAGGAGAAACGGACTGAGAAAGGGAGAAGGAGAAACGGACTGAGAGAGGGAGAAGGAGAAACGGACTGAGAGAGGAGAAGGAGAAACGGACGAGAGAGGGAGAAGGAGAAACGGACTGAGAGAGGGAGAAGGAGAAACGGACTGAGAGAGGGAGAAGGAGAAACGGACTGAGAGAGGGCGAAGGAGAAACGGACTGAGAGAGGACGAAGGAGAAATGGACTGAGAGAGGCGAAGGAGAAACGGACTGAGAGGGGCGAAGGAGAAACGGACTGAGAGAGGGCGAAGGAGAAACGGACTGAGAGAGGGCGAAGGAGAAACGGACTGAGAGAGGGCGAAGGAGAAACGGACTGAGAGAGGGCGAAGGAGAAACGGACTGAGAGAGGGCGAAGGAGAAACGGACTGAGAGAGGGCGAAGGAGAAACGGACTGAGAGAGGGCGAAGGAGAAACGGACTGAGAGAGGGCGAAGGAGAAACGGACTGAGAGAGGGCGAAGGAGAAACGGACTGAGAGAGGGCGAAGGAGAAACGGACTGAGAGAGGGCGAAGGAGAAACGGACTGAGAGAGGGCGAAGGAGAAACGGACTGAGGGAGAGGGCGAAGGAGAAACGGACTGAGAGAGGGCGAAGGAGAAACGGACTGAGAGAGGGCGAAGGAGAAACGGACTGAGAGAGGGCGAAGGAGAAACGGACTGAGAGGGGGCGAGGGAGAAAGGGACTGAGAGAGGGCGAGGGCGACAGGGCCTGAGAGAGGGCGAAGGAGAAACGGACTGAGAGAGGGCGAAGGAGAAACGGACTGAGAGAGGCGAAGGAGAAACGGACTGAGAGAGGGCGAAGGAGAAACGGACTGAGAGAGGGCGAAGGAGAAACGGACTGAGAGAGGGCGAAGGAGAAACGGACTGAGAGAGGGCGAAGGAGAAACGGACTGAGAGAGGGCGAAGGAGAAACGGACTGAGAGAGGGCGAAGGAGAAACGGACTGAGAGAGGGCGAAGGAGAAACGGACTGAGAGAGGGCGAAGGAGAAACGGACTGAGAGAGGGCGAAGGAGAAACGGACTGAGAGAGGGAGAAGGAGAAACAGACGGAGAGAGAGGGAGGGAGAGAGAGAAAGAGACTGAGGGAGAGGGAGGGAGAGAGACTGAGGGAGGGAGAGAAAGTAAAGATTAAGGGAGAGAAAGATAAAGTAAAGAGAGGAGGAGAGAGAGAAAAAAAAAAAAAGGGGAGGGAGAGAGAGGAGAAAGAGGGAGGGTGAGTGAGAAAGGGGGAGGGTGAGTGAGAAAGGGGGAGGGTGAGTGAGAAAGAGGGAGGGTGAGGGAGAGAGAAAGTGAGTGTGAACCATTCCAGGTGTACCTGTGGGCTTTCTAAAATTTCGTTGTCTTTGCTAGATGAGAATGTAATACTGTATATCTTAATCTAATAATCTGGATTTTATCAATTCCGTGGGATTTCCGGCTCCCCATTTTCTTAACTGTTGGAATGAGGTCCTCTTCCGGAATTTCGTGAACATGTTCAACTGTTTCCACAAGTTCATCGGCAGCATCAAGAATCCATGATGCGTTTTTGTAGGATCTGCTTTCTTCCCGGATTCCTGCCCGAAATGTTTCGATGTCATCTTTTGCCCAAGAGACAAGCATTGCACTTCGAATTTTTTCGTCATATTACGTTTGAATCTCTTCGCTTGTTCTTGAAACAACCGATTCTGTACACGGAAATCTACTGTATGTTTGTAACGTCAAATGCGTTGAGCCAATTCTCGAATATTCATTTTTAGTTTTTCAGCTCTCATTACCCTTGTGTCATTTTTAATTTGGTACTTTTGTTATTATTTGTATATTATAATGTTCATTTTATTATTATTATTACTATTATTATTATTATTATTATTATTATCATCATTATTGTCATTATTGTTATTGCAAAGGGCGTGTGTCTTGGACCCATTTGTGTCCGAAGCGCCGTTGTCCGAAGGAGTCTGCGCTGACGAGGCGCTGCTGACGTGGGTCGGGCAATGGGGCTCTGGCGCGGCTGCGGCTCAACGCAATGCTCAGCGCGTGTTACGTACTGCGGGTGCGCGTAACCCGGTTTCCTCCGGCGTGCTGCGCTCAGCAAAGAGAACGTTGCACTCCACACACGTCGCTCGTTTGTGTTCTTTGCTGTTGTGTTCATTCGTCGGTAGAGATCGCCTCTGTAAAGTTTTCATCCTGTTTAATTGACCAAATGGAAGGTGAAGTTTACATACTATTAGTAATCGTTTCAGTATTACTACACGGACACACATTGACATCGTACCTGAATACCCCTCAGTAATTTTTGTAATTTTGTTAATGTATACGTTAAATGAAGTTCAAAATTTAAATATAATGAATTAATTGCAATGATCATGTCAGAATGATCGCCCTCGGTTATGGCTTTACACCTATAGCTTATTTCTTACGTAGAGCAACGTACTAATGAAAATTGTTTGTTATTAAATAGAAAGGGACATTAATTTATAACAATGCATTTATGGTACTTGGAGGTAAAAGCAGAATTAACGATAAATAAGCATTGGTATTCAGAAAAGAAATATTTTCTCACGGGTCACCTCATTTAATTTTATTGCGCCACTTGCATTTATCGTCATGATATTTAAATGTTTAATAACTGTCGTAGATACTGCAGTGTCAAACGCAAATAAAGAAGTTGTGCTTGTTTGTGCGCTGAATGAAAATCTTTTCTCAAAAGTACAACAGGATCTTGGACCGCGAAAGAACTATGTTTAATGTCGTTTTTATAAGGAAATGGGAAAATTGGACAGCTTATACGTTCAAAAAATTTAGATAATTTAGATAATGCAGAATATCCCTTAAATCACATACTCCATCAAGAAAATGTACGCGATTAACTAAATATTTCAAATCTTAAAAATTGAGACATAACCTAAGTTTTACGTAAAATGGTTTAAAATGCAGTAAACTCTTAACCTATTTCAATGCGTCCGGAAAATGTATTTCAAACAAGCGATGAAAATCATGTGGTTTTACATACGTAGCAACGTAATTATCATGCGAAGGTTCTTGAAGAAACCTGCCATGTCATCCCAACCAGGAGAATTATTTCTCGGAAAACTCTATTATTTCATTTATTCGATTTAAATGATTATTTTAAATCATGATTTAAATCAAAATATTTTGGTGCATTAATTATACAATTTTTAATACTTAATATTTCTTTAAATATAGTGAAAATCTGTGGTTCAATAAATCTCTTTTAAACAAATCTCGAAAATCTTAACGATGTTTTTTATTTTGTGATAGCTTATGAATTTTCAATGATACAACATTCATTGACTAAATTTTTCAAAGATTATTGCGAAAAGTGTGAATTCGCAAAGCGAAACTCAAAAATATTCCACAGTTTTGAGTATTTTCACCAAAGGTCTCTATTTTTCTGGAGGGGAATACCTATTCAAAGAAGAAATTTTTCTTCGACGAAATTGGGAACGTTGACGAAACTGGTTTCAACAGCAAACAACTTTCTTTGCAAATGGAATTTGCCCTCTCCCCACACAATGGAATGTTTCACTGCAGCCCATGCGTGATTTTGTTAGAAAATTATACTTAATGCTCTTTTTATTCTAGCATTTCGTCATGGGATGACTGACACACATAAGTGTTTAATTTTAACACATGTAAGGCTAGATGAAGCATGTGTAATTTTCAGTTCTAATGTTCAAAACGCCATACAAGAGAGTAAGACAATTATATTGATATCATTAGCAGACCCCATATGGAGATGTTAGTTCACCATAAGCTTCTGGTCACCACCATGCGGTATAATTGTAGCAAAATCTAATACTTCATTTATTTAAAGTAGAAAACAGCTCAAAAAGGTGTGTGAAGTACTATGAGGAGATGACGTAATTTGTTTCTGAAAAAGTTAAATAATTGCGCGAAAAACCTGCAGTGTAAGTGGCCATTCTTATAAACGTAGAGGTGTAAGGGCATAAGTTAGAACATAAGGGCATAAGTTGAAAATAGCATAAAATAATTTCATTTCTGAATTATTCATCTGTGAGCCCTAGTAAAAGGATTTTTAATTAACGTATTAGATCTTCGGATATTAAAATAATTAAAATTTAATTTTAAAAAAGCTTAAGAAAATAAAAATAAACGCCTTTTTCTTCACGTCTACAGAGGGTATGTTTAATTTTTCGATGAAACATGGAACATTCGAGTGTAATTGAATTACTTTACAAAATATTCCAGTTTGTTTTTAATAGTTACCTTCCTCAGACAAAATCTTCAGAGTTCCGGCGTGTATTTACAAAAAAACTAATTAGACGGAATTTTCGGCTTGTATGGTTTCTTTTTCCTCCACTGGAATTGCGATTTCATCTACTGCCTACCTTCTGGATTTTTTGTCAGCTAACACCAGCATAAAACTCGCCCCCATCTTCCGCTCTCTACTCGTTCTGTCGCCCGTTTTCTGCTCCGTCTATCCCCCGATCCCTGCCCACATGCTCTCCGCCTACCGTCCGCCTATTGCCCGCCTGTCAGACCGCCTACTGCCCGCCTGCCATCCAGCCCGTCGATCCGTCTGTCCGCTCGCTCGCCTGCCTCGATAGAGCGAGTGATCGACGCTGCACCGCGACTATGAATGATCGATTCCTCGGGAAATCCCCGGCAGAGATTTACCGGCGCGGCAGCGTGCGAGCCGCGATAAATCACGCGTCAGCCGATCCCGGCGAGCCGCGGCCACCGGCAGCGACAGCGGGGCGGGGATCGGGGTGTCAGCGGGGATTGCATGCGAACGGGGATGGCTGCGAGGACGCAAGTGGCAAGTGTAAACGGGGAGAAGGTTTTGAAATGGGGTGTGGTTGGGATTCGAGGGGTGTATGAGTAGGATTGGTGTGTAGTGAAAACTATACGAGATAGATGTAATACACAATAATTGGAAAAGAAGTTGAGAGAGAGATGATGGCACATTGAGGTTTTCTTTCCACTTGATAGTTGGCACTCAGCCTATTCTGTCACATATTTCTCATTATATCTAGTATATCTTATGTTACTAATCTAATCTTAAAATGTGAACATAAGTTCAGAGATGATAGAAACTTCAAAATATTAATATAATAAAACAGCGTACTGCTAAGAGAGGCTGAATTAATAAAGGAACTGTCATTTTATAGAAAATGATTGGGGGAATTTGCGAAAGAAAAATGCAATTTATTCAAGGGAAGTAAAAGGAAGGTTTCCAGGAAGAAGGATCTGTGTCCAAGAATTGCACTGGAATCATTATTTAGCGTGTGGTACAAAAATAAAAACGAAACGTCTGAGGAGCGTATATTTCTAAATGGAGCTTCTCTTAATTCAATAAAGTGATGATCTTTATGTGAATATTATATGGAAGAAATGAGAGGGCGTGGAAGAAGAGGGTGTAGTAGCTGCATGTAGTGGAAGTTCTTGTCAATAAGAAGGAACCAGAGAGAATTAGGAGACAGGCACTGAGGACAAGGAAGGTTTCGGAACCCTGCCGCTCCACAGAATGCATGTGATGATAATGATAATGATGGTAAATCGTGTCAAAAATAGGCTAATAAAGTATTAAATTAACGAAATAAATATGAGCTCGGTATGTTTCTTTGTTACAGTTCCTCCGATTACATGTAAAACAAATCAATAATATCTCGAAATTCTTTTAAATTTCGCCTCTATTTGCGTAAAATTATAAATATTTCCCGCCAACGTGAAACAATCCAGAGCGCCTCGACCTACATAACATTTACCTGATCGCGAACAGACTCAGTCCGTGCTCGAGCAAAAGGTAAGGTGGCAGAGTTTTACATCAAAGGAAAGTAAAATTAGATAGCGGCGCTATGCGGTAGCCTGCGCGTGCGAACGCTGACAGAACACGGATCAGGGGTGCCAACGTGGGAGCGGCGATGGCGGGCGCGAGGGCGCGAGGTGGAGTGAGGGCGAGGACATCACGACGCCACCGCGCCGCGAGGCCGGGCGCAGCTGCACGTCCCGCCAGCGCTCGATCCGTCCTCACCTGGCGAGGGCGGCGCTGACATGCGCGATGAGCCACCGCGCGGGAGAAACAGATCTGCCTCGCCGCATAAAATAGTTGGCGGAGGAGCACTCGGGGGCTGACGTGGAATACGCTGCGATGTTGTGACGGCTACTTTTGTTTCGTCACTCTTATAGCGTTTGCTCGAGTTGCGTGGTTTTGTTGAAGTGTGTTCGTATGAATGAATAGCGGCAATACGAGAGTAATAAAATCTAATATGTTTCAACACGAATTATTTGTCAAATTTAATTCATTTGCAGATGCTATTGGTTCAGCACTCGATTTGAAAACATTTCGTGCAGGCATATATATAATACACACATACATTCTCATTTCAGGTGTGACTTAACTGGCAGTGTTGCTACAAAATGACAGAATATTTCGTACAATTTCTAATGGTATTATGTAAAATTATAATGAATTATATATCTCCATTATTTGAGCAATTGAGTGCAAATATCACTTTACAAAACTTCTTGAAACACACACTATTAGCTTCTCAAGTCAACTTTATAATAAAATTAATTTTTTCACACATGATCAATAATGTGCACAGAATATACTTATTTTAATTGCATTCAACATCATTGTTTAAAGTAAATTTAATTTTTGAATGTCAAAAAAGATAAAAACTGTGTCGTGGTAAGGGAAAAAATTTTTTTATTAAGTTGAATTATGAATACCGGCAGGCACCGACGTTTTCGGCAAGAATTTATAAGAAAATATTAGCTCCCGTGTAGTAAAATCTCTCTGAAAAGGCAAATGAGCTATAGATTTATAGTTATAGCTGTGGGTTTGATACGCGTATATTATGACATATTACAATATCTCTTATCGTGCCCTACGAGAAGAAATGGACTTAATAACGCCAGAACAAAACGATCATTAGAATATATATATATATATATATATATATATATATATATATATATATATATATATATATATATACTCACTGACCTCAAGCAAACGAGTATAGATAGTGAAGCTACTTCTATGTCCAGAAGTGAAACAAGGGGCCCTTTCAGTATTTGCTCAATGGATCTGGGAAAATCGATGAAAAACGTGATTGAAATGGGAGGCATTGACCCAGAAGCTCAGGTCCAATACTTATTAGAGTTATTTATCGTCGTTTTTAATTATACAGTAAAAATGGTAACTAATTCATTACATATTGTTGTTAAAATCAATACTATTTTGCTTTTTGATGCTCACTATAGTATCTAATTGTATTGAACTAGTTATGCGGCAGAAAAGATTTTGCTTGTCACACATCTGTACAGATTTTAATCGTTTAATATATCTGATAATGTGTTGTAAATTAATGCATATTATATAGTACGTGAATTTTCTGTAGTGAGCTGTTGATACTGCCACATGATAAATAAGATTCCTCGTGTTATAATTACAGACATCTGAATTCGCTGAAAATATTTTCCGACTCGTAAGTCATTTTTGGCCAAAAGCACTGATTCGTAAATGAGACAAGGCAATGGTAGAATTCCTAGCATAACAAAGACTTGTAAGAAAAAAGTCGGTGGAATTATTCGTACAATTCGTTTCTGTGCTCTAAAAGTCTGGGAGGTAAAGAATACATTTCTCGAGAATATTATGTCATATCTCAGGCGGGAATGAATATTTGCAAAGTAAGCACAACGAGCAGTGTGAAAGCTAACTGAACAAATAGCCAAATAAACTTATTTTTTATTCAATTCATTGAAATAGACAATCCATTTCAGGTTTGGTTTGAGATACCTAAAAGTGTTGTTACCTTAACATTAGTCAATTGCAAATCTTTGTTCTCTCTTCGTTCGCTGTTAATTTGTTATTACGAAACCAATTTCAAAATCTGATATTGTTCTTTTTACAATTGATTTATTTCAAAGAATATGCATATATCAGCGAAAAGAACTATTCTCACGTTTCGAAACAACGAGAGCATATATTGTAGTAGTACAAGATAGGAAGAGAATAGGACGTAAAATCGAACCCTACGGGACCACGTGTTTAATTTGGCAGTAAATCGGAAAGGAGGGTAAATGATAAGCATTCTTTTCAGGACGGTATTTCTGCTCTCTGTGATCATTGTTGGTCACGAAATTATACAATCTAGAGCTGTTCCACCAATTCCATATGAGTAACTTGAAACCAAATGTTAGTATCGATATCGACAAATGTTTTTGAAAGGTTTAATATTGTTCCAATATATCCAATATGCCAGTTGAATATCCAATATCCAAATATTCCGGTGCATAATGATGTATTCAATATGTGAATTAACTGGTGTACGATACCAGGCGCACAAGTCTCTTTCAATCGTTCCCGAAATTAATTTAAAATGGTCGAATCATTTTTTAGTTTACAACTATTTTGATAATTTCATAAGAAAGATGGAAACAAACACCATGAAAATTGTTGGTGTCATCGCCTGACATTGAATATTGTGACGTTGGACGTTTTGTTGAGTTTGTTTGTATCAAAGACTCACAAAATGTGGATTCTGACTATATTTCTTATTAGGAGGATGTAATTTAATACACATAGCAACACGATTTATCCACTTTTGATATCAGGACCTCACAATAAACGTTTTCCTGTCGGAAAGTACTTTCTGTTGTAACGTTACAATACTTTTTTCTTTACTACGTAACTGCGTAGTAGGCAAGAATGTAAAATGAATTTCATTTCTTGGTTTTATAAACTGCATTGTGTACCTCGTCAAATGATTCCTGACGCAAGTAGTCTATAAATTTAATTTTTTAAGAATGCGTTTTGTTCACAGTTTTTATAAGAACTGGTGCATTCTGATCACGATATCCTAATTCTTTTATTGCTATCTCGTATTTTGTAGTAGTTTTATCTATTATTTGAAGATTATCTTCTCTGGTTTAAATGTGACAATGAAGGAACATTTACTGTAATATCTAAACTTAGATAATTAAATAAATTTAGAAATTGCTCTTTTCCAGAAAATGTGTTAAAATCTCTGCACACAACATTGAATTCAATAGACCGATTACCGACTTCAAATTTTCTAAGGTCGTGGAGTAATATACAGCTCGCTGTTTTGGAGGCTTGTAGACATAAAATAAGACAATTTTGAGCATAGGAATATGTATGATAGTTATATAAAATCAATAGTATAACAATACTATAACAAAAAGTCTACTGAATATACATTTTATTTCGTTAAGGAGATAGATTCGGAATCATTTCTAACGTAAATATAGAAACCTACATGTAAAAACCTAGCATAGATTTCCGTGCTGTAAATAATGGCCTGCATGATAAATGTTCGGAATTTAGAAAATGCCAAGTTCATTACGAGATAATTTCAGTAAAGCAAACAACATGTTTGTTTTAAATCTCTCTTTAAATCAGCTTCGATAAACCGTTTAATTTCAAAGAAATTGAATGTTGTGGTGCAGTAAGGAATTTTTGAATACCTACAGATTTTTCTGTTCTGATCTGACTGTAGTTTTTACTTCATTTTTACCCTGAGAGCGTGGTCGCGGGTGGTAACATCCCAGCAGCGACAGGTTGTGAGGAATTGGTACTGGGAATGGGAGAATTGGAAAAGGTCTAGAAGAGGTAAGAAGATTCGAAATAGGTATGGAGAGTGAGGAAATTAACTAAGTGAAAGGGAAGAGTTTTTGGAAGGAAGGTTCTTTAGCATTATAATATTTTATCCTGATACGCGTAAATGAACATTTTTCTCAAAACTTGGCTACCTTTCAAAAAATATTGTAAGAAATGATTTTACACATCTTAACAAAATGTTTTAGTTTTCTTTTCGTTATATAGTATATAGCGTGAGACACCTAGGTTGACCTTAACAGATATCTCCCAAACTGTTTCAGGTATCGTGAAACGCTTTGCTTCAATTTGTAGTTGCGCCTAGTTCAGGGGTGTCCGACTTGCAAAGTCTCACGGGTCACAAATGAAACCTTTAATATGAATTCGGGCCAAATCTTCAATACTCGGGCGATCAACACCTGACTTCCCTGTTTTGTTTATCCGCACTTTGCCCGGCTGCTTTGAGACGGGAGAGATGGCATCACCCGATACATCAAGCCGTTCCATGCATAACGCAATATAACACGTTGGGATGATTTTGAGTTTCTAAACAAAAAAATCCTTAAATCTAAACTTAACCTATTTCTTCATTAAAGAAATCATTGATTCCAGCAGGGCGCGTGCGCTAGGCGCAGAACGTTCTTGCCTGAAATGGAGGAGACGGACTTTCACTTTTGACAAATAACATTTCGCGGATCAGAATAATGGCATTTCGGGCCACCAATTGGACACCCCTGGCCTAGTTGATGGGTAAAGGAACATACCGTATTTCATTTTAAACATATATTGTACATGTTTGTAATATGTAATTTTGCATATATTTCCACATTTGATTTTCTTGAATGGAAACATACATTTTCTCTAGCATTTTTAATTTTAAAAAAAAAGGAAATGCAATATTAATCTTCACCTGAAATTGTGTGTAGGGGGTTCTGAACACGCGCTCCATTCAGTTTTTCTCTGATGGCATTCAGAGAGAAAAGACACCTAAACAAAATATTTTTCACCGATGAAGTGACATTCGTAAACTAATCCTAGATAAATTTTAATAATAATAATTTTAATAATAATAATAATAATATTAATAATAATAATAATATTAATAATAAGCACATAACATTATTCTGCCACACACTTGCAAACACGGGTTCAGTATCACTTTATTATAATTATGAACCGTCACCTGTAGTTGATAACAGTGATTTCAAACTCTGTTGGGTTAGAGAAATGACTGACGTCACCATACCATCCAACAGACCTGACATCACATTGCGTGACAAAAAGAAAGAAAATGTCCATCTGATTGACATAGCCATTCCACTCTCCCACAATATTGTGGCGCCATACGGGTGTAATCAGTACACAGACGAGAGTAGGTTGTAATAACAGCTGGTTTATACACAATTTAGACCGTAGTCACAAATAACCAATGCACTGTATACAATTAACTAATTAAATAGACCCCACTGCTAGGAGAGATATTTACAACGGCTACCACACCGCAACATACTACCTAATGTTTCGCAGTGCGTAGTATCGCCTGCCCTGAGACCGACTACATGTCTCACTAGTCACGACAATAACTGCCGGCTCCTTGCGCCGCCTGCACGTTCGCATCTCTCACGAACGACCTGCGCTGCTGCCTCCAGGATCACAAAGAAGGAAGAGCGTTAGTATACTTATGCAGTTTTGTGAACGCACGTAAGGTGCAATGTACGTTCACGCCACTGCGGTGCGACCATTTCTACCCTTACGGGCATCTATGGCCAATCCTGCAACAGGAAACGAAAAAACAGATCAGTTAAATTTTAGCCAACTGGCGCGCGCATTGCGTGTGCTGAAATTCAAAGCTTATATTTCAAGTCTCATTTCGCTGTTTCAGATTTCTCTTACTCCAGAAATTGTTTCGGTCGCCCGTTGATCGGGTTCGTATGAAGCGACCTCGGAAATGAGAGTGTTTTCCGAGTCAGCGGCTTTTTTGAAAAATTTAGTACTAATTCTTTTAAGATGCTCTTTTAGCAGTGGCATTGAAACATCGCGATGCAAATTTTGAATTAAAGTGTATTTAGGGGCGCAGAGGGCGGCCCTAAGGCATTCATTTTGAACTACCTGCAGTTTATTTAAATGACTTTCTGCAGCAATCGCCCAGCTAGGGCATGCGTAGTCCATTTGTGGCCTGATAATTGCTTTATAAAGCGTGAGGCAGTTTGCCGTTGACAGTTTGCTCCGCCTGTGAAATAAGCATCGCAAGCGGCCTCTGGTCTGCCGCGCTTTCTTCCGCACGTTATTTATGTGCAGGCTGAAAGTGAGTGAGCTATCTAATGTCACTCCTAGGTACTTGACATTTTTGGCCCAGTTAATTACGTCTCCACTAAGCGCGAGCGGCTTCGGCTGCGTGAATCGCAGTCGCCGTGTGAAGAGCACGGCCGTGCTCTTACTCACATTGACTTTGACAAGGAAGAGCTATTGTTCTCATGGCTCTTAAATAGCCCTCGCGACGCTGCCCGCCGCCTCTACTGCCTCCGCTCTAGCGATGCGCACACTCTGTCAGAAAAACCCCGTGCGTCATCGCTTCTGCCTTTGTCTACGCATCCGGTGCCCACCGCGCCGCGTGCCCACGCTGGTTTTAGCAACATGACGCTACAATATCGACAATAGCTGTAGCAGCAAGATCAACAAATACAGTCGACTCCGATTATAGTGAACTTTTGGGAACTAACATTTTTAGTTCAATATATCCGAGGATGTCAAAAATTAAACAAAATTTCTCTGTAACGATTGATTTTTATAGATTTTTACTGATTTTTATAGATTTATAGGGCTACAGCAAAACACATTATCAGCACGAAATGAAAATTTCAATAACTTTATTTATCCTTAAAAAATCTTTTTTTCAATTGTTTGCTTCGTATACAAAATTCTCTAAATTTTTCTCCAGAATTCGTGCTCTGTCCATAATCGATTCTGCATTGACCTCTGTGTCTAAGTATAATAATGCAGTCCTCATGCTCTTCAATGCCTCTTGCTCTGTTGGAACCGTCCCACTCTCCGAAGGCCTGTTTACTCCCTAATAAAATTAGAGATGCGTGATGGCGTGATGGCGCATGAGTGATGCTAATGAAACTGATCACTTTTCCGTACGGCACGGCGGATATCGCCAGGTTGTGGCAGCCGCGTGCTTCCTGTCGCCTACGTAGAACTCAACGCGCTTGCCCCGCGGAATACCAAGTAACACCCAAGATTGAAACTGAAGGACGCAATTGCGTGTCGCCGCCGCCAGTTGTAGCCCACGCAGGATAGGCCTTTGTTTCCGCATTGAAACTGAGTGGCTTAAGGTCATCAGCAAGATGCCAATTCCGGTCCCTTGCCTTCACGTCAGGAGAGACGTATTCTAGTATGGCCTTTGGCCGACGACATTATTTTCAATGTGTCTACTGCCTAGTATTGGCATTAGTGGCTCTGAGGTGATATGTTCTTTTGGCGTTAAGTGAATGTAATGGCCTGAATTTAATGTGTTTAATTTTCATTTTCTTAACGCTGTTATAAAAAATAATGTAAGGTAAATTGCATTTCAGTTCTTAATTTTGTGTTGATCAAACAATGTTTTCAGATTTTCAAGTTAAAGATATTATAAAGATTTTTAAATATGTTTTTTTATATAAACTCGTGTGATACGAGAAAATGGAAGTCATTTCTGTCATCCTTGCCCTTTAAATATACAAAATCTGTAATTGGATCTAAAAAGGGTGACAAAACATTTTTTTGTAGACCTGTGCAATCAGTCAATCCCATCTACTACTTCTGAAAACATCATTACAACAGTATGTTCTGTTGACTCGGCGGTTTTAACACTTAATGAAGGAGTTTCGAAATTGCTTTGCAACATTTGTAACATTTAAATTACTGACAACAGAAGCATATTTATTTATTTATTTATACATTTAATAACCACTCCTGCTGTCGGTCTCACACTGAAATTAGTCATGAGAAGATGGAAAGAAAGAAGATGAGGATGAGGAAGGAAAGATCACGAGTATGGAAGGTAGTTATGGTAGACTGAGAGATAGGGCGAAACGGTAAAACCCGAAGAAATCCTCTGCGCATTCAACGTGCGATCTAATTCAACATCCTGTTACTGGGATGTGAACCCGATCCCCAAAAGTGAAAAGTTGCAGCGCCGGCCGCAATACTAAGCGTCATCCACAACAGGACTGTAGACGGAAGTGGGAGGCGATGGCTTTTTCGCGATGTCAGCCACGCTGCCGCAGACATGTGCTGCAGTTCTCCCTCACCCCTCCGCAACAACCCTCTACGCCTCGGGTCCTCCCCCGCGCCTGCTCCTCGCCCGCCGGCAAAGAACTCGTGGGATTGAGAAGGAGCGCTACGAATTTGTCAACGTTGACTTTTTCCTCGCCGCCCCGCTCTGCCCGTCTCGCTGTCTCGCGAATAAATCTCGGCAGCGGGTTGCGGACACGAGGAGCGAGTGCGGCCGTGGGGCCGGGGGAGTGGTAGGAGGGCGGTGGGCAGAACGCACGGAAGTGCGCTGCCGGCTCATCTCGGCAAGGCGTGGAGGACCCTCTTGGCCGCATACTCGGGCGGCAAGCGCAAGGTGGGACCGGCCCGGACGGCCGAAGACGTCGCAGCCCGCGCAGACTGCACAGCGCCTTCAAGGTAGCGTCGCTGCGAGAGTGGGCGGGGCGGAGGCAGGGCCGAGGAAGCGAGCGGGGCGGGGGCGCGGCTGTGTCTGTTTAGAAAGTGATGGGATTTGCTAAGCGAACATTTTTCACGACCTGAACATTTCCCATAGAAAATTATTAAGGATCATTAGTGAAAATGTCTTGCAATATGAATTGAAGATACAGCACTCAGCATCCGAGGGGATTAAGACTTGGAATCACATCCGCCTTCCAATTTGTAACAGAAATAACGAACCATCTGCTGCTGCGAGCGCAAACAATTTCTCATAACGACAGCGCGGAAAGCCCCGCAGGCAAAATTTTTGGACAGCCTCATTTATATAAGTAAAATGGGCTTTTATAACACGAAGGCGTGTGTATGTATATATAATATCAGATGTAAGACGCGATAGATTGGCGGGGTGCGGGGCGCGGGGCGCGGGGCGCGAGGGGCCGCGCGGGGCGCCCGGGCCGCGCAAACTTCGCGGGCCTCAATTTGTCAACAGGCGTTGATAGATGCGGGGAGATGAGGCCATCTCGCAGCACTCTTGCAGAGCGGCTCCGCGCCCTACCGACACGGGAGAGGGAAGGAAGAGGGTCGACGCGCTGTTGAAGGGGAGGACGTGGGGGGGGGGGCCGGGCGAGGGGGGACAGGCGGGGCAGGAAGGGACGGAAGGGACGGGACGGGGCGCGACAGGGCAGGGCGGAGCGGGAACAGACGTGACGTGACGTGAGATGACGCGACGTGACGTGACGTGATTTGACATGATGGGACGTGACGGATAGGAAGGATCGGGACGGGCTGGGACAGGATGGGTCGGGTCAAGACGGGACGGGACGGGACTGGACGGGGAGACAGGAGAGGCGGGGCAGGTAGGGGCGGGAGGGGACGGGATGGAAAGGGACGCGAAGGGTCGCTGATGCATTTGTGTTGCGAGGTGTGCGCGGGGAGCACCCCGCCTCCTGCCCTCCCCGCCACATCTTCCCTCCTACTCCACCTCCATCTCTCGCCTCGGCGGACGTAATACTCGCGGAAGCCGCCCGCTGTTTGTTTGCGTGTAGTCTGTCCCCCGCCAGCCCAGGTGGCGGGCCGTTCCAGAAAATTACTAAGGATAACGAATAGAAGGCGCTTTTTCAGGCGGCGCGCGCCCACGCCCGCTCCCGTTTCCACCCCCCCCCCGCTCCCACCTCCGCTCCCATCCCTGCTGCCGCGCCTACTCTGCGTCTCACGCGGGCCGCCGCCGCCGCCCGCGCGCTCGACAAGCACGCGTAATTTCTCACGACGGCGCGGGCTTTGTTTTTAAAGACGACGACGACGGCGACGCAGGCGGAGGCGGGGGGAGGTGGGGGCGGCTGCGGCGAAGGAGGCTGCGCCAGGACGGAGCTCGTGGCTCTTCGAAGCCACGCAACGCCCAGCGCCCACCCAAAGGGAGCTCGGTCGGACGGCCGCTGCCACAGACTTCGTAATGCAGCAACTTGTCAGTAGTTGAATAATCTCTGACCGGGAGCAGTAGCTCAGTGCATCAACTGATATCACTGCAGCGCCTCTGACCGGTAGGTCCTAGGTTTGAGTCTTGATGGCGGCAGGATTTTCTACATTAGCTTTTCAGCTAGCTCGAATTCAGTCGCTGTCTGGATGAGAATTCTAGAGGCCGGCTGCTCCGATCGGTAGTTTTCCGTGGTTTCTCCGATCAACACCAGGCGAATGCCGGAACAGTACCCTAACAAACGGGCCACGGATCGCGCGCGATCTTTCCTTCCCATTCCTTGTCCTATCCTCTCCTCTTACATACACACATACACTAACATGGACTACACTACCATATATTCCGGGAGATCGGTCGGGAGCTTAGAGCTTGTCCCGGCTTGGGCGGTGCCCCGCTGGTGGGAGAGTCCTGGTTAGGGGGAAACCCCACTAGCTGACGGTAGGTCGGCGCCGGATCTCGCCATCCAACGGGGAAAGATCACCGCCATCTCCCGAGAAAATAATATGCACTACACTAACGGGACTAATGACCAAAGCAGTTGACGCGCCCGGAGACACGAAAAAATCAATCAATCAATTGAATAATCTCTGCATAGTGTTGCACAAAGCTCGGACTTGGTCTCTAGAAACCACATTGCTGAAACCAGTACAACCTAGTTCATTGAGAGCTTGATAATTCTTAGTATCTCAAAACTGTTCTTCATTGCTAAATCACCAATCCAGTAATAGTTTCGGTGACAGTGTTTCAACGTACGAGTCAGTGCTAGTTAATGCTGGTTCTGAGTCCAAATTTTGTATTATTTATTAATTTTAATATGTATCCACGAAAATGAGTTTAACTATGTTTAGTTCAATGTGACGTGCCATAAGTATGTTATAGAGATGTTATAATTGTGTTGATAAAAACAATTTCTGCACGTATCTCTTTAAGGTACCGTTTAGAACAATTTTGAGAGCCATTAAACCTCTTATGAACTAATGACATTACAATCTTGAGGTTTACGAACTCCTATCCTGTTTTCTCACTTCATTATGCGAGTTTTATATCCTGTAATATGTGTAATTTATATGTCATTTTATATTAATATATTATGACTATTATTATTACTAATTCCAAATACGGGCAGAAATTGAAAGCAAACTGGCACCCTGGGTTGGTTTACTGAATACCCAGAATCTCGTGAAAAATATAATAAAATCTTTAGAAACTAATTTCCACTTCGTGCAGAAATTGAATAAAAAATGCTTTTGGGGTTTTCTCAGATACCCAGGACCTCAGGAAAATCTAAAAACAATTAAATACTCTCGGTTTTGAATGAAAATGCAAACTTTTGATTATGTTAACCCTTTATTGCATGATTTTTTTATTTTTACTTGCAATAATTATTTTTCATTACATTTATTTGTTTTAAATAAGGGAAAAATAAAAAAATACAGAAGTAAATATTGCTTGAGAAAAACAAAATTAAATTTTGTTACTCCTCCAACAAAATGTGCTATATTACACGATTTATAAAAATTATTCGTTTTTCAAATCGTTTGTGCTAAAATAAGTATCAAGCAAGTCAATAAAATAAGTATCATTCGTATTTACGTTTGATTATATTCCTAAATGCGTTTCGTTTCTAATATACGGAAACAGTGTGTGTTACTAGGAAGTTCCGATTCACGACGCCACTAAATTGCCATCACTTCATCTCGTTATCTTATCGCGTTTACTGCCTAATAATGCATGGGGTGGCATAAACGCATGATGAACATTATGTGTAATATACAATAGTTGAAAATTAAATCATTAGAATGCGTTTATGACATGTAAAACTTTGTTACAGCTGACTTACACTATGCAATAAAGGGTTAACCCGCAATTTCTCATAATGCATGTACAATTGACTCCTCATACTCAGTGCTTCACTGCTTTCAACAGAGCTGATGTCATGCGACAGCGAGCATCCAAGAAATTAATTGATTACTTTGAGTTTCCGGGCAGATCAACTGCTATGGTCATTAGCCCTTTGGTGGAGTGAGTGGTGAGAACCGGCGCCGACCTATACGTCGGCTTACGGGTGAATTCCCTTTCCTGGTATCTTCCCCAGCTGGGCACCGCCTTAGTCAGAACAAGCTCTAACCTCCCGACATATTTGGTAGTGTAGTGCGTGTGTGTAAATATGGGAAGAGAATAGGACAGGGAAAGGAAAGATCGCACCCTGCCATGGCCCCGTTTTTAAAGTACTTCTCCGCCATTCGCTGGTATTGTTCGGAGAAACCACAGAAAACTATCGATAGCCGATAGCTAGATCGAGCAGCCGGTAGCTAGAATTCTCTCTGATAACGGTTGAATTCGCCATATCCAAGGCATAAATAATCCGCCATTAAATATTCTCTTCATGTGTTGCTTTATGCCACTGCATTATGTTATTGTAGTATACCAGGGTATTATTTTGTTCGCACATTTATTTATTGACTTATTATACGAATGTGTTTTATTTGTTGTTCTTAATCAGTGTGCGTGCTTTCTGGACAAACTATTGTATGGCGTTGTGCAATAGTAGTTTTTCTACTGCAGGCAACTTGTCACTATTATTTCACTTTTTAAGTTTGTTCTTAATTTTTTAGCAAAAGGTTTTTTTTGTGCTGATATTTTGGAGTCAAATTGACTTATGTGAGCAAAAGTCAGTCTCGAAAGTGAACGTTCAATATCCTGCCAAGTGTTGCAACAAAAGTTCGAACATTTTTCTTGTAACACAACGGTTAAATGCCCTTTGCATAAGCAAAATGCTGCCATGCTCTGACGTATTAGCAATGTCCCAGATTCTGAAGAACCTGATGTATAAAGAGGGCTAGACTACGCAATACATCCACGTGGATGGGTCGTTGAAGTGAGGCCAGAGTAGCGGTGTAAAGGGGCATGCGGTGGGGGTGTAAGCCCACGGGCCTTGCAAGAGGGCTGAAGTCCGCTTCACAGAACCATCAATGAATGGCAGTCCGCCGTCAATGAACGGTGAACCCTGTAGTAAAAGCGCCTTGAAAACTGGGAGGGGGAGCCAAGCAGGTGCAGCTGTCCCTCCGCCGTAGCTGAAGTGGCACCGCTGCCAATTGCACGTTTTCTTTGATCGCCGCACGAATGAAGAGGAAACATTCTTATACTCTAACGTTGCTCTTGGTATAGTCTTGCCTCCTAGAAAACATTCAGCCTCGCGCCACTCTGAAGGATCAACAAATTCAAGCGGACATCATTTATTTACTCTTCATTCACAAGCTTCTTTTTCTTTTTAAGTGACCGGTAGAAATGGGACGGTACAATTGTTGCAATTTTTTTACAACAACTTTTCACGTACGATTATTTCAATATTGATATGTTATTCACACAATTGTGTGGTTTCTTTCTCCATTTCAATTTCTTTTTTGTTTAAAACATGTAATGTTTTAAATATAATTAAAATTGCATACGGGTGTATGTTTAAAAAATCTCAGATTCTCATAAAGAAAAATTCGAAATGTATCAAAATATGGAAAAGTATTAATAGGAAGAAAAACACTTCTATTCAGTAATATTTTCAACTATATTACATTTTTTCTAGGGTTTTTACCCAGACGACAACCGGTTAACCTTCACGTCCCGATGGGACGTCTCCATATGCGACTATACACTAGAAACCATCTCTCATTAGTGCTCCTCTGATATGGAGTCAGCAGACCGCCAGAGCCTCCACGACAACACATACATGAGTGACAAGGGACAAACAACTATGCCCAAGGTCGAACTCAATGAAAATAAAAGGTAAGCTTCCATTCAGCGTATGTATTCTGCTTATTAATGTATTTTATTTCTTTGTCTTAAATTTGTTTGTGTAACAGTTTTTAAAATATGTATCATTTTAATATTGTATTTTAACTGCCAATTTGTACCTGAAGATACACACATCTCCAAAACTTAAAATGAAATAAATGATTACAATTTGTTAAAACAGTATGTTATGAACAGTGAGTGTCATAAAATGGAATTTGGAAACTTTATCAATAATGTGATTATAGACAATCATATGATTACAGACAATTATAAATTAAGTGATAGAGATTTTTCCCTTAATGAAATCTGTTGTTCAGAAACATATCTTAATATGACGCCATGTTCAATTTTTCGAAGATGTGAATAGCTATCGCGCAATACTGCGACAAATATGAGGAATTTTTAAATAATCAGTATCTTAAAACTGGCGCCAAAATTTTTCTTTATGATTTTTCCTTGTAGCGAACGGTAAAACAACGGAAGTGGTCCCATCTTCTGGGACCACTCTGAATTTTTGAAAACTGCAAGAAGTTGTAAGTGTACAGTATAAAAGATAAGATTTTCTTCCTAAATAAAATATATTCTAAAAAATATATCTTTAAGTAAGATCACATTTTTAAAGGAGTTATTTTCTGTGTGGTGGTGGCTACACCACACAGAGTAAGAGTAAGTGTGTGTAAGAGGTGAGAATATGACAAGGAATGGGAAGGAAAGACCGCGCGATGTCCGTGGCTCTTTTGTTAGGGTATTCCTCTAGCATTCGCCTGATTATGACCGAAGAAACCACGGAAAACTTCCGATCAGAGCAGCTGGCCGCTAGAATTCTCCTCCAGACAATCACAGAACTCTATCTGGCTAGTGTCGAAAATCCTCGCACCTTCGGGACTCGAACCCCAGGACCTCTTGGTCAGAGGCACGGCAGTGATATCAGGTGATGCCCTGAGTCACTTCTCCCGTTTTCTAATTAAAACTACCCATTTACTTTTACCAAAAATACACCACTGTACCAAAATAAAGTAAAACATCGGGAAGATGCAAAAACTGAACAACAATTCACCTGAATGAAAATCTCGTATTTTGTGAAGTGGAAATGTGACTTGTGAATCTGATGAATTCTCTTAATATACATACTACTACGAGAACCGCGCAAGTCTGTACAACGGCACGGCAGACTAATGAAAATCGTTTCGTTTCACCAACTTGTGATTTATTAAAATGTTCAAATTTGCAAGCTAATAATTACCTCAAATCGATAATTACTTCAATAATAATTACCTCAATTCTTTGCTTTACAGAACATTGATTATCTCCTAATGAACTTAGCATTTCCAAAATTCCAAACTTTTACCTGGCAGGCTTTTATTGTATTGTACCGTATTGAGACCAAATCGCATAAAGGTCCTACTTATGGGTGTTCTTGAATTTACGTTAGAAATAATATCGATTCTATCACCTTGACGGAATTAAATGAGTATTCCGTTGAAACTCTTTTCGAAATTTCGATGTTTCTGAAACATCTTCCTTCGCAAAAAATGATATTACTTTGCATCTACAGGTTACCAACAAAGAGAGCTGCAGCATATATTTTGTTCTTAGAAAAACTGGAGATAATGCTTAATAAAGTCAGCAATCGCTCTATTGAATCCATTGTTGTAGGCGGAGAATTCGACATTGTTTTTCTGGTCGAATCTTGCGAGAACGAACAGTTTCTGAATTTAATTAATTCCTACAATTTAGATATTGTACCAACACGGATCACACTAAATTCAAGGAAGACAAACGATGAAATTATAATTAACAAAACTACTACTCGATATGAAGTTGAAACTAAAGATTTAGGATATATTGACCACGATGGACAAATTCTTATCATTATAAGAAATGCAAACACTGCTTTTGTTTTCTTCTTACAATTCTTTTTTTTTTCAAGGCTTTCATTTCATTTTAACACTTGCTTTCATCTTCTAAACAGAAAATTAATTATTTCACGGAAAAACTATTCATGGCTAACACAAGGGATTAGGTCATTATGTAAAAACAAGCGAATTCTTTCTTTCATTTCAAAACATCATAACATATCTCAAGATTTCCTCCTCTACTTTAAAAAATACAAATCATTTTTAAGAAAAGTCATAAGGCAGGCTAAATCCATGAAACACGATCAGGTAATTTTGAACTCAAATAACAAAACAAAAGCAATGTGGAATATAATAAAAAATACGACAAAATCAACTAGAAACCTTGTAGAGAATATGTTTTAAAATACAACAATAGAAATGTGAGCAATCGGCAACAGTAGCCACTCTCTTTAACCAACACTTTTCAAAAATTGCTGCCGATAACACCAAGGGTCTTCAGACACAAAATTCAACAACAGACGTCTTCTCAAAGATTGTAGATACGATGTTTGTTTCCGAAACTTCTTCCTATGAAATTCTGAAAATAATCAGTAAACTAAAAAGTAAATATTCGGCCGGCTTAGATGAATTTTCAGATGGTTTGTTGAAGACCTGTGCGCCTGCCATTATACACCCGTTAACTCACATATTTAATTCGTCCTTATGCCCCGGAAGTTTTCCAGATATTTTTAAAACAGCTAAGATTAAGTCGCTCTTCAAAAAATCAACAAAAAATCGGCCTATTTCTCTTTTGTCAGCTTTTTTCAAAAATATTAGAGACATGCCAACATGGATTTAGAAAATCAAAATCTACGGAAACAGCCATATTTTCATTTCTTAAAGATTTCGTTTCTTTATTGAATCAGAACGAAGCACTTATTGGATTATTTTTAGAATTTTCTAAAGCAGTTGACGTCATTGATCGTGACATTTTACTTTCAGAATTACCTTCATATGGAATCCGTGATATTGACCTAGATTTGCTATGTTCGTACCTTAAACAACGATTTCAGAGAGTAGAAATACCTTACTGGGATGATGGAACATTATGTACACACCTTTCTGACTCTTTGTTAATTGCACGTGGAGTCCCTCAGGGATCGATTTTAGGTCCTATTCTCTTCCCACTATACGTAAACGATATGCCCTCGACGATTCAAATGGATTCGGATGATACAAACATTCTTCAGCAATAAAGAAACCGTAAATAGTACATTATCAGATGTTTCAAATTGGTTCCAAAACAACAAATTAATAGTAAACGAAATAAAAATTGTTTTAATGCCGTTTTCATTTTTTGATTATTGAAGGTGGCGCATCAACCTCTAGGTCATTAGCAGCTACGCTTGGAGCTAACGGTATGGTAACTATGAAGATGAAATGAAATGGTGATGATAAAGGGTGAAATGAACAAAATATCAACCATGCTCGAGGCGACCGTCTTCCATTTCAAAAAAAAAAAAAAAAACAATTCTGTGCTCCATTGAAAATGAACGGTGTACTATTGACTGAAGTTAAGGCAACAAAATTTTTAGACCTCTCAATTCAATCAAACCGCAAATGGAACGTCCATTTAAGTGAATTGAACACAAAATGAAGTTCCTTATGCTACGCGTTCAGAATTCTTGCAAATTCAGTTGGCTTCATACTGCTCGTGGGGTATATTTCGCGAATGTTCATTCCCGCCTGAGATATGGCATAATATTGTGAGGAAATACGTCTTATAGCTCCCGGACTTTTAGATAGCAAAAAAGAATTGTATGAATAATAATAAAATTACACCCACGTGATTCTTTTAAGCCTCTCTTTATTAAACTAGGAATTTTACCATTGCCTTGTCTGTTGATTTGCGAATGAGTGGTTTTCGTCAAAAATGACTTGCTTAAGAGCGGGAATATATTTTCAGAAAATGCCGATGTCTATTACTATAACACTCGACGTAGAAATCATATTCATCAGGTGACAGTATCAACACCTCTTTACAAACAATTCTCACACAATACATGTACATTATTTTACAACACTTCGCCAGATGACATTAAACGATTAAATTCTATAGAAAAGTTTAAATCCCAAGTGAAATCTTTTCTGCTACATAACTGTTTATATGCATTTAGAGACTATACTGAGCATCACAAGAAAAGTAACATTAATTTTAACAATGATAGATAATGAATTATTTACCATTTGGAGTGTATAAATGTGTATAAACAACCTGTAACAAGGGTTATACCGCAGCCTATGGGTCAAAGACCCCCATCTCGATTAGGTTTTTCGACCAGTTTCCCTGATCCTTTGAGCAAATGCTGAAATGGCCCGTTGTTTTGCTTCTGGACATAAATGTAACTTCATTATCTGTGCACGTCTTGTTGAATTCAGTGGGAAATACAATTATTCAAATTATCGTTCTCCATATTGTCGCGGCGGGAAGTTCTATTCCTTGACGAAGGGCATGATGAGAGATAAGAGCCCAAATTCATTGATTTACTCTTGAAAATAGACTTTATTTCATCGGAGCGAGTATTTTATGAAAAATGTTTGCAAAAACGCTCAATTGCTTCTGTATTCAAAATTGAAGTAGTATATGGCTTAGCGTAGGGATCACAGAATTTTGAAAACGTGCACAGATTTCACTTCTCCCCATAGCTCTAACACAGTTTTTAATCTTTTTTTGAAGTAATTAAATAAAAAACAATTACCTGATTACAGTATGAAGTTTCAGTGGGTATCCATTTTGTTATGGGACATATATTGTCATCACATTTAAGCCTATTTTACCGACTTCTACGCTCATTGCAATTCTAACTCTGCATGGGTAAACAAGTAACCAACATCTCTTGAAACAGAAAATTCCCGCCAGGGTAATTTTGTGAATCATGTATATTACCCCAACATTAACTTCTCGAAACATACCGTTCCGCGGGAAGGAAGTCTATGAGGGGTGACAATGTGGAGGTGTTCCGAGCGACCGCTCGGAGGGCGAGGGCTGGCTGGGCGGCCGGGGTCCGCTACACCGAGCCGTCAATGAACGGCAGGGTGGCCGTGTAGAAAAGGGGCGGGGGGGGCTGGGGGGGGGGGGGGGCGGGGCCGCCCGGGCCGCCCAGGTGCGGCCGCCGCCCGTCGTCGGCGCGTGAGATCGCAAGCGACCCGGCCTCAATGTGAAGCGGCCCAACGCCTTTGAAGAATGGACCTCAGACATGAATGAAGGCCCCCGGCCGACTTCCGGTGGCTCTCCACTCCCACTCCCCTCCCCTCTCCCCCTCCTCCCCCACCCCCTCCCGCAGTCTCTAATTTGCTTTCTTCTGCCGCGAGGTGGAATGTGACGCCCTGCGAATGGCAGGAAGGGAGGGCGCGAGTGGTGGCGACGGCAAGCCTTTCCGTCCCCCATCATTCTCCCCTCGTCTTGCTGTAGGGATATAGAGATAGTACAGACCATAATCATACTAGTCAAAAAATTGAAAGTGCGTGAATAGTTATGGTGCGTGAGCGATAACTCCTGATCGGATGAATAGTAAAGAGTTGTCGGTTAGGGCGGCGCAGAGTAGGGCAAAACTTCGTTGGGCGGGTAAGTGAGTAAGAAGGTAAGGTAAGTGAGAAGCAAACTTCAATCTATAATCCGTTTTTGTGGCAGTGTCAATAGAAATGGCACTTGGAACTTATGGAGTCTAGGATATTGCAGGCAATTGCCGGTTGGGAGAAGCGGTTGGAATCTGTGGCAGGGATAATGGGGGATGGCAATGACACTCTGCGCCTGTGACGGAACCGGCTTACGTGGAAAGAGGAGTGACTGCCCCGACAGCCTTCTATGAGGGTCGACTGGCGCCGAGGCGACGGCGATGGCCCTGAAAGTCCATGGTGTGAGGATGTAGTGGCGGCAGCAGCGGGAAGGTCGACAGCGACGACGGCCGACAGCTCTGTGTGACTCCGTGACTTTTCTTAAGAGGCCTTCTCTCTTTCGTCCGCGCCTTTGCCACCGTCAAGGCATTCAGAATACTTCCTTTCCCATTCATGGAGTAGGCCTGGGATTTACTGACAAATATGCGAATTGATCGAGTGCGCGAGTCTGTACAACGGCACGGTGCGTGTCTCGAATGCTTTTTTTCTTCGGTCGGGCTCGGTTCCGTGCAGACTCTCAGCCTCGTTGCTATTTCACTTCCCAGCCCCACCCATCCCCACCCGGGTATCCCCACACCCACCCTCCTTCCTCACCCCACCCTGCACTTTTTGACTTCCTGCTCTGTGCCTCTGCCGCAAGCAGTTGTAATGGGTGCTGGCTGAACCCCCACACCTGTACCCGCGCTCGCTGCGTTGCTCTCCTTCTCTCCCGCCCCGCCCGGCCCCCCTCTTCCCCTCCAGTCCCATCCCACCTCCACCACCACCATCTCCTCCTCCTCCTCCTCCTCCTCCTCCTCTTCGCCATAGCCGCTACCGCCGCCGGCAGAAAAGCCGTGTTATTTACGGCGGCACATGCTTTATGGAGATAATAAGGTGCGGATTGTATGTGTCGATGAGTCGGGGCCGGCCACTTGTGTCCCCCGACAGTCGTTCGGGGCGCGGCGGCGCGGGGTGGGGGTTTTATGTGCAGCGACCGGACACATTAAAACCGCATTCTTCCGCCCCGAATGGTTGTCTGTCACTTTGGGGGCGCTCTTCTCTCTATTTAGGCGATCGTCTGGGCTCCGCCTGGCACGTCAAAGCGCAATACAAAGGAAAGAATGCTGTAACGATTTTTAGTTTACTGTTCTTGAAAATGTAAAATGTCAAATGGTGGGACTCGATAATATAACAATTGAACGACAAAAATACCAACGGAGACTCGTTCATTTTGCTTCATCAAATGGTTAGATTACTGCATTTACTGAGAATAACAAACCTTAATTTTTTTTTTTTAATTTTCTTGACAAAATTAAAAGAATATTGTATACGTAATGTCTAATATGTTTTGAGTTCGTCCTGTTCCATTGAAAGTATATTTTAAAAGAGGACATTTTTTTCTTGTTGTGTAGAGGAACTAATGTATTTTTCTCAGAATAATGCATATCAATGAAAGTAGAAGGTATTGATGACACAACTTTGCTCTCAGACTACCTTCACTAAAGAGTTCATTTTCTGCCACCTCGTATTTCACGAACGAATGTTCCTGTTCTCCATTTATTTAATATAGCGTGGGCGTTGGAACGGTTCGACTGCCGACAAAATTTAAATTTCCCTCCCATTCCCCCCAAAAGGAACTACCGTGTATTTATTCCACGTCATGCGAAATGACCTCAACAGTCAAGGTTTCACGAAACGAATCAGAGGAACAAGGTCCATTCGTTACTTTGAGAAACGTCATTTCTCCAGCGCGCGATACGGGCGGGCAACGAGGGAGGGGCTCGTGAAAAGGTGAGCGTGTAAAGAAGGGTGCTGTGGCCCCCGTCGCAGACAGCGGATGCGACCGCGGCCCCGCCATCTATCGCGCTCCTGGGCAAATGGAGCGGAGCGGAGCGGGTGGAATCGAGAATGCAGTGGCCTGAAATGCAATTCTATAAGGAAATGTGGTAGCCGAATAAAAAAAAACTAATGTGTTTAAAGTGTATTTGCTTCAACCTAGGAGAAAATTTTCAATTAACGGATGCTACATATTCATTTACATAAGTTTTATTAAACGTCATGAAAATCCTTTCTACTATATTAAAACTAAAATTCTACTACATTCTACTAAATTTCAACCTACTTGAATTCTACTATTCCTCCGGATTAGTTCCTGGTGTTGACAAATACAAACATTTCATTAATGTATGTTCCACAGAAAACAATATTGTAATAATGTTTTATGCTAAGTTAGTGTTTTTGTATTTGTATAACTTGCCAGTAGCTGCAAAAATAGAAATGAAACCCGTTGCATAATGGAGGAAACTCCTTTATATAATGCTCAATGAATGAAGCTTTCAAAAAACTATGTCAGTTTTGAACATAATAGGAAACTTCACGTTAGATATAGTTTTTAAGAGACATAATAAGACAACATCCATGTGATAAATGATAAATTGCTATTTCATGAAATGAAATGTTCTCAATCTTTCCACGAACTTGTCAGCCAACCAGTCTGATATTGCGTAAGTAATTCAAAATAAAACTCGTGCTGAAGTTGCCCAAGAAATTAGGGCCCTGCAGGGCTCCCCTTTCGACTACTGGGGCAGGGATGAGAAGACACCACGCGGGCGATCTGCATGTCCCCTGGAACAGCTCAGGGAACGACGAGGAGGAAAATGAACCGGAAACTATCCGTGCTCTCACCCTCCCCTCTCTCGCCCCTCCCCTCGCCGCTCCACCCCGCTCCAACACCCGCCTCGCCCGTCGTGTCTCCACCTCTACCACCTCCCCGCCCCGCCCCGCCGCTAAGAGAATCCGGTTTTTTAGGGCGGCTCTGGGTGGAACCTGAAAAGCTCCATTCACGTCACGGCCCGGGTAACTCTTTCAGGTTGCGTTTTGCAGTGATTTATCGCCAGCGAGGAGATTATTAATATTTGTATCCAGTTGTATTCAATATTAACAGCTTTACTACAATGTTGACTTCCCGGGGCTTTGAACTTGGAGGTTTAAAAGAAATTAACTATAAATCTCGCTTGGGAGAAGAGGGGGGGTGAAAAATCGCGCTCTCCAGCATTTTGTCCCTCGGAGTCGGCACCGCATCCATCGTTGGATCTTTCGAGAGCGCCCCACCGCGCCGTGAGTTATATCGATTACGCGCGCAAAGTGGCACATGTTCGAAGTTTTAGCGGGAGCCTCGCCCCGAGCGGTTTTTCTCTCTGCGAGCCCCCGCCCGCACCGCGGCCCGTTCGCGGAGCACCTCCATGGCGCCCCTCCCCCTTGGGCGACGCAGCGGCGTTCAATCTGAGCGCGCGATAAAGCGAAGCTTATCGTTGTGTGCCGATTTGTTTCTACCGCCGCGCCGGACGCCCCCACCCCGCTCAGAAACCTCGGCGCTCGCCCAGTCGCTCTCCATAAAAATGGGTATTTTAATGGAGCGTAGGTGCAGCGTTAATGAAGGTCTGTGGCCATCGAAAGCGTTCAGAGGAAGAGATAGAACTCGTGAGATGAAAGAAAGACCCATTTGTCAGAGTTGGTTTTTGTAGAATAATAATTTGTTGAATTAGTGTTTAAAACTAAACAAAGAAAAAATAAATTTGTTGGCAATTGTCATTTGTTGACAAATGTAACGTGATAATGTTTTGAAAAATGTACTCTCCAATTTCTGCTGTTTTATTTTGAATGTTCATGGATTTCTTTTACTTATTACTTAAGAAAAAAATTGCTTCAAATTTTTTTTTGTCGAATTACGAGGAGTAACTTTCCTTTCTTGGTTGTAGGAAAGGATGCCCCGACGCATTGTCCCGATTCGAAGGGGCGTGGTTGCCAACAGCGACGCGAATTAGCCCTTGCTTTTGAAAATCAACGGTCCGAATTTTACACTAACCAGACTGACAAGACCTCTTAGTGTGATACTGGTTAGTGTGAGGGACTACCCCCAGGGATTATTGAGAGAAATGTTTTGGTGGTAAACTACGATAGTTTTTTAACTTTGTTGTAAACATCGTTTAATGGTTTTAAATATATAGTCGTTTATGTGTAAAATATTTATTAATTTAATTACAAAATGAGTAAGACTATTTTGATTCCGAATATCAGTGTATTATACTTTGTCGAGACTGTATTTCTACTGACTACTTATATACACAAAAAATATATTTGATACACTTACTTTCTTGACGATCAAACTATAACTAAGGCATTTTTTCAAGAATAATTCGTTCATATTACAGTTCAATAACAATATGTTAAAGCAAGAATAGATTTGTTACTCTTATTGTGGTCCAATATACGAAATGTCTCTATTTTTCTCATTGTTTTATACTTAAACGTATAAGTGTAGTTCATTTTGCAAAACAAATAAAACTCCTCAATTACGCATTTTCAATTGGCCTAACCTACAAGTTGGTCTGAGATTTCAGATCTGTCAAGACCACTTCTCGAGCCAGTCATCTGAGAAAAGGATAAGAGCTTCTACGTAATACATCAGGCGAGCGTGAGCACTTATTTTTGTGTGAGTTATGCAACCACTCGGGCGGAACACACGCAAGAAGACAAATTGTTGCTTATCCCAGGAAAGACGTGTGCTAAGGTTTTAAATATTGACTCTTACGTGAACAAAAAAGTGCGTGCCTTGTCACATTATTAATATTCTTCTCTGAATTATACACGCTTAAGCTTTAAAATAGTTGACTAGTAAAAGATACTTCTACAGAGGCCTAATAGAAAGTACTGAATTAAAGGTAACGAATGATCTTTTAAACCACTCTTAAGTAACAACGTAAAGAAAACAGAAATAAACAGGTTAATATTTAAACATGGGCTTTCTCGTTCATGGACTCAGACGGAGTTCACACATTTAAATGTACACAGTTTGAATTGAATTCATAACGCATTTTAAGATCAATACAGAGAAATAAGGAGATTGTTCGTAACACTACATATCGATCTGAGTATATATTTTATTCAAAAAAGGACTTTAAAAAAACTCTCCCTCTCCTACTAAACCTTAACTCTACATTTTGGTCGTGATAATGCCTCGCCAAAATAATTTCCAAAGATGTATGACATTCATTCAAAACAAAGGTCCTGATAATTCAAATTCTAATACACCTGTACTACAAAGCTCATATAAGACATTTTTTTCAAAAGAGGGTTCATTATTAATTCATGATTATTTTGTAAATCTATTGTCATGCGGACCAAGACAGTTGTAGAGACCATGGAATCGAGAGTGGGAACCCGGGTTCGGGGCGGCTTCGGTCTCCTCGGCCGCCCTCGCCGCCGCCGTGGCCACGGCCGGCGCCGCCGGCGCCGCCGGGACAACTCGCCATTGTATGCGAATTAATGTAAAAGTTAGTCGGCGGCGAGTTTTCAAGTGCGCGGTGATCCCGTGTAATTAAGGCGACGCAGTAATGGTGTGGCGCCGCAACTGTCGCCCGCTCGCGCCATCTGGCGCGTAAACCGCACAACTCACATTAAAGGAAGTCCCGGAAAAATGATATGAGTTAGAGCCGGCACAATACACGGCGAAGCCGAGCGGCGAGAGTCGCCGCCGCCTCCACCGCCGCCGCCTCCGCCGCCTCAGCCCGCCGCCGCCGCGGCCGCCGCCGCCACCACCGACTCCTCTGCCCGCCGCCACCTCCGCCGCCGCCTCCGCCACCGCCGCCGCCACCGCCGCCTCCGCCTCCGCCAGCACCACCGCCGCCGCCGCCGCCGCCGCCGCCCGCGCACCACCGCCGCCGGCACCGCCGCCTCCGCCGCCACCACGGGCGGCCAGGGTTTCGCGACCGCACCTCCCGCGAGTAAGCAGCTTCTAATGACACGAGCACCACCCCACCCCACCGCCTCCCGCCCGCCCCGCCCCGCCCCTTTCTCGTCCGCCCCGCTCCGCCCAGCCTTCCTCTGCTCGCCCCGCTCGCGCGTCCGCTGCACCATCGCGGCCGCGGCGCTGCCACCCGCCAGACACGTTTACAGACGCATAAATTTGTTTTCATGAAAGCATCACTTTTCTTCGCGGGCCTTCACTCCGCGCTCAAAATCGGTTTCCGAATTATAATTTGAAATGTGATTTTTGAATGCCATTAAACCTGGATGTAAAACGTTACCGGATGAATAATACGACCATAAAATAAAAGTTACAACGCAGTTTCCTATGTAAATCTTTCAGGTATTTATATTTCTGGGGAAGAATGGCGGGGAGCAGCGAGACGCGGAAGACACGACCCCGCGCGCATTCCGTTGTTAATGCCCCCGTTTTAGTGTCCGACGGATGCGCGGCCGCCCGCCAGTAGCTGGCCGTCGGATAAAGGACGCATATCCCCCACTTAGCGCCCCTTTTTTCGAAATCGCTTTTTTATACGTTTCTCCTTGAGCAAAATGAAACGGCATTAAGTGGCTACATTCCTTGTTGGACACTTGGAAGTTATTCTAGCACCTCGACGCTCCGTCTTTCCTCTGTGTGATACAGCTCACGAAGGATTGCCACAATACCTAGGATGGTGATTTCACTGCTTATTTGGCATCTTGTTCGCGAACATTATTACATTTATTAAAAACTATCAGTATAGTTGAAATGATTTCGACAGTCTTGGGTACAGTTACACATAAGTTTAATTGCTAACAAAGGTATACATCATTAAATGGGTATAAGTACGTTTCGTGAACCTTATTCAAGCGATTCGAGCGATCATGGGAAAAACTGATGTGATACACAGCAATGGATAATGGTAATTACTCGTTAATGCATTCCGTTATTAATTATAATCTGTTAGTTAAAAATAGCTAATATGGAAATGTGATTGTGTTGAAAGCTATCAATGCTAAGCAAATATAAGCAGTCGTACTGATTATTGACAAGGGAACGTCGTTTTCCAGAATCAACTAGATACTCGAAGGTCTACTTTATAGTTGGTATTGCACTTATGAGCGATATGTAGATACTACGGAAATTATGAATTCTTGTTTTCAAGGTTGAAGGTGTTGGGGCCCTATATTTAAAGTCCGTACACATTTTTCTCCCAAATTCCCTTACACTGTTACTAATTGTTATTGATAATTATTTATAATTATTAAATTATATTACAAATATATTACTAATTCTATTTGTTTAATAATTGATTTGGGGCGCCTTAGGGGATCTAAAATTCTATAAATCAAGCACTGGTGAGTTGTGTAATTTGATGCGAATTCTGGTTTGGCTGTCCCTACAAAACTAATTCATGGCACTAAAACCTAAAGCTCTCAATTCCGGGCCTTGAACATCTTTGCGAACAATGAGATTGCCAGGCATTCAATTCAAAAATTTTTAAAATTCAATTTTAAATTTAAAAAATTAAATTCGATTTCAAAAATTATTCGAATTTAAAATATTCACACTCAACGTTTATCAGGAATAGCGATTGCTCATTTTAGCTCTTTAATCTCTTCCACTTCTATTTTAAAGCTTTTATATGAATCCACTTCTATTTTAAAGCTTTTATTTGCCCTAAAACGTATCCCCCAAAACATATGTCGTTACTCACTGAGAACGCTTGATACTGTTGGATTGGATATTGCAAATGCTTTTTGCAGATCTTTATTAAGTCTTCAATCATGGAAATATGATTAGAACAAAATGTTAAATTACTGTACTGTCGATTAGTGTAGTATATTGTGATATAAATATTACACTTTCAAGTGATATTATAAAAACATTACACATACAAGTGAGCATATTTGCTGTTCAAACATGTACGTGACTCGTACTTAAACTCGAGTGTTTGTCTTGTCTGTCAAGAGAAATCGCAAGCTGATGACAGTGTTCGCTCATCAACCGGTTTATGCTGCAACCTCCCCAACTGAAGGAGTGGCAGTATGAGTGACAGCGTAGCAATCCTCTTCTATCCACACGACTAACAGCTTGTCGTTACGAAATACCCTTCGACATGAAGCGATCACCAACGACCATGCTCCACGCGAGACGTCATCGTGTAACCTTTCAGGGAAATGCAAGAAAGATGTTGGGCGAGAGACAGACTTCGCTTGTCATGAAAGCTGTTTGCATGATGAGGTAATCGAAGTACGTACGGCGACGCAAGAAGAAAGAGACGCAGAAGTACGTGCGCAGTGCTTGTGTGTGCGTGTGTCTGGAAAGCGGAGCTTTATTGCGCCGTAACCTTTTAACGCGTCCGTAGAAAAGGCTGTTACTGACACGTGGCTGGGACCAAGGTGCGTCGTAACTACAGTCGAAATCGGCTTGCTATTGTGGCTTATTCTATCGAGGCTACAGACACCTCCGTTGTTCAATAGCCCATGGAGTGTCGTTTCCTGGCATCTGCACTCCAGTCAACGGCAGTGGCTGATATTTTATAATAAACTTCAGAATTGGGAAGTTCTGTGGCTGATAAAGGCTAACTAAATAATTTGACGTGAACGTATTACATTGCATTTAATTATTAATTATAGAACTGTCGTTCATGACTGATAATGATGTATAGTACACAGACAAAAATATGAAGGAAGATATTGATTGATTAGAGAAAATGAGTTGCGCAATTTAGGAATTTATTATATGTATCACAGGGACAATTAGTATTTGTTGGAGAGTAAGCGTTCATCGTCACGAAGTGAATGAAAACGTTATCGTGACGATTTGAATGGTTCTTTTTGGAGTTAATTAATTTGAATGATTTAATTGTAAAAGGAAACCTCTATTTGAAAAACGGTTATATTTCTATACAAATAACCAATATATTACAAACCTCTTTTATTACGCGTTCCCTGCTTTAAGGATTTCTTCATTGCCATTATTGCACAACTGTGTCGAAGAACGGGACAAACACCGCAGACCGCTTCAAAATGTTATTTTTAATAAACATTATTCTATATATTTAATAAATAAGGTATTCGGCCATGGCTTCGTTTAGAGCTTCTACTGAACGGATTGTAGTATTTTTTCCTTTAAATGAAAGAATGTGATCCCTAGATGTGTTATCAGATATTATTTGTGTTGATTCGCTAACATTTACGGTGTAAATTAATTAATTAAATCATTCTTTAATAGTGCGCTTATCAATAGTCAATTGTTTTTGTTTTTTTACAAAGGGTGGCTGTTTCAAAATCGATTATATGAAACGCTAGATGTGAGTCCACGCTGCTTCATGGTGGCGGTGCTTGATGTTTTGTTTTGATTGTTGAGATTTGTTTACAGTTCGTCAAGGTTTTGTTTCAGAATAATAATTGCATTATGGTGTTGACAGTTTGCGTGTATTTGCTTTTGTGATGTATTTTGTAGAGAACATTCGGACAGTGGGCTTTGCTCGGTTGTACTGAAGTAGTGAAGTTGTTCACAGGTTACGTCGAATTCCGAATCGTTGCTCACGCGCCTCAAAAGACGCAAACGTACATTAACTGGACGCAGAGAAAGAGAAAGTCAGCGTAGGTGTTGGGATAGTAAGGTCATTTCGTTTTCTATTGGATCGTTGTCTATGAAATGTCAAGTTTTGTTCTGCTTTGTACTTCCCATGCGAGAGAAATTCTGCAAACTAGTTTACTCTGTGTTGCTTAAATGGGAAAATAAGTTTACCTTCGGGCAATATGCCAGAAGTAATCAAATTTGTTTATAGATGTCACATCAAAAAACTTTAGAAATAATATCCGTCAGTATAATAGAGCTCTTTCGTTTGTGTCATTTGGTGTATTATTGGAATATGTGGGCCATATTGCATTGCCATACGTGTTCAAAATTTTGGGATCTCCACATCACAGAATATCTTCGTTATACCCTGAAGATCCAAACAATGCAACATATTGTGAACATTAGTCTGTGCACAGTATTTTACATTTATCTCAGATCTTACCGTCGAATTTTGACGGGTTCTCACTAGTTATAATTAAAAACACAGTAACACTTTCCAAAAAATCTTAAATTAGTGTGAGATTCGTACGTTTTGAACGACGAATAAATACTTCCCAGTTTCATTAACCTGAATGTCCGTTATGATTCTCCGAATGTTCTAGAACCCTAAACAAAATTTTCAGTACGAATAAATGAAGTATGCGCAAGATTATTTTGACTCTATGTTGCTGTCACTTCGGAGAGCCGCACAAAAACCTCAACGCAACACTGGCGCGCATGGTTAAAAGTCTCAAAGATTAATGCAACCGGTCACGCAAGCTATCTAATTTGAATTCAAGACCATCAACAGGACAGGATGATTTAGTGGCCGTGAATGGGCAAGAGTGCAGTCCCAATGCCAGGAAGCAAGTATTCTGTCAGTTAGGCGTAGTAAATGATGTGACCGATAAATACGTTTGATCTGCATTCAAGAGCGAGCCGTGTACAGCTGCTACTACAATAACGCAAAGTAATTGTCACCCCTCAACAAATTCCCGCGCTCGAGGGACGGCCAAAGAAAATGCCATATTCTCCAATTGTGTGAAGATAAATTATGACTTAATGAATACGACAGAATAGTATTCGGAAAGAATTCCAAAGTAAAAAGTATTCATTGTGAATTAAGCGAATGTAAGGTACAAAACATAGTTCATAAAGGTATTAAAATAATATCACTGTTTCTGAAATACCTTTTCTATAATGGCGATTATCCACAGGTGTCGCGAAAAAGGTATCACATGGATGTACCTCAGAACCAACGCAGATAAAAGTTATACATGCGAAAATGAATTTAATGAATGCGAACGCTAGTTTGAGAGAACAAGGGAGTTAAAAATTGTCAAAGTCGCAGACGGCTTCGAAAAGTGGTAGTTTCAATTACTTAAAAGTTCAGCTCAAAACTTATTGTAATGCGGCATTACTAATTGCCAACAAAAGTTAAGATAATTTTGTATGAGCATTTTTTTTAAGGATAGTATTCTATTAAGTTATTATAGCAATTTTTTTAAAGGATAGTATATAACATATTCCCGAAAAATTAATTCAAGAAACGTTGTGAAACAATATTTTAAAATTATCTTTATCGAATTCATAAATTATCAAATATAACTCTACAAATAGGCAACAGGAGCAAAAGTTGATTATTTATTTCTTGTTTCATTAAAAATAACATTCCCCCACTACGATAGCGCTATGTCTCAGATCAAGTCATGGCATAATACCTAGCATACCCGAAAGTACTAGCCGAAGGAAATCCGGAGTCATTTGCTCTACATGATCTTTCATAAGAAAATTACTGCATACTGACACATTACAGGTACATTTAGTATTACTGACAAGACTGAATAGTGAAACATTTTTATCTCATACTACTTGTCTGCAGAAGGAAAATGGCTCTCCTAAAACATAGCATGCGCACTGCTCAAGAACACAAAATAAAATACTATCGCATTACATCGCAATACATTTAATATTTTAACAAACGCATTCTTCACGAATATACGAATACACAGCCGTGGTGTCTCTGACCGAGAGTCCAGACGGTGTCAGGATTTTCCACACTAACTAGATAGCTATGTGGACGGAGGGCAATTCTAGCAGCTGGTTGTTCTGATCGGTAGTTTTCCGTGGTTTCTCCGATCAACACCAGGCGAATGTCGGGGTAAACCCTAACTAACGGGCCACGGAGCGCCCGCGATTTTTCCTTCCTCTTCCTTGTCCAATCTCACACACGCATTTACGTGCACCAGACTACCACACATCCCGGGACACCGGTCAGGAGCTTAGAGCTTGTCCCGGCTGGGGCAGTGCCCGCTTGTGGGAGCTATCTGAGAACTCAGTCGGTTCGCGCAGAATGAAATTAGGCAAAATAATATAATTAAATATTTGAATTTTTAATTAAAATCGAAACTATTTAATGGTTTTTAGATTGTTATCGAGTTCCTGACATTCTAAAGAAACTTCAGACATCTCTCAAATAGCCGGAGGCTGCTTACATATCCTTTAATTTCTGCGAATATTGGAAATTAGTATGTATAGATAGGGGTTTTCTATCTGACTGAGAAACATCGTTGACATGCATAGAACAACTAGTATCGGAGGTAATGCATCACATTTGTACCCGTTGAAATACATCAGTTATATCAGATTAAGTTTATTAAAAAGTGTAAATAAGTATCCCAGTTAACATTCAATATTTTTTATACAAGTAGTTATGAAATATTATTAATAATTAAAAGCTTTTTCCTTTATCAGTCACAAATGCGATAACTCATTATAGTATAAGAGAATACTGCCTAAATCACTAAATTTCACTCTTTGGATCACGAAGCATTCACGCATCCAATTTGGAACAAAATATAAAACGATATTAAGCGGCACTGAAGCAAAACCTCAATGATTTGGAACTGCCTTATCATCATAAAAATAAATCTTCAAACAATTTCAATCAGTAAGAAATAATAGGCTTCTGTGAGTATCCTGATTTCAAATGTGACACTACATTTATTGTATCTGTTTGCATTTTCAGTTCTTAATCTTCAATGTATCGAAGAACTCTTAATATTTCAAGATGAAATGTATATTATTATGGGTTTTACTTAGATAAATGATATCACATCTGTTTTCTCGGTGCAACCGCAAGGCATAAAAGTGTCAGCTTAGTGTTTCATTAATTTTAATTCAATTTAGAGCTCTCAAGTATATATAATTTTAACGTTTACACTTTCACATCTCATGTCATCAATATACATTGAATTGTACTGTACTTTAGCCAATTACTTCAATTTCCTAATCAATCATTTTCCTGAAACTTGACGGCATTAGCTCTAAAACTGAAGTATCATTATTAACTGTCATAACATAACAAGACCAAGATCGTTAATGATCACAACCCAATAAAGAGTAAGAAATCATTAAAAAGAAGGGTGAAACAATCTAACGTTGATGTTAATCCGACGAAGACCATCTCGCTCACTGCAACAGCAAAGTGCCCGAGAATGCGGGGATGCGCGAAAGCGAAGTTCGCACTGCACTCCGCGGCCACCCGCCGCCAGCGCCTAGTCCACCCGCAGCGGCCCTCGGATCCAGAAGTCATTTTTATTAATAAACACTTTTCACAGCTATGGCCTGGTGACTGGGTCCGCTGCTTACGGCCGGATTATCCCAGTGACAGAGTTTAAGCGCCTTATGTACGCTTATGTATATATATGTGCGCGTACATAAATTCTCCGTGCGATTAGACCGATACCTCACGACGCGTTTGAGCCGCGCGGTATAAACTAAGCTAAAAATATGAAGTGCATTAAGCGACGCGGCTTGCGCCCCGGAGCTCGACTCCTGTCCCGGAGATTTAGGGTCGCCTTTCTTCGGGCGGGAAGGCCAGGCCGCTCCTTCCATTCACGGAGGCGAGAAAAGGGCGTTCGGCCGCGGGCGAGACGCACCTGCGGACGGGCGGCGAGGGCGGCGAGGGCGAGGGCGCGGTGGGGGCGGGGCAGCGAGCGCCAAGGCGGCCGGGCGACCGGGCGGTCGACGCCGCGCTGTCTGCCTGCCGGCTTGGCACCTCGCCCCCTCTGCACCGCCTCCTCCCATGCACTCGCCTCGGCCACGTCTCGTCCCCGCCTCTCCCCGGCTTCTCCCATGCTTCGTACCCACTCCGCTCCCGCCTCGTCCCCGCCTCGGCTCTCCCTCTTCCCCCTCGGACCTCGCTTCGTTCCCGCCTCATCCCCGTATCGTCCTCACCGCACCACCACCCTCGCCTCTGGCCCGCGACTCCCGCACCGCCTCGCGCTGCGCCGGCTTCACGGTCCGCCCGCTTGGCCGCGAAAGGCATTTCCTCTGCATTCATTGATGCACCTGCCGCGCTACCTGCCGCGCTACTTGCCACCGCCTCCTCCCGCGCCGCCCCCGCCCCGGCGGGACCCGTCTTCCGAATCCGCGCGCCCACCGCGCCACGCCCTGCCTGGCCTGCTCGCCACCCGCCGCTACGCTTTAGACTTGCAACGGTTGTCGGTGAGGGATCTCGCTGCCTGAGAATGAAAGTATTATTACACACATTTTTTCGAAAATGTTTTTGACATATTTTAATTCTGTGTTATCACTTCCAGAACATATCAAAATGGTTTTCAAAATAGTCTCTGAAGAAAATCCATTGCGTTTTTCCGTAGTATCTGAATTTGGAACTTTCAATATGCTCTCCAATCGAATTTGCTCCAAATCAGTATTGTTTTTGGAGGCTGCAATACTAATATGGAAAATAGTAATAAGGGACTCATAGTGGCACCAGCTCTCTTCCATGTATTTCTCGCTTCCCTTTTCTGAGATATTTTTGTACAGATCTTTTGGCAAGCGAATCTTCTCAGACACATTTCTATTCCTTTATTTGTTTCCGGAAGTAGAGGCACGTGCTGTTGCTGGTAAAGAGTCAGTGCAATAAAGCGGAGTGAATGCACTAAACAGAGAAGGGGAGATAAACAACTGATTTGTTCGATTTTACTTTTGTCTTCCTTTCATTGAAAAACGAAAATGCGTGACAAAACAAAGTTTTCACCGGTTAAACGAAACACAAAAACATTTAAATCACAAAGAAGTGTAGCTCGCTTTACAACATCGAAGCTGACAGAGCATCAGCTCGTAGTCCATGACCTATTTCTACCGTGCGACCGCAGGCACACCGGCCTCTTTGTACGTTTCGCAACATATATGTCCCTCACCACATCTTTCGGCGTAGTCTGTCACAGAGCTGAGGCCGACCTTCACGGAACTGCGTCAAGATTCTCATGAAACAATCTATTGTTCCTCATGTCGTCAGGCTATTTATTTGCGCGAATGACAATGTCAGAACAATGAAGAAAAGAATAATCGAATTAAAAGGAGTTATGATTGACGCAGCACAAAAGAACGCAGTTACATTTGTTTCAAAATAATATATATGAACACACACACACACTATATATATATATATATAATATATATATATAATATATATATATAATATATATATATATATAATATATATATTATATATAATATACATATATATATATATATATATAATATATATATATATATATAATATATATATATAATATATATATATATATAATATATATATAATATATATAATATATATATATAATATATATATATATATAATATATATATATATATATATATATATATATATATATATTGAGACGCGCTCGAATATGCGCCCTGGTAACGGATTGGGCCATATACAAGAATTCCCAAAATGCCATCTTGGCGGTCCGCTAATTTGAACGCGGCGCGACAACCACGTTACTCTCTGACGTCGGCCGCGGCCACGTCGAGCGGAACGCATGACCACGAATAGGAAATTAGTAAGATGAACTTGGGAACGATGTCTTGTGATTGGCCGGTATTCGAAAAACAAGAGAAGCCAGCGGAAAGAAATTCTTTCCGTTGAAAGTTCGAACAGTATCAAAAAATCTCGGAGGATGACCGATCGCTGCGGAACGCGCCTCACAAATCGTGTAAAAGCCGGCATAAGTGACGGTCAGGGAAGAGAAACCGATCGCGAGTCTCAAACGAGAGCAGCGAGCTTCAAACGAGATAATTTCATCCGAATACGTGGATAGAACGATAATTGTGCTCGTTTTGTTGATGAATAACGACGGAGAAGAAACGTGTATCATTGGGAGCGAGTTACGTGAATTCCGCGAGAGCTGAATCGGACTCTTTTCCGGTGTACACCGAACAATTTTCTGTGTGACGTAGACGACTGTTTTTGTTTGATATTTACAATACATTTACAATTAATGTAGAAATATTATTACACAAAATTTAATCCCTTGGCAACCTTTCAATTCCCTTAGCCGCGAAACCCCGCGACCGTCCCTAGGCCTAGCCAAGAACCACTGCTCGAAAGCAGGAAAAAGCAATGCGAGGTGCGAAGCTGTCGGACATAGAGTCCCGTAACTACAGAAGTTACATGGTCTGTCGCTAAACCGATCTTCGACCTGAAGATCACGTGCAAAGATAGCACTGGAGATACCCCTCGTCTTTCGACACTCTGCGTATCCCGCGAGGCGCATGTTGGCGCAGCCTTAAGTATCCGTCCGATCGCCCCCACTCTACAAGCGGCGGGCGTCATTCGGCTCGCTGGCCAGCCCTTCCAGGTCTGCAACCGACTTCACCCAGACTCGCACTCCCGCACGTCCTTTCTTCCCAGTTATTTTCGTACCGGGATTTTCCGGCCGGCGTGGCGCCGCCACCTTCCACCCCTATCCCACCTCCGGCTTAGGAGCGTGTTTCCCGGAAGCGGCCCGCCGCAGCGACGCCGTACCCCGCGACGCTACATCTGCATCGCCGCTACGTCACATCACTGAATCGAGAAGCCAAGGCCAAAAACACCGCCAGAGTAGCAGTTGTGTTGGGGAAGGAAGACGGACCCAGAGGCGAGGCCGAGGCCGAGGCACTTATCGGCCAAGAACATTGGTACGGGAACGCAGCGGAAGGTGAGGCGGAGGAGCGTGGAGGCCAGGCTACCCCGAAGCATCGCCAGCGCGCGCCGCCGCGGCCAGAAACGGGGTGCACAGGACGCGATCCGTCCCCAGCGCCGAGGCGCCGTTCCAGCACTCGACGAGGCCATTTCACGTAAACCCCCATCAGAGAAGCGTGAGTACCCGTGCGACAGAACGGTCGCAGAAACGAAAAGATGTAATCGAACAATGTTAAGCCACACTATTCTTTTAAAAGCTTTTCAAATATTACGCATTTCAAGCCACACTTGTGAATGCTGGCGTGTGGAACTCTCGAACAAGTCACAGAGTTAATTAAGTGTTCAAAGGGGTGTTGTAACTAGTAAAATTAACTTTGGTCTGTACTGAGTTTTCTAAGCATTGGTGGTTGAAGTGTATGGTGAATTAATAACCACTTTTAAGAAACGAAAGCAATTGAGCGCAGGGAATTTAAAACTTTGTGCTCTTTGTGTCCTTAAGACGAAGGTATTCTTACACCAATTGGTGCATGAATTACAAATTATTAAATGAATGATGAAATAAGGTGATTTGTTTTTATAAGAGGTAGCGATAATCGAATATGCATATACGAGCACGAAGATTGTGTTCTAAATGTGATTATTTGTGAAGAGTTGTTATTTTTGTTGAATTTGTGTATTGTGTTTTTTCTGTTTCTGGATTTTAGAATGTACCGCATTGTATACCAGAGTCACAAGTGTTTTTCTTTGAGTGTATGCTGGCCCGTATTCCCTGCCAATACGCATTTTCAGATATTAGCCTCATCCGGGCAAACGATTTGAAACAACTCGAGAAGTCTGACGTCGGGACGGCAGTGTACTGTCGAACGACGCCGGTAACGCCCACGTGCTCTTACACACCCTTAGGGCTAACGACTCCTTGTCGCAACCGAGTTGTAGTATGCACGGCGCGTCAGAGAGAAGGCCACGACGTGTGTTCCGTCGCAATGTATATGTGTGAATGTGTGTGTGTGTGTGTGTGTGTGTGTGTGTATATATATATACATACATGTAGAATCTTCGAAAATAAGCTCTTCTTACAGTTTTGGGCATATTTTTTTCTAATAAACTACATGGACAATCCCAATGGCTGAGCCGAAATAAGCATTCAAACGTTGGCTTGAAAAAATGCTTTCCAGGCAAAAATTTGCATTGCGGAAACGTGTAACTCCAGAAACGTGTATTTTTTTATTATTAAGAAAACGTAATATATATTAGTTAAGAAAGAAAAATTAACCAAGAAATAATAAGCAGTGGAACTGTGTAAATTGTTTTCTTTATTTCTGGGTTATTTTCTTTCTGATCAAATATATTAATTTATTCTGTTAATAAACAATTTACATATTTCTAGAGTGTTTAAATACTTCTACAACGCAAATCTTTTACCCAGAAAGCAAACCAACTTTTGAGTGCTTATTGCGGCTCAGCCATTCGGAATCTTCAAGAAGTTTAGTAGACAAAATATGCTTAAAAGTGTCTTAAAAACTTATTTTCGTAGTTATATATTCTTCGCAATTTGAACATTATTTTTATTTTTACAGCACAAACATTAATAGCCATAGAGACATACGATGATTATATTGTTTTATACTTCTGCCTGATCAATGTCTTTGTGAATGTATGGCAATGACATATTCATTTATTGATGACGATGACGGTGATGATTCTCTCGTTCGTAACTGAGGAAAGACGAGGGCGTATACTTCCTTAACGCCTCTTCCTTTCACCTGCAAGTGACAAATGGTGGTTTGCCGTTTTCCGGTGTTATGTGTTATAATGCGGGGTGAACAATGATAAGAGATGAAGAATTGCAAATGGAATTGTGTTCTTTTGGGATACGGGATGAAATAAGAAGCCAACCAGGTCAGTAACATAAGGTGAATACCCGTTCTTCTATGCGGGTATCGAACCTTCAGCCTTCGACTCATGTGCGGACGCTGCTCCAAGACCGTGCTAGTGACGTCGACATTCATTTATTAAATACGGAATTTTTGTTTACATAAACAATAGGAATAACTAGGCAATGGGTTTCATGAATCATTACCTGTCCAGTTGCAACAGAAGTAAGAAGTTGGTAACAGAAGAAAACAGCATTAACAGAGATTTGCAGAAGGCATTGTATTAAGAATTATGAAATGACACGATATTCATTGCATTGCTTTTGTGTTTGTAGAGCGATCCCGATTTCCGTTGTCTCTGACAATAACGTCGAGCCAAAGATAGTGTAGGAACAGCGTCAGCGTCAGTTGTGACTAAAACGGGAGCGATGTTTATGTTGGTAGCAGTGATGGCCGAACATGGAAGATCACTAATACGCTGATGATGGAAGGAGTGTTGTCTTCATCGGCATATTCCTATTAGCAGCTTGACGTTTTCACCCTCCACAACACTGGATCCTCCCAATCTCCTGGTTTCAGACCTCTATCCTCCATAGCTCCCTGGATATATTTTTCCCATTCTCAAATTGGACTTCCTCTTCTTCTCCTATCAGGTGGGGTTGCCACTTTAATATTTTGTGACCATCTTTTTACCGACATTCTCTGAACAAGTCCATACCATTGCAATGCTCTATTTTCCTAGGTCTTCATAATAGAATAAATTATATTCATCCTTCACCATTTTTCTTAATTTTGATTCTCCGCGAGTAAGTTGTTGGCAGGTCCTTCTTTTGACATCTTGGCGGATATTGTAATTCTATATTTTATGGAAGGCTTTGTTAGCTTTCTTCTCCATAATTACTCTCGAATTAATATCTGTGGCACATGTTACCAAGTTGTTTGTTATTCAAGATAGTTGAATTTTAATTTTGTTACCATTCAAATCTATATCCGTTATTGCTTGTTTAATGCATTCTGTTTCATTAAAATTTACTTCTAATCCCTATTTATTATATTCTTCAGTGTGAAGTGGTGTCATTGATTGATAAAACGGCGGTAGTGTTGAAAAAGCGTGATTTATCGAGAGCGACGGTAGCAATGATCGCCGCTGATACGAAGGCAGCGGCCTCCGCGAGGCCACGTGAGGCGGTGGCGCTGGCGGCCGAGGGGCTGGGGCGGAGGCGACGCGCGGCCGATGAGAGGGCAGCAGGGAGTCCCGTAATGCTTCCACCGCCTCCGCCGCGCTCCCTTTGTGTAGGCAGCAATTCAAGCTTCGATGTTCAGCGCTCCCGGTCTTGCGCAGGCTGGTGCGTTCGGGAGCCCGGCATCTTCCCCCGCTCCTCGCGCCGCTCACCCCCTTCCCCTCCTCCTCATCCTCTCCCCCTCCCCCTCCCCTCCCCCATCCACCGCCACCGCCGCCGTTCAGGTGCGTCGGTCACAGCGCACCTTCTGCATCTCGCCGCGTCCCCCCCCCCCGCCCCCGCGCCTCCCTTGGCGGGTTCCCCGCTCCTCCCCTCGCCCTCGGCCTCCTCCCCGCCCCGCCTCGCCGTTTGTCCGTCGCCGCTCCCACTCCTCGCCTTCTTTTTCTCATTAGCTTCGTCCATTTTCCCAGCAGGTGGCGTGAGCCTCGCGAGCTACCTGCCCGCTGGTTTGTGAATATAAAACATGTATAATTTATTTCCTAATTCATATAATATAGCCCTAATGATACAACTATTAATAACAGACCGACACAAATATACAAGTCATGATATACGCCGTGTGTTGACTCCACGTCGGCGTGACTCGGCAGCGGCGGGCGCTACCTGTCTTACCCGCCCGGGCCATTAACGTTTGTGAAAGCGTGAGTGAGGTCCGCTGCGCCTGCGATGGCGGAGCGCTGACGGCGGCGGAGGCGGAGGCGTTGGCGGTGGCGATGGAGGTGCACGCAGCGGAGGCGGAGGCGAGGGCGTTCCCACTGCCCAACGCTCGGCACGTCGCCCGCACCGCCCATGCACTCTCCCACATGTCTCGCAGGCCGCGCTCCTCCACATCATTGCCGCTTTAATCAGCCTCGCTCCACTTACTGGGCTCCGGCAACGATGTTCCCCTGAGTCTGCCGAAGACTACAAATCAGAAGAGCATTTCCTTTGTTGAAACGATCGGTTAAATGTAAACTTTTCCCCCTTTTATTTGATGTTGGCAAAACGTTCCAGTTTATATTAAAATTTGACTATCTAATCTTTGGACTGGAGTCTTCTTGCCCTCTGTATTACTGGAGCTACGCGTTTTCCCTAACAGAAAATTGTGGATCTTTGTTCACTTTCAGAACTTCGAGCTTCTGTTTATTATATTTTAAGTTCACGTCATTAACAGTTTATTTTCCGGCACACATTTTTAACAGTTTTTGCCGAAAAATTATATTTTTTGTTTATACCTATAATTACACACGTAAATAAATACATAAATAAACACATAAATAGTCTTTGCTTTTTACATTTTGAGAAATGTAAATTACTATATCCGATATAATATTTGCTTAATATTCTGTATATGAACTAACTATAAATAAACGGAATAGAAAAACGAGATCGCATAATTATAGCTACATGTCTATGTACATTGTAACGTTCGCAAACTACCATAGCTACGTAGTATAGAGAAAATGTAATGCTGCACACCAAACAACAGCAATTTTTCGACAGAAAAACTTGTACTGTGGAGCTCTGATATAGAAAAACTTGATAATTCTTGTTTATATGTGTAGTAAATTAGTACCTCTAACAGGTTGTGCTTTCAAAATTCACGTTTAGTGTGTTTTTGCTACCGAAACGTTGCCTGAGGGCAAAGCGCGTGTCTGTCGGACCGTCCGTCATGAACAACGCTAGCGCCTAAACCGTTCGTACTATTTTCTCCAAAATTGATATTCGATGTGGCCGTACAATGTGATATTTCGATTTTGGGGGCACTTCACACGAATCCTCAATATTTTTTTTAAAAATAACTTCGTTTTGTGGTTAGACGATGGCGCAGGTTCCATTTTTGTTGAATTCTCTCTATTTTTGAAAATTGAAAAAAAATCACATTGCAAAACTATAGTATTGAAGATAGAGATTTTTTCTTAAAATGTTGTTCTAAAAATAGATTTTTAAGTAAAATCGGGTGCAAGTTTTCGAAAATAAATGAGTAGTTTTTACGTGTGTTTTTTTTGCTTGTCGTAAAAGTAGTTTCAAAAGTATTTGCTCAAAAACTGCTACAAATGTTTTCTACTTTTTCTGAAATTAAATATGCTAATAAAAATAAGGCTGGACTAATTTTCGATGAACTTAGTATCTTTTCGAAAATTGCAAAAAGTTATCAGTGCCAAAGTACAATATCGATGATAGAGGTTTTTAAAAATATAATGTTCTAAAAAGACAATCGTTAATTTTGCAGGTCTGCAAATCTGCAAATTCGAATTCCCTGCGCTTTTGCTGAAGAATGTCACGAGACATGGGATCGCAGTACGATAATGGCATCGCCGCGACCCAGCAGCTTGAAATTCTCAGAAACACTTCATATTGTTGGGTGATAATGTTTCTCACTGTATGGAACGCAGTTTTGGATTGTCAAATTTGTGTTGATGTATTAGCTTTAAAATAATTGTTTCCGCGTCTCATGCGCCTCGATTGGTAATGAGTGTAATGTTAAATGATAGTAATGATCGTCACTAAAAGTGATGGCCGAGATGTTCATATGAATAAACATTTCCGCATTTTAATATTACGTTACTGTTACTAATGCGATAATGTCCGTGCTGTTGGAGCATTAGTAGTTTTGTGTTATTTATTTACTATTTTTTCATAAAGATAAAATAAGGCAATGTGGTGCCCAGAAACATGTGTGAAGACGTCACTCAGGGAATAAATTTCTTACAAAGTAACTAAAATCTATTATTTTTTAACTACTCTCAACATTTGTTACAGAATCTTTCCTTCACAGCCAGTTACTCTCTAAGAACTAACCTGTGTATTGTTAGGTTGAGATTTAAGATAAGTACCGTAGAACTCCCTAATCCGAACCCCGCAAATCCGAAATTTGGAATAATCCGAACAAAATTCGGAATGGAGCAAAACTAAAAAAATGCTTATTTGTAGTGTAAAGCAAGGAGTTTATAATTTCTGTAGAACTGAACAACTAATTATTGAAACAAGTTGTGGAACGTGTATTCCACTTGTAACTACGATGTATATCACATGTTTATGTAGCGCTGATTTTCACGTAGAGGAACTTGCAAAATCGGTAATCTTCTTTTGGCATAAGGAACTGAATTTGCTTGATGATGCGTTGTGGTGGTGCTATCGCTACGCTACGTTGCCATTTTCTCACATCGCACGCTCTATTGCATTGTGCCTGGTAACCCTATAGATGTATTTGCATATGTACGTACATTTTTTCGGATAATCCGAACGTTTCCGTATCCGAACAGACGACACCGCCAATTCGAATGGAATATCGAGATTCTACTGTAGTGAATTCGCTCATTCATATGTATATTATGTGTTAATTTAAGGGTTTGCTTCCCATTTATCAAAGTATTTTTGAGTACTCCTAATTGCGCTCTAAACTCGACTATTACAATTATTTTCCCGAAATATTAATTCGAATATAGAGAACTAAAGAAGTCATCCTGAGATCTAGAGTTGGAACAAGAGAAGATCAAGCAGACGGAATCTCGAGGCGAATGGACTAGTGGATGCAGTCTAACATAGCTAAGAGATGAGCATTTTTGTCCCTCAAGGAAATGGGATTGCAATTTTAGCTAATCAACGGCGTCTACAAACAGACATCGGTATCATTGTATGCGGTAGAATGTCTTACGATACAAAGGGCTGGAGTTCGGGAGAAACATACAGAGAGAGAGAGAGAGAAAGAGGGAGAAATTTCCTGAGAGAATCTTGGGACAAGTAGAAGAAAATGTCAAATTTAGCAGACGGAACAACCACCGACACTACACCCACATGAAAAAGGATCCGACATGATGAGGAAAAGAGAATTGTGTTTTATAGTCGCACGTACAAAACAGAGGTAGACTGACAAACGGGACGCTTTCTAAAAGGAAAACAAAAGAAGTGTGGTTCGTTGAGATACAATGAGACTTACAGGATTACATATGACGGTATTCAGGAGTGTTATACATTTAAATCACACCGGGTTTTCCAAGAGAATTTAAAAGTGCAAAAAAGCATGGCGTGGACTGAGGAAAGCAACAGTAAATACCGGAGACGAATGCGACAGTACTGGGCAAATTTTAAAGCCCCAGGCGGAAGATGGTTAAAATTATTTGGTCAATGAGTCGAATAACGTCGTTTACAAAAATCCAACAAAATATGTATTTCACAATTTTTTCTCGACGCTGTAAATAAAAGGAAGACTCTATACGTAACCCGGTAATATTATGTTCCTGTCGGAGTATCCTCTAAGATTTCTCCGAATATGTATAGCATTTATTGAAGTAACTTTAAATGGTATTTCAATAAATGTGTAAAGAAGTAATATCGATCTTACGTCTATCCGTAGTCTAGCGGCCAGAGCATTTCGTTTTTAAAATTGGAGCAGACATTCGAATCCAAATTGGAAATTCTGAGCTAGAATCGTGAGCTCATGGTGTATTTAACGAGATATTCTACTCCACTGTACTCTATTCTACGCTACTCTTGTCTTTCACTTCATTGTCATGCACATTATTCTTAACTTCACATATAATGTTTCTCCACATTTTAATAATTTATAGAGATTTGAAAAAAAGAAAAAAATACGCACCATGCATGCAATGTCTCATCACAATGGCGTGAAAGTTAGCAACTGCACAGAAAATGATGGTAGTGATTGTGATACTACACAGTAACATCCATTCATTACTTGAAAACGTACTTGGAACTCATACAACTAATAGCACAGATAAAACCTAGATGAATACATGCGGCAGTACGAAAGTGCTTGACGTCACAGAGGCGGGTAATGTTCTGAAGAGGATCGTGCCACAGCAACTGCCATAGACGCTCCAGATCCAGGGTAGTTGATGGTGGTTCTGTTTTCCTTCTCATCCGAACCCAAACGTGTTCGATGAGTGATAGATCCGTGACCTATATCGGTCAGTGGCATAACGAATGCAGGTGAGGTACTCGAACCGCGAGGAGGGGGGAATATTGCTGGGCTATGGGAGTTTGGGGCTTCCTCATTAAGAGAAAAATCTGTGATTCCAGAACATCCTATTCACATATAATGTGTGCCCTGGATACCTACTAGCGGAGATTAGAAGTTACGTAATGGCACACTATATTATAACTTTACCCTGAGCAGTGTGATGTTCCACAATGAACCTTGGATTTGAACGCACCCAGGAAAGTCGTTCCATATGGATTGAATGTTTATTCGACCCCAGATAAAACCGAATTCGTCGAATACTATCCATCACTGCTGTGGTGTAATGGGTGGCAACGTCAGGATCTACGCGAAGTTAAATTCTATTCTGCAAGAGACCGTACTTGCAGATACTTGGTTCCGCACCAATGGTGTCTGAGAATAGTTGCCAGTGATAACTTTGGATCAGTCCGTACTTAACGGAACCAAGATTGAGAAATCTTGGTTCTAAAGTGGGGGACATTTCACCGTTAACCTGCCTGCCTCACAGAGCTCAATGATGCGGCCTTCCGCAAACTTCCGAAATCCTTCGAACTTGGTTATTTTACATGCACGCTGCGTGTTTAGTATAATTCACTCTGAGCTATCGACGTGTATATTAGAAGGCCATACAAGATCGTTTATGTCATCCGTTTAAGAGTAACAGGGATGCCTCTGGTTGTCTTTACATTCATGTAAATTTCTCTAACTTGTAATCAATAACAGTTACATATAGGCATACTGTTTTCACCTGTTTGCTCTACTAGTACTAGTATTCGTTCGAGTAGCACTAAAATGTTGCAAATTAATTTCTTTCTATCTTCAATTCAACGACATTATTTAGAAAACTAAGGTAGAATAATAATTTATTGGGAAAAATGTGAAAATCGGATGCTAATAAAGTTGTTAAATCGAGAACAATTAAATAGAATAAAGTCATGTTAAATCATTACAGCAATCTTTATACTTTTCGTTATATTTAAGGTTTTGGATAGTATTAATATATAAATTTAAAAATGGGATTAAATGTAAATAAAACAGGTTTAATATGTCATAAGTTCACATTGTGGCGTCATACAGGATGTAATAAACACACAGACGAGAGTGGGTTGTACTCACAGCTGATTTATTACTGACTTCGACCGTGGTCACAAAACAATCAAAACACTGCAGTACAATAAACAAACTAAATTGACCCCACTACAAGAAATGATATTTGAACGACTACCACACCGCCCCCTTTACTAACGTGCGCTGTGCGTAGCCTCACCTGCCCTGAGACCGAATTACATGTCTCCTTCGTCACGACCTAGCGGCCGGCTTCTTGCGCCGCGTGCCCAAAGCACCACCTGCAACGACCTAACACCTCGCAGCCAGGAACACAAAGAAGAACGTCTATTGTTCGCTCGGCCCTTAAATAGCCTCTAGCGACGCTTCCGCCGCCTCCATTGCCTTCCTTCGTCACGACGCGCACGCCGGAAAACCTGGTGCGTCATAGCTTGCTATTGTCCGAGCCTGGGGCATGCCACGTGCCCAACTCCGTTGGTAGCGTCATGACGCTACAAACTCTATATACCCCCAGGAATTTTTCGCAGTTGCCAATAACACAGAACAAAATTCCCAAAGTTAATGCCCTAGGCCAGTTGGCTCACATTTTAAACAACTGCGCCTAACCTAACTAATTACATCAACTACATTGTCTTTTCCAACCCTACTAACCTACTTTTCTATTCCTTATATCAGCTGAATAACTACAATAACACCAAACTACACTCATCTACTACCCCAATTTCCTAACGCTATGATGTGGTAGCCAAGATTTTTCTTCTCCTTCCAAAATATTACAAAACAAATCCACCAGATACCCTTCCAAAAATATCACAAAAACAAATCCACCGTATAACCCTTTCAAAACATTACATAAACAAATCTGCAATATACCTTTTCGCCAAATTTACAACATGCACACTTTGACTTGCGTCACATCACGAACTATATACAGTTTTCAATTCTTCTGTGAGTCTCTATCCATTACACATAAATACTTACTAATTGCTTACACATTCAGATTTTAATAATATACAATTTCTTTTTATCTTCTGCGTGAATATAATTATGCAAAAGTCATAAATTATTGATTTCCTGCAAGTCCGTCTTGCTTCATTTCTTCTTTTCACTTCCTCACACAACAACACACTATGTCACAGATGCTGTCTCGTGTTTTCGATCCAGAAACACTTGCTTTACAGCAACAGTTTCACATTTGTGAACTGTGTCGGCACTTGCTTGTCGCGCACTCACATCACACGCGTTGCCGGGGGACATACGTCTCTCTGCAAAGCCCGACTCTGCCTGGAGCTGATTCTCGTATATACGGCTAAGAATGTCAGCGTTCACATTCTGACTACCCTTCCGATGTTTAATCTTAATATTCAGATGCTGAATTGCCAATGACCATCGCATCAATCTGGGATTATTCCCGGAACATTGTTGCAACCAAACCAGAGGATTATGGTCAGTTTCTACCTTTAGGCAAACATTCCCATCTAAATAATGTTTTAATCGTTGTAGCCCCCAAATAATCGACGCACACTCTTTCTCTGTCACGCAATATTTCATCTCTGAAGGAGAAAACTTCTTGCTAAGAAATAGCACGGGATTTTCATTCCCTTCCTCGTCTAACTGCGAGAGTACAATCCCCGCCCCTCTGTCTGACGCGTCGCACTGCATTAAAAATTCCCTGCTGAAATCAGGCGCATGAATGACCGGTTCACCGCACAGAGCTTCCCGCAGTTCTATAAATGCTTTTCACACACTTGCGACCATGCTATTTTCCCTTGTCGTGTACTTCCCCTTAATAAATCTGTGAGAGGCGCAGCCTTCTCCGAAAATCTCGGCACAAAACGCCTGTAATATGAAATTAATCCTAGAAATTTCCTAATTTCTTTTTTTGTATTCGGTCTCGGATATTCCTTAATCGCGCATACTTTACCTCGTTCGGCTTCATAAGACCACTGCCAATTTCGTAGCCCAGAAACATTACGGTTCCGCGAGCAAACTTGCATTTCGCCGGCTGAACGTGAAGTTTCGCCTCCCTTAGTATTTGAAATACTGTGCGTAAATGACGCAGATGATCCGACCAATCGTTACTAAAGATTGCGATATCATCCATATAAGGAATAGCAAATTCCGAACAATCCTTAAGTAATGCCGCCATTAATTTACTACACACATAAGGTGCATTCTTAATCCCAAAAGGCATACGTAATGGTTTGTAACTTCCGAAATTTGTGCAGAAAGTGGCATATCTCTGCGCCCTTTCTGTCATCCTAACTTGCCAAAAACCTTTGCTCAAATCACAAGTGGATATTATTTTCGCAGCTGCTACCGTTTCAATTCTCTCATCTAAACTAGGCAGTGGAAAATATTCAGTTTTAATAATATTATTCAACTTGCGATAATCAATACATGGCCTGGGTTTCTTGCCAGGAGCCTCTACTAAAATCATGGGCGACGCGAAATCAGAATCCGAGCTTTCAATGATTCCGTCCTTTAACATTTTAGCAATCTCCTCTTGTAGAATCTTACTTTGTCTCATAGACGTGCGATAAGGCGCACTCCTAACCTTCGCCGTATTGTCAATCAGTTCGATATCCATTTCTACTTTCTCGGTCAAACCTGGCTTATCAGAAAAGATATCCCTGAATTCCACAATTAATGCTTTTAATTTCCATGCATTTCCGGTGCAACATCTGTACCTACCAGCATTGACTCAACCTCGAAATCGCCCGCTTCTAGCCTTAGCGCATATTTATCAATCGCGTCATCAGTTGCCTCCTCTTCATTCCTACTCTCCGCAACAAAATTTACATATTCCGTCCTTTGATGATACGGTTTCATCATATTTACGTGATAAACCTTCCCGGAACTCTTATTAGGTAATCTTACAACATAATTTACATCTGAAACCTTTTCTGTGACTTCCCCCGGTCCCATCCACTGAACTGACAATTTTTTTGTTCTATTAGGAGCAAAGATCAATACTTTGTCTCCCACACTAAAATTTCTTACAACTGCCTTCTTGTCATACGCAACCTTTCTTTTCTGCTGCTCGCCCTCTAATCTTTGATGCGCAGTTTCCCTAATATGCTTCAGCCTATTCAGGAGTTCAAACACATACTCAGTCACAGAATTACTCTCTGATTCATTTTCGACAATATTTTCGTACAAAAGTGTCACAGGTGTCCTCAAATTTTTCCCAAATACTAACTCTGCCGGCGTATACCCTAAAGACTCATGAACCGACGTTCTCATGGCAAACAATATTGCCGGAAGGTTCGTCTCCCAGTCACCTCCTGCCTCTAAACATAGAACCTTGAATAATCTATTCATCGTCCGGTGTATTCTCTCTACCGAGTTACTTTGCGGGTGATACGGCGAGCTATAAGTTAGTCGAATTCTAAATTTTTCTGCGAATTCTACCATCAAGTTGCTCGTAAAACATGTTCCTGACGGAAGGTTCGTCTCCTTTTTAGGTCTTGCTGATCCGTTTGAATTTCCGCGGAAATCCGGTCCTGCTAAACAAATCTAATAAAGCCTCTATGATAGTGGTCGTCTGCAAATCCTTTATAGGAATGGCTTCGGGGTACCGAGAAGCTACACAAATTGCAGTTAAAATGTGTTTCGCCCCAGAACTACTTTGCGTAAACGGCCCTACAGTATCAATGTTTAATTTGGAGAACACTTCACTAATTGTAGGCACAATAACTAAAGGTGCTTTCCTCTTATCCCCACCATGACCTACTATCTGGCAACTGTTGCAAGTTTTAACAAATTTCTCCATTTCCTGGAAACAGTTCGGCCAGTAGAAATATCGCGACATACATGCTTTGACTTCGAGCTACCTAAATGACTCGAGGCCGTTTCGTGACAAACCTTTAAGATTTCTCCGCGATAAACCTTAGGCACAACTAACATTTCGAAAGTTTCTCCCTTCTTACTTTGCCGATTCTTGAAGAGAATATCATTTTTAACAAAATAAGAATCTTTTCCTAAAGCTTGATTTACGGTTTTATGTGCCTCATAAATCTCCTCGTCTTCTTGCTGCGCCGTACGAAATTGCTCCGCGTCTACTCGCAACAAATTCTTGATTTCACCCGAGAGTTCAACTTCACTTTCGCTCCCGGCACATGTCGCCCCTGTGTCTCCCTCTACCTCCACAATACTTTCACTCAGCTCCGTCTCCACCGGCTGTACGACCGATTCTACAGAATTTCCCGGCCCCACCTGATCTGCCTTTGCCGCACTAGCGCGAGTAACCACTAAATTAATTTCTTGCGGTTCTTACAAAGCCTCTTTAACCTCTTGTAATAATAACATGGTTCGATTGCTGAGAATGTAATAGGTAATTCGCATTCTTCAGGTACACAGCAGCCCGCGTAACTACACGCCCGCTCGGTATTTCTAGGACGATCTGCGCCACACGTAAGTTCTTGGGAAATTTATCTAAGGGTTGACTAATCCAAATTGATTCTCCAGTTAAATCTGCTGCATCAATTAAATTTTCACCCACTAAATCGAACGAAGCCCCAGTGTCTCTTAAAATCCGGCAAGTATGGCTGTTAATTTTTCCAACAATGGTATGTTCACGAAACAATTCGCTTCCGGCTCACACACATGATTCGCAGCTTCGGTCTTTTTATTAGGACACTGCCTAGCCAAATGTTGTGGCGACTGGCATACAAAACATTTCCTAACAAACCGCTTCTCGAATTCAGGCCGCGCCGCACCTTGTCCTTCTCGCTCGTACTCGGAATTACCTTCCCCGGCCCTGCTGCGCCCTTTGTTTCTACCGGCTCTTTCTGTTTGGACTGAAAAGGTCCTGACTTCCTCCACCCTTGCCTCTGATTTTCATACGCGTCTAATTTCTTCGCAAAATCTAAAGGATTGATAAATTCCGCCCACGAATCAACAAAATGATCGCGCATTTCCCATGAAACCTTCCGCTTCATCTGATCCGTAACTATCAGATTTAATAGCTCCTCAAACGTGTTTACACTTAATCCGGACACCCATTCTCTCGCGTAATTTAATAATTCTCGAGCAAATATACCCCACGTGGAATTATTACCTTTGCTGTGTTTAACAAACAGCTGACGAAATTTTTCCGCATCAAATCTATATAACTCCAATAATTTTGATTTTAAAGTTGCATAAGTCCATTCGTCCTCCTGTTCATCTAACGTAATCCAATTATTCACATTATACGGCAACAATCCAATTATATGAACAGCCCATTCGCTTTCGGGTACCTTCAGCTGTCTGCACTGACTTTCAAAGGCACTTAAATATGTCGTGATATCGTCCTGCTCACCACGAAATCGACCTATAATCTGCCCTACTTTAATACTTTCCCGATGCGATTCAACTCGTGCCTCGCCACGTGCTTCCGCGCTCCCTCCTACGCTTGCTCTTTCAGCATCCCTTTCGATTCTCAATCGTTCTAATTCCCTATCTTTCTCCCGTTCTACCCTCTCCTTCTCTTCCGCGATATCCTGGCGATGTTGTTCGCCCAAACCCTCAATAAACTCCTGCTCATAATCCTCATGGCTGATTATCAACTCTTTTAATTTAATCACGGTTTCCGTCCCGTTTAATACAATACCCAAATCATTAGCAATTCTGATCATCCCTTCTTTTTTAAATCTAGTTAAGTACGCCATAGCTCCAACCAGTGCCGTGCCTCACAGAAAAACGTACTTACCCCGTGCGTTGTCTGCCGGCTGCCTCTCTCGTTCTGGTGCTCGTGCGTAGTCCTCGTGCGTGCTCGTACCGGTCCCGTACGACTTCCTTCCTTCCTTCTACTTCTTTCTTGAAGCGTCGCTCCGCCCGCAGTATTTTAATCACTCCGAGTTGCTATCGGTTGCTATTTACTGTTACGCCGGTCCTAACAACTCTTCTAAAATACCGCACCACGTGATGCTAGGTAAAGCATACACGCTTGCATTACCTCGGCCCGCTACTCGGTGCCTACAACACTACTTTTGGCTTGCTCGAGCCCTACTGCTGATATTCCTGGTTTAATTATCACGGCCTAAACCAATGCCTACTGCAACAACGCCCACCAATTTAATCTTGGCCTACAGCGATGCCTACTGGGTTCACTTGATCTGCTGCCTCCGTTTTACTCACGGCCTACAGCAATGCTTACCGGGTTCTCGTTAACTGCTGCTACCATTTTAATCACGGCCTACAGCGATGCTTACCGGGTTCTTGTTATCCGCTGCTACCATTTTAATCACGGCCTACAGCGATGCTTACCGGGTTCTTGTTATCCGCTGCCACCATTTTAATCACTCCTTCGTCTGTGGCGTCATACAGGATGTAATAAACACACAGACGAGAGTGGGTTGTACTCACAGCTGATTTATTACTGACTTCGACCGTGGTCACAAAACAATCAAAACACTCGTACAAAAAAAAAACGTGCGCTGTGCGTAGCCTCACCTGCCCTGAGACCGAATTACATGTCTCCTTCGTCACGACCTAGCGGCCGGCTTCTTGCGCCGCGTGCCCAAAGCACCACCTGCAACGACCTAACACCTCGCAGCCAGGAACACAAAGAAGAACGTCTATTGTTCGCTCGGCCCTTAAATAGCCCTCTAGCGACGCTTCCCGCCGCCTCCATTGCCTTACCCAAGCGACGCGCACGCCGGGAAAAACCTGGTGCGTCATAGCTTGCTATTGTCCGAGCCTGGGGCATGCCACGTGCCCAACTCCGTTGGTAGCGTCATGACGCTACAACATATATGATATCAAAGTTCTAGAGCAGGGGTTCCCAACAGGGTCGGCATTGACTTCTTTTGGGTCGATGAAATTTTGAACTGGGTCAATGATGATCAGGGAGTCGACGGGGGGAGGGGAGTCTATAGCCAAATATGAATCAGCAATTTTTAGATATAATCAAAATCTTATGATTACAAAAATATTAAATGAATTTGATAATTGTTTTCTTATGCATGACAACAAACCTTAATAATAATAATAATAATAATAATAATAATAATAATAATAATAATTTACTAATTCGACCCCCCCTTCTTTCTTATACGTCGTTTCCTTGGGCAACGGGCAAAGCTAGGCTGGTGCAACTAGTGCACCGCACCGGTCCGCAGATAGGAACTCTTAAGAAGAACCCCCACGAACATAGTATGTATTCCCGCAAAGTCTAAAACAATCTGCACCGAATACACTGGTCGATCAAATTTAACTTTTTGTCTGTTATATGGAATAGAATGGTGGTTTCTTAGGAATATGGTGTTTGATGTCAAATTTTCAGAACATTTATTTGTATTTGTATTATTTCTTTGTAATAGGTAATTAAAACTCTATACTGTTGTAAAGTGATTGGGTTTATTTACTTTACTTACATATAATAATCTTAATCAAAATGTAGTTTTGAACGATTGCTTACTGTATTTAGCTTGAGGAACATCTCTTTTTCGTGTACGGAAAAAGTCTGCCAACATATTTCGATTCCATTTTCCTGAATAACGTGTTTCCATTGTTATAATGTCTTGGTGGGATCGTTCACTGTGTTTGTCGTCCAGTGTCAAGTCTAATGAATCCAGAAAATGTATTTTAAGGGACACGTAACATCGCAGAGCTTTATAATATTGTCAAGGAGATTGGACACTACTTTTTCACAGTTGTCAGGATTTGTATTACCAGGGAATTCAGTTGTGACCTTTTGAAGCGACGTCCATGCAGGTTTTTCAACACCATTTGAATTTGCCTGAAAGTCATGTTTCTTCATAAGCTTCTTTATTCGAGATCTCACAAATATACCCTCCCTTATTTCTGTCTCACTGATCCTCGGAAATGTTTCAACTATTGAACCACTGGCCCATTGTTATCCACTTCGCAAAATTATCCCTCAATTCGGGTTTGATATGCAAGGGAAGAAGACATCCGTTTGCAGGGTAGCAAGTGGATGAGAAGTTACATTTTTTGTCCAGGAATGAAGTGTCGGTGAGGCCAGTGCTTCTTTACAAAATTATTGTTGCGATCTCTGCTATTCCACTCACACAGAAAGCAGCAAATTTAAGTATATCCTTAATGGAGCCACAACAAAAGTGCGATAAATTTTGCTGCGTACATTACATATAATCTGTTGGTATTTTATCTTCGATAACGAAAGTTTCATGAAGTCTCTTTCATATGGGCTGCTTAGGAAAGAGGAATCGCTTGTTTCTCGTTTCCAATATGAATAAGCAGGGCTCGTAAACTGAGTTTAGATGAATCAATATACAACCTACCTCAATTCCTCAGGATCATAATGATCACGGTCAACTCAATAATACATCAACAGTTCAATACACTAGATTGCCATCTTCGGAGAATAGGCATTAGAGATGTCGTACAAATCGACGTTACACAGTACTTGTTGTTCCCTTCGGAAGGAGAGTCCAATCTTTTATCGGGATCTCAACAATATTGCCCTATTTTTTGGCAAGTTTAAATCACGATCTAGGTTGTAAAGTTCTGACAAATGTATTCTACGAGGTCCTGTAGATGTCCCATCGAAATCTGGGCTTTCAGTGTCATTCTTTTTGATACTAGCGTTTAAATCTTCAACGCTTGAGTTTTTGGAATGCAAATTCCAATTGTCCAGATGGGATTGGAAGATAGGTGCATGGAGTACGACTGCGTGGAACAAGTCTAATACCTGAAGTGAGGTTGTAATTTTAAATGGTTTTCTTGGTCTTGTTTGTGATTCCAAGAACTTTAGTAATGCAGGAATAATAGTCCAGGGAGTGCTTCAGAGTGATTTTTTGGTTTCCTCTATTCAATGGGAATTGTAAATGGCTTATATCACGCATTTCCGTTAGGCTAACCTTTAAGTAATGTTACACAAGACACACAGCAAATATAAGGGGCCCAAGATTTGTTCCGATCACTGATTCGGTACCTGAAATACAATTCATATCAATTTCTTATCAACGAGCCGAGTCTTAGCCTCGTGTACGTGAGTCACCGCACTTCACTTCGCAGTTCCCGAAGTTCTACTGCTTTGACCGGTCTGGCGTCTATTTCATATCTTTAGTGGATCCTACAATATTTTGTATTGTTGACGACCACCGTCTTGTAATAAACCAGCGAGCAACAAGTGTTTCAGCACAGCTATCATGTGGCTATATTTCGTTTTAGTATATGTGCGATTACACAAAAACTGAGCCCGATGGACAAATTTCGTTGTTATATTCGGCTTTAGTGTAGCTAAGTACACAGGAAAACGCTATAGTTAGCCATTTAACGAAATGAATGTCGACTAGCGATATTTTCTTCATACTCTTTTTATATTTATACAAATTACATTTAAAACTCGCGTTAAATTTCACGTTTATTGCAGGTATGAGTCCAATTTCGATTTTCTGCACCGGCGCATCCGAGAACCTGACCCCGCTACTTAGGAAATTTAAAAAACTCTATAAATTATAACTATGTATTGACAACGATATTCTATCGCAGAACCAAAAAATTTAAAACAAAAAATCTGAAAGCCCAACTACTGCTTCTGTATCTACTAAATTCACCTTCCTGCACCCCCCACCATCACCACCATCACCACCATCACCACCATCACCACCATCATCACCACCATCACCACCATCACCACCATCACCACCACCATCACCACCATCACCACCATCACCACCACCAACACCACCACTACAGTTGTCGTCGCACCTGACGGAATGACTCCGTTTTCCTTAGCCGCTTTGTCCGCTTTGGTTATCTTCTTCAATGGCCTGTGTTGCAACGCGACATGAACATACGGCAGGCGGCTGTCATCCTAACCGTGGCGTGTTTTTCTCGATGAGAGCGCTGGAGACCATTTGTTTGCAGTATGATTTACGCTCACATCTACTTCTTAAGCCTTATACTCAAAATAATGTTGCTCGCTTTCTGTTACTACAGTTACTGTCATGCCAAACTATCGATCTTGCGCTGTAGCCAAGCATTTTCTCATTTCCGAACAGCACCAACTGTACTGTAATTACTGTAATATCTGGCATTTCGCAAGAAGCATACGATACTTCATTGATTTCATCGCGAAATGCAAAACGTATTTTAATCACTGCAAACAATGACAGAATTATTACGTAACTTAGGAAGTGTTAGACGTTGCACCATCAGGTAAATGCGGGAGAAGTTTTCGAGAGTAAAATCTTTAATTAAAAATCATTGTTTTTATTTATTAATCATTTGTTGTACATTTATTAAACATATTTTTCATCAATTTTGAAGTTTCAGATAAACAAAAGAGAAGTATTTATAATATTTTATTGTTTAACAAAAATCCACGTTTATTTAAATGCTACAAAACAATTTAACTCGCATAAGCAGCAAGATGACTTTCCATAACTAAATGTTAATTTAATCACTTATTTTACTTCTTAAAGTTTGTTGTTACTTTTTTAATATTTTAGATTGTTCGCATTTTATATTAATTTGAGATTTAATCAGTAAATTCCGGGGTTAATGTAGTCTGTGAGAAATGGCACTGTAAGATAACACTAGGGAACAAGATTTGGACCTCCAGGAAGGTAGAGTGCGTAACACAGTTCATTTTATACGTAGATTGGAATATCACAGTAAAAGTGTCCTAGCAAGTCACAGATTTTAAAGATACGGTATCACTATACATCATGCCTATTTTGCTATTAATACAAATACATTTAAATTGCACCTGTATGATATGTAGAATCAATATAAATAAATTCTATTTAGCAATAAAGTATTTGTTCAGTTCACCTATGCCACTGTCATGAGAGATCAACAAAATTCGGCATTCGTGTTGCTGTTTTTTCACCTTCTGTATGCGAAGATTGTCGTCTTTATTCTCGCGTCTGGCAGTCCTGCTCCGTTACGCGTAGGACTTAGTGGATGATTTTGAAAACAAGTTACGTGCATCATATTTCCTACTGCGCATCAGTCACCGAAATGAATTATTTGAGGCCCTTATCTATTGCAAGTATACAAGTATCCAACCGTTCGGGTGGCAGATTCAGAGTCATTCGGTGTCATGCTGAACTGTAACCGCAGTGTGCATGAAGTTCGTATCTGGTTTGTGTGTGTCTCAAAAACATTAACACATCACAGTTATAACTTTTTATCAAGTAGAATTCCCCACATGATCTGTAGAATTGAAGCTGTTCGATAAAATGCGGTCATTTTACATCATAAATGTGCGAATCAACCCGATTACTTCTGCTACTTTTGTGGAACATTCCACTCCGTACTTAAAAGAAAAAATATACGAAATTACAAAACTTACGTATTTTTATACTTTGACTGTCGTGTTTGTGATCAGGACATATCACCAGTAAGCTGTTCAGTGTTGTCACCTGCACAAGGAACCTGAGGTTGTGGATGTATGCAAAACTCAAATCAATGTCATTTGCTCTACCAATGTTGCGGAGAATACCAACAAACCATTTTAATGTCTGCATATTATTGCACGAATATGCATATTACATTTTGTAACTTGTTGTTACCTGATATGAAACATGCTCATAAAATATTGTAGCAATATAACCGAAGTGGTAATGCGGAAAATAGTATAGATTTTTGTTTATTTCAAATACTAAATGTGTTCATATCTTTTGAAACTCGTGTGTTAGATTTTTTAATGATTTTTCGAAATCAGAGTGATTGTTTCCTTTCAAATCACTTATTTTAATCCTGGATGTATGAAAAAATGTTTTTTTGTTCTCTAGTATAATTAATGGAAGGCCTTGCATTTATTTCTGTCGAAGAAAAGTATGGATACATATTAACCATTAATTTCTTTTTATTTGAAAGACTTCATTCTGATAATTTGGAGATTGAAACACTTACCCAAGAGTTACCTCATTTTAGTGATTTTCAAGGTAGAATATTGGAAATAGTATGAGTGTACAATTCGTATTTTTCATATCTAGACGATTCCCCGTCGAATTTATATATTTTCAGGAAGTTGGCTAATGAAGTGTGGATCATTTGACTGCAGATTTAGGGATCACTGAATTAATATAAAGATTGTTGATGTGACTCATCGTTATTGACGGCTAAAATTGATTTAAAAATTGTTGATTGTTGTGGCTCGACGTAATTACTAGTTTCTTTTATTCATGCCTCTCATGGTTCAATATTTTTATTATGTTGTGCTCGTTGATGTTGATGCAAATCTGATTTTCCTACGTTTTTTGATTCGCCAACTATATACTGTATATATCAATTTTGTTTGTGGTATTTTGTGTAGTTAAATTGTTACGAAAACTACTGAAATTAATAATATTGTTTTCCAATGTGCTAAATGAAATTGAAAATGAAATTAGTTTTTAATGGGATTAAATATGAGTGAGTACAGTAATATAAATTTTAATGATATGGCTGATTCAGGAAGTTGTGAGTCTCCTTTTTTATTCTATATATTAATGTATTGACAAATTGTTATATGAGAAGAGATCATACGCTTGAAATTACTTCGTGAAAAGAAAAAAAATTAAGACATTTTATCCTTTTGATAAAATACTTCCACGAACTAAAAGCGAACGCAATTAAATTTGCAAATATCTCAATACTAATTAGTAGTATTTACAATATGTCGCCTCTGGGATGGCTCATGGGCAGCCTACTAGCTTCCCGAGCTGTAGTCCCGGGTTCGATTCCCGGTCGAAGTAAGAGAATGAGAATTTGACTAGGCATGGGGGACACCTGTAGCTGGCCGGTAAAGTCGGACTACCGACCCGATAACGGCAACTGCATGCATATAATTTGTCTTATCGTATTTTTATTACGTCATTGATTGAATTTAACCCATCAAATCGACAGTGCTTTATTAAGAAAACAAAGCAAATGACAACCAGAATAGACAGAGACAATATTTTGCGTTTTACAACGAGATAATTACATTATAACACCTTCAAAACTTGCTTATAACCTCCATGTAGCGCCGACATTTCTTTGGGGAACTTTATCGCATTGCGGTGAAAGGCTGCAACCAGACAAAATGAGCATTTGGCAAGTCAAGCATTCAAAGGTTTTGAAACAATGACAAACAGGAAGATAAAAGAAAGTAATAAATGACAATCATCTAAGTCACCGTAAAAAAACATGAAACACAAATATCTCTGGTGATTATGTTTATGTTTGAATCAATTACGGGAGATCGCCCAGTGGTCCGAAATTCGACCGTAATTCATTTAATTTTTACATATTTAACGATTTTGAGGTTCTTTTGTCAAAGAGTATATATGCCTTGATTTGATATACACACACATATACATACAGGCAGAGGTGGGTTTCAGGGTGGGGGGCAAGAAGGCAACTGATCCCCCCCCCCAATGTTAGGACAAATTTGTTTTAAACATTTCATTTTTCGAATCTTCAAATTTACATCATAAACGATTTACTTTTTTCTGTATTTTGAGAAGAAATTTAATAATAATTAAACGAAGAATAATTTTATTAAGCTGAGATAAAAATATACATTAACAAATTGGTGAAATTGTTTCATATTATAAAACGGGATATTGTTGAGCGTTACCGTGAATATTCCGTATAAATAAATCATCTTTCAATGATATTCCTTTTAAACGTTCTTTACTTCGAAATTTAACAGTTTTCACCAATATTATAACTAATGCATATGTTTTTAGTGAATTAGCTGTTTAACATTTAAACAGTTATTTTTTCTCGTAGATGATCTATGAATACCGGCGTCATTTTTGAGTGATGTCAAAACAAAAGTTTTTTTTTCTCCTATGCCTTTTTTCAGCAAGAATGTTAATAATTACAGGAATAAATATATTCCGTTAAATTATTATTTTTATACTATATGATTATCCAGAGGGCATTTCCTAATTTGAAAATGAGAATTAGACACATATATGTATTTGAAAAAATAAAGGTTTTAAATCCTTCTCCTATGTATTAAAAAAATATTATATGTTCTTTTATTTTAAAAAAATCCTTTTTATTTTCTTGTTCAATTACTAAAAAGGAGGTGCCCGGTCTTGTTGATTGCCCATGGGCCCTGAGCCTTGAAATCCGATCCAGAATATACGACGCTTTTAGTAAAAGTTAGTCTTTATTGATTTTTATAGGCTATTACACCAAAAACCTAATTTAGTATTTCTCGCAAAAATACGATGAAAAAAGCGCACGCTTGTACTCCGGCGAAGTGAATTGATTAATTACTTATTTATAGAAACCTGTCAATACTGCTTGTAAAGAATTGACTTAATTATAACGCACTACAAAACGAAACGCCAATTTTCCAGGCAGCGAATCGATCCAATATTTTTGCAGGTCATAATGAAATGAGACGCAAATGCAGAATTGCAAATCCTGCAGCATGTTTATCATTCCTGCAATTTCGTAAATAGTTTTATAAACGACAAAAACTGATACGTTTTCTTAGAAGCCACACCGAATGCCAAATCTAATAAACGTTTAACAAGGGATCGGAAAAATTCCTTTGTTGCATATAAGAAAAAATCTTGAAGTTCCAGTAAACAGAAATACAGCTGTTTGCCATTCAGCAAACGCCCACGCGCGCAGAAACGCAAGCTCGGTGACACACGATCCAAATATTATCTGTACGTTCCACAGCAAAAGCGTCACTGGCTCTTGTCAGGCATGGTTCCTTACGTTAAGTAGCGTCGGGTCGCCGCTGTAGTTCCGTCAGTTTGATTGATTGATCGATTTTCCGAACATGTCAACTGCTATGGTTATTAGTACCGTTAGTGATGAATGTTTTATCCCGGGAGTTGAAATGTTCCGCCCCCACTGAATGGCAAGATCCGGCGTCGACCCACACTCTTGCTTGCGAGGAATCCCTCTCTTCAGATATTTTCTTCCTCCAGCAAAGCACTGCCCAAATGGGACAAGCTCTAAGCCTCCGACATTTGTGGTAGTATAGTGCTTGTAAGTGTGTGTGTGTGTGTGTGTAAAGGGAAGGAGAGGACAAGGAAAATGTTGGAAAGATCGTGGCGTTCCGTGAGAACATTGTCACGTTTCTACTTCGTCATTCGCGGAATATAGATCCGAGAAATTATGGAAATGTACCGATCAGATCAGCGAGCAGTTCCAATACAGCAGACTGGGGCTGAATTCGACCTATCTATGGAGCTAGTGTCGAAAATCTGCCGTTGCCGACACTAGAGTACCAGGAGCTTCCGGTCACAGAATGCAGAAATGCTGGCTCTGAGATAAGTTAGCCGGTGAAAGTTCATCGGTCAGAGTTTTACTGAGTTGTTACGAATATCTGTCAATGTTCATTAAGCTTTGTTTAGAAGGATTATCAAATTCGAATAAAAATAAAACAAAGCTTATAAAATCTCGGCACCCAAGCTCACGATGTCCCATCACAAAAAATTGTTATGGGGCGACGTGGCCCCGTGCCCCTGCTCCGGGTACTCGCCCCTAGTATTCTTTAGTTGGGTGCTGCATCTCGTTTAAAATATTTCTAGTTCGTGAGTATTGGCTACGGACACGTCAACAATTTGTCATAACTAATTAGTTCCCTAAGGGCAGTGCATATTATATTTCGTGGGGTTGTGGTGTTCGTCGCTAGAATGGAGATGTACGTGCGACACACCCAGCTACACTTTCCCTTGGGAGTATTCGCCTCTGCAGATAACCCCCCAGCCAAACACTATAGCCGGGTCAAGCTTAAAAATATCGAGCTATCTCTCGAGAGGTTTGATACTGTCGTGCATGTAAGATGGATACGGAATTGGTGGTGATAGTGTGTGTGTGAGATGAGAGAGGATAAGGATGAGGAAGGAAAGTTTGGGCATGATCCGTGGCCAGTTTATTAAGGTACGGTACCGATTTTCTCCAGGAGAATTGGAGAAACCACGGAAAACTATCATCAGAGCACCATGAGCTGTAGATTTCATTTTAAATTATTGCTGGCGAAATAACACCACCAACTCCTCTTAGCAACTTGTCAATTGAGAACTCAGCAACAAACGTGCACAGATAGTGAAGACATATTTATAGCACAGTACCGTCTCAGAACTTGATGACTGGAACAAGAGGATCTGGACGAAAATCTGATCGCAATAGGGAATTTAAAATTACCACATTTCTAAAGAATATTTATTTCTTTAAAGTCAAAACCTATGTGTGTCGTACTACACGGGAGAAGTGGAATCCGTGCACTGAATTCGGAACAAACACTACTCTTAAAAACAAGAACATCTATTATTTTGTTCTTCTATTCTGTGAAATATTTTTCAATAATGTTATGTTTTTCTAACATTCTCAATCTCTGATTTGTTTTCTATTTGCATTTACTGCTTCCTGTTGTAAAATCCTAGCGCGAACTGAACCAAATAGTTTCACAATTCAATCTGTTACATGATTTATGATTAATAGACTAATAGACAGCTCGAATTTGAATTAAATTGTGTCACCCATATTGGCTGAGGGAATTCTGACGTGTTCATAGAAAAAGGAACAAACGAAATCGATCGATACATCATGTTATTTTTTCTCTCTGGGTTTTTATCACATCTACCCTCCTTTCGCTTTACTACACAAAGGACTATTTTTCGTGTCCATCGTTTGTTGTTCCACGTTTTCTCACATGTAATTTTCCACGTTCGCCTTTCCCAGCGCTTTTTATTTCCGGAGGTTTTTCTGATTTTTCCCTCCCCGCCCCGCTTTTTCTCCCTGCGGCCCTTTACGGTTTCTACCCATCCCCGGGCCACGCGTCGCTGACCTCGCCAGACGCGCCATCCCCGCCTCGTTTTCCACCCTTGCCACCTACGCTCCCTCACACGCCCCCCGGCCTTCTCACACCGCCCACGTCGCTCTCCCGCCCACACCACACTAACAGAACACGTCACTTGCACCGCCACTCCACCCTCATCACCCACCCATGCACCACTACGCCACCCTCCCAGATCACTACGCTCCTTTCTGCAACCGCACACACACCACATACAACGCCCACACAAAACAGACTGCCCGCACTGCTCACTCCTCCAACGCTGTAAACTACCCTAAGCAGCCCTATTCGCGCAAACATTTTTATCCGCCCCCCCCCACACTAGCAACTCACGCCATATGCACCACTACGCCACCCCCCCCTAGGCCCTGTTCCCTACGTTCCCCGGCGACCCCACCATCATTCACTCACACAGATGTCCACCGGTCCACTGCCGCTCACGTCACCACCTCACCACTACGCACGCTGTCCCAGTTCCCCACGTCGCGCCGCCCACGCCACCCGCTCCGCCCCCGCGCTCCGCCCCCGCGCTCCGCCCCCGCGCCCCGCCCCCCCGCGCTCCGCTCCGCCCCGCCTCCGCCCCGCGCTCCGCCCCGCGCTCCGCCCCGCGCTCCGCCCCGCCTCCGCCCCGCCTCCGCCCCGCCTCCGCCCCGCCCCCCCCCCCCCCCCCCCCCCCCCCCCCCAACCGCTCCCCCCGCCCCCGCCCCCCGCCCCCCGCCCCCCGCCCCGCCCTGCGCCTCGCCCCCGAGCTCTGCCCCCGCTCTCCGGTTGCGGCGGGCTCTGTGGCTGCGACGTAGCGCAGGGGAGAGCCGCGGGGGTGGAGGTGGTGGTGGCAGCGGCAGCCCGACCCCAGAGGCATTGGCGGCGGCGGCAGCGGCGGTGGTGGTTGGAGTCGGGGTGCGGGAGACCGATACGAAATATTGTGTGCGGACTTCCCGCCTGTTCGATACTTCGCTCCTGGTTATCGCCGCACCCCGCCCTTTCTCTCTCGTAAACTCAGCCAGCACTCGGTCTTAATGTCTCTTCGTTCTCGCGGCCACCAATTTATTTCCGTACTCCACTATTTGAGATATTTTTCCCCTCTGTCCATTATTGTCTTCTTGCCAGATTTTCGCCACCTTGTTTTATATTTTTGTTTCGCACTACTTTCGCACCAAGTCGACCGCACAACTTGTTCTCGAATTCGTTTTCAAATTATGTGAGTAACATTCTTTTCCCCCTGTGTTTGGAAGAATTCCACCAGTTACTCAACTTGAGTTAGACGTAATGGTTTTCTTCTTTTTTCAAAGCGTTAGTTCCCCTTCGATGTTTCTCAGTGACGTGGCTTCGCAGAAAAACAAGTAGTACCACAAAAGCCGTAAACATAATTTCATTATTGTGAAAACGTGAACGAAACTCTGGCGACAGCGAGAAGACGGACATCTAAGAAAACATTCGCAAACTCAAACGACCAATGTCACGTTATTACCGAACATTCCCGTGAGCCGTTCATAAAAGCAATAATTTCTCAAAAGTGTAGAATGTTTTTAAAGTCTTGTTATACATTTTTGAGCCATTATACGATTCTGGTATAAGTTGTTTTGCCACCGCTTCATTCCTGCAATATACCTCCAGGTTGTAAGGCGAAAAATACTTCCGCAATCCACTTCTATATCTGGAAAAAGGTTTGGACTGTTTTGAATTCTCAGAGCCATTTCAAACGAGGGAAAGTCACTCATTCTTCTTACAACTCGTTGCTTGGAAAATTAATATTAAATAATAACTGCAATATCATCTTAGAAGTTTCTTCATTTATTCTGATTCCAAATTACTCATAATGTTAATTTTGTGTAATGTATTTATAAACATATACACGCAAAATAAAATACTCGCTGGGCTCGTACAAAATACATTAAAATAGAAAAACTTAAAAAAATTCAACACTGTAACTATTATTAGACACTTCTTTTTGCTAACCTTGCATGCCTACTGCATGCCAAAAGGTCGAGCATGCCAGTCACGAGCAAGTGCCCAAAGTCTACGGTATTTGAGGAGGATCATACCATCTGAAGTGCATTTGTACAACCCGTCACATTTTGACATTTGTGGTAAAGGTAATAAAAGAGTAAATTATAGGAGAGAGCAAATATGTTTCGATGTGTTCAATAAATCTCCGGCATAGGCAGAGACTGCAATTTGTCTGCAACATAATAAATCGGCATTAGATAAAACCCGAACAATTGTAATCCGATGTTCTCGTATATTATCTATTTCGGCTGAAATACAAACCCATTATTGAATGATACAATATTGGTGAATTTAGCATCAGGGATGAGTTCAATATTTCGAGTAACATTATCCTCTTTAGTTTTTCGCAAAAAAAGAAAAAACAAAACAAAAACAACAACATCAAACTAATAACGCTAAAATTAGTAATGGTGAAATAGCACTTACTTGCTCGTGTTTTTTGTAACTGCTACATAATAGGATTCTAGCTGAACCTGTGCGAAAATTTCGCTTGTTTGAACTCGACTTTGTAGTATTAACATTTATATTATTGCCAGCGTGCGTGCCAGCGGCCAGTGACTGCTTTCTCCACTTATTTGTTGACCTATTTTTTTACCCATGTTGAATTTGTTAATTTGTCTCTGCAAGTGTGGTTATATATATAATCAACGGTCGCAAGGTCGATCGAGGAAGGTCTATTTGTGTGTAATCTTGGATACTGTTAAGGCGGTACTGTTGTTTCTAGACAGAAGACACAGACACAAGATCGATCGGACGGACGGTTTTCTAACAAATCACTTTTCCCCAGCAACCACCAAAATGAGTGTTTCCGTCAAAATCGTACATCGAATTCTTGCAGCATAACATAGCTATCCTTAATCTGCGGATACGAGTAAATAAAATGGAGGATTGTAAAGATATCTATCTTTATATAATGATTACGTCTCAGTTACCAATTGAAGAAAATATTTTTTTAACACGTGCACGAAACAGGGTTTTGAGTACTAGTTTCCTTTTTCGAGTGAAACAGGTTTTATTTTCTTTTCATTCTAATGTGTCCGAATCATTACGAATCTTGCGCGAAACTTCTTTCGCACACGGCATGTCAAAACATAGTATAAGTAACACATGCGTGAGTCACATGTTTGTGTACTTGTTGCGTAACTTTTTTTCCCTTTACTCTCTTGTTTTCTCAATTTCTACTAAAAATAATGTTGTAATGTCAATAAATGAGATACAGTGTTACCTCAAACAATCAAATTTGTCAATATTACAATTTTTTCCTCTATTCACTTTTCCGATTCACACTTTCGCTCATTCACCTCCCTGAGTAGAACATTATGGAAAAATAGTACGTTGATAACTCCAATTTTGACTCTCTTTGAAGAAGGAACCTTTTATTCGCAGGCGATCAAATTGAAAACGTAGACGCTCATTTCTTGCTTTATTGAAGGAACAATGTTTAAATCTTCACGAATTTATTCATACCTACATCTCCAGAAAGTTTAGTTTAGAGGGTATGCAATGCGATGTCGGTTTTTTCCGTTGCAATTCACAGTAAAAGCTATCGAAAATAGAAAGTACATTGATATGCTAACAGTACGGATGAAGCTTTGGTGTAGATCTATTGAGTCTAACACACGGCTATTTACCTCCCTGAACAAAAATTGTTCAGTACCACGTGAATAATTACGTGCACATTTCCATTGAAATAATTTCTCGCATTTTTTTACCAGAGACACATGGTGCGTCAGGTAGTGAACTCCGGCTTGCATTTTCCAGATTTATCTTGAATTTTTGTGTAATTAACTTCGGTAACACGAATTTCAATATTTCGAATATTCAATAATTCTAACTTTCCTGTTACTCTTCGGATTGTATCGTACAAATGAATTCATTTCAAATACAGAACACACGTACACATTGCGATTTCGTTCTTTTCGTGACCGTTAAAGGTAGCTTCCAGAAATTCAGAAATATTCTTAAGAATCGGGATATTGTGGTACGTTTATGCGTTTGTATTCACGAATGGAATATGAATTTCGTTTTTGTGTGAAGAAGGATACTATTCGGCGTGTTGGCGGCAATTTTATTATTATGTCTTCGACAGGGAAAATTTATTACACCGCCTCTTGAATCGTGAGCTATCGACGGACATCAGAGAAAAGTATCAAGGAGATGCCCCTGTCTGCAGCGATCACAACAGCTTTATGATTAATAAGTGTTCTAAAAACGTCAATTCACCATTTTCCCTCGTCTGGTATAAATGTGGCACAGCAGCTGTTTTGCCTCTTAAAAGTAGTTGATGGCTCAGAAAAGGTTACGGACATCGGTCCGCTTGAGTTTCCACATCTATATCGCGTGCATTCATATTGATATCGGACTGTTTTATCGATTCCTATAAAGTAGGTTATAGGAGAACCAATGCTGTTAGCTTTAGCTCCCGGTACGTTAAGGAATAGGAGCTATATTTCATATCATAATGAACATTCCAATATTATCTTGTGTTTCCGATCTCATTTTCTGGGAATTTTTGATGGCACTGTTTAATTCAAAATGAGAGAACGCCTTTTATTTTCTTGAATCTTGGTTCAGAGGTCCTTTTTTTACTTTCTCATATACGTAGGTTTGATAAAGTGCAGAGAAAGTGTTCTTTAACAGAAAAGCACTTCTGTCCCTGATATAAAAAAGGTTAATTTTCAAATCGTCTGTGTTCACCGTCGGTCTCTGAACAACACTAGATCTAAATTGTGTGGCGACCCCTCGAATTTGAAAAAAAAATAAATTTTTGGTGGTACTTTACATGGAATCCTTAATTTTCAAACTTTTCTCAAATATGGTTCCAATTTTGTGTTTAAATTGTTTCTTCGCACATAAAAAATTGCTTATACAAATGGCGCATGTTTTTGTTTTAAAGCCTCTGGAATTTCGAAAATAGCAAAAAGTTCAACATTTTTTTACGCCATTCTACAATCACATTATTAATAATTGATATTTATTGCTTAGTACAATCTATCCCTCAATATTGATCTTTAAATCATTTCACGTACACTCTTTAAAAATGCTCGTCGTATTGAGTAGTTTTGAGTTCTAATGTGTTTGTAGAACATTAAAAATTCTTTGAAGCATTTTACATAGACTACCTGTGATACTGTATTTGATAGCGTCGGGAAACGCCTCTGCATCGTGAACATTAGCGCTGAAGTTCAAATCTCAGTCATGGCAATTTTATTAGTTAAACTTTTTGTAAAATAATAGCGTGCGATAAATTGAGTTTGTCAGAAAGACATTTTAATTTGAACTTTTGAATTTTCAAAAAATCAAGATATGATTTTTTTCGAACTTCTGACGCTTCCTTTTGTAATAAGTTTTCTCAAACGAAGGTAGAAGTGTTAAGGGGATAGAAGTGGCAATATTGTTTTACTAGTTTCCGATAGAAAGTACGTGCTATTGTACCACCAGTAGTTGGATATAGTTGTCAGTAGTGTAGTATGCATGTTTAAATGTCGACTTTTCCACAACATGTAATTTGAAATAAAATATATTTAAAAAATTAGTGTGCTTTATTTCAAAATTTCTTGGAATTTATTGTGCTCTTCGATATTATTATCTTTTGCCCAACGCTTGGTCATTTAACACGAAAGTATGACTGGATTCATTCGTGCGAAATTGGTGGCGGATGTTTAGACATAAATGAAGGTATGAGAGACCACTGAATCTTCTGCAGAATTTTCTTTACAGGTTCGTGGTATTTCGACCTTCCTTTCTTCTCCATTTCTTGCTCATTCGGAACATAATGAGCAGTATGTTGCCGGACAGACCGCTTCGGAGAAAGTAGTTCGTGTCTAGTGCGCTGGTTATGCGGTTGGATTTCTATTGAAAGGGGCACGTATCCATCACTCTAATGGCGCAATAGACTTTACACAAACGCGACACATAAAGAAGGCATTTACGGACGTGACTGTGCTGGAGGAGGATAAAGGCCTCGACACAGGCTCGGAGGCGGAGGCGGGGCGATGGGGGGAAGGGGAACGGGCGCGGGTGCAGGGGGAGGCGGTGCACGGTGGGGATGGGAGGGCGAGGGGAGATGGAGGCAGTCAGTGAGCGTTGCTGTTGTAACGGCTGGTGACGGCGGTAATGGGCGCTAGCTGTTCCACTGACAGCAGTGATGATTGTAGCTGCATCCTTTCCCGTCCTGATGGAGACGGCTCCAACCGTGGCAATGGAGTCAACGTTGAGACGGAGGTAGAGGAAGATTGGGAGTGCCATGGCTGGGGCAACAGCTTTGGTCCAGACTGCGGTGACGTAGAAGACAAAGATGTAGGGATGGGCGAGTCGAGGAGCAATGGAAAAGAAGCAGTGATGAGAGAGCAGCAACGGCGGCAGCCAGCGGGCGACCGCAGGCGCAACCTCCCCGTCCTCGCTCCCTCGGCCCCTCGGCCGCGTCGTTCTTCGCACGTTCCTGTGGGTTGATGCGCCTCCTGCGCGGCCCACACACGACTTTCCTTTTCTTGCAGGCAGCCCTCACAAAATGGTCCTCCCGCAAGACGCCCTACTCAGATTTCTTTTTTTTTTTTTTCGTGGGAGTTCGCACTTGCTCCACAGACGGGTGGCCTTGCAACAGAAATAGTATTTCTCTTTTGTAAAAAGAACTGACTAAATACAATATACTTACAAACCCAATCTCTCGCACTTTCTCACACTTACTATTTTAACGTGATTTCAAAGATTTTTTTGGTGTTTGTGCTAAATTAGAATGTATGAAAACCTCTGTCATGATCACAGGTTGTAGATATTTAATTTTTTAGTCGCTTTTGGAAAGGATTTTTGTTTCAGCCATTACATGTCTAACGACTTCCTAAGAATTTATTCCCGTGAAGTACTTTAAAACAGCATCGTCACGGTACATGCATTTTTCAAGCGTTTCTCGACATTTTTGTTCTTCGCTAAATTTTGTTTATTGTGATGAAAAATTTATGGTTAGCATTTCTAAATTTATTTAAATATGCAAGAAAAAACTGAAAAGATAATCACTTTTAAGGAAACCATTCTTTATCTTGCCATCTTTATTACAAGCCTAACATGTATACCTTTTTCAGTTCCAAGAATAATATTACACAACTAACATTTGAGTACAAGTAGAACTGATTTTTATCCTTTTTTTTAATCCAAACAATTTTAAAATATTAAACCCAAATTTATGTATTGAAATGCCATTTTAGAGAGTCACGTTTTTTTTTCAATATTTAATAATTTAATTCCTAATATTTTAATTTTAAAATATTACAACATTAAAGTTGTGTATTGAAATGTCATTTGGGAGAGTCACGAATTGTGATTTAAAATGATCTCGAGACACGAATTATGTTGACTTCTAATGATCTCTGGCGACAAAATGCTCCAGGAAAAAGGCTGTCGGGCATTTTGTCGCCGCTCGATCATTAGAACCCTCATAACGCCCTGTGTGCATAAATAACTATGAAGGCCTTGTCCGTGTAAGATATCAAATATAAGTCACAAAATAGCATAAATAGTATTTGTAATCATTGATATTAAATATCGATTCTTGTCGTTTGTGTTCTTAATATTTTGCTTGTTAGATTATTAGCAATAACAATCAATTCAATTTAATATAATATTTCTTTGAAATATTAGGCTTGTAATTCCATTCTCCAACAATTTCAAATATTGAAAGGTATATTGATATATATAGTTTATGCAGGATAGTTTCCTGCAGAATCACATAATAGAGCGCATAGAAATTCCACCTTTTAGAAATATTCCTATCGAAATGTGCAGTTATGATGTAACTGAATGTAATGTTTTATTAATTTCATGAGAATGTACTTCAGCATAATTGACTACAAGATATCAGTATTCTCAAAACAATTGTAAGAGTATCGTTCTTTCAATATAAGATGTCTCCGAGGAAATGATGTAAATAGTGCGACGACTCAATTATTCCCAGCTTTCCACGCATGTAGATAAGATAGATAAATTGACACATGTTTCACAAATTTCGGAAGATTACTTAACAAATAATTCAGAACGTCTTATAACGTGTGGATCTTAAATTCAAAAGTTAATGTAACTTACACAGGTCCGTATTTACCATGTTGTAAAACACAGCGTAAATATTGTAAAGACAATTGCGTTCAAAGTTTCTAACATACTCTAAATTTCCTTACACAAGATACCCAAAAGTACAATAAGAGGAGGCAAGTCATAAGGACATCATAATCATAAAGGTAAAGCGTTGATCTATATTATCAATAATATAATCTATTAGTTTCATTTACTTTTGTATTAATTTTCTGTGGTGCCAAACGTTTTTATACGTTTTCTAAGGAGAACCTATAAAATATTATCTGCTTTGATCGCAATCTGAATATTCAAACCGTTAACTGTGATGGAAATGTATAGATTATCATTCTTTTTAATTTAAAAACATTAACACATTTAGATTAAGTATCATTTCCAGAATTTCTGTTTAGCAATATTGTTACATCAACTAATAATCAATAAATTTTGATATAGAAATGTAGATTCTTATGATTGCTGAAAAATATGTATTACACTATTTGAAAAATAGATTATTAAAAAAAAAGGTATTTCGAATTTAAACATCCAAAACTTTTGAAATTTCCAGTTTCATATGCAAATTGTTTTGGCGTGAAAATTTAGGGTTTGTATAATATTTTGGGCCAACAAACATGATAATCGAAGATAACGTATTCTGGGAATCTAGGTTTGAAGAAAACTGCTCTTTCGAATTCGGGAGTAAAAACATCGGTAGAAAATGGAAATGATATGAGGCTTAATGCAAAAAACCTTTTCTCTGAATTTTTTACTGCCAGAAGAAACATTTTTTTATATTAGAATTGATTTTCATGCGAGATTTCCATTTTTCTGAAGTTCGTTCAAAATTCTCAGAAATTTGACTAATTTGGGATAACATATGCACTAAATATAATGCTTCAATCTTTTCTTACATCACATTGAACAAGTCAAAAAATATATTCCATTCGGAAGGGGTCACGCCTTTCGTGGCCGATTTCACGTGGAATCTGTTCATAATAGGCGCAGATTTTTACCATGTTTTGTTTTTTTAAATTGTAAAAATGCAATAATAATCGAAAATAATATGCATTGATAATTTCGATAATTCAATACAACAAATCCACCATAGATAAATTGATTTAATATTTTTTCTGTATAATAATATATTATCTCTATAAATAATATTTCTCATGTCATATTCCTAATGTATTTGAAATTGATGATAGAAGAATGTAATTTTTACATCGCAGGTTTTTCGTTCATTCTCCTATTGATAACGGTATTCGAAGCTCTTCATAGGTTTAAAAAATCTCTTTGAAAACCATTATCTGCTTTCTTAGAGCAGTATTTTTTAAAACTATGGTTTTAACAAATATTTTTTATCGAACTACTCTATGGATTTTCTTGAAAATCCATAGAGTAGTTTTCATAGAATTAGTAGAATTTAGTAGAATTTCATTATGTAAATATATTTCAATGTAAATATATAGCATATTTTAACATTCTATAATCAATAACATAATTCTTTCAATAACATACTTCAGTTTCTCTTTTAATGTATTCACGAGCGTAGAATGTTGTGATTTATTTTCTACCACTTTCTCTATAAGATCTTGTTGATGTAGTGATCATTCATCAATATTTGGAGTATAATTAGCAGGTAATAAGAGAAAATCTTTAAATATATCAAGCAATTCTATTGAAATAACTAAATCTACTTCAAATGTATATCGTTTATCACATTAGGCCGAATGTTCATGCAGTAAAACTCCTTAAAACATACAGTAAAGACTTTGCATTCAAAATGCCAAAAAGTAATGAAAGGATCAAGACTTTGCAAAATGGTATTATGTAGTCTAAACACCAGTTAATCCACTTATCAAATTATTTTATATTTTGGATGTAATATTTAAGGTGGATATTTAAGGACGATTTTAATGTTCTATTCTAATTAAGCTTTTACATATTGTTTAATCAAATCATACTTGACATTTTAAATATTATTTGCACACAAAATTAAATTACCACAAAACACAAAAAGTAAATACAAAAAATTGAAGAATACAAATATATCTTCAGAAATCAAAAATAATTAACGTACAGAAGAAAAATGGTCTTAATTGTTTTCATTATAATTTTAAATTATGTATATTTCCAATTTTTTCTGATACATTATATGTTCTATCAATTAATATGTTTCGCACAGGAAAACTTCGTTCTACATTTAATTTATACTTGTCTGTGTGCCGAGACACATTCTGACGTACTGATCGCTGCTAAAAGCAGTCAAAAACTGCCTTCATTCTCTCTTCAAACTCCCAGGGCAACGTCTGTTCTCAGAAATTCGATGTATATGAAACGTAGTGCAGCTTGTCGCTAAGTTTCGCGCCCAGACGAAAGGTCCAATGTGACTCGTGCATGCTGTCTTGTGTTGGTAAGTACAGGGAAGACTGACAAAACAGATCTATGATCCCATTGGGAAGATATATGATCCGGATCACATCTACGATCCAATTGGGAATATATTTTCAGAAAACGCCGATTTCTATTACTATAACAATCGACGTAGAAATCATATTCATCAGGTGACACTATCAACAGCTCATTACAAAAACTTCACATACAATACATGTACATTATTTCACAACACATTGCCAGATGACATTAAACAATTAAATTCGATAGAAATGTTTAAATAACGAGTGAAATCGTTTGTGCTGCATAACTGTTTCTATACAATTAGAAACTATACTGAGCATCACAAGGAAAGTAACATTAATTTTAACAGTGATATTAAATGCATTATTGACCATTTGGACCATCAAATTTACAAACCATTACCATCAGGTTTTTCGTCCAGTTTCCCTGATCCATTGAGCAAATGCTGAGATGGCCCCTTGTTTTGCTTCTGGACATAAATGTAACTTCATTATATGTGCACGTCTTATAGAATTCAGTAGGAAATATAGTTATTCAAATTATTTTTTCCATGTTGTCGCCGCAGGAAGTATTATTTTTTGACGAAAGACATGATGGATAAGAGCCCAAACTTTATTGCTGATTTATCCTTAGAAATAGATTTAATTACATTGGAGCGTTTTTTTTCTGTATTCAAAATTCAAGTAGTATATGGCTTAGTGTAGGGATCACAGAATTTTGAAAACGTGCACAGTATTTACTTCTCCCCATAGTACGACATACACAGTTTTTAACAGTTTTTGACGTAAGTAAATAAATACATAAAAAGATAGACTCCAAACTTAGGATACTAGATAGATACGAGATAGATAGGTAGATAGATACGAGATAGATAGGTAGATAGATACGAGATAGATAGGTAGATAGATAGATACGAGATAGGTAGATAGATAGATACGAGATAGATAGATAGATAGGTAGATAGATAGATACGGATACATTGATTGATAGATAGATACGAGATAGATTGATTAATAGATAGATACGAGATAGATTGATAGATAGATAGATGTTGATTTATTTCAAATAACTTTTCCACGTTCTCGCTAGCTCACCAATATCACCTTCACAGTTTAAAAATCTAAATTTGCACGTGAGTATAGAATCGCCTCTTCTTTTTAGTCCGAAATAAAATGTTTTATAAATAACTACTACATAACGATAAATATCGTATGTGTTTTATTATAACGTTTAAATTAACGTTTTTATTAATCGTTTAAAATATTTTGATTTTGTCGAACCATAGAAGATATTCAAACTGTTTCATTCCGATTGTAGACTGAATAATGCTCGTAGTTATTTTAAAACTAAGACCACAGAACCATAACTTAAACGGGTCTTCAAAGACCTTTGAAACAGAAGTGAAAGACAATTTTAAATAAACTGACGTTTATCAAAGCTGAGTAATAACCATTCAATAACTTTTTATTACAACTTAGATATATGTTTAATATAATGAATTACAGCATGTTCTCGGTTCTCGTGCATTTTTATTGTGGTTTTAGAAGTGTGATATACCTCAGAAACTAAGTTTTCACTTAAAAATTCAATGGAGGAAAATACTGCCATATTCACAATTCTCTATCCCCAGATCGTAAAAAGTCTCCATTGGAAGCTGCAATGATAATATTTTCTTTGAAAAGATATTATGTAGGTACCAAGTGAAAGCTACTATAATTATTTCATATTCAGTTCTGTTCGGTTAAAGAGATTTAAATTAGCGTAGCATTTTACAGCCCGAGAGGAACTGATAAATACCTATTGTCACAGAGTTATAATTGTAAGACATTCAGAAACTGTTTCGTACACCGAACATAATGGAGTGGGGCCCCCATTGGGGCGAAAGCTTCGCAAGGAAGTGGTGCGCACGATTCGGTGCTAATAGTGCTAACTGCTCTGTGGAGTGGCTTTCACTGTCACGTGTCGGAAACGACAGTTTCCTGTATGTACTTTTCATTGGGAACGCCCTCTCGCGCGGCCTCCCTTGGGAGGTGGGGAAGCGGAAGGGGCGGTGTGTGTATGTGCGGGGGGGGGGAGGCTGGGAGGAAAGGGCGTACCAGCGAGTGGGGATCACATCGCCCTCCACAAAAGCGCCTGCGCCGTTTCAACGACTGAGCGAACGAGGCGGACGTACAGGGAGGGCTAAGCTTTTCTTCCAAGCAAATTATTTGCTTTTGCTTTTTGCTTTATTTTAAGTCGCTTTTTAACAGCGAGGTCATCAGCGACTTCTTGTCTACGTATATTGCATTACATTGATATTAACATTTGAAAGTATATATTACAATGTTATTAATATATTCTTTAAGGTGTTACACTGAACCCTCGTTAGCACGAACTCGCAAAACACTAATTTTGTCTTAACACGAACAAAACCTCGGTCCCGTCGAAGGATTACGCTAATACAGACATTTATAATATTCGGATAACACGAATTTTTATTAGAACAACTCCCATTATTTCGGTCTCTGGGAATTCGTTTTAATTGGGGTTTACTGTATAAATAATGTTTGAAACCAGTCTTCAAATCAATTTACCGAAACCGCTACCATTTAAAAATTGTATGGCTTTCATGCAAACTTATTTTGTTATTTACACATTCATATAGGGTCATTCCATGCAAAGAAGTAGATTCCACAACACTCGCAAAAATTACCACACTTAAATTCCCACACTTGCTTGCGATGACGACGGTCTAGTAACACTTCATTGGCGAGAAAAGAGATGCAACAACAATATTTACAAAGGAAAAAAAAGAGAAGACCTTTAGATTAATTTTACGTGAGAGAGAATATGAGTTAATGTTACTCTAAATTAAATTTGCCCGGTGCATTATCATTCCAAGTTGCAAGAACGAGTTTTAGACTGTAGGTTCTTTAAGTTTTTGGCACAACTAAGAAAATCTCTCATTCCGACCAGTCGAGTTATTTTGTCTGTGAAGGTAAACTTGATGTACATTCGAAATAAATTTTGGTATAATTATCGCAATGTTTATCGAATGTGACGCTCTCCCGCTGATATGCATTTTTTGGTTGGCGCTGGAGCTTATAATTTGACATTGTCTAAGTATTTCATTTCCGTGCTTGAACGTTGTAATTCATCATTCTTTTTACATCGGCAAAAACACAGACTGCAGAAAATATATTTATTTCTAGATGTATCATAAATTAATAATTTAATTTAGTAGGGCTTTATATAGCTAAATATTCCCCCGCATTGTTTAACATGTTTCCATTTTTATAAAATAGACAATTGAAAATAAAAAAGAATAAATAATATTAATACATAATAATAATGATGATAAAAATGATGATGATGATGAAGATGATGCCAATTTTTAAAATATGACTTTGTTCACAATTTATCTATTCTTTATTGCGGAAACACGTTTTTTCCGGAAAATATTCATTTGATCTCTGAAATAGAATAAACTATGTTTTATTGAATTGCTGATATGCGGCGTACGCTGATACGGTATTTATTCAACGGATATTGACTTTGAAATTATAGTACAATAATAAATGCGAATTGTTGGTTTTAATGTAGTAGCTACAGATTTCCACTATTCTCTCGTAAAACTTTCAGTGGAAACTCAACATCCTTATCGCCGTTACAACGCAGAGATGCGATAGTTGCAAGTACTTTCAAATGTTGCCTCTTCGGGCGAGCGGCAGAATGTCCATCCCAGCTGATCCGTGCCAGCGTGTCCCATACGGATCCACGAGACGCGACGCGACGCGATGCCTCCCCGCCGACGCCGCCGCGGCCCCCCTCGCCCTCTCTCTCAACCTCACCTCACCCTGCCGTTGCCGCCACCACCACTACCGTTGCCACAGTCTCAGACTCGCCTAAAACGTCGCATTTATCGGAATTGGTGTCGACACCCTCGGCCCGGCAGATTCCCTTTTAGTGGAGATAAAGCGACGCGCGGCTCTCCTTTGGCGTGGGGGTTAATCGAGTATGAAAATTCGAAACTTATTCATGCGGGTCGAGCATGGAGATGTAGATAAATGGATGAGAAATAAACCTGTGATATAGGTTGCAGAATACATTATAAAATGCATCGGGAAAAAATGTCAATAAAATGTTTGCACATTGGGATTAAATATCCACCGGCATTTGCATAACAATTGCCGGATTGGCGGACTGACGATTCGGCAAATTGACGGTGTGGCAAAGGCGACACACTGTATGAGGTGGTCGCAGATTAATGATTGGGCTGCCAATAGTAAATTGATTATTGTAGTTCAGTAATATTTATTAGCGCCAAATTAAATCCAATTCAGTATCACTTAATAACTTAACATATTATATCTAATATGAAGTAAAATTTACTCGAATTAATCATAGACTTGTAATAACAGAGCGAAAAAGTTAAAATGCCAAGAACAGCGTACGCCTTTATCCATCCTTATATTCCTCTTGTTTCTGATCCCCATAATTGTACTCCTGCCTTTTGGCTTTTTTCTCTATTCCTTTATTTAATTGTTCACACGCAAAAAATAGGTTTTGTATAGATACTTTATCGGAATCGTTTATACGTGCGCAAAACCCTGAGAATCTGTAGCTGGCCGGCGCGAATCCCGGCGAACTTTTAGCGAGGATTTGTTTTGCCTGCGAGAAGCCTGACATGATATGGATTTTCCACCCTTTAAAAACTTCTCATAAGAATCATTAGTCTCCATTTTGTAACTCGTAAGATCTATTTTTCTCAAAGATCACCAACATTGTATGGTTTCTGAGTATATGTAAGAAGAGAATAGACACAGCACACACAGACATTTCAGAGTTCAAATTACCTCCATATATCCAAATCTTCTTATCTAAACACAATAGAACTAGTGTAAGTATGCTGTTTTCTGGAAAAAGAACAAGTGCACAAAAACAATAATTTTGTCTATATCACAAAAGAATGTATTTAGATGATTGGAAATGTGTATCTTATTTTTCATTAAATATGACACAATAATTTATAAGCAAATATGATTCTCATTTATGGATGCTATTCAAATATTATGGTATCTCATAATGTACGTCATTTACAAGTTCACTTTCCAGGAAGTATTCAGAACATTATACTATTATTACCATTCCGCTCTTAGTTCACTAATTTCGAACACTCTGTTAGTAAATACATAGAAATTCCATTCATGCACATTTTACAACAGAACTTTTTTCCTCTAACCACGTAATGCCCGCCTGTTCCAGTAAATTGTTAGAAAATAAATCCATCTGTTAAACGTTAGCGTGTATTCATCAACCTCTATAACCAATTAACAGAAGAAAATCTCACTACAATGAAAACACAATTGGGAAAACAATCGCTTAAAATCCCTCCGTCCCATGTTGAACGTCAGCTTGGACCCCTCCCCGAGATGGTCTCGCGACTTTCTAAGACGTGCTTCGAAGGCTTTTAAGTCAAATAACATCATCCGCGGACGGTCAGCTTCACTTCATGGCGCGTGAAAAGAACGGCGGGGGCGGCGGTGACGAGCAGCATTTCGCGGTCCGAGTGCCGTTCTTCTCGCAAACGTCACCCGGTGACTTTCTTTGTGTGCCCTTCGCGGACGGTGCAGGCCAGGCCCCGTCATCGTTTCCGACGTAAACCCCTTTGGCAGCATACGGCGCGGTTACAGGAGTAATAGGATTAACATTTCCTGTCGGCCCCCCGTCGGCCTGTCTCGCTCCCGCCAGACGCCCGGTCGCCCGCCCCCTGCCCCCCGTCCCCCCTCGCGGTCGATGGGCGGGCCAAGCGGCTCATCCGGGATTTGAGGGGTGGAAGTCCCCTGAAGAGCAATGGATATTGATGAAAACGGGGAAGGTACTGCGAAAAGCGCCGCTTGAATGAGTATGGACCATTGAGAACCGGCTAAGAACGGGTTTCTGACTGTCTAGCTGCTCCTGAATGTTCATGAGCCGATACCCAACGCCGTGTTTTCAGCAAAAATCAATTTTGAATCTTTACCGGGAGTGCGTTAAATGAACCATTGTTGCACATCGATCACGTTTAGCCCGCTGTTGACGCAGCGGGGTGCCGAGCCGAGGGGACGGGCCCGGAGGCTGGCGTGGCGGCGTTGGAATTATGAACGTGAAATATTCTTCCCCCTCGGTCCCATCTGGGCGCCGTTTAAGATCCCCGAGCATATCGCGCGTCTGTTTTGATTTCGTTTCTGTAATGGGCTGATACATCAATTTTTCTTTTCTCTTCCAAGGTTCCATGATGTACCTTTTAGCATTTTGGAGGGCGCTATTAATCTCCATAGCCTCCCAGTCTTCCTGTTATTGTAACAAATTATTCTTCCCTTGGTTTAGAGCTGTAGTAAAGAGACGTGTTATGTGTTATTTTACTTTCATTGTCAAACCGTGTTTGCGAAACTCGTCCGTCTTGCATTCATGATTAAATGCAATCATTGTGAACTAGTAACATCGTGTGTTTGAATAATCTTAGTTTTCGGAATAGCTCCATTTGCTTTTAATGGTGTGAAAATTAGACTTTGTAAACCTGACAAGAAATGTGAATGCAGGGTAAGTAGAATCACGTTTGTTATTATAATATTCAGTACAGTGAAAAAGAATAACAAGAATTGAGCAGACCCTATTTATCTAAAAAATAAGTATACTTCTTATGCTTTTCCTTTAGATTAATGTACGTAAATCATAAAGATATTCATTTCTAGTAGAACAATCTTTGTGTGGAATTATTTTCCATCGGAACTTTGTCAATCTCTTAAAAATATAATAGATGTTGCTAGCTAGTCGCCTCTTTAAGCTAGAAGGTTCCTATTCAGAAATAGTATTCTGTGGCTAAATGCATGTTAACAATGTTTACACAGACAGAAACAATAATTACTAAAGAACAATGTTAAATATTTTAAGTACACAAATTTCCATGTAAATTCCAATATATATCATATCATATATCATTATCAGTCCATATACATCAGCAATTGTTGGTGATACTTTTAATTTCCAGTGAAACCAAATCTTCAACATAACTTCAGGTCCCGTTTTATGTTCTGAAAAAGTACAATACGATTGACTATTTGTGAACTGGAAAACATCCATTTAAGTGACTTAACTGAATGATTTGGAGGGTTAAGTTACCTAACTGAACTTAACTGATGAAAGCAAAATTTTAAGACATATGTTTTGCAATTTCGTTAATTTCTAGTTGCTTCACTTTCGTTTTCAACATTGATTTTGGTTATTGAAGGTCAAACTGATTGCATGTCTAAATAATGTATTAATTTATAGCTAAATTGTTAAACAATTTATGAATGTATAGCTAACATATGAAAACCTCTCACGTCGTGATCAAATAACCCTTTCACGCATTAGATCAGACCATACCAAATTTCTCGCAGCCAAACACAAGAGAAAAAACCTAACCTAACCTACCTCTTGCAATTGCCCGCTGAACTTTTCTGTAGTAATTATCATTGACGTGATTTTCATGTTCATGTTTTATATTTCTGTATCCATAATCATCAATATAACCTCAATATAGTAAAAACTTAATATTGTCAATGTAAAATGCTGTATATTGTATTTATTTAGTCGCTAATGATCTAGTTGTTGATGCGACTTATATATTTTTTTAAATTGTAGCTAATTACTTGTATTATTTATTTACCTATTTTTAAGACGTGTAATAATGAATCAGGATTTTGTATTGTGTAGCTACTTTCAGAGAGATTCTGACAGTTGAAAAGTTTTCAAAAAAATTTAAAGTTGAGTAAAAGGATGGTGAAAGATGCACCACTGATGCGGAGAGTACCATTGGCAGATTGTTGTTTTCCATTGTGTTCTACTGTTGCTCAATTTATCAGCCATTCCAAGTGCCAATTTGTAGAGGAATAATTGAATTATTTCATATTGAGAGTGGTGAAATTAATGTGAATGGGCAAAAAAATTGAATGGCCAAATGTAATAATTTCAAGTAACCAGAGTGACGCAACTAGGATTATTCTATGGAGGAAGCTAAAACGGTAGTTTTCTACAGTTACTATAATAACTTGGTGTTTAAGAAACAAAATCATTTATCCTGATTTTATGTTTTTCTTTGTTAACTTATAATTGTTTCCGACTTATTAAGTTGAAATATTAAATGTCATTCATTATAACACAATATTCATTAAGAACCATTTTTGGGTACATGAGTCATCGGCATTTGGTAAACCCTCAAATCAGGTGAACCTCCACTTTGAATGCACCACTGCATGTAATGATGAGAATTTATTTATTTATTTATTTATTTATTTATTTATTTATTTGTTTTATTTATTTTACGTCAAAAAAACAGTTTAAAAACTGCGTATGACGTCCTATGGGGAAAAGTGAATTGTGTGCACATTTTCAAAATTCTGTGATCCCTACACCAAGTCATATACTACTTAAATTTTGAATTTTGAAAGGGAGAAAAAAAACAAAAACTCCCATGTAGTAAAATCTATATATTACAATATTAAATAATAAACAATAATAAAATAAAGGTTATTTAAAATCCACGTTGGAGGAAAAGTGAATTGTTGAGTTTATGTAGAAGATATCGTTCTGTAGTTTAAAGAGTATAATTTGGATGACCAAATTTAGTTTGTCTGTTTCGTCGCAAACATGTCATTACTAGTGATAAGTGTGGCTAGATTTAATGGCTTTAAAGAGTTAAATGTATTTCAAAAATCGTGGTTAAGTTGTCATCGGGATTAAGTGATCGCCTCATGTCATTTCCAATATTCACTGCCATATGAACTAGTCATGTGAATGTATCGTTTGAAGTTTCCGAGAGAGTTTGTTTATTTAGTTCAACCATTCCATTAATTATAATGGAACATGCCGGTCTGGATAATCGAGATCTCTAAAGCTGAAGGATCATGGGTTAGAATACCACCCGGGCATGGATTTTTTAGCGTGACCGTGTACGAATATGCGAGTTCCGCTACCGTTACCCCCAAGTCACAAAATCAATGTAATTGCAGTGGTCACTGTATGACGTTAGTAGTTGAAAAGCGACCTTAAATATGTTAAAAATTTAAACTTATTGAAAATTGAAGAAATTTATTTTTATTTTTACTATTCCATCCATGGTTTGAATTTTTATCAGATCATTTTCGTTTACTATTTGATCTGCATATAATCAGATTTTCCCCAGCTTTTATCTTTTTGCCATTAATTTATATAATTATTATAAAATTATATAGAAAATGTTATATTTTACATCAACAAAACTTCACCTGAAGGAAACTATAACCAAGGATTGAAATACCGTGAAAATAAAAAAAATCTATGATCAGTTTGGGCATATAATAATAATAATAATGATAATAATAATAATAATAATAATAATAATAATAATAATAATAATTAATTGTAACGAGTAACAGTTACTTTATCGTTGAATTTGCAATTATGGAAATTCGCAAAAGAACTTAATATTCATAAATAGTTATTTTGACTCTCTCTCTCTCTCTCCCTCTCTCTCTCTCTCTCTCTCTCTCTCTCTCTCTCTCTCTCAGCTAAGCTGAATTTTTGAAGAAAAGGAAAAGAGGCAGACAAATCACACAAGCCGACAGAAAACGAACATAACGATAGGACTAAAAAAAAGGTTCATAAGATGAGATGGAAAAATAAGTAAAGATATGTGGAAAATGTAAAAACGACTAGGATTAGACCGTCAAAACGATGTAGATGGGATGGATCATTGATGGATGAGATCTTCCATTTCAATTTATCGAAAGAGATGCCGCATGATACAGTGGATCACGGATCTTTAATTTGCTTAGTTCAGTCTTCTTATTTTGAATGATAGTACAGAAAAAATCATAAATAAGCAGTGGCGAATTCTCCGATACACCGCGTATACCGCCGGTATACCTAATAATTTATTTATTTATTTATTTACGTCAAAAAACAGTTAAAAACTGCGTATGACGTGCTATGGGGAAAAGTGAATTGTGTGCACATTTTCAAAATTCTGTGATCCCTACACTAAGTCATATACTACGTAAATTTTGAATTTTTGAAAGGGAGAAAAAGGGAAAAAAAACCCCATGTAATAAAATCTATTTTCAAAGATAAATAAGCAATAAATTTTAAAATGGAAAAAATTTGAATAATTGATTTTCCACTAATTCTAGAAGACGTGCACAGAAAATGAAGTTACATTTATGTCCAGAAGCAAAACAAGGGGCCATCTCAGCATTTGCTCAATGGATCAGGGAAACTGAACGAAAAACCTGATCGAGATGGGGGTCATTGACCCGGAAGCTGTAGTACAATAGTTGTTACAGGTTGTTTATACTCATTTATACAGTCCAAATGGTAAATAATGCATTATGTATCATTGGTAAAATTAATGTTACTTTTCTTGTGATGCTCGACGTGTATAAGAAATATTTAATAAGTTTGATAATCCTCTAAAAAGTTATTAAGATTTTGAAATCTTTAAAACAGATGCGAATAAATAACTGTTTCGCTACCGAGAGCCAGTCAGTCTTCCGTATCCGTAAGTGCTATGAAGTGCGTTAGAGTGAGAAGTTTCAAACATTTCTTAATGCTGTCCAGAGAATTCGCTAGCGCAGGAGAAGCCACTGCATGCCAGCTACGATAACCTAGGACTTCTCATGTTTCAAGGGCGGGCAGAGAGGAGGATGCGCGTCTGGACGGTCGGTAGGAACCGCAAAATATTGCGATGAACAGTCCTTCTCTGGTCGTTCGTAAGTTACGCTTCTCTCATGTTTTTTATGAAATTAGAGTCTGTTAATGATCCAGAAGTTTGTGGTTTGTTTAATTGTCTTAAAGAAATATTATTATTGATGAAATTTCATAGTATTGGGATATCAGAAAAGAAAAAAATTAAAGGCTACGGTAGTGGTAACTTCCATAAAGTGCGCTATACTTGAAATAATGTTCAGGATTCGCCATTATGAATAAGGTGTAACAATTCTCCACATCTTGTCTGCGCAGAATGTTCTACATGTGATTCATTTGTATGTAAGATTTGTACAAAAGAAAATTAATAGTTCTAAATGGCTAAAAGAAAAATGATTATCAATGCCTCAAAGAGCGGGATCTTTAAAAACAACACAGAATTTATGGAGAGGGTGATTAAAAAAAAGAACCAGGGAAAGAATTACCAAATAAGTGGCTTTCGGGATCAAGGAGAAGCTGGAGAAAAATCACGATCTAGCTGAGAGTCTGGTAACCAGTGTTAATTACCTATCCACAACATTCATTAAGAAACGAATGATATTTCCACATAATCGCATTTAATTTACAAATGAATTCTAAAATTATACAAAAATATTCGATTGAGACAAACACAAAATGGACTAAAATGTGGAGATTAAGATATACTCCGATTAAGATTTAGTTGCTTAAAGCCCTTTATTTCAAGTTAAAATTAAATTTACAAATTAGTTTTTCAGAAATAAATACCATTAATCAATAAAAGAAATATTTACACATGTATATAACGATAATTTAAAAACACACCTTCAAACGATACCGTTGTTTAAGTTGTGAGTACAAATACAAAACAGGAGGATAAACAATAAAACATAACACGAGTAAATATTTTAAGTACACAATGGATAACGATAAATAACAGATAACAGTATAGTGACATTTCCTACGAATCATTTGTAGCTCGCGTATTAAAGAACTGCAATTGGAATTGCAGATCTTTTAGTTCTTACAGTTACAGAGATAACTAATAAGGAAACCAACTAAATAAGTTCACAATACTCTCAATCCTAAGAAATACCACTTTCAAATAATAATAAGTCTGTTATCTGCTTTCTCTGCTTCTTTTGTTTTCCTCTATAAATATTGCTTAACGGGGAGACAGTTAAAAGTTCTGAATGTAGTCTTTTTCGCGGATTTTATTTTGAAGTAAATAGTTAATTAGTCTACGATCCGTATTGCATTCTCTGGGGTTCGTATTTGTTTGCGCGGATTTCTGTAATGTTCGCGTATTCAGTGTAATATTTTGTTGTTACTTCAAATCAGAAAATGATGATCGGAATTTTATTTTAGAGATAATGGGAAATAGATTCCCATTATCCCACTGAAAAGACGCTCATTACCAATATAGACACTTTTAATTAACAATTTTATAAAAGGAAGTTTTAGCATGAATTTTATCAACTTTCTGTATCATGGTACTATTATAACGCCCTTAACTAGTTTTAGTAGCAATAAATCTTACTTGCACAATTTGATGTTAGCAAAAATTACACTTCTTTGATCGAACAGAGAACATGTGTTCTCGTCAGCGAGCGGAACGTAAGTGCGTTGTGTTCCATTAAATATTATTTTCTATGTGAGAACAAGTGTCACACAACGCAGCTAAGTGTTGCTGCAGAAAGGTTGCAATATTTATCATTTGTGAGCGTATCACTAAGTTAATTTTGCAACAATTATGCCAATTCAGTAATATTTCTGCGTGTGTCGTGAATGTCATTCGTGCAAAAGTGAGGTTTCACAATTCTGTAACGGGGAACGGTGGCTCAGTGCATCAACTGATGTCACTGCAGGGCCTCTGACCCAGAGGTCCTAGGTTCGAGTCCCGACGGCGGTAGGATTTTCGACACTGGCTTTTCAGCTAGGTCGAATTCAGTCGCTGTCTGAAGGAGAATTCTAGCAGCCGGCTACCTCTGATCGTTAGTTTTCCGTGATTTCTCCGATCTACACCAGGCGAATGCCGGAACAATACCCTACCAAACGGGCCACGGACCGCGCGCTATATTTCCTTCCTCTTCCTTGTCCTATCCTCTCCCCTTACACACACACACTTACATGCGCTACTCTACCACACATTCCAGGAGACCGGTCCGGAGCTTAGAGCTTGTCCCGGCTGGGGCGGTGTCCGCTGGTGGGAGAGTCCTGGTTAGGGGAACCCCCCCCGCTAGCCGGCGGTAGGTCGGCGCCGGATCTCGCCATCCATCGGGGGAAGATCATCGCCATCTCCCGAGGAAAAGCGTGCACTACACTTACGGGACAAATTACCTAAGCTGTTGACGCGCCCGGAATCACTAACAACCAACCAACCAACCAACCAACCAACAAACCACGATTCTCTGCGTGCTCTGAACTGGGTTCATACACAAACTAAAACAAGAAATTGTTCGCCAGGCCAATAAAGCGAATGCTGTTTGATAGGCTTAGCTACTAGTGAACGTTCTTTCCTTCGTATTGTCTATTAGGCGTCATCACATTCCAAAATTCGGTGCGTGTCCAAAGCACTATGTATTGTAACACAAGCTAGATAAAACTTTTAACAAACTGCATTCCCTATTATACCAATTATGCATTTTATTTCAGACATATTCTGGCATCTCTTAGTTTTTCCTTTGTGCTTTGTAATGGATTCACTATATTTTATTTTACAATGTATTCCAACCACTTAAAAATATTATTTATCGCAAATTAAAATGGCTCTCTGGTAATTTTTTAATTAGACTGAGCTTCAATAGGCATTTGCATTTGTGTATCGGTCACATAGTATAATTCCCTCGTCAGAACTCATATGTTTCTCTGAACAATTGATTATGTCTGGGATTCTGTATAGTCAAATCATACTTTACAATTGTCTAGATTTTTTCAAAACAATTACAAACAATTGTTCGTCGGTGATAGGAAGCATTGTCATCCAGAAAAATTTGCCCTGGTGTCCGGATGCATGAAGTTCATAAACGGCCTGTGATGGTCAAGAAGTAGCTGAATAAAGTTATTACCGATAAATGTCTGATTGTCGATAAATGTCGATAAATGTCCAAACAAACTCCGCCTTTGAACCATACCCCACATTATAATTTAGGCATCATATCTCGTAAAGTGCCCCGTTGACATCTTCAATCTACGGTCTCATGGGGTCTTCGCCTCGTCCGAATCCTACGATCAGTTCGTACCAACTGGAGTCGTGACTCATCGGAGCACGCTACATTTTGCAAATCATCTAGGGTCGTATCCAAATGCTTGTGAGCCCAAGTGAGGCGCCGCTGCCAATTGCATGTTAGTAACGGCACCTTCAGGCCCTCTGCTTTATACCCCATCGATTCCAAACTGCGCTGCATTCACCTCTCAGACATGTTTCTCGTACTTCCTGAATTCATTGAGGCTGTCATTTCATGCAGTAACACTTGGCTGTTCGCACGGCCGCTTCTGCTTGGAGGTCGCCAGTCGCAGACCCTCCACACACGTGGGCGAAACTACGACGTTCTCATAGGGTAATAACTTCAAAGTCCTACTCATGAACTCACCTACCTCACTCCACCTATGAAACTGTGGGGTGATAAATATTTATTCTCCAAACGACTTCAGAAGTAGAATATCAGATGTCTTTAGTAAGGGTAATCCCAACGGGGACGGTATCGACCCCTTGGGCGTCGATGCAATTTTAAAGGGGGTCAATGAAGGTTTCAGGGGTTGACTGGGGTCCAAAGCCGTATATGAAGATGCGACTATTCCGCTAAATCAAATCAGCATCATACTGAGATCAAATATATTAATGAAGTTATAATGATTTTTTTAGATTAAGCTAGAGAGCATCTAATGCTCAATAATTATTTCCCATTCTATTTTTAAATTCAATTTAAATCAAAATATTTTTTTTTGTATATTTCATTATACTACATGCATTCAAAACCTATAAGGCCGAGCAAGGATTAATTTTATTAATCTAATAAAGAATTCCTAATTAGCTCTTCATTTTTCGTATTTATCGTTCATTGTCAGGGTGTTTAAAAAACTAAAGAAGTTACAACAAAATATGGACATTACTTTATCGCCCAAGAAAATATTATTCGCAATACGCTCTTCAAAAATGTATTTTCCAGTTATCAAAAAACTTTCAACATAGACTGGAGTTAATAATAACTGCCTAAGAATGAAGATTAGAAACATAGCTTCTCAGAAGGTGAAGTCTCCTATTATTGGAAATCGAGATGTATACAGAAATGTTGATATGAAACATTTTATTTGTAAGTCTTTTCGTGCAATTCTTTGTCTCGTGATACTTTTGTGTGGTGTATAATATTATGAAAAAAGGACAAGGGGTTGGTGAAGCAAACAATTCTCTTAAAAGTGGTCTATGTAAGAAAAAGGTTTGGAATTACGAGTCTAGCACCAACTAACCACACTGAAACTCAGAAATTTCCGTCGTGTAGCCTTCACGAGACATCGTGTAGACCAATCACATTTTCGAGCGAAGGGTCACACATGTCGAACTGACCGTACTGATGCATTGCTTGGCTCTTTATAAGAGTTTTGTTCACAATGCTACCACAACGTGAGTGTAATTCAAGACCGTTGTTTGAAGACGTTCAGCACTCAGTGTAGGTAATGCAATTAATGAAAAATGAAAAAATATTCCATAATTCCAAAATCGCTCTTAAATTAATAATAATAATAATAATAATAATAATAATAATAATAATAATAATAATAATAATAATAATAATAATAATAATAATAATAATAATAATAATAATTATTATTATTATTATTATTATTATTATTATTATTATTATTGCAAGGCTCAGTTCATGAGTTCTATTCTGCCTGACCACACAAATATTTACATTATTACTGTTTTACTCACAAAGGGAGGTAGTGCAAAACGAAGAACCATCCCGGCAAACGACAGCGATCGATTAAATCCAGAAAATCACCAATCAGGATAGCCTAAAAATGAAAATGAGAAGAGGGTGAAAATTAAGTATATAGAATAATACAATATTTATTTAGGGATAGTAAACAAAACAAATTGAATACTAGAGGCCTGCAGCAGCAAACATTCTCCTGATCAAAACCACACGAAGTAGTAATCCCAAAAGTAGCACGAACACTGACCAAGAACAACAAAATATTCTACTAAAACACTACAATAAATTAAGTACTCTTAACAAAAACTGTCTTCACAAATACTATAAAAATAGTGTAGCTTTTATGTTACACAACATTTTTTACAAACTAAAAATATAGAAAATTTTGCTGTTCCATAACGTAATATATGAATACCCAATATTTAATGGCGTACCACCTCTTCCTTGAAGCTTTGCGACCGCATGAGGCTTAAACTGTGACGAATTAAGAATGAAACTCTGTCTCTCCGTACAGTACGAGAATAGGCGGATAGACACAATCAAATATTTGCATTTTGGAGTCAAAATCGAAATTGTTAGATTGTTTTTGTATTTTTCATAGTTCCTAGAAACCTAACAAAAATGTAGTTAGCGAAAGGGTAAGTTTCTAATCTTCACTGTTGTTCATAGGTTACAAAATGCACTACTTGTTCAGCGTTTTTTCAAAACTGGCCATTATTTTTTAACAGTGCGTATTGGAGAATATTTTTTGTGTGATTTTTACGTTGTGAATGTATAGTTATAATATCTTGAGTTTTCTATACACCCTAACGATGAACAATGAATTTAAAAATGCGATTTTGCAGTTTATTATTGTGTTGTAGCTTTGTAGCTTAAAACAATTAAATATCAACATTATTAATACTTTTTTGTACAATGAGATCTTAATTATATTGGTCAGTCACCAGTTCGTATTTGGCTGTTCACCTTCATTAATCCCTTAATCGTCAATGATACATTTTAAAATTTCATCGACCCCCCAAAAGGTCTCTAATCTTCATAAGGTCTCGAAGCTTTTAGGTACTAAAGGTTATTTAAATGGTTAACTGACTCGGCAGCTCGAGAGATTAGCGCACCTGGGCATATACTAGGACATCCTGGTTCGATTCCCGTTTGGGACAGTCTACTTTTTGAACAGTCAAATATAATTTGCAATTATAATAAATTAAAAAGAATTTGCCAAATTTGCCATATAAATAAAATTGCAAACCATTGGACAAAATGCAGTTTTAAGTTAGACTTGCCACTGCACGAAAGGTTTTGCTCTAAGTTCAAGTGCGATAGAATGAATTCCCTTTTCATAAGAGATGAATCTGGTCCTAAGACACCAAGAGACAGATTCCCTGGGCCCAGTTTCTACTGTGAAAGAAAACCAGAGATATTAATAATAATAATTATTATAACACTTACTACCATCCTTTTTTACCTGCTGCGATTCCTCAAGACATCTGTTGCCACTGCAGTGTCTAGCTGGAAGGACCTAGGGTTTCAATCCCGGCGGTGCGTGGTGGAATCTCGATATTAGCTACATAGATATCTAGGTCGAATTGCCCCCCAGTCTGGAAAGTGTGTACTGAGAGCCGGCTGATTGTTATCCGTGATTTATCCGATCAATAAAAAGCGCATACCTTGGACATGTGTGTGTGTGCGTGCATGCGTGATCTTCTCTTCGTCATTGTCCTTGTACATTCCACTCCCCTTACACACACACGTTCATGCACTATATAAAACACAGACCACATATGTTGGTTTGGTTCGGTTTTGTCGTGTTTCTGGGCGCGTCAACTGCTTTGGTCATTAGCCCCGTTAGTGTAGTGCATGTTTGTTACTCGGGAGATGGCGGTGGCCTTCCCCAGCTGGATGGCGAGGTCCGGCGCCGACCTACCGTCGACTAGTGGGGTTTCCCCCTAACCAGGACTCTCCCACCAGCGGGGCACCGCCCCAGCCGGGACAAGCTCTAAACTCCCGACCGGTCTCCCGGAATATGTGGTAGTGTAGTGCATGTTAGTGTAAATACAAAATCGGGAGACCTGTCAGAAGTTAAGAGCACAACTCGGGTGGGGCGGTGTCCCGCTGGGGAGATAGCTGGAGGAGAAACCCCGCAAGCCGTCGAGAAGGCCGGCGTCGGATCTCACATTCCAGCGAAAGAGAAACACCGCCACCTCCCTAGATAAAACACGTACATCACATACGAGTCTAATGACTATAGTACTTATCGCGCTTGAGAACGCTAAATCAATCAGTCAATAATAGTGAATACTGCTGCAGAATAATCTTGATGGGATGTTCTGTAGAGGTTGAGAACGACCGGCGACGCTCCCGCAGACTCTCCAACGACAACTCTGTGTAGGTTCGCACAGTGCAAGTGATCCAAAATAAAATATTAAGATTAATCACAAAAGCACCTTTGTTCAGCAGTAACAACCAACTACATAATGATTTGAATATAAACACAATAAAAAATCAAATAGTCTATCTTGCACACAACGTCTACACAAACCTTCCCCAAATACAAGCATCATCCTTCTATAAACTGGGCAAAACCCCCAAATATCCAACAAGAATTAAAAACAGATATCCACGTCACTCATTCAATAAAATGTTCGCAAACCTGGAATAATACTTTTCTGAGGTGCTTCCTGTTTCCTCTCCGGCTATATATTTTTTTAAAATAATTGTAATGTGTATAATATTAAGTCGGTTTAAGTTAGGATAAGATAGATGAAGTCCATCAAACATTTGCACAGTTAATATGTGAACTGAACAATGTAATGTCAAACAATATAAAAATAATAATAAAAAAAGATCGCACAGAATCGGTGCACGACCAACATCGCTCACCCTCATTCAGGTACTGGCCGTCCAGCAGGCCGCTGACCACCGGCTGCCTCCTCTTCCTGGCATCCCGCTTCGCTTTCTCGCGCGTTCGATTCCCTATCTTCCCGCCTCCTTTCTCCCTCCAGTTCTTCCCCTCAGTTCTCCCTCTTCGGGCTCCGTTCCCTCATCCCTTCTCTCGTCCGTTTCCCCCACCGTTATCGGTCCATATCACTTCCGATCTCACTGTCCCAGGACAGCAATTGATGTCGCTGCAGCGCCTCTGACCGGCATATCCTAATTTTTGAGTTCCAACGGTGACAGGGTTTTCGAAACTGATTAGATTGCGTGGTCGTATTCAGCCGCTGTTTGGAGGAGAATTCTAGCGGCCGGCTGCTCTGGTCGGTAGTTTTCAGTGGTATCTCCGATCGACACTAGGTGAATGCCGGAGCAGTACCCTAACAAACGGGTCACGGACCGTGGGCGACTTTCCTTCCCCTTCCTTGTCCAATCCTCACTCCTCACTCCTTACACACACACACACACACACACACACACACACACATACACTACACGACATTATCACACGTCGGGAGTTTAGTCAGGAGCTTAAGCTTGTACCAGATGAGACGGCACCCCGATGGTGGGAGATAATTGGTTGTGGAAAACTCCGCTAGCCGACGTATAGGTCGGAGCCGGATCTCGCCATCGTGCGGGAGAAGATCAAAGCCACATCTCACGGCAAAATTATGACTAATGACCTTAGCAGTTGACGTGCCCGGAAGCATCAATCAATCAAAGTCAATCCTACGGTCTACCCCCTCCTGTTCCGCTTCCCGTGCTCTGTCTCCGCTTCAACCTGTTTGGAGCTAACAATCTCACCCACCCTTCCAGGTCCCCCAACTCAATTGGCCCACCCTACTCCTGTTCTACTGCGCCCAATTCCATCGCCGCAGTCAGCGGCCCCACTGCCACCCCTGCTACCAGAGAGGCGGGCAAGCGGGCGGGCAGCGAGCCAGGTGCGGAACGCGGCACACCGCAGCCCTCACCGCCATCACGGGCACAAATAAAAGAGCGCGCGTGGCACTTTTATAAATTATAAACGGACGCAATGATGAATAATGAAATGATGGAAGACGCGAGGCCAGGGTGGCGGCGGCGGCGATGGCGGCCAGCGCGCGGACTCCGGGCCGGCGTGTTCCGAGAGCGGACACGGGGCGGGTGGTGTCGGCGCTCCCGCGTTATGATGCAACAATAATTGCTCGCGAGGGTAGCTGCCCCTCCCCGCCCTTGCCGAAGCGATTCCCCGTGCCGCTACCCTCCCTGGTACACCGCCACGCGGGGGCGGGGAGGGGTAGGGCCGCCCTTGCCGCCGACTTGCCCGCGCCCGACCCCCTCCCTCCCCATCCTGCGCAAATACGGGTTTAATTTTTGGAGGTTTTAATTTGAAGAGCGGAGCGATGTTTGTTGGACGTAGGAATAGCAGGTGCGCGTTAAATTGAAGTTGTGGTACAACATACTCCCGAAAAGCAAGAGAAAGATGAGGCCTGATTGGGAACAATTGAAAAATTCTTCTGTTATGTATTATAAGTAGATCATTCAAAAGAAAAATATTAAATTATGAATTGTGACTTTGTAAAGGCCGCAGAATGTAAGGGCACACATGAAGGATGAAATCGTCGGAAGGGGTGTTTCATGTACGTTTTTTAACCTCTTTAATTGTGTGTGAATACGTGAATAAATGCCGTATTCAAATAACTGCTTCCTTGCGCATTTTCCGTAATAAAGAAATACTTCAAATCCATAGTTATATCAAGTCTCCGTTCTGCATTTTAAAAATATGCTGAATTTTATTAAAACACTCTTTAATTTTCTTCCACGTCTCGTAGAATGAAGAAGAACGCTTTATTTTAAAACTCTGTTCATGGGAGGCAGAAATATTTACCGCCAAACAATATCTCCAAAATGAACGTGAATAAGAATTGTATAAAATGGCAAGACTTTATTGATAAGAGAACGTTATTTGTTAAAATAGTAAAAAATCTAAAGCAAAATGAATAACAAATTTTTATCAGTCTCCGTTTATTTTGTCTTTTGAAATTATATTGAAATATTTAAAAATATTTCATTACATTTTGCGTTTACCCCATAGAAAATAAAACAATATTCCAATTTCACCTGAAAAAATACACTTCAGTTATAATATTAATTATAAATATTGATTTACGAATTTTTGTTACTGGTGAAGTATACATTCATATTGGTTTTAGAAATGTAACTGATGAGTAAAGTATAATACATCGGAATAAATAGATTTCAATAATTCTGTTGAAATGAAATAATCTGCATTTGGTTTCCAAACTAAACGCGAATCTTTCTTTTATATTTATTCTCCTCTCGTTTATTGCGAGTATGCTAGTACGCGATTTTTTGTTAGTTACTCTAACACGACTAGTATTATTTTGTATGATACGGAATATCATCCATATATTTACACGAGTGGGATATATTGATTTCAGCTCTTATTATAATTATGCAGTGACCTACTGGAATTAGAAAGAAATTCGCTCGCATTTGTGGAGCGTGCTGTAAAACCATAATTCTAACCAGGATCAGTTAGTTAAATATATTTATTAATGTGTCCCCCATACGGATTTTTTGAGAGTTAATGAAACAAAAATTTCAACGAAAGGGGACGTGCAGCGAATGCACTCGATTTTGTGAATGCAGAGGTATGTATAGCCAATATTTTGTTCGCGAATTAAGGGATCAGTGGTTGTTTTTAAAACGTAGGTTGGACTGTAATATCCAGTGCCGTTGTTGAGCGTGTAATTTGTTAAAATTATTTTTTAGCTTTACACTGTGAAAATGTACCTTCAACGTTTGTTTATAATTAGAACAAAAATATTCCCATCTATGAAACAGCGACATGCAGTCTAACAAATTGAAAATTCAGGATAATTGAGTCACGAAAATGTATGAAAATGTCTTGAACTTTAATCATGGAAAGATTATGCATAATAAATTGGCAATCTTTAGACGCATAGAGAAATAAATCAGCATCTACACATCAGCATTGAACATTCTAGTGAACAATAGCTTTGCAATTTAATTATGACCAAATATCACAGTTAACACTTAGTTCGTACCTAATATATTTGGAAACAATATACATATTCCTAGAAGGAATATACATATTCCTTCTAGGAATATGTATAAATGAATTGGGTAAGTCGGCTACGAAGTTGTGAAGTAAGAATTTGAAATTAATATTCTTTCCAGATAACTTGTATTGTATTTTTGGCATCGGTCTTTCTCCAACTTCGCTCTAAATAATGTGATGCACACTCCAATTGAAATTACGAAAATTACAATAGGTTTTCTTTAAGTTGGTGACGAATAAATATTACGTCAATAATGAGTCAAAAATTAGTTTTATGTAAATTGTTTTATCTAAAACTTCTCATCTTGGATATATAATGTTGTAGGATATTTTTGTTGTATTTGATTTGATATCTTAAGCCCCAAAATCGAAACACATGCGAATTATATGTAATGAAATATTAAATAGTAGAGTTATTGTCGACAAATAAAATAAGGTCCCGTTTTTCTGTTGCTTTCATTAACCACCGGAAAATATAGGAAACCCCTTCACCGAGATGAAGGTCATTCTACAATATTTATATTTTCTCTTCATTCTAATTAAGGAACACTCATAGATCAGTTTATTACGTTTACGTAAGTTTTTGTGGCTTACATTTTTAGTTACAAATTTGTCTTAATTCAGTTAACTTTGGTTTGCGCTAGAGGAATCACAGAGCAATTCAAGAGATTATTGAAACACATTGGTAATATTAGACAATTTGAAAATTGAAAGCGTCAATTTTTAATTCTATTCTTATGTGTGAGATTAGGCCGAATCTCTGAAATGCTGAGGAAGATAAAGTAAACGTGGAGAAATTTTGAGCCCAATACATGTTGTGGTATTTTATGGGTATAATATCTTGTTCCCTGTACTTGTATTTGTTGGGGAATTACCATAGGACATGTGTGATTGTACCGAGGAATTTATTTTGTAGTATTGGACTTTTTAAGTTTGATTCTGAGACTTTTTTAAGTTCGATTCTGAGACAGGTTTTCGACACCAGTGCAATAGCCGCGTCGAAGCTGCACATAGCCTGGATGATAATCTAGAGACGGCTCTCTGTGACAGACAGTTTCCGCAGTTTCTTTTTTTTAGTTTTAAACCCATGTTGAAGCAGTAAATACATGTATCACAGATCGTGTGCGAGATTTCCTTCAATATCTTGCCCCACATCCATTCTTAGAGCCGAGAGATGGGGTGATCCCCAGTCTTCGTATAGAAGCGCCGGAGATCAAAGATACGGCTCACAAACTGCAAGCTCTCGAGTTAACATTAGAATATTGATAAATAGTCATACTTAATATATTCCTTCAAAACCTGTAAAATTATTTCCGATGTTTCAATGAACCTCTTTTCACCACCTAATTTTTTATCACAAAGGTTGTGGTTAAATTTGTATTTTATTAGCTATAAACTTTTCTCTTTTAGGATAGGTAATTATGTTCATTATCAATTCGTTCATTTCTCCAGTCCTTAAAATACTTTTGTCTTCTGTCTTATTAGTTTGTCTTTTCATTGTCCCATTTTTTTCGGGACTTGCATCCTCAATGTTTTCCTCATCCGTATTCCGGTATATGTCATCGTCCGTAATATACTATATATAGGTCTGTGCTTCAGATTTTTCTCAAAGTAATCATGGATACCATTTGAGACCAAGTTTTATACATTTATATAGTGGAATGTTCTTGCACCAAATTTGGTTTTAAATTTGGTTTGCATTTTAGTAGTTCTAGCATTTAGAGAAAGGTTGTTTGTATTCGCATCTTTCGCTCCGTAAGTTATAGTTTATTCTAGATATAATAAAAAAGATACAGGTTTTGAAATGTCACTTTCAACTGCAATATTTTGCACCTTATAACATGAATGTCACTGAAACACAATCTTAAGTTTTATTGCATGCAATTATTCGTTTATGATTTTGTTTAATTTACTTACCCATGTTATTTTATTAATTCTTTTAAGAATTTGTAATAAAAACTTTGTCATCAGCAAAAAATCAACCATATCTTGCTTTCTTTGGAATCTGAATTACTAATTTGTATCTCCATAGCAAAATATCATCAAAATATATCAACACAAAAGAAGACCTTTGCCGAACTGTCTGCCAGGGTCTGTGTTTGGAAGTACTATTTCTGAATTTAACTGAATTTAATATTTATAGGTTTGTGTAAATACTGCGAACGCTTTTGTTCAGTATGCTGCACTTTATATTTTGTTTCCGCAATAATTTCATTTGTTTAGGTTATTTGATCATAAAAAAACTTTCAGATGATTAGTAAAATTAAAACACATCTCATTTCTTTCTTTTTTATTTATTTATTTTTACCTCAAAAAAACAGTTAAAACTGCGTATGACGTGCTATGGGGAATCATTTTAATCATGATTAATGATTTAAAATTAAAAATAATAATCTCACGTGTCACTCGATCAAAACATTCTTCGATTTTTTATTGGACTCTCCTGACCGTTCAAATTTGTATATTGAAAATACGACGACTTTGCAGTAGTCCGACTTTGCAGTATGGTTAGTCCAACAAACTCATTAGTCGTTGAAAATATGTGCTATCAAATAAAATTATTTTAAATATAACACTGCATTTAAATTCAAAGATATTAAATAACAAAGTGTTCATTAAAATTATATTACCTTCTTTATACGTTGGAGTCATTTTATTAAGAAAATTTCAATGTCGGTATCTTTCTATTAATTCCATGTTCATAAATTCAGAAGAGAAACGAAAGCAAAACATTTTTTAAACACAAATATTATCAATATTGCATAGGATAATATCTCATTGTAATCTTGATTTTCGTCAGCGCACATTAATAATATATATCATGTAACGTATTATTTTATTATATCATTTAAGTATATAATAAAATCTTATAGAAAGCGAGAAAGGCTCTGAAAGCGGATGCACAATGACATTCAAACCACCACTTTTGTCATTTTCTTTCAATCAATAAAATTATACTATAATAAAATTATCTTCAATTCATTTGATCGATCAGTTATAACATGTACTGCTACGTGTTAAATATGGCAACTAGAAATCTGCGAATGTGCCGTAGAAACTTTCTCCAAACTCAATACACTCTCCTGACCATCGACTTTACGATTCCCGTTCCTAGCCCCGTAGCCACACGTGGAGTGTGCGAACGATATAAATGAGAATGGAGGCGAAGTGGAATGAGTGGCAGGGGAAACGGAACTCTGAGAAAACACGCCACGAACACGCTTGGTCGCTGACTAACTCGGCAAGAATCGACCGGCTTTTGAACCGGGGTCGCCGGAGTCGCTAGTCGAATTGCTTAACTACGCTCCGTGAAATGACGAAGGTTCAGTAACTGGAGACACCGCGGTTTCCAGGATGGATGGCCGTCTGGGAACCCTGGAGATATAACAACGCCGAGCCCCTGACCGAAGGGATAAAAGGTAGTGACTGACTACGCCTGAAGATGACTGACTAGGTTAAAGGAGGATTACTCCTCAGTTTCGTTCGACGCCAGTACAGACTTATAAGAACATTGTTACGGAAAAAACCTACTATAATATAAAAAAGGATCCCTGTACTTAGAAAAAGGAGTTCAGCATTGTGACCACTACATCACGGGCCGACTGATTACACTGAGCTCCAGAACAGATTTAGGTTCTGCGAGGCCCCTAAGCACAAAATTACGTTGCAAATTCTTCCAGAATTAAAAAAACATATAATATGTAATTTATTTTAATTTTTAATTACAAAAACTTTCTAGTACAGTAGACTATTTTATTAACAATTATTTTACAGATTCAAGAGTACTTTATGACATCGTTTTCAAATATTTCATGATTTTTTTCACACCTCCCGCCGAGAGCGAGCTGTTTACTGCTTATTTTTCTGAAGGAAAACGCGGCCTTGCGGAGCTGCACGAGCGCTCGGGGCCGCAGTGGCCGCAGTGGTCTGTCGGCGAGAGAGGCGCGCGGCACCTTCATGAGGCGTGGCTGCCAGTGCCCGCGGATTGCGCCGACTAAAAAAGAGGCGGCTGCGGTGAAACCTCGCCTCGCGCAGTGCGGCAGGGGCCCGGGCGATGAGAGACTGCGGCGAGGCGGCGCGGGGACGGCGCTGTGCGGTTCGGGAGCGCGAGGGTGCGGCGGCGGCGGCGGAGGCAGGGGTGGCGGTGGCGGGCGCGGTGGCGGCTAGGAGCGGCGGCGGTGGCGGCGGCGGCGGCACCACCGCAATCGCGCGATAAATCTGGCAGGCGGGGCGCCACTGCCGAACATAAAAATGCCACGAAATATCAAACGCCACCCCGGCGTCGCGTATCGGGCCGCCCATCGCCATCGCGACCCTTCCGATAGACGGCGCGTATTATTTAATGGGTTGTCTGCATAAGCCGCGCCATATCTGCACGCAAAACACTTATACGCGTCGGTGTGCTATCTATAAACTAGTTTTATTATCGATTGTAAGCGCAGATCGAGTCGTATCGATGTTCAACCGCCTGGGAATGGCGACCATTGGAGCGCGCAACGGCCCATTCCACGGCGGTATCTCGCGTCGCGACGCGACGCGACGCGCCGCGCCGCGACGCCACGCGGCCGATGGGCGCTGGAGAGTGAGGCCCCGGCGGGGTGGGAGGGGCGGAGCGCGTTGGCGTGGGCGGAGCCTCTCCGTTCTGGTCAGCGCCCCCGTCCCCGCCCCCGCCCCCGCCTCCCGGCCCTGCCCCCTCCTCCGCCCCCGCGCTCGGGCGTGTCTTGGGTCCGCGCCAGTGACCACGACACCGGCACCTTCGTGAGCGCTCGGTTTATCCTGGAGACACCCCGTTGGGCTTTTACCCTTTCGCGCGCTGTTTGTGGGACTTAATTTAAGACGTTCTGGAGTCGCCTTCTAGGAATCCCTGCGGTTTCCTCGAAGTGCTACGGCTGAAAGCGGACATTCTGTAATTTACAGCGAATGCGTGGCCAAAGATATTGCAGAGTTGGAGTTCAATTAAATCTTGGCACGGTAATCAATTTTCTTCTGATCGTCTCTAAAGTATTAAGCTAAAGTACTTCACTTGCCTGCCGTAACGCTCCGTGGTTTCTCTGAAATAACGTCACTCGATTAGGGGAGCAGACATATCGAGGCTAATTGGAAGATTAACTGTGACATTTAATTCATTGATCTAATTCTGAAGTACGTAATATCTTGATTTATACGAGCTTCTGACTCATAGAACTTTCTGCTGCAAGAAGACAGGTGCAGACATTGGCATCAATTTCAAAAGGTTCAACATAACTGGATATTAGATGAAAGAATGTTTTTATAATTGATTGTCGTTCTATTAGTCTCTCCATAAGGAAGAGACTTATAGAATCTTTCCCTCTCTCTCTCTCTCTCTCTCTCTCTCTCTCTCTCTCTCTCTCCCTCACCCCCTTCCTCACTATCTCCCTCCCTCTCTCTTATTAGACATAACGCTTTCATTACTGTCACAATGACGTTTCCTCTTAAGTGCAGATATTGACGTAAATAGGGAAGAGGCGACTCAAAGAATTTTTCCGTGCCGTTTTTATTAATCGCCCGGATTCTCCGGTGTGCAAACAATTCTCTCTTTCTCGTCCTCTTATTACGGAATACGCAAGGTAATTCCACAATTTGGGAACAGCCGGTTTTATTGCCGTATAAATTCCATATCAATGAGGGTACATCTGCAAATTGCTACAGCGATGTGCCGCGCATGGCTTTGATCGCATAACCTCCGCAAATCGGCTTATCGCACAGCGTGAGGGGTGGGGGGTGATGACAGGGGGAAGCGGAGGATGCTGGGCTGCGGCATCAGCAGTCAAGGGCAGCTTTCCTTAATGAAACGGCTCGCCTTTTTGAGAGAAGCACGCGGATCGGGGCGGGGCGGGGCTAGGGGGGCGGGGCAGCGAGGCGGGCGTCGCAAGTGAATTGCCGTTAAGGCCCCGGGGGAAGATCGGCGACGCAGCGTCAACGATCGCCGCGGAAATATTAATGCGAGCGGCCCCGCGACGCCCGAGCTGCCCATTCCGCCCCTTCGCTTCCCCCAACCCTCCCTCCCCTCCCCCGCTCACCCCCTCGCCAGGCTTCCCTCCGCCCGCTGCGTCTTGATCACCGAACAGCCAGCGGATGAGGGGGGCGATAACCGAATCAGTGGGATGACTAGACCCTCCTGGGTTAAGCTGCTCATGCCCGCCGTCGCTGGTGTCGTCATGTCCTGCTCTTTCTTTTGCTTCCCCTCAATCTCTATCGCCTTAATGTTGCCAATAGTCATTATTGCAATTGCCGTTACCTCAAAATCTCCGTCATGCGTCGAAACGCACACTTTATCACAATTGTTCCTAATAAAATAAAAGTAACTTTTATGACGAATTGAAAGGTATCTTTTATGACTACATGGCCTGTTATCAAACCGCTCTTTATGACGGAAAAAGCCATCCTAATAATCGACCAAAACATCTCTTGCACACGTAAAGCCAATTAGTTCTTAAAAATACTCGTTTTCTCATTTATATGCATGGCCTTGGTAAACATATATAAAACGAGACTTGAGATTTGGACCTAATGGAATAGTCTTCTCTAAATTCTACACAATGGCACACCATTGCTCATCTATATCTATACAAGAGAATGATCAGGGCAACATGTTGAAACATGCCCTGATTTTGTTACCCGAAGGAAAGTACACACAAAATTTTAGCTGCTCAAATGTACTAGAAGTATTTCAGAAAGATTTTAGGTAATGAATTTTCTTCTTGGCGCAGTAGCTGGAAAATTGTACAGTCCTAGTAATAATAACGCGCTGAACTCTGTCCCCTTGAACTACTCTCATCGCTTAAAGCAATTAGCACCTGCTTGAGGTCTACACTGCTGAACTGTGCGAACTGAAGTTCAGATGAATAGAGTCACTAGGTTTTGTTTTTTGAAAATATTGTGGTTATATTTATTTCATCAATTTTTTTATTAGTTAATGATTATATTAAATGAATGCTTGCATTAAAAATAAGAAAAAAGTTCGCCCACACTTAAACATAGTTCACAAAAAGATATATAATAATAATAATAATAATAATATTATTATTATTATTATTATTATTATTATTATTATTATTAATAATATATTAACAATATATTATTATATTATATAATTAAAGTATATAATAATAATAGTAATAATAATAATATTACAGTTAATTCAGTTATTAATATTTTCATTAAAATCGATGGAACAAATTAATTTAAAAAGTCTCTGTTATATTCGAGATGTCTCAAAGGAACCGTATTTTGAAACATTAAATATTTTTGTAAACTATTAATTCTCCTTCGCACATTTTAAAATTTTATTAGAATGCACGTGGTATGAAACGGTATTCAACCCTCCGAATCATTTCTCACTTCCATATAATGTCTGCAAAAGATCAAGAGGGGGAAAATATGCAATAATTTATGGTTTATTAGATGTACAATGTGTAGTGCAGAAAACATATGATGAAATGTAAGCATAACTATCACATTTTTGTTTTAGTGACAACGAATAAAATATTTTTAATACAAAATTAGAAAATTTTAATTTTTAAACATACAGTGTTATTAGTTCTAAACATTATTTCATTTCAGACGATTGTGGCTGTATGATGCGAGAAAGTGTTCTTCAAAATCACGTTTATTTATCTCTATTATGTTAGTTAAGTGCTTTAGCTCTCCAGAATTTAAAAAAGTCGTAAATAGTGTAAATAAATATTTATAGCACATTCAATAACAATCTACAAACTCTGAAATTTGTAGACGAAAAAGGAAAGTAACGTCGGCGAACTTAAAATATATGTGCTAATGGACTGGTACTGAATTTAAAAAAAATAGTACAATTTCTGAAAGTAATAACTACTGTATCTAATCGTAAACCAAGACCAATTTAGCTGTTGTTTTTCTTCAAGAAACCAATCCCGGTAGGCAGTGGGAAAAGCGCAACGTGCCGCTTCTGACGTGGCACTAAGACCTAGCGCTGTATACACCTCGACTCAGGACGTTTCGCGTCTCAATAACCGATAATTTTCAGGATTAAAAAATAGCCATTAAAAAATCCAGTGCTTATGAGCAGCCACAATTTCTTTCGTACATTATCCTTCACATGTTCATTGAACTAAATCAGGACATGTTTCGACGGCACCTCAACTCTAATTCATCGGCAGAGAAAATTCAATCGCCGGTCTATTGGCATTCTTCACTACGATTGCTGATTACTCCAATCAGCGGCAAAACCAGCTTTGGAGTAACAACAAAGACAATGACACAAGTTTTATAGAAATATCATTCAAAAACCGGCGACCTGCAGCAGCAAGAAAGCTGAACATGAATAAAAACGCTGAAAATGATTTTCCAAAAAGTAACACATACGCTGCTCAAGAACAAATAAAGCACTCTTGTACTATTTGTATTAGATTTACAAATATTTTTTGTATTTTCCCAATTTTGTTTGTATCAAACGAAATCATAGACAACTCTTACAACGCCGGCGGCTGCATACTTTTCTTGCAATTTCTGAGCGCATTGAAAATTACTTGTCTTTGTAACTCCCATCATTATTGACAATAGTTCCCTCCCCATGCATACATATTGAACCATTCCATTTCAGATTTCATATAAACGCCTTAATCAATTCAATGTTATGAATAATCTCGCTCGCTCCTTCCCACTCACTACTTTCATTTCTATTTCACGGCTGCTACCGCCATCTCCAACTCTGCAACCACGATATTGCGAGTAAGACCTTCAATGATCATCCCGAACTCTCTATGATTATAGCTGCACCAATTGCAATCCCCACATCCTCATAATAGCTACGATCCTAGTCACCGCCACATTAATGGTCATAGCGTGTTCGTTGCGATGGATCTACACCGATTTCGCACACATATACACACGTACACAGATATATACATATATACACACACGTATAAACATACACTTATACGCTCATATACCTATACACACATACATCTATTCTCATATACACGAATTCACGCATCTATACATACCATATACACAGATGTTTTCGTAGACACATACGTACTTAATGTGCATAGTGTAACCGCCCATATGTCGGTTCCATTGATTTTTGAGAAGCACCCGAGAACGTCAAGACACGACATGATGCAATTATAGTGTTACCGAATTGCAAGAGATCGCGCAAGCAGTAAATGGTATCCATTGCGAGAATTTATTAAAGTTTCTGAACGCACTCGCATAGAGTGGAACGACAACCAATCATAAATCACCCTTGTAAATATCAGCACTAGCGCAAAGCACCGCTACGAAAAGCTCTCTCTTTTGCTGCCGACCGCCGATCTGCACACACCAAAATTGTTCTTGCTGGACGGAGACGAGAATTCGCTGTATTTCGACGATAAGAAGCTTGAAAAAGGTAATTCGTCTCATCATGTTAAAATTACGATACCATATATGAGAGAATTGAGAATTTTTAATAATGAATATTCTGATAAATTCACGTGAACGCATTACGTAGAAATATACTATTTATCTCTCAACCTGGAAATAATATATTTCAACGTTCAGGAACGTATACTGAAGTAGAAAGCAAGTGCTATAGGAAGTGTTTCTATTTCCAGCTTCTTTTTTGTCTTTCGTCTTGGCTTACAACGTAAGAAATTCATTACGCCGAGATATCGCAGTCATATTGCATAAAATTCGAAGGACTGTGGTAGCGATTCATCAGAGGACGTGTTAGCCGAAGCCACGACCTTGAAAGGATCTGAGTCGCCGTCGCCGATTTCTTCGAGACGACGTGTCGTAATTCAGAAAACTTCACTAAAAATTCTCAAAAAAAGAACTGTTTAAAGAAGCGAGAATTATTATACAGAGATAGAATTCACCTCACTTACAGACTCAAATAGTCGAGTAATTATATTAAAATAATTTAAACGTAATCTTATACAATATTGCAGTCGTAAAAGTAAGCCAGATAGCTAATTCATGGAAAGAATTGTAAAAACCTATTTTTTTCATTTTTCTACTAACGATAATATTTGTTCTTTTAGTGTGTGTTTTCAATTTATTGTTTAATCGTTTTCAAATTGTTCAAAACGAATAATTAATAAAAGAGTTATTATTAATCGTACGTTCATTGCATAACGACATTTTTTTCTTTGCTGGCTAAATTGTATAAAGTAATAATCTACATGAAAGTGAAACAACGTCTTGTATATTTTTCTTCCACTATTCAAGTAACAATTTCTTTGAAAGTGTATGTAAAGGGTATTTTGGTATGTGATTCTTTTTCAGTATTTTGTGTTTCCGTGTATTATAGTCTTGTGTACAGTTATTTTATTGTTTTTTTGTGAAGTGAAGGGTAATGTAATTTTATGTAAAGTGTTTATGCAAGGTTTAAAACGCAACTGCAGTTGTAAGGTAATCACGTAATTGCTAAAGGTAGAACAAGTGATAGAATTTTTTAATGCAACGTGTAAATGCTAAATAAAATTGTATTCAAATATTCAATAGAATATATCTAGAACTCGGTTCATAGTTAAAAGATTAACTTGCCTATGTTTATTTTATTACAAAAGCGGGTTATAAGACGAACCCACTCCTGTAGGGCAGTTAGGACATATAAAACCATTCCTAATTTTTGGTGTGATATTGTCATAACAAGTCACAGGTCAAGTAATACTACTAGGTTACTTGAGTGACCCGCTGTAGGCTTTTTAGTGAATATAGTGAAAAGGTAGAGCGGTCACAATATGTACATACATACGTACACACATATACATACTAGGCTTTTTAGTGAATATAGTGAGAAGGTAGAGCGGTCACATGCCCCGGCTCAGCGCCGTATTCGCACGGTTCGCTGCGCCCACCATCCCCCACCCCTCTCTCCACCTCCGCATCCTACCCTGCGTGCCAGGCGCGGATCGTTTCGCTCCGTCGCGCCGTCACCACAACCCCACGGCGACCGCCGATCCGCGTGCCACCCTTAATTTGCGCCTCGTAATGAAGAGCGCGACGGCGCAAGGCAGTCCCTCCCCCCCCGGGGGCCCTCCGCGGGTCACGCACAACTGCACGTCGTTGCCGGAGAGATTTGCGCCCGTCCCCTCCCCTCCCCTCTCCCGCTGGGCGTCCCCTGGCCCGCGGGGCGATGATGGGATGGAGGAGGAGCCGCCCCCGCCCACTCGCTCGCCCTCGCGCGCTGTTTGCGCTGCGCAGATGGCCCTCGCGTGCGGGTATTTGACGGAGGCCTCCCAGCTTAGACTGCTGGCACGATCATTCGATGAGCTTGACTTCGCGCCGGGGGGGTGCGCTGAACTAGGCGAAAAAAGGATCTGCCAAGTCGGTTTAGATCCCGCGTGCGCTTCACGCTGCGAAGTAATTGATCGCGTGGAGATGTGCGAATCGGCGAAAGTTCACTTACGCAGCAAGTTTTACATAGCGTTCGATACTGTTTAATATACTGTTTATTTCCATTCCTAATTGTGATTAATTTCTTGTTTAGGAGATATTTTCGTTACGTCCATGTATACCAAACGCGTGCGCATTTAATCAAAGAGATTCGTGCAGTGTGTATGATTTATGATATGGGCAGGCATAATGGCACTTTGAGAGATTTTATATCTTGTTCATCATGCTCACATAGCCGTTACCGTCCATTACAGCGACGGCTCATCATTTTGCTGGCTGCATTTAGTTGGCCGATTTGGTTTTATAGAATTGCGTGTAAATAGATATTTGGTTACTGGACTCTACATTTTTGTGAATACTGGCTATCTCCATTTTGGCAGCGAGTTTTCCACAATACGTATAAATGCAAATAAATAAATAAATGAAAATGAAAGTTAGAATAATAATTCAATAATAAGATTTATTACAGAGACTCAAAACACAAACATGTGAGTGCTGTGCAACTAACTTTTAATACTAATTACTTGGAAAAGATAACGCAAAGCGAAGCAGAAAGAAGAACGTCGATTCAGAATCGCCAAAACATTACCCAGAGCGTTCGCAGCTGAACAAAATCGCCGCGCCTAGAAAGTGCTACAGTTCCGAGAGAAGCAAAAAGGTGGCGAGCGGTGGCGTGGGACGAAGTAGTGTGAGGCGGCGACGGAGGCGTAGGAGGGAGGGGGCGACGAGGTGGCGGGTGAACGGGCGAGGGCGGGGAGGGACGGCGCCAGCCCCACGGCCCCTCTGCCGCGCTCCCCTAAACACAGGATTAATCCGATGTCCGCGCCCGAAGTGAGGCATCGCGCTCAGTGTCAATATTAGGAAAGTAACACGGTTAGGCGGGGCGCGGGCAGCCGACGGGCGGGCGGCGGGGCGGGGCGGGCGCGGGCGGGACGGGCGCGGGCGGGGTCGGCGGGCGGGGCCGGCGGGCGGGCAGCGACGCGAGCGGCGGCGCAGGGAGAACGCGTTCGCTCGAATGGATGGTGGTGTCAACCGTTGTTAGCAGTATCATTTATACTTTACTTAATTTAAGTTGGTGGGGTGCTGCGCTTTTTTTTACGGCACCTCGATATTCAATGCGCCTGTGTTTACATGTATAGCGGACGCCAGCGTTCATATCGCGAGTAATTTGGAAATATTCAGCCACCCTCGGTTGCGTTTGCCCCCTGGCAATGGTTCCGAAAACCTCCTTGTTTATGGCGGCCGCTGTTAGCTCAGCGTAAGAAGATGAAATAGAGGATCCACATAGGGAACGGTCTGAATGATAATAAATGCAAATAACAAAGTCTTCGTACGCAATTTGCGAGAATTAATTATCATTTTAAAAGCACGGCGACCGCAGCGACGGCGCGGACGGCGCGGGCGGGCGCGGAGAGGTAGCGGCAGAGGCGTCGTGCTGCGGTCGGCTCTCGGGGCCTCTGCCGCGCCGCCGCCGCCGCCGCCGCCGGGGGCGGACCCGCCGACAGAGACAGGGCGCGGCCAGCATTTCAATTATTTTCAAACAACTACACGACGTAATGCGAAACAGATGAATGTCACGTCGCAGAAAGTCGTTAGGGGTGACCTAGCAGGCTGTATATATGTCCGCAGGGGCTCGGCATCATCCCTCGATATCAACTGAGCGCGGCGCCGCCGAGCCAAGCGAAAGCCACATTGTAATTGCAAGACTAATTACAATTTACCGATCTCCGGCGCGGCGGCGCGGCGGGCGGCGGCGGCGGCGGGCGGCGGAGAGCGGCGGAGGCGGCGGCGGCGGCTGGCGACGCTGCCTCGTCCCTCTCTCGCCGCGCCGCCCCCGCCCCCTCCCGCGCCCCGCACCGCCCCGCCACGCCCCGCGCGCGCCCTCTCGCTCCCGCGCGCCCGGCTCGTAATAACGTTCAAATGCCAGGTTAAAGTCATACATTTTGATTTTGGGTTCAAACAAAACTCGGTTATATTGGTATTACTGACAGAAAGGCTCAGGATTTAGACTTCGCGCAACGGTACAGTCGCGGCGGAAAGCAGGCGTCCCGAGCGGGCGACGGCCCCTCCCCGCTGCCGCCGTCGCACCCACCACGTCTGCCGTCACCGCGCCGCGCCGCGCCGACCCGCCGCCTTCGTGGCCGCCGCTACTTGTGGAAATGAAAAGCGGATTGGTTGAGGATTTAGTGCGGAGGGCGCGCGAGGAAGCGTTGGGAAGTGGCAGGCGAAGGCGGGGCCGCGGCCGGGGGCGGAGACGAGGACGAGGCCGGGGCGGGCACGGGGAGCCATACGGGGCGCCGCGCCGAGGGAAGAGATCGGAAGAGATGAGCGCCGCTCCGCTCGCCGGGGATGCGACTTACAGCGACGTGGTAGTCATTTTAAAGCTTTTCATTGTATTAATATTTGGCGCGTGAGCGTGCGAGCGTGAGCGTGGGCGTGTGTGCTCCCCCGGGTCGGGCGTTCGCGTGGGTGCTCGAGGGGGGGTGGCCGAAGGGTGGTGGTGAGCGACGGGGGTGGCGGGTGGCGGTTGGCGGGCGCGCTCTCTCTTCCTCGCGGAGCGCGAGGCGGAGGCGGTTCGCGAGGGCGCCGCCCGGGAAGGCTTCCTTTCCATAACGCAGGATCTAATCTAATGAAATAAGCACTCCTCACTGGAGGGCGGCGGCGCGGGCGCGAGCGCGGGCGCGGAGCAGCGCGGGGCGGCGCGGCGAGGCGAGCGGCGGGGTGGCCGCTTCTGTGTTGTTTTGAGTGCCGGGCGCGGCGCTCCGCACTCCCTTTCCGTGCAGGGGATATATAAGCTCGCTACTAACTGCATAAAGCCCAGCTTAATTAAAACATATTAGTACGCTCGGAGCCGCGAGAGAGCGCCAAGCAAAATGCTATTAGGGATGACAAATGACAACAGGCTAGCTTTAGCTGATGTTTGTGTTGTTTTACTGCGATTAAAACCTGGCGCGGAGCTGTGCGTGGCGCGGCGAAGGCGGCGGCAGCGGCGTTGGCGGCGGTGGTGGCGGCGGCGGTGGCGGCCGCAGCGCGGGGCGGGACGGCGCTGGGGTGGCGCGCAGCCAGCGGTGTCCGTCGCGGCCGGATGAATGGGCGGCTGCGGCGCGCGGCTCCCCGGTCCTGGCCGCTCTCACCGTCCCCGCCCCCACGGCCCCACCGCCCCCGCCGCCCGGGCCGCCCGCCCCCGGCCCCGCCCGCCGGGCCGCGCCTCCGCCCTCGCGACCGCCCGCGCTGCCCGGGCTCTCCAGCGCCGCTCGTCCTCCGCCCTCCTCCCCGCGCCCTCCGGCCTTCGGCGCCGACGCGCCCGGCTACGATCGGGAACATTTTTATGATTTCCGCTCACATTCCGAAGTTGTTGGTAAATGTTTTATTCTGGGGGGGCGGGGGGCGCGCGGAATACGGACGGCCGTCGGCCCGCGCCCGCCTCGACGCGTCACGAGTTTTCAGCGATCCCCGGGGCTCCGATCAGCGAGGGTGACCGGGTGCGGGGGCGGCGCGGCCCCGTGGGCCAGCGCCGGGCCGCGCCGGCGGCGACGGCCAGCAGCGGCCGCGCAAGCCCCGCATTATCTGCTCCTCGCGCGCCCGCTTTGTTTTTGATCGCCGCGGACGCCGAACGCGCGAGCACGTGCGCTGGCCTCCGCCCCGCGCCGCCGCCTCCGCCGCCTGCTGCCGCCTCGTCCCCGCCCCGCGCCCGCCCACGCGCTCGGCCCCGCCGCCCGCCCCCGTCGGCCTCGCATCCCAAATATCTGATTGAATTTCAGGTCGTTAAGCGGGCAGCGCGACGGCCACCGGCAGGCCTTCCTCCGTAAGCCAGCAACCCCCGGGCGATCCCGTCGCCCACTGCCCGCCGATACCGCCCCACGTCTCAGAGCTGCGTTTCGTCGGGCACGGCTGCATTGCGCCGGCGGCAACGCTAGGGACGACGGCGGCGGCGGCGGTGGCCGCGCGGGCGGCCAGGCGCTCCGCCTGATAACGCTCAAAGGCACAGATAAAGGCGCCTTCATTAATTCCCTCGCGTTTATCCAAACAGATGGCGGGCAGCGGGGTAATTGGGCGTGAGCGCCGCCCCCGCCCGAGGTCGTGCAGCGCCGCCTCAAAGGAACCCCGCGCCCGTGGCTAATCCGGCATAAATCCCTGTGAGTTCTCCACTCTTTTATCGTGGCTAACAATAACACACCGGCGCGGCGCGGTGCGGCGGCGGGGGTGGAAACGCCGCCGCCGCCGCGGGCACGAGAGGCGATGGAGCTGGGATCCTGGGTGTGGGAGGCGGCGATTGTAGCTATGTCATAGTTGCAACTGTGGGACTGTGGTGAATGTAGCAGCTATGCGGCGATATATGCGGTTACGTAAGTGGAGGTTGTCCAACGTGGCGGCAGCCGCAATGACACGGACGTTTTAGCGAAAATGTTTGACGGATTTCTCTACGGCAGGACGATTTCGCATGCAGCGTTCGTATACCATCTAGTAAATAGCGAAGCATCATTTGAAATGAATTATCGTCATGCCACGCAAATACCAACATTTAATGGATGAAAATGTGCCAAAATTAATGCTTTAGACAGTCAGTGTTAAAAGTATCCACTTTTAGCCGTTGAAGGCCGAGTTGAAAATGTGATATTATGAGTTGTGTTAAAATTGATCATTTTTAACACTAGTGCCAAAAGTAAAACAATTGACAAACGATGAGTAATTCTAAAAACACAACGAATATAAATGTTTCCAGTTTGTACCAGTCACTGCGCCTGAGTCGAATTCACCATAATGTGGATAATTGATCTACTTTTACTTTTACTTTAATTCCAAGCGTTTCCCGTACTACTTTCATTTCCGTAGTTTGACAGCAACACAGGAAATTATACTCAATTTTCTCTCTTTTAATCTAGTCAAAAACTGTGTTGTTCAGAAAAATAAACGAAACATACACAATTTTCTCTTAAAACTAAAATGATCAATTGCAAAGAAATAATGCACTTTATAATATTCGGAGGCTTGCGTGTTATGACTGACATACTAAAAAATTCTATGTGAGCGCCTCGAAATAATTAGCCTTCCATTAATTATCACCAATATTTAAATATAAAAATGTGATAGGGTAAAAATATAAAATTATTTTTTTATTTGACACTAAATAACTAAATTACAAATTCCATGCAGAAAGTTTAAGCTAAAATATTCAAGGTTCAGAATTTTCAAACAGTCAATCTCCAAGGGTTTTATTCTTTTTATTTGATTTATTTTGTCAAAGATCAGTGAAAACTGTGTGTGACATATGAAGGAGAATTACAATCTGCGCACCTTGAGCCCCAGAATCTCCCTCACTTTATTTAAGTTATTTAATTTTCTGGCTTACAAAATAAGTTTCAAATAGATATATTTCTTAATATTTTTCATCTGGAACTGAACTAGTTAAATCATATGGATTTTATATCATTAGAGAGATTACGCACCCTACCAAAAAACTGATCTTTGAAGAAAAATCAATGCAACAGAATTCAATAAATATTTACTGTTCTATAACAGTAAACATAAAATAGAAAACAATGTTTCGTAGCTATGTGTTGAAAGTAGCAATTTCAGATGGGTATAGAAAAATTATGTTGAAAAATTTGACAATATTTTATGAGATTATGAGTGAAATGTTTGTAGTACCATTTGAAGTACGGAAGACAGTTACAAATTAAAATTTATTTAGAGAATTTCTGAATAAATAATATATTTTAAACACCGTTCTCCATCACAAAATTTCTTTAGAGCAGAAAAGAACAATTCTAATGTTCATATATATTCAATAGAATACGCTTTCCGACTTCTGGTCATAGGAGTGTTAATATTGCCGGTGACATGAGGGAGTGCCGATACAATGGGTGGTGTTAGTGATAATAACAGCACTTGTGGTAGCCGTGGCTGCCGTAGCAGCACGTGTCAGGAGCAGGTGGTACGAGCATGACATGGTCTGCTATCTCACCCCCGCAGCCCTTCGCCTTTCCGCTTCATCCTCCCGCTCTTGGCCATCGTCTCTTCCTCGCCGCTCGCCCGGCGCGCGCCGCCCTCCGGGCCTTAACGATAGTTTCATGTCGCGGCGCCGGGCGCCGGGCCCGGGCGTGAGGCGCCGAGGGTGGGGCGGGGAGCGCAGAGCGCAGAGCGGAGAGCGCGGTGGAGGGCGGTGGGCGGCGGGGAGAGCCTCGGACTGGAGGGTGACTTCGCCGCACGCTGGTCATCTCACGCTTGCGAGCGCAGGCACTGCCTGAAGGCGGTCCTCTTTTTGTCACTGACACGACACATGACACGACACAACACATGACACGGCACAAATAGCAAATGGGCGTTCGCCGAATTCAAGCGGGCTGAGATGTCTCAATGACAGCATGCATTGCCGCTGCAGTGTCTATGGTCGGGAACTCCTATGGTGAAGGATATTTGTCACTTGCTAGATATGTGGATCGAATTCAACAGTATCTAAATTAGAATTCTACCGGACGACTGCTCTGATGGTTAATTTTCCGCGTGTTTTTTTCTCTTTTTTTAAATTTTTTTTCCCAATAAAACAAGGTTAATACCGGAGCAGTACCCTAACAAACAGACTACGGATCTTGCGTGATCTTCCTTCCCTCTTTCTCCACACCTCTCCCTTCAAGCACACGTAATCACACATACATGGACTACACTATCGCACATGTTGGGAGACCAGTTGTGAACTTAGAGCTTACCTGGCTGGTCAAGTGACTTGCTGAGGGACATCCCGGAAAGGGAAAAAACTGCAATCCGAGGTGTATCTCATGTTCCAGCAGGAAAAGGGGATATAATCACGTCTAGGGTCTAGGCTATAACATGCATTATACTCACGGGACTAATGGCCAAAGTAGTTGACGCATCCGCAAACACGAATTACTTTCTCTCACTCACACTCACTGTCTCTCACTCACTCACTGTCTCTCACTCACTCACACTCACTCACACTCACTCACTCACACTCACTCACTCACACTCACCTCACTCACTCACACTCACTCACTCACACTCACTCACTCACTCTAACTCGCATACACTCACTCGCATACACTCACTCGCATACACTCACTCGCATACACTCACTCGCATACACTCACTCGCATACACTCACTCGCATACACTCACTCGCATACACTCACTCGCATACACTCACTCGCATACACTCACTCGCATACACTCACTCGCATACACTCACTCGCATACACTCACTCGCATACACTCACTCCCCAATCACTCACACTCACTCATTCATGAATCTTGAATAGTGAGGATAGGTTGCTTGCTATTTCCCGAGCGTCAACGATAGGTGCTCGTCGTACCCGCAACGTGTAGCTGTTTTCGACACATCAAAAGATGCGAACATTTGTCGAGCAACTCAGCTACTCGGAATTGGGCGAGCACTTGGTGACTACTTCCCGAATGACAGTGCGTGGAGCTTCTTTAAGCGCCGTTGCGGTCACTGGTTCGGCGTAAGCGACCAGTGCGTTAGTCCCTTTCACATTTACACCCACTGTATACACTGTATACATGATGTATACAGATGATGTATACTACATATATACATGATGATACATGATATACATGATGTATACTACAAATGTATACAGTCATGTATACATTTACACCCACAGTCATGTCAAGCATACAGTCATTACCACCTTCAATTTCGCTCACACCTGCGCTTTTTTAATATATTCCTTCTGTTTACTTTTCTGATTATCCGCCAATGTAGGAGCCACTCTGTCTCCTAGCACTAGAAACATCTACAAAACCAGCTCTATATCCAACATCATTAGTGGTAGCCCAACCGCCAGTAACCACAAACACCGTTACTGTCACAGTAACAATCTTCACTGACACCAACCCCATATACTTCACTTCCATTCCACTGTCACAGCTCTGTCGCCACCACAATCGTCACCGAGTCACACCTTTCGCCCATCCCTCCACAACCGAAGTCGCTGTCACTGTCGCAACCACCACCCGTTGCTCCGCCCCCAACCTCCCTCTTCCCCGCCACCTTTGCGCCTCCCTGTGTCTCGTCCCGCCTCTTCCCCGCCGCCTTCGCGCCTCCCCCGTCTCGCCCCACCTCTGCCCGCCTCGCCCCGCCCCCACCACCGCCACATCGCCCATTCGCCCCTCGTAGCGGCGCTCGCGGCGTCGGCGGCGGCAGCGCTACGGCCGCGCGCGCTGCATATCATATCAGGCGGACGCGGCCACCCGTCGCTTTCATAAACTTACCGTTTAATTCGTCATAATGGCTTGAGAATGCTTTAATATCCCTTTCGCTGTTTACCTTGCTTTTTATTTCCTGCCGGAATGAGCGCTTGGGTTTTACGGCGCTTGGCGCGTCAGGCACCCTCTCCCCCTGCCCCTCCCCCCCGCCGCGTCGTCGCCGTGCCTTGCCACCCCTCGGCGCCACCATGCGGATCCTCATCTCCCCTCTCGCCCTGTCTTTCCGCACCTTCTCCTCTTCCTCCACACGTGCCGCTCTCGTTTCCTCCCAACACCGAGCTTGGTCTTTCTCTTCCATGTGCTCTTCATGTCGCCTCCGCCTCATCACGTTGTGTCTGGATCTGACACACTATCTCCCCTCGTATGCTCTTTCCTAGTCGCTCTTCTTCTCGCGCCTGTTATACATTTCACGACGTCCCAAGCACATTCACGGGCTCTTCTTCCACGGTTGTACGGCGCGCGCGTCTCCCGGGCGTGGATGCAGGCGCCCAATTCCGAAGCTGTCCCGATAACGTCGTCCCCGGAGTGTTTCGGGTTGTCCATGATCGATCTCGTTGAGCCCTCTTATTATGATTCCTCCTCGTGTATTAATTGGACGCGTTCGCGCCACGACACCAGTCTCATGTGGGAGGGGCGCAGCTCCACTCCCCCGTGATTCCCCTTGACTTCCTATTTTTTGGTCCCTTTCTTTGCACGATGGATCTGACGCACTTCTGCCCTCCTCACCCAGCTTTATCTTTCACTGCCTTTCTTGTTTTCTTCACAAGTTTATGCGTTTTTTCTTCTTGATGTATTCCCATTCCTCATTGACAATTACATGTTTTAAGTTTCTCTTCATACTCGCCATCGTCGCCTCTTAGAAACGCTCTCTCATCATCCACCGGAAAAGGCGGCTCAAGGCATTAACTTATGACATTGCAGTGCCTCTGACCTGTTTTCGACACAAGCTTTTCAGCTAGGTCGAATTCAGTTGCTGTCTAGCGGAGAATCCTGGCGTCCGGCTGCTCTGATTGGTAGTTTTCCGTGGTTTTTCCCATGAACATCAGACGAATGTCGGAGTAGTACCCTAACAACCGGGACGCGGACTTCGCGCGATCCTTCATTTCTCTTCCTTGTCCTATCCTCACCTCTTACTCACAAACACTACATTAGCATACACTACATTACCACATATGTCTGGAGGAGAATTCTAGCGGCCGGCTGCTCTGATCGGTAGTTTTCCGTGGTTTCTCCGATCAACACCAGGCGAATGCCGGAGCAGTACATTACCAAACGGGACACGGACCGCGCGCAATCTGTCCTTCTTTTTCCCTGTCCTATCCTCTCCCCTTTCACACACACTTACAATAACATGCACTACACTACCACATATTCCGGAAGACCGGTCGGGAGCTTAGAGCTTGCCCCGGCTGGGGCGGTGCCCCGCTGGTGGGAGAGTCCTGGATAGGGGGAAACCCCACTAGCCGACGGTAGGCCGGCGCCGGATCTCGCCAACCAGCTGGACAAGATCACCGCCATCTCCCGAGAAACAAACATGCACTACACTAACGGGACTAATGACCAAAGCTGTTGACGCGCCCGGAAACACGAAAAAACCAAACCAAACCACATATGTCGGGAGACCGGTCGGAAGCTTAGAGCGTGTTCCGGCTGGCGCGGTGCTCCGCTAGCGGGAGATACCTGCTTGGGAACACTCGCTAGCCGACGGTTGGTCGGTACCGAATCTCGCCGTACAGCGGGGAAAGTCACAGCAATTTTCCGAGTAAAATATGCATATAATGCACTACGTTTAAGGGACAAATTACTTTATCCGTTGACGCGTCCGGAACCATCTCTCATCGTCCCTGTTTTCATAGTATTTTCTCACTCCTCCTTTCCGTCTTAGCACACGTAGTCCTTCTTTAGTTTCTTCTTTCTAGTTTTCTATTCCCTTCTACTCTACATACTGGAACCCATCGTTCTACCCAACGCCCCCTCTCTCGCGGTGCTTCATCACCCACGCCGTGACCCTCCCGAAGGGCCGCCGGAAGGGCCGCACCGCGCGACCGCAATCCGCCCCTCGCGCGGGGGATCTGCATAAAAATTTGGAGATCTGGAATTGAATCAGTGCTTTCTAAGATCCCGCTTTCCCCGGGTTTGACTTTAAAACAGGATTATTGTGGATCGTGTTTTCTCGGGTGACGAGTCATTTTTCCGCTCCGTACAGCTCTAACGGCTTCGTGCAGGCAGCTGCGTGATGAATTTCGCACGTCACTCGAATGGAATTTGTATTCTAAGCACGTTTCGGTTTTGCTTGTTGCTGATTTATTCCAACATGATTGCGAAGCTGAGGTTCTCGCAGTCAGTTCAAATGAAGGATCATCTGAAGGCAGCGTCAAGAGAATTTAATTTTCTGAAATTATACCTTGTTTAGGATGAAGGAAAATATTCTAAAATATTAAAGACGTTAATAATGTGTTACATAAATCATTTGACATGCATTTGCAGATTTGTAATTTAGAATAAGACATACTCAGGTCATCATTGGTATCAATGTATGAGAATGTAGATCAAATAAAAGAAATTACATTTGCAAACGTAACAAAGTTTACAACAATCATTTCGATGTGCCTGTCATATATTTGGTGTCGCATCGCCTATCCGTCTCTTCTTGCCGGCACGCAGCTAATTTCCCCCTTCGCCAGCAGTGTATCTTAAGTATGAACGATCGCCCTCTTTTATTTCTCTTAATTGAACGCGCCGAGAGGGAGCTTTCACCACTGAGTGCCTTTCGTATTTTAGTCCCCTCCGGCAGAGGCGCTCACTGGCGCGGAAGTAAGACCAAAAAGATAAAATATACCTAGCGCGTCGGGAAAAGGGCTCCGCGTCGCGGTTGCATATGTTACGCGGCTCTTTTAAAGAAATCGCGCCATTAAAAAAGTCGCCACCGGAATTGCACTGGGCGGCAACGGAGGCGGCGGCGTGGGAGGGGCCGAGGGCGGGGGCGGCTGGCGGAGCGAAATTGCGCTTCGTAGAAGAGTGGGCGGCGACGGCGGGTGCCGCGCAGGCGGCGGGAGAGGCGCGCGAGAGGGCGGGTTCGTTCCCGTTGTATCTCCGTGCTTACGATAATTTGTGTCCGTGCGTTTGTCATTTACACTTTGGAGCAGACCTTCGCTGCTGGATGCGGGCGTTACCCTAAGCGCCGACCCCCTCCTCTACCTCTCTCGTCCCCGCCTCCGTACCACGCCCTCCCCTCCTCTGCAGAGCGGAAACGGTAACACATTTATCCGGTGGAAGAGTGGGGGGCGGGGGCGGCGACGTGGGCGAAAACGGGAGCTAAGCGACGCTCTGTTTATTAGAATCTGCTTCAACATACGAACATAATACTTGCCGAGCCCTCGCTCGCAAAGATAAATTTGTTCCTCGCGCTGGAAATCGACGATAAATTATTTACGAGCGACAAAATAAACATTCGAAGTCAGGCAATTTTTAGTGCTCATTGTCACCAGATCAATACTTCATTTCGTATTAAGTCGACCCAACAGGCGGATGCTAAATCTTCCATCGTAATCCCGCGCGGGCGGCGCATTGCCGGCTCGTCGGACGCGCCTGCGCCCGCGCCCGCGCAGCTCTCGGCCCTCGCCTCCCCGCACGCCTCGCTACTCGCTGCGGGCCCGTCTCCGACCCGAGTCCGTCCCCGCCTCCGTCTTCCCCTCCGCCTTCGCGTCTCCTGTCTCCGTCCCGAATTCGTCCCGCCTCCGCCCTCCCCTTCGCCTTCTTGTCCCCCGTCTCCGACCCGACTTCGTCCCCGCTTCGCCTCCTCTTCCGCTGCCCCCTCCCCACTCTCACTCCCCACCCCACGCACCTTCGGTCGCCGCCTTTCCTTTCTCTTCTGCCTTCTCTTTGTCCGTCTCCGCCTCCTCCGTCTCTTACGGCTCCTCCTCCGCCTTCTCCCCGCCTCCTTCTCCACCGCCACGTCCTCCTCCGCCTCCACCTCCTCCTCGACTTCCTCCTCCTCTTCCGCCCCCGGCGCTGCACCGCTCTAAGGGCTATGAAGAGGTGTTTAATAATCAGGGAAGCGACGCGAGGCGCTTTCAATCTGAGCAGCCGTCGGCGCGCGTTTATGAAATATTACTTCATTTTTTCGTGTTTCCTCCCTCAGCCGCCGCCGCCGCCACCGCCGCCGTCGTCTCGTCCTCCCTCCCTCACTGCCGCGTCGGCCGCCTCGACTCGGGTGCGCTCGCCGGGGTTCCCCGCCCCGCCTCTCCACCACCCCACGGCTCTCCGCTCCCCGCTCCGGGCCCTCCCCGCGCGGCCCCTCGCACCCCGCGCCGCTGCAGGCCGCGTTTATTAAAGCGGCCGCCGAGCGCTTCATCCTAATAATGACCCTCTTGTGCTGTATATTAAAACGACTTCGCAACAGGACGCGCTTTTCGGCCGGATTTCTTGCGGCGGAGCGCAGATGAGGCGCGCTGCGGACGGCTGGGGCTCTGCGCGGCGCAGCGGGGCGGGGCGCAGCGGGCAGGCGCAGACACGCGCTGGACGCTGCTGACACAGAAAAGCGGGAAAGGTTGGGAACACGAATACATTCCGAAATAGAACCGCGAAATGGAATGTCTGGGATTGAAAGAAGGGAGCAGTTGACGAATCATTGGGGAGCTGACAATTTGAATGCCACCTAGGGGGAATTCTAGAGCGAAAGAAGGAATGCACCAGGTTTTTGGGTGGAAACACTCATGAAGCAGTTTGTTGTTTCTAGCGAAAAAACAGGAAGAAGGTACTAAGGCCACTGAACACCGAAGTAAAAGTATCAAATAATGGTGTAAAATCTTGAATCACAACTACCATAATGGATAGAAACGACTAAGGGGATAATAGGAGAAAGCGAAAAATAGAAATCCGTGGGTAAAATATCAAAGCAAAAGGGGAAAAACGGGAAGAGCGAGAACGAAAACGGTGAGGATATACACCAACCGAAAATAAATCAAAAAGCGACGAGGTGGTGTATGACGTGTCAGTGGACGAAGCAGAGACAGATAAATAACAACAAGCATCAATGGCGACCGGAAGACGTAAAAGAAACGCGAAAAGACGACACGATACGAGCTTTGGGGCGAAAATAGCTCCCGGAAACGTTGGCAAGCGGGCGGCTGGTACGTCGCGCGGAGAGCGCAGCGGCTGGGAAGTGGTCCGAGGCGAGGGTGGCAGCTGCGGCGGGGGCGGGGCGCGGGCGGAGGGGCGGCAGGGGTAGCGTGGACCGCGGCGGTCGCCCGCTCGCCGCACTCGCGCGCGGGGGAGAGCGCTCGCCGCCTTCCCCGTGCCCGCCACCGCGCCGCGCTGGCCGGCCGGGGGACAACTTTATCAATTTGCCTGAAGGTGGCGCTTCTGGGAGACGTATGGCTGTTGGCTCGGCGGGCGCTGCCTCCTTGACCTGGAGGGTCGCCGGACGATGGCCAATACATCTCCCGCGCCGCCTTTGTTTTCGAAGGCGCGTCCACCGCCGGCAGGTGGGGGAGCGGTGCGCTTCGTTTCGGCGGCGCCGGCGGCCCCCGCCGTTCGCTCTTCAGATTGATCGCCGGTCGCGCATCGCATCAGGTGATTGCGAAGTTCCCGCGCGACCCGACCCGCCGCCTTCGCCGTCGGCAGGAACGTGCGCGAAAAACGAGCGCGACCGCCGCGGCCGCCACCGCAGACCCCGCGCCGCCCCCGCGCCGCCCGCACGTCGCCCCTCGCCGCCCCTCGCCGCCCCTGCCGCCCCCTCGCCGCCCCTCGCCGCCCCTCGCCGCCCCTCGCTGCCCCTCGCCACCCCTCGCCGCCCCTCGCTGCCCTCTCGCCGCCCCTCGCCGCCCCTCGCCGCCCCTCGCCGCCCCTCGCCGCCCCCTCGCCGACCCCTCGCCGACCCCTCGCCGCCCCCTCGCCGCCCCTCGCCGACCCCTCGCCGCCCCTCGCCGACCCCTCGCCGACCCCTCGCCGACCCCTCGCCGCCCCTCGCCGCCCCTAGCCGCCGCCTCGCCGCCCCCACACCACCTCCTCGCCGCCTCCTCGTCGCCCGCCGCGCCGCCCATTCACCGCCTCTACGCCGCCTCCATGCCGCCCTCGTGCCGTCCCTACGTCGCCCCTACGCCGCCCTCGCGATCCCCGCGCCGCCCCCGCCCGCCCCCCACGCCGTCCGTGTGCCGTCCCAGTGCCGTCCTCGCCGTCCCCACGGTGTCGCATCCGCGCCGTCCCGGCGCCACCCTCTCCGCCCCGCCCCCCGCTCCACCCATGGTCCCGCGATCCCGCCGCCTCCTGAATTTATCTTCTTTCCCCGCGCCACCTCGCCGTACTGCCGCCTTTCTCCGGAAAGGTGCGGCGGCGGTGGAGGCAGTGGTGGTGGCTGCGCAGGCAACTTTGAAATTGGCTCATTCGTCTTTGGGGGTGTTGTTATCAGCTCTGCGTCTTGCTAATGTTCCCGCAATGCAGTTACCATTTTACACCGGCGAGGCGGGGGTGGGCCGCGTACGGCAGGCGCCCTGAGCCGCGACTTCTTGTCCGCGCCCGGTTTATCCGTGCCGGGTCCCACGTGTGGGAGGAGGCGCGTGGGACGGGTGCGGGGGTGGGGGCGGCGGAGAGCCGCGTCCCGGCGCCATCCGTCAGCGTGCGCGTTATCGCGGCCGGAGGCGACGGAGCGGCGCGGAGGGAGGGGGCGAGGAGCGAGACTGCGCGCCGGAGCCCCGGGCACGCCCCTCCCCTATCCTCCCTCCCCTCCGCGCCCCCCTGTACCCCTCTGTGCCCACGACACCCTCCCCGCCGCCCCTGCCCGCGACGCGCGCGCCCTAACGACGCTCCGCGACGCTGCCCGCCGCGCCCCGCCACTCCCCGGGGAGGAAATTCAATTATTGTGGACTTATCCGCACCTTGTCTTGGGGCTTGTAATAGGGTGAAGGAGATGGAGAGATAGGCACTGGATAGAGAGGGCGCGATGCGCCGCCGTGGTGGCGGCGGGGGCGGAGGGAGGGGCGGAGGCGGCTGCGACGACGACGCCGAATCGGCTCGACTCCCGCTGGACCCGGACGCCGCTGACGTCAAGGGATGGACGTGCCTGGACAACGAGAACACGTCAGCGCCGAGAGGTGTTTCGCGAGATTGCTCGCAGGTGAAACTATTTACCGGCGGACTAAGAAGAACCGTGACATTAAAACGGCTTTATTGCGGTTTGGGATGTGCCATAAAATAATGAAATGGCTTTTAAAGACGCTTTGTAGAATTCATAAATGCATCAGAAGAGAACACAGAGAGATTACTGAATACCACTCATATTGTGAGCGCGAAATTTCTTTCTTCCAAATGAAACATGTTTGGCGCGGAACCAAATGCATGACCCTCTGTTATACGCTCGCGTATCAATATTGGAATATGTAATATAGACTACTTTTTCATAACATGATGTACATCAGATATCGATTGTGGTTATATTAAGTCGTATAATATTTCCCAATTGTTGCAACATACGATGTAATAAACTGTATATAGCTAACTCAGACATGTGCGTACGGCAAGTACGCGTGTATCAGTTCGTTTCTGCTGATACATTTACACACTTATTGACATGTATGCTCGTGTGTATGTGTATTATAGTCGTGTACAAGATAGACATACACACTCACTGAACGGTATGCCGGACGAGCACCATGCGATGCAGCAATGGATGAAGCGACTGGGTTTCCTTTTTACCCGATTGCTTTATTTTAAAAACGTTAACACACTAATTATTTAATTATCAAAATTCTCTATATCTCCACATTGATAGTCACCAAAAACTATTTTCAACATTTCAATACAATTTTACCATTTTTACGTTTCTGATTTACCGCATTGTAGATCTTTAATTGAGGTTACGTAATGATCTTATCTCATCTGCATTCTTTTCATCGAGAAAACATCTGTACCATTGTTTTATTATTTCTACATTCGCTAATACAGGCATCTTACATTTTTCTTCGTGCATTTGATTGCCAATCTATTTGGGGAGTAACTCACTAATATTTATGATTGACCTGATTCCATAGTGATAGAGTGAGGAAACTGCACTAAAATATTTCGATGAATGAAAAAAAAGATTTGAAATTATGCGAGCAAGAAATCACATTAGAAAACATGGTTCACGATTTCTAAACCATTTATTAATATTATTAGTTTTTTCAGAGCTTATAATTGTTTTAACCGGAAGTGAGCAACACCATGAAATTGAGAGCTACTTTGCATCGTGTAAGTAGAAACCTAATCTGCATTTCCATTCGAACTCAGCAGTTTCAAATCTACAGTAGTACTAAATTCCAACTATAAACAATTTTCACGTCGGGCTCGTCTCAGAGATGGGACACACATTGTGTCCTCCTCTCAGCGCCTCCGTTCGGCCAATACTGCCCTGAGCGGCGGGGACGCCGCCGGCCCCGCGGCGAAGCGAGTGCCGGGGTCGGGCGCGGGGGGTGCACAGCGGAGAGCGGGGACGGCCCAGGGAGGGTGCGGGGAGCGTCGCCGCACTCACGGTGGCGGCGGCGGGCGCGGCGCGTGTGCGCGTCGGATTTACGGCCGCCGCCGCCCCCGCCCCCGCCGCCACCGTCCCCGCCACGAAACACTCCATTCCATTAGTTTTATGATGGAGATAGCGACAGCCGGCCGCCGCCGGCCGCCGATAAGAGATGGGACTGCTATAAGGGAGGACGCGCGCCCCGCCGACGCACGGCGCCGCCGCCGGGGGAGGGGGCGGAGGGGAGGCGGAGACGGAGGCGGAGCCGCGGCAGCGCCGGCGCGGGGCGGCGGCGAGTGGAGCGGAGCGGAGAGGCGCGACGCGGCGCGGCGGGAAGATGGGAACGTGTTGTTTCCGCGAGACGACGAAGTCGATGGCGGCGGTGGCGGGAATGACGATGGTTCTGTTGATGGCGGTCTCTCTGACAATGGAGGCTGTGGCTGCAGCGGCAATGAAGATGGCTGTTGCGATAGTGACAGTGGGGGCTTGTCAATAATGGCGATGAAAAAGTCATCGGCAATAATGGTTATGAGAATTATAATAAACAAGATAAAGAAATACTCCAAAACAAGTGTCAACAAATATAATTTTGATATGAATGACGGTGATTTATTGCCGGTAACGAAAATATTATTACCGCCAGCGTGAAGTACCGCCGCTTCACGAAGAGAACAGCGAAGCCGTTCGTGCGACGGTGTCACCGATGGCAGATGACGACGGAAAGATGCGCTATTGCGTGGAAGTCGGCGGTGGCGGAGGAAGTGAGTGGCGGAAAAGGCAACCGCAGTGAAGGTGGCGATTTCGGCGTGGATGACGCTGCCGGTGTCGACGCTCTACACGGACGGGCCATGCGCTCGCGCTGTGGCAGTGACTCGTCGGGCGCCGCTACTGCCACCGCCGTCGCCGCCGCCGCCGCCGCCGCCGCTACCACCGCCGCCACCACCATCCCCACCGTCACTGCCACTGCCACTGCCACTGCCACTGCCACTCCCGCCACCGCCTCCACCGCCACCACTGCCACCAATGACACCGTCGCCAACACAACCGCCTCCGCCTCTGTCACCGCAACCTTCTGCCGCTGCCGCTGCCACTGCCTCCGCCGCTGCCTCCATCGCCACCGCCGCCATCGTTTCCGCAAACGCCGAGAACGCCGCCGCCTGAGCGCCCCCAACTTGCGAGCGCGGCGCCTGTGTGCGCGCGCGATCCGCGCCCCGCCGCCGCCACCGCCGTCTTCCCCCGGGGCCGCCAAGTTGCGGACGCGCCGCCCGGGTGGATGAGGCGGGTGTATATTCCGCTCTCCGAATACTCCGGAAAGATGAGACCCTAGTGGGGCCTCAAAATATCCAATAACGCCCGGCGCCGAGCGGGAGAACGGACGCAGCGTTTCCGCCGCGCTCCTCCTCCTCCTCCACCCCTCCACCACCTCCTCGTGCTCCTCGTCGCCGCTCGCCCCGCCTCCGCCCCCGCTCCGCTTCCCCCCTCTCCGCGCCCGCCCCGCGCCGCTCGCCGCGCCCGCGTCTGCCGGCAACGCTCTTCCTTTTTGTTGGATTTTGAGACTCAATTGAAAGTTTTCTGTTCCGTGCTCGAGGAAAGAGAAAAAATAAAGTAGTCGTGCGGAGCGCTATTCGTCTCGCTTTTTCGAATTGTGTGGCGAGCTTGTGAGGCGGCCGCACCTCCCGCCCGCGCCCGCGCCCCTCTCGCCCTCCGCGCCGCCCGCGCAGCTCTCCCCGCCCGCGCCGCCCCCTGGCCGCCCACCGCTGCTGCTGCTGCTGCTGCCGCCGCAGCCCGCCGCCGCCGCCGCCTCATGTTTTATGGATGCCGACTGCGGGCAACACCGCCAGAAGAGCTTTTCGCGCGTTTTACAATAGTTTTATGGAAACAAACGAAATATTGAAGGAGGCCTAAAAATTCTCGTGCAACACGGCAATAACGGCGCGGCGCGGCGGGGCCGAGCGAACGGGCGCGGGGCGAGAAGCGAGGAACGCGGGGATGGAGGGCGGGGCGGGGCGGGGCGAGTGATGTGGTTAGGGGTGGCGCTGTGCGCGTCTGCGGTGGCGTCTGTGCGGCAACGCCCGATCGCGTCGCTTGTGTGTCGCTCGCTTCACTGACGGGTCGAGTGCGTGTGTTTTTGCATAAACAATGCGTCAATTCTCTCTTGCATGCACTTGGTTGTATTTTTGCTGCAGATGGCTGCTGATAGAAGAATATCGATTTTAAATATGTCATTCATTCTTATTTGTTGTTTTTCAATGGAAGCAATAAGAAAGCTCATGTTTGGGCGTGTTGCATGCATATTGCAATCCTGTAATTGACGGAGGTTGGGGATTCGTAATTTCGGAAAACATGCGTTCAAACCAATTTTCTGTGTTATGATTTTCAGACGATGGTAATACAATTTTTTTTAATTTCGCTTTCGAATTATGTTTAATGCCCAAACGTCTTCGAAATTATTGTCATAAGTTTTGTCTGACTATTCCACTCGTGAGATTAAAACCGATAGTGTTTAACTATACACACAAAGTGCTCCAATCAGGGCGGTGTATCTCAAAAAGTGTATGAATGAATGAATGCCTTATTTTACGTGGCGAGACTCAGGCCATGATGCCTACTCTTCCGCCTGACTACGCAAATTTCGTTACGCTCCTTTCACCTACCAAGGGAGAAAGAAGGTATTACTTGGGCGACGAAACAGGCAATTTTAATTTATCTCAGAGGCTTCATTTAGGCTTGAGGATCTTTTACATGCAGTAAATCTACTAACATGGGACAGTCGGCTTTACTTCCCCTCCGAAGGAAGGCGTACGAAGGATTTTTTCGCCCTTTAAATCCACGGCTTCGATCGGGTTAAAAAAAGTGTATCGCTTTTTTCTATCCGATTTTTCTTACCTCTTCTCCCTACTGGCCAATCATAAACTGTGACTCATCTATCTTAGGAGGCGGTATGTCATCGATATCTATGTCGATATTCAATAAACTACGTATATACTAAAACATAACCTCTTTGATTTTAACATAGCTTTCAGTTGTTTTCAACATTTCGCCCATTTTGGAACTCTGTTGGACATAATTTCACTCGTGGAATAGTCATATTAAATACTACTCGTGCTTTGGAAATACTAAGATAAAACCCCTTCTCGCTTCACGCTTCACGAGGTCATTTATCGAAAATTTTCAAAGCACTCGTGGTATTACCTATGATAATTCTGTAATTTCGAATGTATTGTAATGAACTAATGCGAATATGCAGGTTATTTTAATGGAGACAATTGAGTATTTTCGGAACATTTGAGTACAATAAACATTTTAACGAAAAACTTAATTTTAATGGTGCAACCTTAAATAATCCTATGACGGAGTAATCTGTTGCTCCACGTTGTCATGTACGTTTCGTGGGCTATATTGCAGTGGCTTTATATTGCAGTTCGTGTTGTAGGTATAGTGTTAGCAATTTTTTTAAAGATTGCTCCCCTGCGCAAACTAACGAATTGGCACTATGCGAGGTTGAAATTCGCCGACCATTGCCATATTGTGCGTCTGTCAATACAGATATGATGTGGTCTTCTATCGATTTTTCACATTATATATATATATATATATATATATATATATATATATATATATATATATATATGCCAAAGCCAGCGTTATGGAATACTAAAACACATCTCTGATTTGAAATCTTTTTTATAACGAACTTAAAAAATCTAGTTCCTACTTAGTATTACTTGCAGTATATATTTATTATCTCTTGGTTATTATTGCATTGGGTATCGTATACAACTTCGCTGCCAATGGCTCTAATCTCTCTCTCTCTTTTCCATCCACTATTAAGTATTTTTTTCTGTTTCCCAAGTAATAAATAAATGACACTAACCTGAACCCTTCCGACTACATGTACACTACAGGAAATGCTATAGATATATTTCAACAACAATATTACAAGGTTACAACAATGATATGGGAATATTTTAGATCTTTTGAAAGCTTTTGAGGTTAGTGATCGAAACATTTTGCTTTCAAAATAATCTTCGTATGGAATTCGTGACATTGACATAGACTTGATTCCACATACTTTAATCATCGATCGCTACGTTATTGACTTATCTTCGCATTCTTTGGCAATTGAGCATGGGGTTTTCCCAGGGTTCGATCTTAGATCTCATACAGTTTCCTATATACCTAAACGATATGCTCTTGTTCCATAGAAACGAAAAAACAGTTCGTTTTGCCTTGCTAGGAATCTTTTTTTATAAATCTGTAGTTTTTCTCAACGCTGACTTGCTTAGCCTTTGGAAACATATTCTCATGCAACACTGATATTTCTAATAACAACTCAAGTATCGTATTCATCAGTTGTCAGTATCAGCAGGCACTGCAATAAATTCACGTGCGTTACTTTACAACGCATTGCTATACGACATTAAACAATTGAAATCGAAATAAATGTTTAAGTTTCAAGTAAAATCTTTCCTGCTAAATAACTGTTTCTCTTCAATTAGAGACCACACTGACCGTGAAAAAGGAAACGAATATTTATTTTAACAATGATATGTAGTGAGTGAGTAAAGATTTGTACTGTATAATTCTATAAGGCCTATAACATGTAGCCTGAAACATTCGGTTTCTGGATCTTCGACCCAATTTGGTTTAGGTTTTTTATCCAGTTTATTTTGATCCATTGACCAAATTCAGAGATGGCCCCATGCTAAGCTTTTGTGAAGTACGTGCGCACAGTTTTTAGACCTCTCCGTTTTGCTATTTGTGTTAGGGGTAGAGCCGGAGATGTCAGTTGCTATTTTGGAAGCACCATAAAATAAAATCTGTATTTTTTACCGATCAGTTAAAAATGTTCTATTACTTGGGAACGAAAATTTCTCGTTTCCGAATATTTCTACCCACGCTTTGTACATTTACCTATTCAACTATGTGTGTTAAAGGAATAGGGATTCTGGAACTCAAGATTAGTGCGATGATAAAACTTCTCCATACGTAACGTATTTATTAGTATTTTATTTTGAAAATATATCAAATCATAAAAGTACCATATAAGCACTGTGCAAAAAATCAAAACCTCAAAAACTATATTGGTTAAATAATTATTTTCCTTCAGCACTTATTCTCCAAGATCAGGAAATGATGGTTTACAAATTCTTGAACAATATATTATTTCTGAACAGACTTAAACACGTTTTTTAAATGTAATTGAAATGATTTGTTTTTATCACGATGTGTACATCGAATACGTTATAGATGACTATTGAAAGAATTCCTTCCATCTACCTGAACTTAAAACAATATTGCATCACCCATAATTATAATCACAGTACTTTTTTCAAAGGGAAGCCTGTATTGCTGGACATTCTGTACACTCACTAATCATTGCATTTTCAACCTTTACTCTTCTCTTCACTCACTACAATCTCACAATCACATGATAGATCGCACAAGGCGAAACGTCGATTGCTTTCAATAACTCGATTGAAATTCCCACAAAAAAAAACGAAGTAATGAACAAATAACAACAGTTCAGCGTTCAATATATTAAGTGGAAGATATTATTAAAATATAGTGTTTATTACTAAAAAATAGACCAATAAGAGCAAGTGATAGCACATCTAGTAGGGCCCACTATATTTTATGTAATGAAACAATCGCTAAATTTGATGGAGTAGAAGATGAAACTTTTTCAATGAAAACCCTTAGTGTTTTGAAAATATAGATAACTAGGGGCTCGCAGCGGAGAAATATATTTGACTCGGCCTAGATGTAAAGCTAAAACAGCACTTGGAAATAAAATACATCAAGAGAAGATAAAATACTTACATTTGAAATCACGAGGTTCAATAGAAAGTAGTGGGCTACTAACTGCAAAAATACTGCTAAAAAAACAAAAAATTGTTTTCCAAAAAGGATTTGGATTACAAGTGTTATTATTACTAGTGTTTTGAAAATATAGATAATTAAGGACTCGCAGTGGAGAAATATCTTTGCCTCAGCCTGGATATAAAGCTAAAACAGCACTTGGAAATAAAATACATCAAGAGAAGATACAATACTTACATCTGAAATCACAAGATTCAATAGTGGAAACTGCAAAATACTGATAAAAAAACAAAAAAAATATTTCTAAAAAGTAGTGTGATTACTATTGAGCAACAATGAATAAAAACTCTCGTATATCTGTACAATAAATTAAATATTTTGACCAAAAGTCATTGACAGTGACATAGTACGGTATAGGATAACAGTTTTAAACACACGAAACATAAAAATAGTTGTTCCGTAGCACATGATTAGAATATATTTAATGGGGCATTGGCCTCTTCTTTGAAGTTTCGCTGTCGCATGAAGTCAGCTGTGTAGTAAGTTGTAATGGAATAAGTATGAGAATTCAGTCAGGAAGTGCAGTAAGAAAATCGGCGGAATAATAGGGTCCGACATATATATTTCAGTCAAAACGAACCTGTTTCATTATTTCTATATTTTTCTTAAGTTACTGGGTATGTAACGAAACCATACATACCTCTCTCATGGCCGAAGACCGTATAGTTTTGTTTCAAATTCTGCGCTCATTGGAAATTAGTAATACAGATGTTAACAATTGTGGTCCTCTCAGAACCAATTATACTTGATTCTCTTCTTGCGTAACGATCCATATGTATTCGAACAGCAGTACGTTTATGTTGTGTTAAAATATTTCTTCGGGCAACAACTCAGGAAACACCAGAGAGAAATCCAAGAGGTAAACATATGCGACCTATTTAAAGTTTAGAATGTGTTTAGAAAGAGCACATTCTCAACATTTATCTCAGAATGTTCTTTTACATGGCCACTTGCCAAGTAAAATTTCAATTCATTAAATATGTCATTATTTATTTATTATTTGATTTTTTATTCATTTATCTTGAGATTATTCTGTAAATTCATCAGTTACAAAATACTGTATTACTCATGTGTTGTTAGTTGGCTTAGAATCCGTTGTTTAACTCAGGACGTAGTGAGGAATCCTTAGATCATTTGGTTTGTATGGAGATAGGGAACTATTTTCAGGAATAAATATAAATATATAGGGAATATTTGTTTGTTTTTTATTCTGGACTGATAGTTGGAGTTTCTGTGAAGCTTGAATTTTGACAAGAAGGTTATTTATGTATTGTTTGCGTGGTAGTTGAAAAATAGATGTCATGCTATGTAGTATGTGATGTAGGGTACGTTTTTTAGGTCTTTGTTACTTTTAATATTTTATGAACCGTGGGACGTGTATTAGGGGAATTTGAATATAAATTAGTACCAATTTCTTCTGAGAACAAGTGTGTGCTGTTATATATCACATTAGTTATTAAGTTTGTGTTTTCATCACAAAAAATAATCAAAAATGCATTACCTCCACATGGGGGTAATGGGAGTCACTGAAGAAATAAGAAGCAAAACGAACACATTGGTACTTCAGTGTTTATTTTGTTTACAATAATTGTAGGCACTTAATTGATGTGACTAATTTCCTCAACACGAAGATCGTTACTCCATAAAACATATTTACAAGCATCTTTATGTGTTCAGCAGTTTCATTCTGGTAATATTTTTGCATCCCATACGAAATGGATGCACATTCGAAGGTTTGCATCTTTTCTGTAGCGTTCTAAATGGGATACTATGGACAGGGCAAATATGTAAACCATGCACCTTCAATGATTGCTTTAATTGCTGTAGGCAACAGCGCTGATGATCATTCCCCTTCATTGGTTGGTCGTTTGTGATTTCTGGGCTAGCAAGCAAACTCATTCAGATCAATAAATTATTTTGTTTGGGGCCATGGCAGTCACGTTGCAGGTAATGAGAATCCCTAATCTCATTACCCCTCAAGAACTTTTTTACTATAACTGCTCATAAAAAATGTGTAGATTGTTTTAAAATTACTCGTTGGTATCAAATTATTTTCCGAAGGACTTACCTTCCAATAAATTTTAATTCTTCCAGAAATCTCAAAGTTCGCGTATGACCTTATTTTCTAAGGGTACTTTCTGTGTCACATCAACAACTCACTTTCCTGGTACGAATGCGATAATCGCCGAAGTAAGCTTTCTTTGACTGCGGCGGTCAACTGGCTATAGTTACCATGACTAATGGTAGGTAGAAACACATGTTTCGGTCTTTCAAAATGGTTTATTTACAATATGTATCGATAATTTACTGCTGACTTCCGTTACCCCATTTTGTGTTATTTGTAGTTTATTTACGTTTGTTTTGGTCACGTTGATCCCGTGTAGGGTAGGCGTAGAGGTGGAGGGGCCAGAGGATGATTATAAAAGTATGATTAGTTGTAGTTCTTTGTTTCTATTAGATGGTGGATTTAATTGGTGCATTTTATTTTTTGCTTGTATTATTTTGGTATCTGTGCACATCTTCCAATTTATCGTGATCCTAGGTCCCAGTTAGTCCTAGGCATTTGATCGATTTGTTTGAAGGGGATCTTGTCACTGATGCATAATTTATTGTTATGTGTGTTGGGAGAGAATGGTGTTGGGTGAATATTTTTGCAGCTGTTTTTCTAGGGTTTATTTTCGTTTTCCACTTGTTTGCCTATATATTTTTATTTGTAGTTACACAATCAAAAGTGAAAATTATGAATGATCCACATGTATGAATAAAAAAAATGGAACAAAAATCCAAATCATTAAAAATATCGTTAATCACCTTTTATGTTCAAAGTACGACACCCAAAGCAAACAAAATGAATAAAGATTATACGTCAAATGCACAATAAATGATGCTAGTAATTTGTTACATTCAACAACAAAAAGGTGTTAAATAAGAATTCATTCCTCTTCTATAAAGAAATCTCTTTAGGATATCCATCGATTTGGAGGTGCAATTCTCTGACTCCATGTATTTACAAATTTAATGAAAAGTGCAAGCAAAAACCACGAGATTATCTCGAATGTACGTACAATAGGTTTCCGCAAACGGTGTATACAATATACATCTGCTATTACTGCCTAGCTTAGGTCTTAGGTTTAAAAACAATTATATTCAAAATCAATATTATTACATACGCGCATACACATATATTTATACAAGTATTGAATGATATTAAATTCTGAAGTACACCACTTTTGCAACGAAAGTTGAGCGCTTCTATAGATAAATATAGCTACAACGAATCTTCATCAAAAACGCAGGTTAATAAGGTTTCCGTTTTTAAATGTGCGCTAGATTCATGTATATGCTATTACATCTTGTGAACTTGTTCACCCCTCCTCTACTGGAACAAGTTATTAATAATTATGAAGACGGTGAAATTGTGGCCAAAATATTCTTTGCAATCTTCCTACAATTCGGTGTCATCCGAAACATTAATGGCGTGAACATGTGGTCTCTTCACACTGTTCAACAGAACAGTGACATTCTAAATGAAGTGGGTCATGCGGTGAAAGGACCTAAAATTACTGAAAGAAAGGAGGTGAAGAAAACGAATAAAAATTAAGCAAAAAGCTTTCTCGGACTCGGTCGTGCTCCCACGAAAGTTCCTTCTTTGCTAAGTTTTGTCAGCATTCGTAATATTGGAAGGAGTATAACGTATAAGTTATAAATTTTCTTCAACTGTAAACGAAAATGCAAAATGCGAATCGAAAAACGAAAATCATGCGTACACGAGTCTGCTCGTGCGCGATGATCTATTTTTTCATCATGTTTGCAGTATTTTGATAAAATGTTGCAGCACAAAACGATTCGTTCTCATGGATTTTTACGGAAATGCTCGGGTGTTTCTCGACTCGAAAATATGAGTTCCAAATTTATTTTTTTAATTTTTCATCTTCATTCTGCATACCAAATGCAAATTTCAGAGCATCCTTGTAATTTGGTGTAATATCCGTATGTGTTGCGGTCCCTGTTCGTGAAACGTCTATTTTGACACGTCTATTTTGAAAGAGATTTTTCCATGTTTACGAATTTCTTCAAAGTTGTTTCAGTTTTTTCTTTATAAATGTGCATTTTCAAAGGCGAAGCTAGATAATGAATAAAGTATCCGCTGTTCAAAATGACATTTATTTTTCTTGTACAGCAAAATTCAATATACTGAGTCATTTTTAATCCAGCATCATTATCGAAGATGATTAAATAATTCAGTTGAACAAAATCACCATCAAACGAGCTTCTGAAATGAAATATGTAGTATTTTTTCTCTTGCTGTTATATTTTCACGTTTAATTGAATTGAATTTTAAAAAGGAAAGTTCTAATATTAAAAATGAGTGATGAAATTTACTTCAGTATTATTATTTTTATACATCGTCAAAGGAACGGTGAAATTTAAGTAGATGAATGCGGGGAGAAGTACAGCATTTCCTCAGTTCCGTAATCTCCACCCTCTCTCTTTTTACTATAAGTAATTGAATGGCGAACAAAATAGTTAGCAACGAGCGTTGCTAACATTGAATAAAACACCCGTACTACTACAATATTACATTCATGTATTATTTGTACTTAATAATATAACATACTTACATTTGTAGTACTTTTATCGTACTATCACTACAGTCAACAATTGAAAAACTATCTTCAGCAAATGAATCACAGAGGTTTCGAAAAAATTAATATCTTTAATTTTTTTAATTCAAACGTTCGTATGTTAATGCCACTTGTGACATTTAATTCACTTTGTTGTGATCTATCGTTACAAAATCTTCAATACTTTGGCTGCCGCACAATTGACACCATCAGAACACGTTCAACGAAGAAAATTGGTAGTGATCTGAAACCAGGTCGCATCTTAAAAGACAGCTAAAGATGTCTGTGTCTCACTGCTTGCCTGCCTACTTGCCTGTTTGCGTAGGCAAAACATAATAAAGGCAAAATAAAATAGGCAAATTCGCCTGTTTGTCTATGTGTCTGTGTGTGTCTGCTTGACTGTTTGTGTGTTTCTCTGTTTGTTTCTCTCCTTGTCTGACCGTCCGACCCTCTGTGCTTAACGCTCGTGCCTATACACTCGTACGTTCAGTCGATTTTCTCCAAAATTGATACTCCCCATCGGCCTAAAGGACCTTCGAGTTTGAAACTTTCGGGGGGTACTTTACATTAAATATTTTCCTTTGATGTCGTACAGGACGGTTAAAAATAGAAGAGGTTTAATTTTCGTTGAAATTTCTGTATTTCGGAAAATGGCAAAAAAAAAAAAAGAAAAATGCGAGAAAGTATGTGCAGTTGTGACGCCACTCTAAATTTTTCATCACATCAAGTACTTAAGTTTAAGCGAGAATTTTCACGCATCGGCAAAAATCGGCGATTATTTCACAGAACAACCCATAGTGAGAGGTCCTGGTATCGAAAATGTGGATAAATCTTATATCCATTCGTAAATTAAAGTACAAGGCAAGCGCGCTAATATTTCAAGTTGCATGGAAAGATGCCTACAAGAATCATATGGGTGTGAGAATGTTCTGTTTATTCTGCCTTAATTATTATGAAGTTTCTGGTTTAATATTTCTTTAAACGCGTTGCCAATAAAATACAAGTTATTACAATATATGATTAAGTGAATTTATCTATTATTATCTATCTATTATTCTAATCTATCTATTATTTATTAATGTTACTCCTGAAGCCTGGAGAGAGAGGGAGGGAGAGAGAGAGGGAGAGAGAGAGGGAGAGAGAGAGGGAGAGAGAGAGGGAGAGAGAGAGGGAGAGAGAGAGAGAGAGAGAGAGGGGAGAGAGAGAGGAGAGAGAGAGAGGAGAGAGAGGAGAGAGAGAGAAGGGAGAGAGAGGGGAGAGAGACAGGGAGAGAGAGACAGGGAGAGACAGAGAGAGATCCCTATATTTTCGTACTGTCGGAAGATTAAGAAAAACTCTGAAATACCACGTCGTAAAGCTTGCAACACGTACTTGCGCGGTGTCATAGTGAGTGATGAAGAAGCATTTTCAAAGGAGCATAATGGCAATAATGCTGTAAGAAAAAAATTGGCACATTAAAAATCCATTACATTTTTGAATTGACAATCGAAGCCAGTGATTCTACAATAGGACACACTTTCTCTAAAATCGGTGAGTTCAACAAAAATAAGACATAGGGCATTTTTTAAGGGTCTTTTACGCGGTATTTTTTTTTTTAATTTTCCGTTTTTTGTAAACATATGTTTTATAGATTCGCCTTTGCTTAAGGAAAAATATATAAAAACTACTCATTTTTCATCCATGACCTTGTTTAAAGATCTAATTTTTTGAAAGAAATTTTATGAAGGAAAAATTCTCTATCATCAATATTCTAGTTTAGCAAGGTTAATTTTTGCAACTTTCGAAAATACAGAGTGCACCGAAAATGAGACTTGAACAATTTTATAAGCAAACTTTGCTCTATGAGAGAAAAATGTGAAGGAAAAGTGAAAAATGTGAGTTGTTTTTTTTTTTTTTTTGAGAAAATAATTGTTAAAAAATTACATTTATTTCACGCAACATCACGCGAATACTATTCAAATTTTTAAAAAAATTTTACTTGACATCATTTGAAGATCTGTAATTGAAGAACAGATGTCATTAAAGAAAAAAAATCTTTCTTCAATATTGTAGTTGTTGTAACATGCCGAAATGAATGTGAACTTTTGTAATTTTCAAAAATTCAAAGTTCAAGGAAAATATAGACCTGGCCCATTTTCTAAGGTTTCTGTAAATTGATGCGTCATCTTTAGCTAATCATTTTTTTCTCCCATTTGGGTGACTATTTTGCAGCTCGTATGTTAGCTTCTCTTTCCGATATCATCTCGCCGCTAACATGAATGTGATACCGGAATGTGATATCGGAAAATGCCATCTCTATTTTTTATGGTGCAAAAGCCAATCTATTTTCTCTAATCTCCAACAACATCCACCTTTTTGAAACGGTCAATATTCTAGTCTATATCTTGTGAGAATAATTGGTTCTGATATGTGAATTGCTAACATTATATCTTCCGATAGCCTTAACATCTGATAAGTGGAAAGTACGAATTTTCATCCAATTTGTTGGGGCCGTATGGCTGATTTTAGTGACAAATTAGAATTTTAACCAGCTGTTAAGAATTTCTCAACTTGCTAATTGGTTTATAACTTGTATCTTTTATTATAATATTTCTTTTCGTTCAACCTAAGGTTTTTCGAGGGATATCAGTTTTTACATGCTTTTTTGGGATTTGCGCATTCCTTGATAAATGGAGGTTAAGATTCTCTGATTCATTTGAATATTTAATTTTCCTTCAGATGGTACTGATTTTAATCTTGAATTGGGGAGGATAAACTGTTAGGATTGCCCTGTCTAGCAATTAGAAGGGAAAAGGCAAAGATTCTACATGATATAGTTTAGGGAGATTTAAGCATATCTTTGGGAAATTTGGATTTGCTTCGACTTGGGATGTTTGCTGTTTGGCCTAGATGGAATTTCAGAGCGGGATGAGATGAGCGGAGGGAAGAATAAAAATTATTTACTCCTGTTTTATATGTTCTAACACGTTATTGAGAATTCTCTGTGAACACTGAAAAGGAAACTCGCTTGAGAATGTACCACATTCTTAGGGCTACTTCACATTTCTTCTTATAGCGCCTTCTTGAAAATATGGACTCTGCCCAACAAGGCTACCTTCTGAACTTCTGTTAATTATGTTTTTCCAGGTAATTTGTTTAAATATTGAGCCAGGTGCTTTGTGACAATTCCTAGAGCTCCTTATATTATTGGCGCTATTTTAGTTTTTATGTTCCACATTCTTTGTATTTCTATTTTTAAATAGCGTTCTACGTATTTTTTCTGCTTCTTCTGTATTGCATTGGCATCTATTGGTATTGCTATGTCAATTATCGTACAGACATTGGTGCATTTTCGATCACGCTTGTACCATTTATGTGTTACGTTGATGCCAAGTGTTTTGCATGTATTTGTAATGAACTAATTGGCACACTCTATCATGTCGAAATATGTATTAATGTTCCAAGCGTAGGGCATCCGACAGCTATATGGTCTATTTCTTCATGCTCCTGACATAGTCTACATTTACTGTCAATATTTTCTTTAAGGATGTGTTTTCTGTAGTATTCGGTTTTGATGGCTTTATTCTGTGCCGCAATTATGAGGCTGTTTCTGCATTCAGTTGACCGAGTTTTAACCAGTTGAATGACTTTTCTTGGTCATAATTTTTCTTTCATTTTATTATTATTATTATTATTATTATTATTATTTATATTATTATTATTTTATTATTATTGTTCGGGAATTTTGCTTTTTCTTGCTAATGTTTTTATTTTTAGCAAAATTAACAAAAACATTCTTTTCTTTCTTCCTTATCTACTCGTATATCACGTCTTACATCTTTCAATATACAGGAAAATGCGATGCAAATTGAACAACCTTGAGCTTTCTCAGATTTTGTAATGCACTAATCATTTTCAACGCATAATTTAGCAGAACCGTGATTCTGCCCTCCGATGCAGCCTATGAATCAACGTCACTGGACTTTGTCTGGGACATTATATCCCTTAATGTGAAGATAACCGGCGGTAACACTTAAAGTGAATGTGATAGCAGATGATTTTATTCTCTCGAAAGGAAAAAAAAGGATGCACGTTCTTCCACTTCTTCTTCCCTCGTTATCTTGGAAAACCACCATGATCATTGTCTCTGTACCGTTAATAAAGTGTTTGCTAAGATATTAGTGTAGTTTTAGATATTTTGTGTTTTTAATTGAGTTGCTTCAAAGCCGGATACCCTGAATGCTGTGTTAGCCCTAACACTTTAAGTTCGAGTCCCCCCGAGAAAAAACGTTTTTGCTGGATGAAACACTTTTACAAGTTTATGTAGTATTGCAATATTGAGTAGTAGTTACAAATAATGCGAGAAAGTATGTGCTATTGTGGACCACTAGTTTTATATTGAATGAAGTAGTATATCTTTCTCATCGAAACACTTTTCGGCGGAATACCACAGTTCTTTTTATTGTGACAACCGTATTCTTTGTAAGTTACGACATCGCACTGGCTCTAGCGTACCTTCAGTCGTCTATAGTCACTGAAAATGTAGATAGTTGTTACCTCCAATTACTTTTGTCACGCCTTGTGTTTTGCTAAGGGACACTACACATAAGGATTAAGGACCAGGTTTTCTTTCATGCTAATTAGTTGAGAGTTTAATGTATAACGTGTGATTTATTATTTTCTCTTTAGTGCAACTACATTTTCCTTTGTTAAGGAGTACGCCCGAATTATTACGTTAGTGAATGCTGCTGAACACTTTTGATTGATTTAAGCTCAAATTAACATCAGTTTATATTTCTGTTTGTGTGGTTCATCAGAGGTGAGGGAAAAAATAATCTGGATATTCCATTTCGATTCATGCAATTTCACACGATTTTTAAGTGAGCAAGATAAACAAGATAAATATTATACCGTTTTTTTTGTTTTTAATGAGATGTGAGGAATTAGAGTATTTGTGATTGGTTGCTTCTATGTCCCATTGAATTTGTTTTGATTCAAACTTAATGTCATTAAAGTACTCAAAGTCAATAATTGCCGCTAGGTTGCCACATGCCGACCTACATTCGTCATACGATCGTGGAAACTTTAGCCACAATCGTTACTCCGGCAAGATTCCCAGCAATATAAGCTCTTTGATAATGTTCGCTTTATTCCACCCAACTAGAGAACGACTAGTGAATTTATAGTCCACACTTAAGGAGTAAGTAAATCGTTAAGCAATAAATGATTGTATAAAATTAGCACTTATAGTTTGCATTTCAGCGACAGCTCTCTCAGAGATTAATATTCTTTAATGATTACATGCGTAGTAACTTGTCATTTGCATCAAGTTCATGTCAGTCTGTCCGCGAATGTTATGCCAAATGTACCGCAATGGATATAAAATTATAACACTGTTCTATATAAAATGAAGTGGTAATCGAAAAATGAATATCACCGAATGATAAGTTAATAGTATCACTAGTTGTTATGAAGTTGTAACGTGTATTAACAGTAAAATAAAATATCCAAACTGTTAACGAATTTCCAGTTTCCTGTTTCACTGACATCCGCCATTCCAGTTTGTTTCTCATTGTTAACTAGGAACAAATCAATAATCTGTAGCAAACATGTTTGCCTACGTGTCTATGGGTTGTGTTAAAACAAGCAATACACTTGGTATTACTGTGGGTGATTTGGCGCCGCGATTGTTTTCATCAAAACAGGAAATCTTCGTCTTTATTCAACTAAAGAATTAGTGTTACTTGTTGAATTGGTAATGGATTTATTGAGGAAAAGAGGAATATTTAAAGAACATGTTGATCTTCTTTAGAGTAATGAGTGGCCATTCCTACGTCCTCTCATTTCAGAATAACTGTAAACTAGAATGCGTCATATCCGGACCACTCGTCGTTAGTATTGACTTTGAATTTTATTCTTAGTTCTCGTGACGTCTCTGGCGGTGTAATATGAGTCATAATTAGTTCGCATCCCTTGAATCCTATACGATAAGAAATAAGATTTCCTCGATGTAGCCGATTTTGATATATAAATAAATTTGAATACTTGATATAAAAAATAAAAAGTACGTGTGACATACTATGAGGAATAATTGCAAGTAGTTTTTTCAATTTCAAGCAGTCTACCCGTTAGAATCGAAAACAAACTAGTCCAATATTTTAGTAAAAAATATGTTACATCAAATCCCTTATTTTCAACACTGGTCAAGAAGTCAGTTCTGAAATCTACATCGATGTCTCATTTGAATATACTGCAAACTTTTGCAGATAAGGAGTTGTAACAACTAACTACGAATAACGCCTGAGATCTAACACTTTGTGTAATTTATGTGAAATGATCAGAATCATCGAGAAAATGTCATCTCAAGATGGGCACTACTGACAGGAAGATATTCGACAATGTGTTTATATATGGTGTGAACTGATTACCATTAATTAGTGGATACAGAAAATCGATTGTTCCGCCGGACAAATAGGTAAAAAATTTTCGAAAAGTATTGATCGTAAGAAAGAGAGAGAAAGAATGAGAGAGAAAGAGAGAAAGAGAGAGAGAAAGAGAGAAAGAAAGAGAGCGAAAGAGAGAAAGAAAGAGAGAAAGAAAGAGAAAGAAAGAGAGAGAAAGAAAGAAAGAGAAAAGAAAGAGAGAAAGAAAAAGAGAAAGAAAGAAAGACAAAGAGAAAGAAAGAGAGACAAAGAGAAAGAAAGAAAGACAAAGAGAAAGAAAGAAAGACAAAGAGAAAGAAAGAAAGACAAAGAGAATGAAAGAAAGACAAAGAGAATGAAAGAAAGACAAAGAGAAAGAAAGAAAGACAAAGAGAAAGAAAGAAAGACAAAGAGAAAGAAAGAAAGACAAAGAGAAAGAAAGAAAGACAAAGAGAAAGAAAGAAAGACAAAGGGAATGAAAGAAAGACAAGGAGAATGAAAGAAAGACAAGGAGAATGAAAGAAAGACAAGGAGAATGAAAGAAAGACAAGGAGAATGAAAGAAAGACAAGGAGAATGAAAGAAAGACAAGGAGAATGAAAGAAAGACAAGGAGAATGAAAAAGACAAGGAGAATGAAAGAAAGACAAGGAGAATGAAAGAAAGACAAGGAGAATGAAAGAAAGACAAGGAGAATGAAAGAAAGACAAGGAGAATGAAAGAAAGACAAGGAGAATGAAAGAAAGACAAGGAGAATGAAAGAAAGACAAGGAGAAAGAAAGAAAGAAAGAAAGAGAGAGAATGCCGAGAAACCTGTAAAAGCTAAGAATATTTAATTTGATGTATAATTTTCAAAATAAAAAGATTCGTTTTCCTATAATCAGTGTATTTTATTTCGGGGTGAAACAAAACAATATTTCAAAACAAAAGGGCATTGCATTAGATAAATATGAAGTGAAAAATTTGTTTAAATGTTTGCATGTTGTCGTTATTATTATTGTTATTATTGTTATTATTGTTATTATTGTTATTATTGTTATTATTGTTATTATTGTTATTATTGTTATTATTGTTATTATTGTTATTATTGTTATTATTGTTATTATTGTTATTATTGTTATTGCTTGAATCGTAAGTTCCGCTCTAAAAGAACTGCTGCCCCCACTGCCTAAATTCATAACACTATTATACAGAGAAAAAAGTAGCTAATGATTGTAGTACATCCCCATACATCTCGTACAATTTTCACAAAATGAGTGAAATAAAATTCAATGAATAACGTGCACTTTAATGTTAATACTCAAAAGTAGTGGTATTACAACAGCACATATTTTCTCCATTATTTCTAAATATGCAGCTTTGGAAAATTCAGAGAGTTCAACAAAAATGTGACCTGCGCAATCTTTTAAGCGTTTGTTGTTCTATCCATGAAAAAAATTGATGAAAAAATTTGAAGCTCTGTTTAAGAACAATTTTTAAATATTGCATTAATTTCAAGTATAAATTTACCCAAAAACTATTTTTTTTAAACATTGTGCACGGTACTAGGTACTAGGAATACTAAATAGTACAATTTATCAATTTTATAGCACATTTCATCAATAGCACATCTTATCAATTGTTTGATCAATTTTACCATGTTTTGATAAGTTATACTGACAATTTCTCATACATCTAATCATATATTTTAAACTTACTACATATATTTTTACTTGTTTTATTCCATAATTTCATTTCGTTACGGTGTAATCTTATTTTATTTTTAATACTTTCTTACTAAACTATAACGTCAAAATTTGTTTTAATTTTCGGACATGAATATCTCTCTCTCTCTATATATATATATATATATTATATATATATATATATATATATATATATATATATATATATATATATATATTGCGACGCCCCCACCTGTCTGTGCTGTAATTGCCGGCTAGCTCAGGTGACGGGTAGAGCCTGAAATTTAGGTTGTGGACGGACGTGGCTACGTGACAGAGGTCAATTGAAAGAAAGTTTAAAGACAAAAAAAATGTAAATTTAATGAGAAATTAAAAAATGGTAAATTGACATTATTATCTGAGCTCAGTTTTTTTTTTTTAAACCCTTGTTTTTTTTTCATGCAATCTTAAAACTAATACGATCAAATTACTTAAAACAAATAAAGCAAAAAAAGAGATGCGCTAACAAATAAAAGAAAAAGGGGCCAATGCGCGGCCTGCACCTTCTGAATGTTGACAACAGTCCAGGTAAGCCTGAAGGGCGTAATGAATGTTTGTTTTGTCTGTCGAGCTCGACAGATTATTAGAATCACCGCTGCGGCAGGAGGACGCGTGGGGTGAACGGCCTCCAAACAGGCAACACAGCTGGGCTCCTTTCTTCTGGACGGCACCTTTAGGGGCGGAGGGTGGATTCCCTCTCGCAGCCTGCTCCCATTCAAGAGAGTAGAGTTAACCACGACATCAGCTGGGACGTCGGCGGTAGCGGTGACGACAGATCGGTGACGACAGATCGTAATTTTCGTAATCGCGTAACTTGCGATACACGGCGCGGGCGTAAACGAGCAGAGAAACAAATAACATTACTAGATAAAGTTCTTTTTTTTCTCAATCTAATGAACGCGGTGCGATAATACCACAATCGCACTTAATCATAGCTACTTCGCGCTATCCTAGCGCCTCACAACTCGGATGACCTCCGCGTCCACACCCGTACAACATGAGCGTCCCCGCCTCTGTGTCCGCACGACTTGGGCGTCCCGCGCCTCTCTGTCCAAAGACCTCCCCGCTTCTGTCTGCCCTCAGCGCGTCTCAGCGCCACAACCTTTCCCCAATTTCCAGAATGTTCTGAAGTTTCTACAGAAATTTTGGAAGACGTGTTGTTACTGGCCGAAAGTTACTCGCCGAAAATAATATTGCTCCAATCAGATTACGCGTCTTGTCGGTAATTTTGATGGAATTTTCCAGAACGCTCTCTCGCACACTTCCTGTAAACAAACACGGAGCGGTCGCCGCGCCGCCCGCGTGGAGCCTGGTCGGTGGTCCCTGAGGGGTTTTCGGAGGCGTTATCTAAACACTACACCCCTTGCTCGGCGACGCTAAGGAGCGGCGTAGATGGCCGTGCGAAGTGATTTAGGTCGCCCCGGTTGGGGACGCACGCTTTGAACAGTAATAACAAAATAAATGTATTTATTTTTAATCCAATATTCGGTTACGTCATTTGCCCTCCCTTCGGATAGAGATAAAAATCGAGTTTTGAAGAATTTTAATTTTGAAAAATTAAGAGTTTTATCTCGTTGAAAAAACAAAAAAACGTTACCGAATATTAGATTCATAACTGGTGAATAATTAAAGAAAAAATGAATCAAAACAACATTCAATATTCAAGAAAAAATTTGGCAACCCTTTACTAAATAAAAGCAAAAAGAACTATTAACTACTATTTAATCAGAATAAAATAATTAAATCAAAATTCTTCCAATTTTTCTCAGCGACACGAAGACCTGCAAACTGTGCCGGGAGCCCAAGGTACCGAAGAATTATGTCAGAGATTGTCAATCAGTGGTTTAAATAAAATCTACAGAATAGTTTAACCTTTAAATGGTCGAAATTATAAAATTGTACTTCCTGCTGGGAGCCCATCAAGTCTTTTAAGAGGCATACATTTGGGCACGGAATCGTTTCAATAACAAATGGTCCGGTAAATAGAGGAAAAATTTATGGAATAATCCAGCAGGCTGATCACTAACTCTAGGGTCCTGACAAGCACTTTGTCACCAGTGAAAGTGGTAGGGTTCTTTACGAGGCTTCCCTCTTCTGGCATTCTTTTCCAGACGTACGTCAACCCGTTGTACAAAATCCCGTGAATTTTCTGTCGTCTGGGTGAATTGAAATTCACCATGAGCTTGAAAAATCTAAAGCCGAAAAATCTTTGTTTTATTAAATTTCCATAAAATTTCATCAGTGTTCTGAGTGCCTCGTTTCTGGATAGTAACCTCGTTGATCCGTCGAGCATCTAAACAAATCCTTACCCCGTCTTTTCTTTACCACTACAATAGGGTTCAAATAAGCTGTTCAGATCTTTCAATTATACCTCTAAGCATAGTTTTAACAGTTTGATCTACTTCCCCTCATCGACTGTGGAATGGGATAATTTTCATTTAAAGGTGAATCATCGGTGACCTGAATTCGAAAGCAAAAGTCTTTAATAGGACGTACAGGACGATCAAAACATTTAATTTGAGAAGCATTCTTTGCAGCTGGGACCGTTCGTGGTCAGAAAGTCATTATGCGGCACACGGCTTATGACCCCACTCACGTCATCCCCATACTCCAGGACGCGCATGAAATGCCGATTTATTTGTCATCACCGTCGTCCTTGATTACAATTTCCTATTCTCACGAAGCTCACAAGATTCCTAGAAAATCCACTACTCCATTATTTTCCCGTAAAAATCAACCCCAAGTATTACGTCGTAATTCAGATCCTCTATGATCAAACATGGACATCAAATAAAATTTCCCGATTTTTAAAGAAAGCAAAGCCTGCATAGTAATTGGTTTATTTTTTCTTTCCTACTCCAATAACAAAACATTTAATAGTGGGCAGAGTTGGTATTGGAATGGCTCGCTTAATAGTTTTGAGTAGAACTTCTAGAAATTGCACTGATTTCACTGCCATGTCTATCAAAGCTTGAACACTAAGATTTTCAATAGAAACTCCACAACCGGACATTTTCTCGCTGTTCTCTGACAGGTTCATTCAAGTCGTCGTTTAGGTCAAAAGGATAATTGACTGACACAGTATTGAATATTGGTATCTCTGAGATAATTCGTTTGGAACCCAGATACCCAGAAAGCCCAAACGGTTCTAGTTTGACGGACTCGGTCTTATGGAATCCTGATGTCCATTCCTACTAGTTGTGTTATTATACGGTCATTTGAGTTTGGTGGCGGACGGGAGTTGTTCCCCATTCCTCTGACCCTGATCATCACGGCGCCCGATTGCCTGTTCCGATTATCTTCCTCGGGCGAAACCTGTGATTTCGGTCCCAATTCTCTTCATAGGGTTTGACTGCGTTCTATCAAATTGCGCCAGCAATTCTTGAAATGATCAAGATTGTCAAATCGTACACTGTTAATAAGGTTTTACGTAAGTAGGAAAGTGTGGTTAGGAGCCAGATAATCTTTTATCATCTGTCGTCGGATCACATAGTTTAATAGCCGAAATTTTTCCATGGCGTAATCTAAATATGATTGGTTTCTTCCTTATCCCATCTACTCGAGAATTTTCTCTCGAACTCGTAACGTCGCTGCTCTCCCAGTAACGTGAAAGAAAACGAGTTCGGAATTCCTCGTAAGTCTGCGGAAAAGGTGTTAACGCAGTGAGCCATGTGCGGCGTTACCCGTAAAAGTTCCTGCATAAATCTTGGTTTTAAGTGAGGCGGTACCGCCTTTGTCAAATTCATATAATTTTCGGCACGATCCAAAAACTTTCGGATTTTCGTCCGATTTCCCAGAAAAGCAAAGATTCTGAGGAGGAGCCCATGAAAATTTTAATCCAGAACCAGCAGACGCGTTCGTAATTGGATGATTTTCCATTTCTTTTGTATTCTTCCTTTACCAGATTAATCACATTTTATCTATTTCTTTCTTTAGTTTAGTTTCCTTTCCTGAAACTTTCCTCACTACTATCACCTATCTTTTCAATTTTCTACCCTTTCGTGAATTTGACTAACTCAGAGTGAGTTTTGTTTCCAACCGAGTGAATTTGCGTTCATTTCTGGCCGTAACCCCGGCAATGTTTCCATTTACTGACTCAACACGCCTCTATTTTATTGTCGCATGCTCGTAATTTCTGGTGAATTTCAGACTGTAGGTTTTTAAATTTTCTTTCGTTTCGGTCCTTGAATTCCCAATTCTTGACCTAGCTTCTCAACGGTGTTCTCAATTTCTCGCACCTACCCTCGAGTTGATTTTCAGTGATCCGATTTCATGGTCGAACTTCTTCCAATTTTACAAGTTTTGCGGATTGTTATCTAAACAGTTATCTAATCTATCAAATCTTTCCTGACACTTTTTCGTGTTCTGAAAATGCAAATTAATTTTCTCGTCCATTTCCATACTTCCGAAATCTGGTTCTTTAATTCGATTTTTAAATTTTCTTAATTCTCGCTTGTTTCGTTAGAACTCGATGAGATCACTTAAGGTGATTTCATGCAGACTGTCCCCTGAGCTGTCATCACCTCCACGTCTACACCGATTCGTCCAGCATTTTGAATAACTATGCGATTTCACAGTTTTTCTGAAACGCGCACACGATTTTTCCACAACACAAGACAAAAAATAGTAACACTCACAAACAGAATACAAATCCAACTGATATCATTAACAGTCCACAAATAATTAACCTCGTGCAACGTCCTTCCATCCATTTCTTGCTTAATATTATAAAAATTCAAATTTAATTTGTCGTGCAGCAATACACAGTAATTCAAAAGTAACAATATTTATTTTAAGACAAATTAAATTTGAGGGCGTTTTACTGGGGTATCAAAGATACTAATTGAGCCCCACTTGGGAAAGCATTTGCACGCCCCACCTGTCTGTGCTGTAATTGCCAGGCTAGCTCAGGTGACTGGAGACCTGAAATTTAGGTTGTGGACGGACGTGGCTCGTGACAGAGGTCAATTGAAAGAAAGTTTAAGACAAAAAAATGTAAATTTAATGAGAAATTAAAAATGGTAAATTGACATTATTATCTGAGCTCAGTTTTTTTTTAAACCCTTGTTTTTCATGCAATCTTAAAACTAATACGATCAAATTACTTAAAACAAATAAAGCAAAAAAAGAGATGCGCAACAATAAAGAAAAAGGGGGCCAATGCGCGGCCTGCACCTTCTGAATGTTGACAACAGTCAGGTAAGCTGAAGGGCGTAATGAATGTTTGTTTTGTCTGTCGGAGCTCGACAGATTATTAGAATCACCGCTGCGGCAGGAGGACGCGCTGGGGTGAACGGCCTCAAACAGGCAACACAGCTGGGCCCTTTCTTCTGGACGGCACGCCTTTAGGGCGGAGGTGATTCCCTCGCAGCCTGCTCCCATTCAAGAGAGTAGAGTTAACCACGACATCAGCTGGGACGTCGGCGGTAGCGGTGACGACAGATCGGTGACGACAGATCGTAATTTTCGTAATCGCGTAACTGCGATACACGGCGCGGGCGTAAACGAGCAGAGAAACAAATAACATTACTAGATAAAGTTCTTTTTTTTCTCAATCTAATGACACGCGGTGCGATATACCACAAATCGCACTTAATCATGCTACTTCGCGCTATCCTAGCGCCTACACAACTCGGATGACTCCGCGTCCCACACCCGTACAACATGAGGTCCCGCCTCTGTGTCCGCACGACTTGGGCGTCCCGCGCCTCTGTCCAAAGACCTCCCCGCTTCTGTCTGCCCTCAGCGCGTCCAGCGCCACGAACCTTTTCCCCAATTTCCATGAATGTTCTAGAAGTTTCTACAGAAATTTTGGAAGACGTGTTGTTACTGGCCGAAAGTTACTACGCCGAAAATAATATTGCTCCAATCAGATTACGCGTCTTGTCGGTAATTTTGATGGAATTTTCCAGAACGCTCTCTCGCACACTTCCTGTAAACAAACACGGAGCGGTCGCCGCGCCCCGCCCGCGTGGAGCCTGGTCGGTGGTCCTGAGGGGTTTTCGAGGCGTTATCTAAACACTCACCCCCTTGCTCGGCGACGCTAAGAGCGGCGTAGATGTCGTGCGAAGTGATTTAGGTCGCACCCGGTTGGGGCACGCACGCTTCTGAACAGTAATAACAAAATAAATGTATTTATTTTTAATCCAATATTCGGTTACGTCACAATATATATATATATATATATATATATATATATATATATATATATATTCACACCTGATGATGTGTAAAACCATAACGCGAAACGTGTTTCAGAATAAAACACTTTTGAAACTTTTTGTGCGTTGATTCTCCAAAAAGGAAAAATTATACCTGAATATTAAATAATTAATATTATGTGATAATATTATCAATCGATTTTTTATATTCTTGACTGTTTAAAACAGAAATTGTAGGCTCAAAATTGAAACTAAAGAGACGTGTAAAATAAGGAGGTCCAATGTCACCAAAAATAGTTATCTGTTTGCTGGAATCCATAGTTAGAAAGTTACACTGGCAAAATAAAATTTATCGTATAAACAAATGGATGTTTATCCAATCTACGAATTGCGTACGATGTAGTACTATGTATAAAAACGGGTGCAGAAATTCCACAAATGATTACAGAAATACATCACAGAAATATTGAAGTAAACCTAATAATGAATTCAACAAAAAAAACGAAGTTAATGACTAATTCAGTAGGACTTACATTGTAGTAGGGAACAGAATTGTTAGTTATGTAAATGGATGCAGTTATCTTGTTCAAACATCGTCAAACGAACAAGAATTACACAAGAGCAATGGAGCCAGGCATAGAGGAAATTTTTGTCGGTGAAGTTCATATTGGTTTACCTACATATCAACAGAAAATTAAATTTCTCTTTTGAATACTTCCGGCGTTACTGTATGGTGTTCAGAAGTGAAATTGTACCGAAGAAAAATGAAGAGGAAACTACTACATACCTAATTGAGAGATAAAGTGAAGTATGAAATAATGGGAAAATCGAACAGTATAAAGAAAGTAGCAGCGAAGGCCCAATAATTAGAATGAAGTGATGAAATCACGAGGTGAAATTACGAGATGAAAGACGGGCATAAGCGATAAAAACATGGGACCAGCAGAAAGCGTTGTAAACAGAGATGGTCTGACGTTTCCAAGAGCGTTTACGGCAACTCATGGACAAGAACAACTTAGAAAAATTACAAGGAATTTTAGGGACGCATAATACTAGAAAATGTTATTTGTCAAAATTTAAAATAAGGAATACAACAGTAAAGTGATAGAATAAAACTGAAAACTGATAGTAAGTGGCTAGTGTTTATTTATTTTACGTCAAAAAAACAGTTAAAAACTGCGTATGACGTGCTACGGGGAAAAGTGAATTGTGTGCACATTTTCAAAATTCTGTGATCCCTACACTGTCATATACTACTTAAATTTTGAATTTTGAAAGGAGAAAAACTCCATGTAATAAATCTATTTTCAAGGATAAATAAGCAATAAATTTTGAATTTTGAAAGGGAGAAAAAAACAAAACAACTCCCATGTATAATCTATATTGAAAGATAAATAAGCAATAAATTTTGGCTCTTATTACTTCCTGCCGCGACAGCATGGAAACGATAATTTGAATAATTGTATTTCCCACTGAATTCTAGAAGACGTGCACAGAAAATGAAGTTACATTTATGTCCAGAAGAAACAAGGGGCCATCTCAGCATTTGCTCAATGGATCAGGAAACTGGACGTAAAACCTGATCGAGATGGGGGTCATTGACCCGGAAGCTGTAGTACAATAGTTGTTACAGGTTGTTCATACTCATTTATACAGTCCAAATGGTAAATAATGCATTATGTATCATTGTTAAAATTAATGTTCCTTTTCTTGTGATGCTCAGTATAATCTCTAATTGTATAGAAACAGTTATGCAGCAGAAACGATTTCACTTGGGATTTAAACTTTTCTATTGAATTTAATCGTTTAGTGTCATCTGGCAAAGTGTTGTAAAATAATGTACATGTATTGTATGTGAATTTTTTGTAATGAGCTGTTGATACTGTCACCTGATGAATATGATTTCTACGTCGAGTGTTATAGTAATAGACTTCGGCATTTTCTGAAAATATATTCCTGCCCTTGAGCAAGTCATTTTTACAAAACCACTGATTCGTAAATAAAAGACACGGTAATGGTGGAATTCTAGATTAATGAAGAGAGCTTACATGAATCACGTGGGTGGGATTTGTATTATTCGTGACGATTCGTTTTGTAATCTAAAAGTCTGGGAGCTAAAAGATGTATTTCCCAGAATATAATGCCATATCTCAGGCGGAATGAACATTCTGCGAAGTATACACAACGAGCAGTATGAAGGCTGACTGAATTTGCAAGAATTCTGAACGCGTAGCATAATGAACTTAATTTTGTGTTCAATTCCTTTAAATGGACGTTCCATTTAAGGTTTGACTGAATTGAGAGACCTAAAAATTTTGTTGCCTTAACATCAGTCAATGGTACACTGTTCATTTTCAATGGAGCACAGAATTGTTTATTTGAAATGGAAAACTGCATTAAACCGTTTTCTTTCGTTTACTATTAATTTGTTATTTCGGAACCAATTTGAAACATCTGATATTGTACTATTTACTGTTTCTTTATTGCAAAGGATGTTCGTATCATCCGCAAAGAGAACCGTTCTTCCGTTTCGAATGGTCGAGGGCATACGTTTACGTAAAGTAGGAACAGAATAGGGCCTAAAATCGATCCTTGAGGAACTCCACATGCAACGGCAAAGAGTCGGAAAGGTGCGTAGTAATGTTCCATCATTCCAGTAAGGTATTTCAACTTCTGAGATCGTTGTTTAAGGTACGAACATAACCAATCTAGAGCAATACCACGAATTCCATATGAAGGTAATTTGAAAGTAAAATGTCATGATCAATGACGTCAAAAGCTTTGAGAGATCTAAAATAATCCAATAGGTGCCTCGTTTTGATCCAATGATGAGGCGACATCTTTAAGAAAAGAAAATATAGCTGTTTCCATTGATTTTGATTTTCTAAATCCATGTTGGCAATCTGAAAGCGCGTCGTGTTTTAGTGAAAGGTTTCCATTCGTACGTAAAAAGTCTCTAATATTTTGAAAAACTGATAGAAGAGAATGGGCCGATAATTTTGAATTTTATTTTTGTTGCCTTTTTTGAAAAGCGGCTTAATTTTAGCTGTTTTGAAAATATCTGAAAACGTTCCAGTGCATAAAGATGCTTAAATATGGAGTTAACGGGTGTATAATGGCATACCGCAAGTCTTTAACAAAGAATCGAATTCATCTAAACCGACGAATATTTATTTTTAGTTTACGATTATTTTGAGAATTTCATAGGAAGAAGTTTCGGAAACGAACATTGTGTCTAAAATTTTGGGTGAACTGTCTGTTATTTAATTTTGTGCCTGAAGACCCTTAGTGTGATCGGCAGCAATTCTCGAAAAGTATTGTTTAAAGAGACTAGCCACTGTTGCCGGATCGTTCACATTTATATCGTTATATTTTAAAACAACATTCTCTACGGGGTTTCTAGTTGATTTGGTAGTATTTTTTATTATATTCCACATTGGTTTTGTTTATTACTTGAGTTCAAAATATCCTGATCGTTTTCATGATTTTAGCCTGCCATATGACTTTTCGAATAATGTTTTGTATTTTTAAAGTAGATAAGGAAATCTTGAGATATGTCATGACGTTTAGAAATAAAGTAGAGAGTACGTTTATTTTTACACGATGTTCTAATTCCTTTTGTGATCCAAGTATTACTTATTCGTGAAATGTTTAATTTTCTCTTTTTAATAGGAAAGCATGTGTAGTGTAATAGTGTGTAAACCTTGCAATGCGTGTAAATAATGGATGCAGCATTAAATAGTGAAAATGTAAATAAATCTGAAAACGAATAGTGTGTCGATATTAAGTAAGTATTATAATGTATTGTAAGTAAGGCCTATTGTGAGTAGAATGATGCCAGTATTATAATCTGGCTCCCACGAGGAGGGACGCAGTCCCACACCTGCGCTGACAGGAAGTCCTTGTCCTAGGAATCAAATGAGCATGTATCATTCAATCAATCAATTATACATTCCATTCAGCTGGTGTTAATATTACTTACAGTTCAATGATTCTCATTGTAGTTAAATGCGTTAAGATTCATTTATAATTTTCCTTTACTTTCCTTGTTCAAATATTACAGGATTATTCATTTTTTATAATCACGCGATGCAAACATTAACAAATTCATTACCATCATTACAAAAGAAATATATTGTTCGTTTTGATGCTCAGTGTAGTATGCAAGTGTGAAGAAGAAAATATTTTACTTGAGCTTTAGTAAAACGGAGTAAAGATGTACAAATTAAAACGTGTGTATCCATTTTAAATATTAATTTTCACCCAGTAAAGTGTTGCAAAATAACATATATGTAACATGTGTAGTGAGTTGTTGATACAGGCTCATGATAAACATGATTCCTACGACGTGTGTTATAATTATAGATATCTATATTGCATGAAAATATCCACCATTGAGTAAGTTAGTTTGAACCAAACTCTCTAATACAAATAGAAGAAAATGATGTTTTTTTTTGCCATGTAAAGGGACATGACCCACATGGATGCAATTTGCTTATTATTGGTATATTATTTATATTCTGTGAACTGCGTGATGTTTCCCTGAAAGATAACTGAATGTGTGTTAATTGATGTAATTAAGAAAACAGTTAATACTGTATGTGACGTTTGGGAGCAATAAAAGCTACACTTGGTTTTTCAGCAACAAGACAAGAGACAATCACAGCATTCCCGTAATGAGTCAACTAGAATTGAACTCCCTGTCGAGATGGCATTGGTAAGAATTCTGACAATGTAACCATGAACTTTCTGATGTGTATTGGTCTCCTGTTTTAGATTCCACTGAACTCATAGGCACTTAAATTTTCGCACTATAAAACAGCCTTCAAAATGAACGATAAATCTCGATCCTTTCCTGTTTGTAATTGCATACATCAAACAGAAATGAACATTGAATCTCTTTTGAATTATTAATTTATTACGAGGTCAATACTTGAAACGTCTGCTATTATGCTTGCATCCTTTTTCATATAATTTTCGTATTTTCAGCCTAGGGAACTGTTCTTCCGTTTCTAAAGGAAAAGACTAAACATTACATTTAAGTGTAAATTAACATGCTCTAAATTGAACCTTACGAGGCTCTGTGCTCAATTGGAAATGAATAGGTAGGGCAATAATAAATAAAGTGATAGTAAGATCCAGTAAGATATTTTAGCTCATCGGGATCGATTGTTCGAAGAAATCAAATCTAGGCTCATGCCACGAATTCCGTACGATAGTAAATTTGAATAAAACATTTTATGGTAAATGTCACCAAATGCTATCAAATGATCTTCAAAATGGGTCAACACATTTGTTTTTATCCATTGAAGAAGTTACATGTTTAAGAAAAGAATCTTGAGTCTTCCATTCATTTTTTTCTCAATACATGCTGTCAGCGTGAAAAAAAACTTTGTTTTTCCCGAAAATATCCACCGGTATACAGAAAGTTTTCTATAATATTTAAAAATAATGTGCAAAAGAGACATGGGCGATTACACTGAATTTAATTTTATTGCGTACATTTAATCTTTACTAAAAAACAGCCTAATCTTAACGGTTTAAAATTATCGTAAAAACTCGATATATAACGAAAAATTTAATAAGTATTTTAACAGTTATTGGCCTGCTCACAAATCAGAAAATTCATCTAAAAATAATTAATACTTTTTAGTTTATCGTCAAGTCTGAGGATTTCATTGGAAAAAGTTTTAGAAAAAATAAATCGAAATTATTTTGGGAAATATCTGGTGAGACTGTATTTAGGTGACTACAGGCCTTTCCTGAGATCAACCACAACAATTCACGAAAAGTATTTGTTGAAGAGACTAGCTACTATGGTCGGATCGTTTCACCTCTCTGACCTGATCCGTTAGAATAGTTTTCTCACTCTTTCCAGAGTATCGAACTATTACAGCCCTCCGAAATAATTTCGAGTACCATCAGAGCTTAAAGAAATGTTATTGTAGTTTTCAATAAAAAAATCTGATCCTATCTGGTACACTTTTAGTAGTACGTGTGCGATAGCTGCATAGTTGCGTATAATTTACGCGTATTTAAGTTTAATAGACAGAATTTACTAAATGGGAACTTTTAGTTAATTTCAACTGGTTCTATGTGAAAATAAAATATAAAAGTACTTCAAGAGACTATTGATTTCTTTCACTACAGAACCGAAAACATACTCGTTAGTGCTGAAAAACCTTAAAATTTTTCCAAGATTGTTGTGCCGGAGTTGAATTTAATCCAGTAATGTAAAAAAGGCCGTGCATAAATGGCGTAAACAAATGTGTATAAGGAAGTATTTTTTCCTAGTGATGTCTTCTTAGGTCCACATTGGATTCTTCATCTACCATTCATTGAGGGCAACTTTTAGTACTGCATTCTGCATACTATCTATAGATAGTATATCAACTATAGTTGATATGATCAAATTTCTTTTAAATGTCATTTTGCTTCGGTTTTTTGCGTTGAAAATATCCTCTCTATTTTTCTTAATTTATGCTTGCGCTGCATTTAAAACATACAATTTAAAATGTAGACGTGGAAACTATGTGATACATAACAAAGTTTAAAATTGAAAAAAAAATAATTATTTGGTTTTATACGGTGTTTTAATCATTCAAGTTATCCAAATATTATTTCGTGAAATGTTTACTGTTCTCGTTTTGGAAAAAAATCAAGCATTCAAATTAAAGAGCTTGTAAAAATGACCATTTGTTCGGTAATATTTTTTTTCTTTTAGTAAAAACTTACAATACATATATTATTTGTATGTGTTCAAATTTATTGGATTGATAGGGAAAATTCAATCTCGTGTTTTACCAAATACAGATTTATAAATGAAGAGAAGACATTAATCAGGACCATGAAGTCCAAGAAGCTTTGAAATTAAACATCTTTTGAGGATTTTTTCTATTTATATATTTATACGTTAGATACCAAAGGTGAAAATGTGAATTTAATTTAAATTTTACAATAATCAATTTAATTAACTGTAATTGCTTGTAACTAAAAATTACATGACAGAATTTTTGTTAGCGAATTTTCAAATTAAAATTGTTTATTGATTAGTGATTTATAAAATTTTAAGATTTTGTTGTTTTAATTACATCTTATTGTGTATATTGTAAGCGTGAGAATTTTGTTGGGGAAAATGTACAACAAATTTCCTTGATATTTCTATAGACATTAACAAATTAATATTTATATTTCTATGTAAATTAACATTTTATTCCTATCCCGTCAAATAACAATATCCTATTTTAAATCTAGCTGGCATTACCTTTTGTTTCAACGTGGCAAATTTATATACCTGACAGTATTAGGGAATTGTCAATAGTTGAGAAACCGGCTGTAGGGAAGTCTTCAGTTTCAGAATCAGATATGTCCAAATTTTATAATTTAGGTCCCTCTTTGGAGAGATCTTCTTCTTCTTCTTCTTCTTCTTCTTCTTCTTCCTTCTTCTTCCTTCTTCTTCTTCTTCTTCTTCTTCCCCTGATGCCTCTCCAGCGTCAGGTTAGAGATATATTCACTATAAGTAAATTTTCCTCATACTGGAGAAAGTTTTCCCCCGTTTTCCTCGCTTTTTTGTTAATCCGTATTTCTACGCCGCAGACGCCGTTTTACCCAACTGATTTACCGCGTCATGTGCTAAACGTAACAACTTCACTTCAAAGGCAAGTAAATGCCGGAGCTGTATCCTAATAAACGGATCACGGACCGCGCGCGATCCTTCCCCCTCTAGGTACTAAGTACTCTTCCTGGTACTGTCCTCTCCCCTTACATATACTAACTTATACACTTCCATACACTGCACTACCGCACACGTCAGGAGTTTAAAGCTTGTTGAAGCTTAGGTTGGTGCCCCGCTGGGCAAAGTACCTAGAGGGGGGAAAGCCCGGTAGCCGGCGTGTAAGAAGGTGCCGAATCTCATAATCAAGCTGGGAGCACACCACAGCTTGTATAAAACGTTCCTTAATGCGTCAAGCTCTGATGCACCCGGAAACAATAATCAATCAATCCACTTGATGGCACCCGGTATACATTTAGCAAAACTGTATCCGATATAGTTTTACACGTTTAGGACTCTTATTCCCCACTCCCACCCGCAAAAAATCAAAGTTCATGGGTTTCTTTCTTGAGAGCTTTACCCGCGGTGTACTGGCGTGTATTATATACTCGTGTTTAGGTTTGTTTATATTGTTCCCGCAAAGTGTAAATGACATATGCAATAAATGACTTATTATCCCGTTAATTCAGAGTTTCAATAAATGTTTTGATTTTTTCATAATTTTGAAACTTCACCAATTTTTAAGTGATTAGAATCATTTATTTTCAGATCTACATTTCTGGAATTCTGCAATTTAGTTCTTAATAAAACATTGTACTCTGATTATTAAACGTCAAAAAAACAGTAAGTAATCTATCTGACGTTTGGAGAGAGTGAAGTGATAAGCTATATTTTTATTTTTACTCCGTGGGATTATTCGCTGTTTTGAAAAAAATATTTTTTCTCAAAATACGCAAGTATGGATACTACTAACTTTCCATTTCAAAATGATACGTCAATATATTTTTTAATATCCTATTCTTATGGTGACCATAAATAGCTTACAATATTCTTACGATAATATAATATACTGCTAGACGAAATACGATATATTCTATAAACTGCTAGACCGAAGTTAGTACTATATGTAAAATTCCTGAGAGTAGCAGATTAGCAAAAATTTCTTCTCCGTAACACCATATGTTTCACCAAAATTGATATATTCGGCAAAATAATTGTTTTCACATGTAAATGTCGAATTGTATCACATACAAGACATTTACATATTTAGCCGTTTTCCCGCTATATGTTTAGAAGGTGTATGATCATTTTTAAATATTAGGTAAATAGAAATTGGCAAATCTTGATCTAACTTGATATACACTTATGTATATGAAATATTTGAAATGAAGATACATAGACTTCTTGCAGGGGATTGAGCAGATAAACCGATGCATTCATTGCGGAAATGCTTCATTTATATTTAATAACATGAACGAAATTCATATCTAGAATAATGAATTTATAATCATATTAGCGAAGTAAATTTACGTGACTTCCATTTTAAATTGAACGGCATAAATTAACCCGTCATGATGATACCCCACGTAAAGGAAAATTAGTTTCGCAAGGTCCTTGCATAGAAGTCAGGAAATAAACCGCGGGACAATGGAACGCTGCAGGTCGTCCCTTTCTCTAATTTTTAGAAGTCTTCTCAATATCTCCGCACCTCCCAGGCCACTTACCGTGCGGGCAGAGAAATCGATTCAGCAAACCGACATTAAAACGTGGGTAAGCCTGGCCTCGGCTCCGCTCGCGCCGCCCGAGGAGGACAAATCCCGAATCTTCTTCCTGCGTGTGCGGCTAATTTGAATTTCATTAAAATGTTGCGCGCACCATGAAAACTGATTTTTGTTTACAAAGTGAGGGCGTGGAGGGACGATGGCTGCCACGGAAACGCGGAATATAATTCGCACTGTGTGAAGGGGCCCGTTTCTGTTTAAACCGCCTTTCACCGTTCTCGCTTTACTGGGGCGTCGGCTTGTATTACACGAGCCATGTTCGCAATTTTCGTGTGAGCAATTACTTCTGCTAACTACGTGCGGCAATATTGGTCAAGGTAATGAGCTTGGGACACTAATACATGCAACTCTATGAGAAATTTTGTTTCATTAAGCTTCATTAATATGTTCATTAGTTCTAGGTCCCAGCTCGTTTATCTTTTGTCCATTCATACATTCACTCGTTTACGCGTTTCATTAAGAGTGAAATTACGTATAAATGTATCCATTCTGTGACAAAATTGCGAGTACTTCTTGTTTCGTGGAACTAATTCTGAAATTTTGATCTCCGGAGTAATTTCGCAATATGGGACCAGCATGTGAGTTGTTCGTTTAGTTTGTACGTAAATTAGTAAGGCTTGGCTATCTATACATTCTTGTAACCACGATTTATGAGATTGTTAACGACTGGGAACAGTTGCAAACAATCCCACTGTTCGTAGGAAATTGGACGATATAAGTGAGCATGTCCTAAAAATACACTACTTTAATGATTGAAGTTTGCCAATGATATTTGAAACGCATTTTGAGGACTTGTATACATCTTTGCTATCAAATATATTTTCAGTGTCCAGTCGTTGTATTGAAGATATAGTGGAAATATATTAGAAACTAAGTTGTTATTGTAAACCGATAGTGCGAACTTTGTTCTACAATTCCAATATATTTAGAATTTTCCATCCCTGAAATCACTTCTGAAACACCACTATTTTGTTCTTTGAATATATAGGCACGCAGAAGATCCGATATTTTCGGGAAATTCACTTTAGTACTACCAGTGATAGTGGATTATGTTACTTGGAAGGAATGTGACTTAATCAAAATGCAAATGACACAACAAAAGAACCATTCGTTTGCAATGCTGGAGTACTAACAGTGTATTTGGGGAACGGGCACTCCAATGAAGATTATGATGTTGATAATAATAATTAATAATGGTAATAATAATAATAATAATAATAATAATAATAATAATAATAATAATAATAATATCCCCTTTTGATAAGACTCCCTGATCTGTCACTGTAAATTCTAACCGAAAACTTATCAAGAACTATTGCAAAACCAGCTTTATCACATATTTAGTTAATAGCTATTATTAATGAAAACAGAGACGTTTAAAAAATAATAGTAATAAAAACTTATGTTAGGCAGTTTAAACAAAATCTCAAAATAGAATGCTACTAATGGAAAAGAAATCATTTACCTGTGTTGGCAAATTATTAACAATTAAATATAAACAATATTGAATTGTTGATAGGAATTAAAAAGCTTATGCGTTTAAATTTTTTACATATCAGTTCGAGGGCTATGAACAGGCATCCAACGTTGTAAGAGAATTTACATTGATTAGGAGCGCACCCTTTCCGAAGAAGGTCGCAGCCCACAATCTTCAAACGACGAAGACGCTTGCACGAGAGCAGCCACCCCCGCATTAAACCTCTCCGCTTTATCTCTTTGTCATCTGGTCGCCCGAGCTCGCGGTGTAAACAAGCGATCGCGCGTGTACCTGCGGGCGGGGGCGGAGCGGGGGCGGGGCGGGGCGGGGCGGGGGTGGGGGCGGGGCGAGCGCAGGCGGCGCGCACGACGGCTGCGGCGGAGGGAGCGCCTCGGCGACGCGGGGCGGCGGCGACAAGATGGGGGCGTGCGACGCGGGCGAGGAGAAGGGGGCGGGGCCGGGGTGAGGACGGGGTGAGGACGCGCGCATGTCTTCATGTGGCCCCCGCGGAGGCCGAGGGCAGCCCTTCCCCGCGCTCGGGGAAAGCGCGATTTGTAAGCTGCGCGCGCGAGACGGCTCCCTAACTCGGGACCAGCTGAGCCTGCCATATTTAACTCGATCATCTTCGCCAGCTCGTGCGCCCCGGCGCTGCAACCCTCCGCGCGATACCTCGACACGCTTTCACGGCGCCGGGCTTCCGCTCCGATGCGCGGTCCCGCGCGGCGTGCTACGTGGCAGTCTGTTCCAGCTCGCTTCACACCGCCCCACTCATCACGTTCACCGTCGCTGCTTCTTTATCACTTTCTTCCCGTCTCTATCGGATATTGTTTACTTTATGTGTATTATTCAGCTACCTTCTTCTCTCTTCTATTCTCTGCCTTGTATAAAAACTCTTCTCTCTTTTTTATATTATCATTTCACATGGACTGTCTCTTGTAACAACAATAATCACATTTCATTTACTGGAGTACGTTAGTCACGCCTTTTCCTCTCCACATTTTTCCGCGACCGTTTGTTTTTTTCTTATCATTTCCTAATACCTAGCCATGTGTCTCTCTCGCGCGTATCAGCTATCACATTGCCCTGTGCCTCGAACCCTCGCATCTCGCAACGCCGCTCCCCTCACCCCCGCCACCTTCTCCCAGCTCCCCTGCACCTTACTCCCCAACACACTACGTCTCACTCCCAATGCTTCTAGATCTCACTCCCAATACCCCTGCTTCTCACTGCCCACTCCCGCCCAAAGCATCCTACTCCCAGCACTACGCATCTCTTCCACGCAGCCTCGCGTCTCGCACCCCGCATTAAAGCATCCCGCCCCCGCAACCCAGCACCCTTCACCCCGCACGCCCTGCCGTCAAGCGCCCCGCATGAAGCGGAAACCCTCCGTCGCCGCCCTCCGTGCGAGGGGCGCCGAGACGCATAAAATGTGATAACATTATGAAGAGCAGCCGTGAACGCTTAGAAATATCACTGTTGCACTTGTGGCGGAATGTTTTAACTTTTATATGGCGGCGGAGTCGGGCGAAAGAACATGTAAGAGAGCGGAGAGCGACTGTGGGCGAGACGACGACGGCGGCGGCGGTGGCGGTGGCGGCAGCGGCGACGCTCGACTCCTGCGGCTCATGGCTCATGAATCAAGCGGCAACGGCGCCCGCAGCCACCGCGACCGCCCCTCTTTCAGAGGCTGTTTACCCCGCCCCGGGCGCGTGGACGGATGGGCGGGCGAGAGGGCGGGCGGGCGAGCGGATGGCCCATCGCCCCGCACGTGCGCGGCACGCCGGCGCGGGGCGAGCGGGGCGGGCGCGGCGCCGGCGCGGGCCGGCGGTGGCGGGCGCCGCAACGCCGGCGGGCAGGGCCGGGCTGCGCCGGGCTGCGCCGGGCCGGGCCGCGCTGAGCCGCGCAGCGCCGAGCCGTCCGCCCGGCGCCATGCCCGCGCCGGCTCCCGTCGGCTAATTTACGGCGCGCGGCGCGGCCGCCATGCCGCTCCGTTGTTATGGTTACGTTGCTCGCGCTCACTCCCGCCCCGGCGCCCCACGCGCAGGCGGCGCGGGCGGCGGCGGCGGCGGCGGCGGCGGCGGCGGCGACGGCGGCGGCGGTGGTGGCGGCGCCGGCGCCGCTCAGGCCCGGGATGGATGCGGGGGTGGTCAGCGGGTGATGACGGCACGCAATGACGGCATGATGACGGCATGACGACAGAAGGATGGCGAAATACACGTGTTAAGTCAGACAGTAATAACTGTAATGTCGATGGGACAAGCTTTGAGGTGACTTTACTTAGATGACCCAAGTGACAGCGATTGTTTTGTGCCCTCGTGCAGATGACGAAATTAGTTCATAATTATTGAGCTTTTGATGCATCTTTGGCTATCATGCTATATTGTGTTGCGTTCATCACTGCTGATGTATTAGAGCCCCCAACACCAAACATCTTTTGCATTCCTAATGGCAATTATTTTATAGTGCGATGGTGAATGAAGTGGGGAAGATGTTGATGGAGATGTGTTGGTAATGTGATTGCAGAACTGAAGTTTCCTTGCTAACAATGGTGATTCACTTGCCTAACAAGTCGATGAGACAGATACATGTAACTCTTGCACGGTGGTGACTACTGACTAAATGTGGCTGATTGTGTCAAATACTGCAAAAGGGGATAGGAGCAAGTAGCACTACATACCTGAAATGAGCTTCATGGAGAAAAAAGAGTGAATCAGTAGTTGTGGTTAAGGACTGTGTGATATTTCCCATATCTGAAGTATCATATATTATGGATTTTTCCAGGCACGTCAGTGTGTCCCGTTAGAGTAGTGAGTGTTTTATCTCGGAGGTGGTGATATTTCTTCCCCGCTGGAAGCTGACATCGCCGACTTGCGGATCCCTCTCCAGGTATCTTCCCAGCGCGGCACCGCTCCAGTAGGGACAAGCTCTAAGCTCCCGACTTCTTTCTCGACATGTGCTGCACTGAAGTGCATGTACATGTAAGTGCAAGTGTGTGCGTAAGGAAGAGAGGCGAGGACAAGGAGAAGAAAAAGATCGCACGCGATCCGTGGCCAATTTGTTATGGTTCATCCATCGAGAATCCACTCGAGGACCGTCGGCACTCGAATTGTAGGACCTCCCAGCCAGTGTCGCATAAAAAGGCGGTAGCAATTCTGTCTCTGAACTAAATCAGCTTTTCTCTTCTGATATGTGGCTTCCCTTGGTTTCGCTCGTTTTTTTTTATTTTCAATACTTGTAGTCTGTCTGTATTGAAATATCTGAATTGTTAATATCGTGATATAGGACAAGCATGCGTGTCGAAAAATGATTACCAAATTCTAATAAATTCATTCTTAGAATTTAACACTTTAATCCTGTTCTTTCCCTCTTTGAAATTCATGAAGTTTTTGTCATGTCAGTGAGAAAAGAATTCTCTCTTCAGTATTTTAAAGTGTGTAAACTATTTTAAAAGGCAAAAAAATGTAAATTATAATACATTTATTATGTCATGAACACACTTGAAATGTGTCAAAATATGCATACTAATTCCTGTATTTCAAATGCAGTAGTGACATCATTCAACATTCCAAGAATGGTTTCTTGAAGTTCAATTCTACCAAACAATTGATACTCTGATTTATTGGTAAAATGAAAATCGATCATATCGATTCAATTATGGCAATGCCCTAGTTGAGGTGAGGTGTACTGAAGGGGGAGCCACAAGGCGGGGCAGTGCATGGCGAAGCACGGCTGAGGGCCGCAAGGCCGGGGGGAGCCCAATGACAAGTTGATCCGCTCTCCTGCTGCGTCGCCTCGCCCTATGGGACAATGGCGCTAACACCGGGGAAGGGATGCGTCTTACGCAGGATACAGGTCTTGTCGAAGCGGAGCTGGATATCTACAGGTACTCATGCTTTTAGGAATAAAACACAGAAAACATATCGGCAACATATTTATATTACAAATAATTATATATTAGCTGTTAGTACATATACAAGATCTGTTACATAGTACTCTTCGGAACTCAATATTATCTTCATGTACACAACATTTACAGTGATTTCATGGGCACACAATTACCTATGCAATTGGACATAGAGGTACACAGAGAGAAACTAGGGGCCCCGGCGAGGGCGGGGCGGGGGTCGCGCGGGCCCAACCGAGGCCCGGCCGGGGCGGGCACCCTGCCTACGTATTGGACATCGCATATTAGGCCTCTATCGAAAGATTAAATTTAAAAGTGTAAACTGTACAGATAGAATTAGTCTTTGGTTATGTGAGGCGCGGCGGGGGCTGCGGCCTCCGCCGTCCGCCCGGGCGTCGCCAAGCGGGCGTGGAGCGCGCGCACTGCAGTCCGCGAGCACTCGGGAGGACGTCTTCACCATCGTCTTCTTTTTCTTGGTCGTCGTCGTCGTGGACGACGCCGTCGCGGTCGCCGCGGAGGACGCCCTCGCGCTCGCGGTCGGATCCGAAGCGACGCGCGAGGGCGTGGGCGAGCCGTGGGGGGGCGGGGCCCGGGATGCCTCGCGTCGTGGGGGCATGGGGCCCTAGGGCCCGTGGGGCCGAGGGGGCGTGGGGGCGAGGAGGACACGGGCCGCGCCGCAGGGCGAGCGCTGCTCTGCGGCGCACAGTGGTTCACGTCGAATGAAACTCGTGCAATATTCAGGAACATTAACGTAGTGGAGGTTCAATCCGGCTTCCAAGTGTTTTCGGAGGTTTAGAAGATTGTTGAATTCGATTATGATGCGGAAATGTAAGTTTTCAAAATAGCAGATCTAATAAGGCGCGTATATATATTTTTTTATTTTAAAAAATGTGATGTACTAATGAATATTGCTAGATGTCTTCCGGAGGCTGAATTCGATTATTGTCTCAAACAGTTTAAGTTCAAAATAGCACGTCCATTTTACTGGCTAGATTGCAGCAAAAGCATTAATTAATCAGTCAATACAATTACTTATTTAATTTATTGTATTAAAAGTATTAATTGATGTATCCAACTCTTTCTTCTAAAGGTTTCTAGACTGAACATATTTTTGAATACCAGCCTTGAATTATATGAATTGAGTGGGTGCTTATTTTAAAAAAATACGCTGCATTGATATCCTTCCAGATACAAAGCAGTATCGGAAGGGGCATATCTTTTTTTCATATATTTTCGACGTCGAATTCAGCCATTCCAAAAGCACACCAAATTCAGTACTTTTACATCCGGCGAATTGGATCCGCCATTTTGAATGTGAACACTTGGACATGTTACCGGCGTTCAGCGGCCTCCGCCACCTTCCGACACCGCGTGAAACCAGAATGAAAACACCACTGCGTTAAGCGTCTTGACTCTGCGCGCGCTCCGCCGTGCGCGGGGCGCAGGGGGCGTGGGCGTGAGTGTCGGAGCGTGGGGTGGGCGCTCACTGGCGCGCCAGCTCCTCCTCCGCCAGCTCGCGTCGCGCGCCGGGCGCGGCCCGCGGCGCCCTCCGCCAGCCCCTCCGCCTCCTCCTGCTTGCGCTTGGCCGTCGCCATCTCGGCCGCGTGCTTCTTGCGCCACTTGGTGCGCCGGTTCTGGAACCACACCAAGGGGGCGCGGTCGGGCTTTGCCGGAGGGAGGACTTCGGGTTGGACAGGGATGCCCAACTGTTTTCTGGCATCGGTCGCTTTCATCGACCTCCTTCATTTTATTCTACTGTTCACAACATACAACATAATTGCACATAAATGACTTAAAGACAACAATTAGGCAAATAATACGAACAATTTATTGTGGATTCTAATTGCAAAAATGTTCGATTTTAATTCATGGGAATGATATGAAATTCCCCAAAATGAGCAAATTTGTTATTTATTATTAGATTTGAAAATTTATTTAAGTAATAACTATTATGTATCATTATGTAATAATTATGTATTATATATAACTATTGTGTATTATATATTATGTTATAATTATTATATCGTATTAACAATTATGTATCATCTTTACCAACTTTTTAGCATTCAATAGAATCTTGATCTTTATTATATTTTGTCAGTTGCCAGATGAAAATTTGGCTATCCACCCGTTTGTTAACCCTTGTAAAGTTTCCTCTAAGTATAATTCTGAGATTACCACATGGTGCTGACAATCATAGTGACATAAATCGGATTCATTTGTTTCCAGGTATTGAGGTTTTAAAACTGTTTTCACGGTTTATATGCAATTATCAATAAATCATATTGGCGCTGCCTACCCCACACGGAAAGGTTTTGTTAAGGACTAATGCAAAGGGCGTTTTTTGGAAACCTAAAAAAACGCGCCCTGGAAGCACTGGTGAATCTGACTTACGCAACTACGGATTCAGACCCCTCATATTGAAGAGATCACCAATATTAATGTACCACTAATCTATGAGTAGATATATTATTTTTTGAATCGACAGAATTGTAATAGAGTTCCTCAAAGAGGAACATATCACCACCATTTTTGGGATGAATTTGAAAGTGTCACTTTTCGGACGAAGTATTTTTAAGTTGTAAATCTGCGAAATATTAAAATATACCAGTGTCTAAAATATGTAACAATACTATAATACTAACAAATCTGTATGTTGAAATGTATGTTTATACCTTTTCAACTGTTTTTCATCCGATTAATATCTTACGGGTTTGGAAAAACGTAAAAAAAAACTACAAAGTGTTGTATTCATATTATTTGAGAATTGACTGGAAATGTAAAATAGAAGATATTGCTGATATGTTTTAGTATCGAATCAACACATGTTATTCTCCCACAATAATAAGAGTTGATAGCAGTAAGGGTTAAAAGGGAAAGATCTTCTTAAATTTCTTAAATTTAAGAAATCCTTTTAGAATACTGATTTTTTTCTCCAGAGATAGGAAGTTCGCCATTCGTTTCAATGATAAATGAACTGAAACTCCAAACAGCGTTCAATAACATACAACCAGAAATGAAACTAAAATAAGATATACTATTGTTATTTTAAATTTTTTTGAGATTTCAAAACAGACTTCCGTAATGTTGTAATGGAATAAATTTAAAAAGTAGTTTATTTGATCTTTTATAATTTGTATTCATATATGCACACATTTCATACAATAATAGACACAATTTTGACATCGCATCAGCTCAACATTGTATCCCAACATTAACAGTCGTTGAATAGAGATTCATAATAAAAAGCATTTTTTAATTACTGAAGTAATGTTTATAATAATTGTAAATTATAATCGCTTGTGCTATTTAATACAATAATTTAGATAAAGAATTAAATCAAGTATTGTATATTCTGACTTCATACGTTGCTGAATATGAAACTGTCATCGGTAGACGGGCAAGAGGAGAGGCTCATATGCAGATGGAGATGACGCAAATGCCAAGTATATTCTGAATGTGAATATACCCAAGCAAAGATGTATTAATGACCTGCCGACGTATTTGTGATTCACTGCGTAGAGTATTTGATATCAACAATTAGTTCCTGCGAATGAAAACCAATGATAGATAATACAAGCGCAATTGATATTTATCCCTCACGGACAATATTGCTGATGCAGTTAGTTAATTTTCCTGCTTCTCTTCGAATGGTATGTAATTCCTTAGTCCAACTGATATCTGCTCTTTAAAGTAGAAATAACACATGCGTTACAGATCTAGAATATGCGTTTTGTACGTTTCGATAATTAATTGTAAACGGGTAATAGAAGGTAATATAGGCTCGAGAGTCGAGGATTATAAATCCAGATTAGTGTGCAATAGATCCATCTTTGGAATAAATTCTCAAGAAACGCTCTATTACGTGTCAGTTATCAAACAATACTTAATTTTTACAGATAGAAACGCATTAGTAATTTTGTCTCTGTCCTTTACAGTGCATTTTCAATGAGGAATTTTTATAAATTATTTTATGGCGTCCCAATATTGGTAAATACAGGATATAATATGTCACACACTTAATCTTCTGTTAAAATGTAATTATATTAACAACAAATTTAAATTCAAATTTTCAAGAAGGTAATTGAAAACTATAACAGATGATCGGATCATTACACCGTACTTGTAATTTCTTTGCGAAAGGAACCAGCTTCCATATCGCCCAGCAGTGAATTCTGCTCGCCAGTACTCAGTGAGAAAGTACATTCTCCACAGCATTCAGCCCATTGTCCAGCTCACGCCTCGTCAGTCTGCCTGGACGCTTCCTTCTCTCAAGCGCGTATCCGACAAAACAAACGTCATCCGGAAGCTCCCCACACAACTCTGCCAACATCCTCCCTCTTCTTCTCTCACAACTCGCCGGCCCACGCCGCCGCCCGCCCTTCCAACTCCAAACAGCGCCCGCGCGTTCACTGTTCTTTCGGCGGCGTTACGGCTACCCCGCAGTGCTTAGACCGCGTTCCTATCGCTTCGCACGAAGGGATGGACAGACGACTCGGTTGGACAGCCTCACGGCCCTGCCCTACTCACCGACACTACCACAGTCGCTACAACCAACAACGTTGTTGCCACTGCCGCTCGAATGGTCAAAAGCAAACCGCCACTAAATGAGGACAGACGACTCGATCGGACAGCCTCACGGCCCTGCCCTACTCACCGACCCTACCACAGTCGCTACAGCCAACATCGTAGTTGCCACCGCCGCCAGAATGGCCACAAACAGACCGTCACTACTACATCCGCGGCAACTTCTTCCGGCAGCAGTGCAGTGAAACGATAATCGAGTGGTATGGTCGTTACTACCGCCGACACTACCGCCCGCAGTCATCTCCGCCGCAACCGTCGCTGGAGCTGCCGCCTTCGCCGTGGAGCTCGCGCTCCCGCGTGCCGAGCGAGACTCGGGTTTGCAGTGCGCACTGATATTTTAGTAGTCGTTAATTTCCCCGCGGGGCTGGCGGGGCCCCTGGGCACTGCACGGGGGGTAAGAGGGGGCGTGGCAGGAGGACGGATCCCGCGCGTCCGCAACGCGGAGGAAAGGGAGAGACAAGCGAACAGCGCGTCGACTGTCGTTTTCCTGTTCATTAGCTCGCGGCGTAAAGCAATCTTCTTCCTGCGCCCCGCGCCCCGCGCCCCGCCCCCGCACCCTGCGCTCCCCGCCCCCCGCGCTCCCCGCCGCGCGCCGAGGGCGGGCCCCGCTCAGCCCGTGCGCTCGCGAATCGCCGCCCGCCCCACCCCGCCCCGCCCCCGCCGGGAGCTTCTTCTTGCGCGAGCTTTCGCCGAGGGCGCCGCACGCTGCGATCCGAGAGGCCATCTCGACGCGAATTAATCGCAAATGAGTGCGCAACTTCGCCGTCGGACGCGCCCTTTCTTGTTAGAGAGCCACGACGCGCATGCGCACTTGCAAAACACTGGGCAACTCGTGTTGTTATGACGTTCACTTAACGAAGCATTGCAGTTACCAATCGCATTCATGTGACTGATAGTTTATAGTTCATGGTGAAGCATGAAACTACTTCTTTCTATAGTCAATAGTACTATTTGTAATGGAAAGAGCTATGCAAAATCCAGAAATCTATTAATTTTTTTAACAGAAATTAGGATGAGCAGATTTAAAACACGTGTGTAACTGCTTTAATGCCTGCAATACGTTTGCAACCCAGGACATTGAACGGTAAATTTTTGAACACATGCCAAAAACCTGAAATGAATTCCGATGGATTTTCATGGCGGCATTACGGGCGTCGCCGGTCTGATTCATGAAGGCTATTTATGCTTTCTGAATGACTCATAGGAAAGCCTGTTGATTCATTTATATCTTTCGAAAGTTTAATTGAAAACATCAGGAACGTGGATGCACAGCTGACGGAAGACAAGTCTGTAGATCAAGTTCATTCAGATAATTTACGAAAAAAACGGGTTATGATATCAGTGTTGCTCATTTACTGTAGCGTATTTTTAAAGTTTCTATTAAACTTGTTTAAGCAGAAAAAATACCTGAGAAAACAGAGTTACCTAAAACATAATCACATCCATTAAACCATCGTTCTTTCACGTGCTGCGGTCTATTTGTCCCCCTACGAAACCTGCGTTTTTCTCCGCGGTGCCCATGCAAATGAGCGAGACGGCGTCAAAGTTGTCAGCTCTCAAGTCCGGGGCAGCGGGCGCCTCCCGGGGCCAGCGGCGAACGACCTCGTCAACATTCCCGAAACTTCCCGAACTCGATGTCCGGCGTTAGTTAGCCCGAAGGGAGGGAAAAAAATTGCCGCTCGCTCGCCGCCGTTGACGGGCCGCCAATGGATCGGTGGCCGCGCCCCATAACTCACGCACGCCCCCGTCCCGCTATGCCCCGCACCCCACCCTTCCTCACTACCCCGCCCCAACCCACCCCACCCCACCCCACCCCACCCCGTCCCGCCTCGCGCTGCTCCACCCCTCGCGGCCTCGTCGCCGCTCGCCCCTTGCTCTCCTGGTGCCTCCGCGCCCTCCTCCAACATGTCTTTATTTTGCATCTGCGGAGTTGTATAATAATGTCCTCCGAGTTCAGTTTTGCTGCGCGGGGGAACCCGAGGCCGAGGCTGCGGGCAGAACAGTCAGGAAGAGGCGGCGGGGGTGGAGGGACTGCGAGGAGAGGAGCGGCGAGGAACAGCGCGGCGAAGAGCGGCGGGGAGGACGCGGCGGGCCGGAGCGGGGCGGGGCGGGACGGTGTGGGGCAGGGTGGCGGAGTTGCCCGTCTTGCTAATTAGGGCTCGGCGCCTCGCGGCGGCTGGGCCCGCATCATCTTTCTCTTGTTGCAGCAGTTAGTAAGAGCAGTACATCACCCGCCTTAATCATCCTTCCCCCTCCTTACGTCCCTCTCCGCAGCGCCCCTCTGCCCGCGCCGCCGCCCTCTCTCGCTCTCTCCGCCTTCCCTCCGTCCGCCCTCCCCTCCTCTCCGCATCGCAGCCGACGCCGCCGACGCCGACCCCCCCTCCGCGCCCCGCCCCGCCCGCGGCCACCGCCCCCCTCCCGTCCCTCCACCCCCTCCCGCTCGCAGCCAGCGCCGCGTCGCCTAATTATGCGTTGTATTTGCAAATTACACGGTATTTAAACCGGCATGTAATGGCCATCAATCATGCGGGCGGAGAGAGAGATAATGTCGCTGTTCTCGGCCGGCGCGCTCGCTCCCCGTTGCTGCCGCCGCGCCGCCTCCCCCGCCCCCACCGCCGCCGCCGCCGTCGCCGCCGCCGCCGCTGCCGCCGCCGCCGACGCCTCCCTGCACCCCAACCCTCCCCTTCGCCTTAACCCCCTTATCGACTAAATGAAGTGGTCTTAGTACGCGCGGGCGGAGGCTTCGAGCGTCGAGCGGCGGCGGCGGCGGCGACGGCGGCGGCGGCGGCGGCGGCGACCGCGACGCGAGTGGCAGCGGGGGCGGCGGCGGCGGCAGGTGGGCGACGCGTGCGCCCTGCATGTTTTCCGCACGCGCGCGCACGCTACACCACACACGTCCGCACGTCCGCTCCGCCCTCGGGCGCGGGCGCCGGGCGCGGCGACCGAATAGAAAACAAGCGCACCCGCCATTTGTCTGCGAGTTGCGGACGCCTCGCTAAGCCCGTCGGGCTCCGGCGTGCCGCCCGCGCCCTAAGCCCCGCTTTAAGCCGCGGTGTCCGTCTCGCTTTTCAAAGTAAGCTCCAATTTTCATGCTGATAGCGGGTGGATTCCGGCGAGATACAAATCCGCGTGAAGAAAAGCGGCGAGCCCAGCGCGCGGCGGCGGGTGGCGGGTGACGGCGGCGGCGGCGGCGGCGGCGGCGGCGGCGCGGGCGCGTGTGTGACGGGCGTCGCCGGCGGCAGTCGCTGCCGCGGGGTGAACGCGAGAATGGAGTCGCGCGGCCCTGCATCTGCGCTGTATCTGGATGACGCCCCCAGATAGCGCGGCTAATGCGGTGCAGGTTTAGTAACACGACCTCGTCGCGCCGCCGGCCGCGGGGTTAACGTGTCACGCGCTTATCTCATAAGTCGGCCCATTAACATAAATGTTATACGCGGCCCGTACGCGCGCCGCCGCGGCCCTCTCCGCCCCCTCTTGCCTCCCCACCGCCTACCGCCCGCGCCCGACGCCTACGGTTCGCTAAAACGTAGGCGGCCTCCTTCGACGTTATTTTGTTGTGTCTCTCCCAGGTGACGCCCAGGCCATGCTATTTTAAAAGATGCCGTAAGGCATCTTAGTCACGGAAAAATATTCTGGAACTGGTTGTCGTATGAAAATCATTACTGAATATATGTAAAACAAACGTTTGAACCAATGTTTTAGGTACTTTCCTAGAATTGAATTGAAATCGTTCTAATGTTATTTCTCATTATTCAAAGCCTGCTTTCTAGTGTTTTGTACCTTGTGATATACCCTTTGGTGATCTAATCCAATTTCGAATCTAATAGTTATTGCGAAGAAATTCCCTCAATTTCAAAAACCCTTTTCGTAATTGGTTCATCTGGAAATGTGATTGAAGTGTGATCTCCACCTCTTTCCGTGTGAACGACCTTACCCTGCAATGAAATCTATGCCCACAATTCAATTCTACTCAATTCAGTTTTGGATGTCACACATATATTTACACTTTGTCTTCATTTATTAATAATGACATGAAAAATGGGTAACAAGAATTGCAAAAGAGAATATCATTTACAAATGTATATACTTCCGTACCTTGATTTCAATATGTCTGTACCTCAATTTAATTCATACCTTATTTTCGTGTCGAGGCTCAGGCCATCAGGCCTGCTTGTTCGCCTAAGTAAAATCGGCTATGCTCCTTTCACCGTAATGCAGGAAAATGAGAAATCACTCGGGCGACAAAACTGGCGATTTCAATTTTGTTCCGTGTATTCTAACTAACTTGATCTTTTCCATGCTGTAAATCTAAAACATGGGACAGATGGCTTTACTTCCCCTCCGAAGGAAGGCGCACGAAGGATTTTTTCGCCTTTAAAAATCCACAGCTTCGATCGGCTGGCGAACAACAGTCCGATACGCGAACCATTACACCGACCAAGCCACCAATATTTTGTTTTCACTGTGTGCACCACCACACTCTCAGTTGAAAGTGACGGCACCCTTTTTGTGTAAAATTATCAGGCCACTCGAGAGCTCCAAAACAGCCTTTCGGAGAACATCGCGGAAACGGCGCCGACGCGACGGCCGGGGCGACTGGAACGTCTTCCTTTTCCGGGCGAACGGTTGCTCTCCAGCGGATCAGCGAGCGCGCGTCCGCATCGAATCGATTCGCGAACGAGGAGGACGCGATCTGTTCGCCCGCCGCCCGGGCGCCGCCGCCACCACCACCACCGCCATCGCCGCCGCCGCCGCCGTAGCGGCCGCCTGTCGGCGCATTTATGCCTCGTTTGCGGCTCCGAGGCTCGGGAAGACGGATTTTTGCGCATTAGGCCACGTCCTACGTGGGATGCAAATAGCGCGCGGCGCGCAGGCAGCTCTGTGTCGGCGGCGGGAGCGGGACTGGGAGCGTGGGCGGCGGGGGCGGGGGCGGCGGCGGCGGGAGCGGGGGCGGCGGGGGCGGCGGCTACGCGACGTTGTGTACCATGCGTTGCTGGCGTGCCTGTGACTTGTGGATATTACGAGGAATGAGCTTTATAAAATTGAATACTGTACGTAAAGATAAACACTAATGGGTAAGGAGGATTGTCGAGCAATCAATAAACGAAATGTGGGTAAGGGAGCGTTAATACCGTTACTATACAGTTAGAGACTGGTCATCAGAAAGAAAGAAAAATTATTTTAAAGTGATATATGATCAGATGCATACCCAATTTTTTCTCGGGAGGGGGGGGGCTGCCGGTATAGTTTCCAGTCAACTTGATGTTTTCATATGAAGAATTTTTCATTTATACCGAATAGAAAATGCATTTTTATTTTCTGAACTTATAGTTAATATGTTTGGGGTAAACTTAGTATATGGAATGACGATTGATAATATAGAAAAGAAAGGAAAGCTATATTTTGAATATTTACAATTTATTTTGTGGTGGGATGAAGTCCATGAGCTCTCCCCCACACTTCGTTGCGCCATTGTAAATAATTCGTTATTTAATACTTGTAGTGTATAACTTTAAAATGACTAAAATATGCCAGTAGCAAGTATTCTACTTCAGCTTCTGAAACAGTGACTCGATCAGGATAGTATCTCGATCAGATCTTTCCTCCAATTTTCCTTATCTATGTCCCTGATTCCTGAGAAATGGCCCCTTATTTGCTTCTGGACATAAATGTAGCTTTTCTATCCCCACGTTTTATCTTAGTTTTGCTACTTGAGGTAGAAAAAATGGCACAGATGTGAGTTGCTATTTGTTAACAATACTGAAAAACAAATCTGTAGTTCCTTATTGATAAATGTAAGTTCTCTATAATTCGGAAGCGAAAATTTCTAGGTTTCAAATGTTGCTAATCTCGCTTTGTTGGTACTTTTATTCGGCATTCAACAATGTATAGTAAAAGGGTGGGCAAGAGATTCTCGAGCTCAAGGAAACGTGCGTAGATTATACTCCTCCATTTACGTGGCAAACAGTTTTTGCTGTAATTAGGGGCGAAAATAAATTAAATCAAATTCGTTTTCCACCATACTAGTTGCAACGTTTCGGAAATAAATGACAAATAAACAGCACGAATGGGAAAATAAACGTTTCACATATCTAAAAGTTTCCATATAATATTCACAGATGCTTGATTGAAAATGTGTTACTCCCACTGAAACAATTGTTCATTTGAATATATAATCAATATTGTGATTATAATCGTTGAAGCTTGTTATGCAAATTAAGAAACCAATCCAATTAAGTAACCTTGTGTTATATTGATTAGCAAGTATTAACTTTCTTCAAAATGTAGCAATATAATAATACAGAACCTGCTGAAAAACGAGTAGGCTAAATGTGTTTGTGTGTCCCTAATCATATTAATAAGAGGACCAAAATGTTAGACGTAAATGTGTAAGTTGATTATGTATTCATGTGATTATTAATGGTAGAGAGGTAACTCAAACATTTAGATTCCAAAACGCTAAATACGAGTAAGTTCATGACCACTTCAACTTTTGTAAATTATTACCCGCAAATGTAAAATGACGTTCCATGTCTAAAACCCTTAATTCAAAGCTGCCTAACTTGTGTGTCGCTGTGCGACAGTCGGTTGCGGGGGTGAGATCAATTTCTCCCTACTCGTCAAAAGCTCTCGTCGACAGATCGATAAGAATCACGGTCGTTCACTGAGTTAGTTTCGCAAACTGCCGCCGCCTGTGCGGTCGCCCAGCGGCGCGAACGAGCTTTTTACGCGGCCGTTCAAAGCACTGAAGCGCAGCCCCGCGGGGGCGGCCGCGGCGGTGGCGGTGGCGGTGGCGGGGCGGGGCGGGCGCGGGAGCGCGGGGCGGCGCAGCGATAGCGGAGCGCGGGCGCGCGCGCGCGCCTCGCGGCCGGATCTGTTAATATTTAATTATTATCGCATTAATCGAACCCCGTGGAGCGGGCGTGCCCGAGTTCGGCCGCTCGGGTTTGGTAATGTGCTGTATCAGCGGCGTAATGTTCTTCCGCGCATTTTCAGCGAGCTGCCCACCCGGGCGTAATCCCCGCCCCCTCCGGCCCCCGCTCCTCTCCCGCTCCCGCCTCCGCCTCCGCTCTCACGCGGCCAGCCGTAGTCGGCGGCCTGACGAGCCGCTTACCGGGGTGAGTTGCTCGTTTTCTCGTGAGAAAGTCGGTGCCCTTTGATTTGATGGATTGTGTGCTCAGATTACTAAATGCATTAACGCGTGGTAATTTATTTCGCATATTGCCAATATTGTGTCATGCCGTGCAGTATATAAAACGTAATCATTTTAACATCGGATAGGACGACGCTCATTACAAACCGAATGCAGAGTAACAAGAGCGTGAATATTTTCTTTGTGAGCAGTGGTTATAAAACTACGTTGTGCAGGTGTACTAAAATAAGTTTTAATTCTCTACTGAATACTAGTCACCTAAAGAAAATGTATTTATCCCAGTCATCACGAGAAATTGTTCGGACCTTTTGAGTCTCTGATGAAAACACAAAGAGCAAAATGAGAATACAATAAACGATTGTTTTTACCTTCGAAAATATATTTACAAGGTATATGTTCCTATCCTTGCTAATAGTTTGCATTTCATTTAAATTCTGATTATTGAAAAATAATTAAATGTGAATTATGTGTACGTCTACTCATTGAATGAAAACACAAAAACAATTCTTCTTACTATATTAATGTTACCGAGAAACAGAAGAAATGAAACCGTGAAGAAAAGTGATGTAAAATATTAATTTACACAATATGAATGGTACAAGAATTCACTTTTATATACTTATCAAACAAACATTATACGTGAACAGATGAAGGACATATTATTTCTAAAAAACGAGAAAACCTTCCTGTCTGTCCACTGAAAAAGATGTGTGATAGCAGGTAGCTAAAACTGTTCTCGCTAGTTTTTCGTATACTGCATTAAGAGTTAAATTCGTAGCAAGTGGTGTAGATAATATTGAAGTCTTATGAGGCAAATAATCAGTTCTCAATAGAGAAAGACCTAAGACTCAATAGAGAACGAGTTTCCTCTTTGTTTTCGAAATCCTCACAACATTATACTATACATTTCCGATTTCCCTAAAGCTAAGAGTTGTTTAAGAAACCGTTCATTCCGCCCTCAAATGCAGCAAACAGCAATCAAACCGCGAGGCAGCGAGCGGCGGCATCGGCTGGTGGGAGGGGGAATCGGCCGCGTCCCGACGCGGTCGGCGCGTGAACGGCAGCGGCCGGGGGCGGGGCGGGGCGGGGGCAGCGGCGGGGACGGTCACGGGGAAGGGGCGGAGGCGCACAGGCCGTCGCCCGCCCGATACCGAGCGCTTGATACATGCGCGCTGTCATGCGTTATGGATGCCCACGTATTAACACCCGAAGACACGCGCATCGGTGTTGAGTCGCGGCCTGATAAATCCGTCAGCGGAACGCTCGCGACGCGCGCTGCTGGCGGTGGCCGCGCCGACCGCCCCACCCCCCCCGCCCCCCCCCCCGCCCGCGCCTTGCGCCCCCCACCGCCAACCCCGGGGTTGGGGAAATATGAACATTTTGGCTGCGGTGGAGATTTCTTTCGTGGAGTTCAGAACAGTCCTCGGTTCTCTCGAACTGCAGAGAAATTTCAGATTCCTTCTTCAATTTTCGCCTTCAAAAATTACTTTTGGGTATCGTACCATTCGGAATTTGAAAGTTTGGTTTCGAGTTCATTACAGTGAGAGATTGATACGTACGGTTCAAAATGTTCATATTTCTTTTTCTTTGACTTTTGAATGGAAGGTCGGGGTTTCGCGAACATAGCAAAGGGTGTAAGGAACGTGAAAAACTTTATTCTCTAAGAAAATGCTTGTTCTGACGTTTCTTGGAAATTGTAATGTGTTTAAAAGTATGTTATTTACGTGAGTGCATTGTTGTTATAAGTTTGATTTTTTTTATGAAATGGAACAGTATTTGTTTACCGTTTCTATTCACATTTAATAATAACTGACATAAAATGCGGAGATATACGATAAAAGTTTATTCTACCACGGCAAAGTCGTCTGTATTCTGTTATTTAATTTATTACTAATAGTTCCTGTGCGAATAATTCGCTCGGAATATATTTCAAACCTCGTGGAGTGATAAACGCATTTTTTCTTCAGCCTCCAAGAAGTGTTCATTCCCTTCGAGAATGGAAATGGAATTGGAATGGAAATATACTTTGCGGAGCCAGTAGAGTTAAATGGTTCAGAGTTCAGTGTTAGTAAGTTGCATCAGGTTTCCCAAATCATTTGTTGCATACCCCCTGTTTTTTTCGTTCCACGCAATTTCTAAGACACTTGTCAAAAATATTAAAAGACACGAGTGAATTCTCAGTTTTCAAAGGAGACTTAAATCATGAAACATCCATCCAGCGATTATCTAGATCCAATATCTACATTTTACCATAGTTATAATACAGATATCGGGGTAAACTAAATATATATTCAAGTATAAGATCTTAATATTCTAATTCGTTTACTTAATAATAATTATGTTGTTTTAGTTGGCTGATGCTGGTGATTCGAATGTTAGAATTACTTTTTCAGGAAAAGTGACATATTAATTCTATTTAATTTTTATTTTCTCGCATACTACACGTGTAGTATAAAGAAATTATTGTATTTCTGTTGCGAAAAATGACAATATTTTAGCAGAAAAACTAGTTTGTGAAAAAGGAAAATTCTAGTTTCATATATGTAGCAAATTAGTTTCTTTAATACGTTATGTTGTCAGAATCTAGTTTTGTGGGTCCTCCATACCCCAAAATTTGTCAAAATGTCCGTGTCAGTCCGACCGAAAAACAACTAACGGCTAAACCATGGGCAGGATTTTCACCAAAAGTGATAGTCTCAATCGACCTGGCTGAAGTCGCTCTTTCTCGGATAAAGCGAAATACATGTATAAATATTGCGTATGTTCCATTTTGATTGAATTCTCTTAAGTTTCGAATATCTCAAGAGTGTAATTTTTTTCTTCCACTTCCTACAACTGCAGTATTGAAGATGGATATTTTTAAAAAAATTAAATCCAATCTTCAAAATTCAACCTTAAAAGAATGTCATGTGCATTTTTTTTTAAATATGAGTGTTTTCGCCCAACTTTACTTGAGATAAAGGCAAATTAAAAAAACTTTTCTCAAGAAAGGCTCCAAATTTCGTCTTTATTTTATTCTCGAATTCTCGTCGCAGGTACAATTTTTGATCTCTCTTTTCGAATATTGTAAATGATTAGAAGTTGTTTAGCGCCTTCCTACACCTACACTATTGAAGTAAGAGATTTTTCTTTTTTCAAGATGAAATGTATTCTTCAAAATTTGATCTCCAAATAGTGTCAATGAAAATCTCTGAATTTTTGAAAATTAAAATGCAAATGTTCGTCTTAGCTTTTAGAGTGTTCGAAAGGTTATTTTATTTGGAAGCTGGTGGTGTAGGATTTACGGGAATGGCGGGCCAAGTACCCGAGATCAAATTTCGGCATGGGGGAAAAGTTTGACTGTATACAAATACTTCTGCGTTTTTAAGTATTATTGTAATATAACGAAACCGTTATAAATAATCCAAAAAAGTACGTCCTGTTGGAACACCACTAGATAATCATTATGTTGAAATGGAGGAATGGGTATTGAAACATAATTTTATCGCTTCTTTGCATTTATTTGTAAAAAGCTTTTGATAATGACTAGAAAATTGACCACAGCAATGAAATTATTGAAGTTTAATAATTATTTTAACATGCGATTCTTAAAAATATCATATTGTAATGTTGACATGTAAATGATAGAAATATTTACTTCCTGTCTGTTTCTGAATTTTGATAACTTCACATCTAATATTTTCAGCAGAATTCATTAAATTTGTATTGGACGGATAATTAAAAAGGGAACTTCTGAATTTGATAATGTACTATGCTATATTATCAATAACATTTTCATATATTTTATTTGCAATACTCTTTCTTTTGTATATGAGTCAAGTGGGTTGATACACTATCCTTTTTTTTTTTTTTATAGTAGGTTATAAAATGAACAATGATATCGCTTTATTAATAATCCTTTTTTTCGCAAGAATTTTACAGCTGAAGAGAGTGAAAAGAGATTGAAAGAGGAGAACAATTCCTAAAATCGTAATTAGGTATTGTAATGATTTAAAAAATTGGCAAGATTCCAAAGAAGTAAAAGGGAGTGAAAATTCATAAAATCCATAAAAGACCAATAATTCGTTTTACAGTATAGTTTGTGACTTCCGTGCCAAAATAGACGCCAAAACATTATAGAATACCCATCATAAGTTATCTTAAGAATCTCGAGTTACGAAGCTGTTTCTAAAGAAAATCCCAAATGTGGTAGTTTACATAGAAATTGAAGATGATGAGACGAAACCCGATTCTTATTGTTCTCTTATTGTATTCTTATTGTTCTCTTATTGTATTCTTATTGTCATATATTGATATGTATCGTTATGGCAATATATTGTAGAGTACAAACCAATATGCGGTATGTATTATACTTACTACTTCATTTTTCTCCGTTAAGGCGCCAAAGTGAAAAATTAAATCATCTATACAGTCAACGCTAGATATTTAAACGTCAACGTGAATAATATAGTCAGTAATGCGCGTGACACAGAAGTCTATTTGAAAATCCGGTTTAGGTCAAGAGACATCCACTAGTCACAGAACATAATGAATGTTCTAATATATAATTATAATATGATAATAAAAGTATTCAGTAAAATATATTTTTATTGAATCATTTTCATCACAATTTCATTTTAAAATGTGACTAGTAGCAGAGTTATCTAGAATAGCAGAGGTATCTACCACAAGTAGTTTATTATAATATGAATATCCTGCCACCACGGAATTTATTCAAAGCTATCTTGAGTTGAAATAACGAAATATCGTTGACGTCCAAATAAGGGACGTTTTTCGTGGAGCTCCTTTTCTTTATTTATTTAATTTATTGGTTTTGATGGTAGGTACACAGATTAGTTGTTAACAACTTTACATATGTATTGATCACTTATTAACTAACTTAAAATTAACTTATAATTAACTTACAATTAACTTACAACTATTACATTGGGAGAGGAATCCCTAGTGGGTCCTGTAATCAGGTTCCAAATTGGCGAATTTGATGAGACATCGTGGAGCTCCTAGCGAGCGCTGCCCGCCATGGCGTGGCCTCCCTACCTCGGCCCCGCGCGTCGCCTGTGGCGAGTCGGCCGCCGACGTGCCGCTCCGGGCGCTGACAGGATTAGGCGAGGGCTTCGTGTTTACCGTACATAACCGTTTACGCGAACGTAAAGGTGATAATGCTCCGGCCAGACGTCCCCCCGCGGGGCGATGCGAGAGCACGCAAGTGGCGTCGATCGGGCGCGCGTGCCTCTGCAAACCTGCCGCCACGCGGAAGTTTTCCGCGGCAACGGCCGTTGGGAGGCCCAGAACAGCCAGGCGCGATGCGGGAGGGGAGCCCGCGCTACGCCGCCCAGATTTCGGACGCTTTTGGAAGGACCACTTCTTGCGAGAAGGGGCGGTTCTAGATGCACTAAATTTGCAGGCATGCCACTCACGGTTTTGTTATTTATTAATATAAAATAATGTTGTTTTCAGGGTACATTGGCATTAACGAGTTTTTAATCAATAAAAATTAAATAATAAAATATAAAACAATATTTAATAATCAAATAATGTTACATAATTCTGCATATAGTTACGTTTCTTTAAAAAGTACGGAAGTAAAAAAACTTATTTTACAGGAGACAAGAAAAACTAATTATTACAAACTATAATCAGAAAGTGTCAATGAAATCATGTCTAAACGGGAATTTTTTCTACTACTCGAATTCTCTAATGTCAGTTTTTTGAATATACGAATTTGCTATATCGACCTGAAGAGCACAGAAGTTGTTGGCAGATTTACAAGGTCAATTCCCTAAAAAGATTTATGTCTGTGTTTAATATTGAATTTTAAGAACCAATTGTGTACACCGTTTATGCTCCTTAAGAGAATGATATTCTTTTCAGATGAATAAACTGTCTGTAACCAATTGGTTCTTAAAATTGAATATTGCAACGTCATTATTTTCAGATTCCTCATTTTTATTGTCTAAGATGCTTATTATTCAGAACAAAGGAAAACGGTACTTACAGTGATTTGAAAGAAAGTTATCGGTATATGAGGGTAATTCCGTCGATTAATAAGAGTTTTGGTGTTGAAAATTGGCCGTTTTCCGGCGCACGATTACAATACTTCCTCCTCTTACGTATAGGCGAGAAAGGAAAAAGAGCAAAATGATGGCAAGATTGAACATTTTAATTTAATTCACTAATTACTTTTGTGCAATCACTTAATTCTAATACACTTGCCACATTTGCCTTTCTTCTTGAAAACTAATTTAATTTTTTGACATTTGGAGAAGTATTGTTTATCTTCACCCATCGGTATTCGTCGTTGGTTGCATATGTGTGTGAGTGATCATTCGGGAAAATTAACTCTACTATTAAAGATACTCGTTTACAAGTAAGAAAAGCTGTGTGTTGACCATTTTCATTCCCTAGTAAACTATTTTGAATAAGAAAATACAGACGTCATTATTTTTCATTTGTAGCTTATAGAATACCGAATGTCAAATTGATAACAAAGCGTCCTTCGACCTGAATTGAGGGTTAAGTAAATAATACTGTATAGTATCTTCGTGAATATTCAATTATCACGAAATTATTTTCTTAATATTAATGCATCAATTTTGTACGTTTCAGTATATTTTTTCTGAAAGTGATAATGAGCGAACAATCGCATCTAAGGGCAAGTTTAAAACAATTTATTTTTATCTATTCAGTAGTGTGATATCATGTTCATCAGAAAGTGTAAGTAAATTATTTTCATTCTAATCTAATTAAATGTCAGCGTATTAGCATTATTTAAAACGAACTCTTGAATTCATTGTCACCACAATCAATTTGAGAAAGTCGTGTTTGAGACCCTTCATACACAGAAATAAGAGAAAAATAACGTTGGAGGTGTATTGAAACAATAACAAACAAACATATTTATAAATGTAATGAAATTTGTGAACATGAACGTTATACTGTAATTATTTTCCCAAGATCGTGAACATTTCGACGTGGCTACATTTGACTGTCGAATATTTTATTTGGGTATTTTTTCCATTATAATTACCTCAGTACATTTTTCATACCTTCAAGATATTTGGAAGAAGAACGCTATGAAAAATAGTAATAGATGAGTGAATGAAAAATAAGTTTCATTACTGCATGCTGCACGTTTACGGCTTGAAGCTGTAACGTCATTTCCACAGTTAGCATGAAGTGAAACATCCGTAGCAACAGAAGAATAATTTACCAATGTTTTGTGGATTTTTTCATAGACTTTATATTCATTCAATTGTGGTACAATGAATATATTCGTTCTCCTCAAAGATAAACTTTCGACGAAGAGGAAGATTTAGGAAGATAATTATAAAGTATGATACTTTCATTTCTCAAATAACATGTAAAACGATTTCATTACTTCATAAATTTCCTTTAGCATTTTAATAATGATGTGCTAGAGTTTTCGATTTCCTTTCAAAGAAATGTTTTTCAACAGGCTTAGTTAAACGGCAGATATTTCACCGCTTTCGTTCCCCTAAGAGACCTATTAATAAAAATTATATACGTAAACTTTGCCGAACAATCAACGTTCAACCACAACAACGAGGAGGCGGTTTATTGGGTTTATTTTCGAAACAGAAACGGGGCTCCGCGCCCCTTCCCCCGCGCCGATCCCAGCTGGCCGAGTCGGTGGGCGCGTACGCCTCCACGCACGCCGCGTGCACGGGACACGCCCCGGGCGGGCCTACTCGCCAGCGCGACCACGCACGCCGCGGAGGGGGCGGGGCGGCGCGGGGAAAAGGGGGCGTGGCGGATCGGAGCGAAGCGGGGAGGGGCGTGGCGGGACGGGGCGGGGCGGCTCTGTCGACGGCGGCGGTCGCCTGTGCTTATTTGCACAATTGAGCGCGATCTCGTCCGCGGGCGGCAGATAGAGCACTAAATCAGCCACAACAATAAATTGAGGCCGATATAAAAATGAATAACTGCGCGAGTAACCGCACGCGTATATAAAACTCGAACGTGGGTGGACGGAGGCCGGCAAGGGCGGGGTGGGGGCGGAGGCGACGGCACGCGGAGACCGGACAGGCGGCGGCGGCGGCGGCGGCGGGCGTCGTCGCGTCGCATAGTGCGGATGTCCGATAAATCCGCAACTCCATCGTGGATCCATTTTTCACGAGTGTGTTGCGGCGGGCGCGCGGTCGGTCGGTCGGCCGGCCGGTCGGCCGGCGACGGCGGGTGATGGTGGCGGCGGGGCAGCGGGGCCGGCGGCGGCGACGGCCAGGCGACCCGCTCACTCCGTTTCTCCGCCTGCCCACTCTCCTCGCGTCCTCTTTCTCGTCCTCGCTTCGTCCTTCCGTCTTCCCGCCCCCGGCGTCTCGCCCTTCGGTCCGTCGGTGTCGCCTCTGCCGCCCCCGACGCGGTGGCCGTCGTCGGAGCTGCCGCTGCCGCCACCGCCGCCTCCGCCGCGCGCGCCCGCCCGCACCCGCCCAATAAAAGCAGGGAATGTTTTGTTTCGCTTTATGATATCAAACCTTCCAAGTGTAATCATGTAATAAATTACTCGCGACTTGGCGAGTTGGGCGCGGAGGCGCCGGCAGCCGGAGCGGGTGGACGGGGGACGGGGGAGGCAACGGCGGCGGATGCGAGGGCGCCGTAGACTCGGATATTGATCAGGCCGGGCTCATAACTCCTCGTCAGGAGCAATCAACAACAGGCCTTCTCCACATCGCGCTGCTTCCGCTGTTTCCTTCCGACGCACGCTGCTTCCATTCTTCGCGACGCCCCGCCCACGCCGCCGCCGCCGTCGTCACCGCCTCCATCGTCGCCGCCGCGGCCCCCGCCGGCAACAGGGCGCTTTCTTGTTTCTTTTCCTTCACCCCACTGCTCGGCTTTTCTGGTTTTTGTGTTCATATTTTGTACGAAGAGGTGATCGCTCCAGAAGTTTTTAGTGAGATTTTCCACCCTTTTCCCCTCCAGTCACGCATCACAGGCGATATATTTCGAGTAATGCAAACCGTGTAGTAGCGTATGTATGAATGCAAGACGACGGGTTATTTAAAAAATGTTTTCGGAACAGATTTAAATATTGATAACAAAAAATGAATGTACCCGTCATGGACTGACTGAATAATTCGTGCTTTATCAATTTGACATGTAAAAATTGACATAAAAGTACGAGTGAGTTGGTTTTCAACTAGAAAGTAAAATTTGATACTGATACGAGATAACATCGGATTGTGATGCAATGTGAACAATTCACCGATAACCAAAAATGCGAGAGTGATTTGTTGTAATTTTAAGAATATTGAAATATATTCATGCCGTAACTGTAATTAATTGCGGTTCACACTCTTGAAAATTTATTGTAGTTACGAAAGTCTACATTTTTAAAGCAACAATTATATCACTGAATTTATTGATACTTTAATTTTATTGGTTAAAATTTATAACAAATATATCGTTACTTTAATTTGAACTCAAAATGTCAACAGAAAAATAAATGATAATTATATTACTTATATAATTTCATTTTTGTATAAATCAACTTAGTTCATAAAATACATTGCATTTAGTGAGAAAGCATTTGGTGAGACGTTTATAGTTTGTGGACATGCAGTGACGTCAATTCCACATTCTCCTCAAAGTGTCCACTCACCGCATCTCGCATGCACTTGCGAATAGCTGGATGTCCTGCTCTCTGAGGAAGGATTGCGAAGTGCCATGAGAATTATGGCAAGCAGATAATATTCGCTGGGGATTAATTGCCTCTAAATTGCTTGTTCGCAGAGTACCAACACAGCTGTTCAAGCTATTTCTAGGTTACGATTTGCGCATTTTAATGGGGATTAGTGACATGAATTAACGTCAATTTGATTGGCAGTCTTTTTCGAAAAGTTTCCGTAGAGCGAAGTATTTAGAATGTCACATTTGGGAGTGCAATTCATTGTAGTCAAGGAATTATGTTTTCAGTTTCAATTTGTTTTGTATAGCCCATAAAGAAGGGTAATCCTCATAATAATTTTTGAATCATCCGTATGGGAAATTATGAGTAAACTGGGCTTTAAGCATGTATCAATTATTTTAACCATTCTAGTTTTCCAAATATTCGCTTTCGGATTTCAACTAATGTCTGTAAACACGGCCAACGAGAGTGGTTATTGTTTTACAAATTCAATACTCGATGGAAATTAATGGCAAAATGTGGGGAAATTCCACATTTTTAGGTACGCGTGTTCATATAGAAACAAGCTAGAGACACATCTGTATTTATGGTACAGGATCAATGGATCACTGTGAAAAAGAAAATAATCTGTCGACGTTGTGTGTAATTAGTTTGTTGACTATATTTTTACGTGTTTCAAATGAAATATGCTCACGTTTTGCATCTGTCGGCAGGGTTTCACTCCGTACAACAAGCATCATTCTTTATATTACAATTTTGTAGAGTAGGAAAATATTAATTCTCTTACTCATACTTGGAAACCGTAATTGTGCCTTGAAAAAAGTCAAAAATGTTATTTTGACGTCAAATCTTTTCAAGAGGCAAGCTTTAAAAGAAATAAATGCCTTGTTCAGTTATAAAATAGAAAGCAATTGAACCTGTTTTGGAAATTTTCTCTCTAAGTGATCAAATATGTTATTAAACTGTTATGAAGATAGAAGAGATTCATCTTAAAATTTAATGAAAATATTTTCTCTCATTCCCGCGGTATTTCTCGAATGCACTCATTTTAATTTGCAGCTGTTTCATCAAATACAGAATGTTTGTTGAAAGGCTATTTTAATTATATTAATATTTTTCAAAGAAACATTACATTCAGTTGACCTACAAAAGGGCACAAAAATTTTCGCGACCTCTATCTCAAATTCGCTTACTTGCTGCAAAAATGGCATAACCAAAAATCTCTAAACTTTGTCATAAATGAATTATTAGTAATAAAGATTTGGAGTTCGTTGTACTGGTATTAATACATATCCGCGGTGGAAAAATGTATCGTCAGATAGCAGTTGTATTGATGCACCACTGACTTCGTGTGCAAACATGAAAATTCAAACGTATCTTCTGAAAGAAACATTTTTAGTTACACCGCTATTGCAGCAAATAAGCCACTTGACTTCTGCAAATTTCACAAAGGAAGAATTTACGATTTTACATCTTTGTAGTGAGAATGATATTCCTCGGACAAACAGAAATCAATCTACCAAGATTCGCCTCCAATTACAAAATTAATCTGGAATTATTTTATTGTATTAATTTATTACTGATAAATTAAAATTTCAAATAATTGAATAAAAGGTGCGATTACTAATCTTTTAGTTCATTGTAGGCTTTATAGCTTCCTTCGGATCTAAAGAGATTTGCTAATCTGTCGAAAGCTGCTATTATTAATATGTAAAAATATTGGTCAAGACAAGACCTTAAATTTAAATATGTGAATTATCTTACATATAATCATTATTATCGCATACCAATCTATTGCAGAATACGCTGAGTATAAATCGTAGAGGAGGCAAAATGATGCTGCTGACGCGCTCCTACAGCACACAGCTCCAGGCAGGAGCAACAGCGTCACAGCGGGGACGGCGTCGGAGGGCGCCACTCGGCCGGCCGTTGATTGAGAGCTCGCCGGGTGTTTCAATTATGAGCTAGGCCTTAACTGTTATTAATAAGGACCTTTGACTTTTAAGTACGGAGGCGCGCGGAGTTCGTTTTCCATTTTATGCCAATTAAGCTGGCGGATTATTGCCGCGCGCGGGATTGCCGCCCGCGAGCCAGCAATCCGCCGGGAGCTCGCGCGGATCTCCGCGTCGCCGCTCGGCCGCGCCTCGCCGTGCCACGCCCCTCCGGCACCCGTGGTCTCCGGCCACAGGGCCTGCTCCTCGCTCGACCCGATTCCTCTTTACTAATATTGGGTTGCAGGTTTCGTTTATTGGTTCGTAAGATGATAAATTGACATTTTTGCCGTGGCCGTAGTCTTTATCAGTATTGCCATTGCTTTATCAATATCGGACACTATGTTCTTTATCAATATTGTTTGTTATTTCTTTATTTATTTCCACCTGCCAACAATTTTTCGTTACACGGACTGTTTCTTTTGCTATCGCAATAATTCATAGATACGAAATTTCACATTCATTTTTTTTAATATAAAGAGGTGTAAGGGATCCTTATCGCTCATTTTTCTGAAAATATTTTTATGATCGAGTAAGTTGTCATTAATTGATTATATTTGACACACATTAAGTAGAGTTTTTTGTCAGCATTTGCTTTTGTCGATCTACCTTTTCTGTTTAATGTTGGCTTCTGTACCGTGAACTTTGTAGCAATGAACTGAGTTACTTCGAATAAAAATCGCGGGTCGAGAGTATACTTATCATAAATTGTTTAATTTTTTCAAATACAAATTACTTACTTTCTTGCCAATTCTATTTACAGCATACAGGAAGTTCAATTTGCGTTGTTACGCGTTTCTCATTCAATGTATATTGAATTTCTCTGTGAAGAACATTAGTTTCAAAATTAAATATTTGTATTTTATCTGGAGTATCTAAGATATAATTATCGGATGCTGGTCGAAGCCAAGATGAACTCGTACTCTATATTATTTCTTCCTTAATTTCTGGAAGACAGAATTTAATACTATACTTTTTTACAGTTCGTGCATAGTTGATGATAAAACAATGTTTCAAACTTCTGACCTAACGCTCTACTGTGGTCACGGCTTTCACATCTTTGAGTACAGAACAGACACTAAAGAACGCAGATATTACGAAACGATCTGAATAATGTATGTTTACGATTTAAAAATCCTTTCTGATGAAATCTTTGAAGTACTATTGTAATGCAGATAAAAATTTAAAGCTTGTACTTTTGTAAAACGTAAATGTATAGAATTCAACCCATTTTAAATAACTTTACTCATTTTTTTAAGAGTAGTTGATGTAGGGCAGTGTGTTATATTCCTTTTACTTGTTCGGCGGTAATATTAGATACCATGAATATCGTTTAGGATGGAGTAACGGCAACTTAAAGTCAATTTTAGTTATCAAGTATAATACTTCTTTTGAAGCCTTTGTATCCTTTATTGTGTTATTGTATTTACTTAACGCTGACTATGAAGTGTTGTGCGCCGCTAAAACCAGTGGTTATTAATAATATAATTTTACGAAGCCGCAGTCGTGAGAATAATAAAAGCTTTGAAGGCTCCCTTTTTATCTCTATTCCAACAGCCAACCCCTTGCGAGCGCATGACTCTTATTTTCTATCCCCTAAATTCAAGAATAATTATAAATTCTGTTTAGGTAGGCTGTTAAAAGGAGCAGCCCGGATCGCAGCGTCGTTAATTCCCGCGCGGCGGTGTCGGCGCATCCTTCGAGAAGCGCTAACTGCCTCCGGTCGCCCGACTCACCACGTGTGCGCGGAGGGCGGAGGGTGAGCTCCCCGCCCCCAGGCGGCCTCCGGCACGGGGGCCCGCCCGGCCCCCCTCGGCCCCCCACGGCCCCCGCGACCCCTTCGCCCCGCCCCTGCCTCCCCCCCCCGCGCACCTTTTATGGCGTCAACTGACGTCCCCTCGCCGGCGTCGCCGGGCCGCGGGACTGGCTCGACCGCACGGACAAAACGGGGATAATGGCGGACGGTGGTACTTATTTGTCATTACAAAATTAAGGTGCGGAGAGGAGAGTGGCGAGAGCGGAGACGCGCGATAATAGAACCGGAACGGATCTCCGAGGGATTTTTTTTCCTGTGGAGGACGGCGGGGGATCGGGAAGGGAGAAAGCGCAGGCGTGTTTTGGGATGAAGATCGTAAGCCGGGGCCGGAATTCGCGCGTGGCTGAAAGACTGCTTCTGTGTTCAACGGTTTCCATTTGTGACCCTCTGTAATAATTTTCTAGCTTGTTGATGTATGTTTTGATGGCGTTCTGCATCAAGCAAGGGCGAAAATCACTTTAGAAAGAACTCGCATCTCTCCAGGATCATATGATGTTCGAGGTTGGGTATTCGGAGAGTTCTATTCTATTTCGTAAAGCGGTTAGTTATCGTCAGAATAAAAGAACCGAAGCAACTGTCAATGTCAAAATTAGTATATTTAGCTTATTTCAGAAAGAAATCTTTGGAGTATTTATAAGAGGTGTAAGTTATGAGTATATAAAGTGATTTTTGCAGATAATTTCGCGTGTCTTTCCTCTGCTCGCTATATCTGTGCATCAACAGGACATTTAATTAGTTGTTTCGTCGGAAGACTCAGGCAATGATCCGTTGCTGTGACTAAGAATAATGATGACAATAATGATAACACTATTATAACAACACAGGCAATATTAATGAGAATGGTATTGTATAAGTTGTTCATTAGTCCCCTTCACTAAGATGAATTGCCGCAAGGGGTGCGTGGGCCCCTCGTGCAGTGGGCGGTTGGCGAGGGCGCGGGTGCGAGCTGGGCGCGGCAAGGAGAGGCGAGGCGAGGCGCCGGGGCGGGGCGGAGCGGGGAGAGGCGGGGGCGGAGCGGGCGAGCGGGCGAGCAGCCTCTGCGCCGGCGCGGGGTTCGGGGCGCGGGCGGCGCGGGGCGGGACGGGGCGCGGCCATCGGCCGTGCGGGTGGCGGCGGCGGCGGGGCGGGCGGCTGCGCTATGACCCCGCGGCCACCCCGTCGCCCCCGCCTTCGCCCCCGTCCCTCCGCCGCTGCCGCGGCTCGCGGAATTCGGCCCGAGCGCGCAGTGTCTCGCAGCACTAGGCAAATCACACGATGATTAATGGGCGGACTTGCTATCCCTCGAAAACCCCAATATTATTTTCTAAATGACGGTTGAAATCAATGCTGGATTTGTGTAGCGCGCATCGGATCCATTGCATTTGTTCGCCTGACTCGGGCGCAAGAGAGAAAGAAATAGCTGTGACATGATGAATCTGACACTTTTTGACGTTGAAACTTCGATAAATTTTCAATTAATACTCCGCAGCGATCACAGTGTATCAACATTCAGTGTTTTGAATACGGCAAGCCATTAATAATACTCGGCTGCGATACACGCAGCCCTTCAATAATTCATCCGCCGGCGGCAGCGTAGCACGCACTTGTCTCGTAAAATCTAGTTCGGCGAACGCGAGATTATAAAATTACGCCTGACATTTTCCCCGATTGCAATAAACATTGAGATGTCGTAGCTTTGATGGATTGTTTATTTTTAATCGGACTGTATGGACTTCTCGCATCTATTTCGGGTATACAGTTCGCCCCATGACCCCGCTCGCCCGTCGCGTTGCGCCGCTCCGCTCTCACGCTCCGCCCTCCCCCGGCTCCCGCCACTCCCCGCTCCCCGCTCCGCCCCGCGCCGTCCCCGCCCCAGCCCGAGCGGCCCCGCCCGCCCGCGGAGGACCCGCCATGCAAATGGGACGCCGCCGCCATTTGTTCCGCGCCGAACACGTGAAGCGCTTCACCGGAGGCGGGGCGGAGGCGGGGCGGAGGCGGGGCGGAGGCGGAGAGGGAGCCCCGGGGGCGGGGCGGGGCGCGGCGGGGGTGGAGGCGGCCGGCGCGAGGTGCGGCGCCAGCCGACCGCTCGCCCGTGCCGTCCGCGCCTATCTGCAATTTGGACGAAATTGAGCGGCCACCATCCATTCTCTCTTAGGGGCGGAATCGGAAGCCGTTTTCAAACAAATGAGAGGTCTCTCCATTGAAACAAGGTCTCGCATCGAAGTGTGCAAAATGTAGAGTAAGCTAAAATAAATATGTTCTGAATCGGGTTCTATAGAGTTTTCCCTATCTCCTCACTGTTTACTGAGGAGATGATAGTCATTGTACGTCTACACCGATAAATGTTAGGAAAAAAATCTGTTATTACATCAAAGTATAAAATTTCAAACTAGTCATCTTGTTTACTTCTTGCATCATTACAGTAATTTTATACCCGCTATTAGAGATATGAATGAGTCACCTGAACAAAGAAATGCCTTTCGTACACTTTTAACTTTAGCAAATGAGTATCAGATTAAATTTGAGGATCCCATTATTTGTGATTCTATCTATTTTCCTGCATATTTATTTTCTCTCACATGTTTCCTGCCTCCCGTTTCCAGCCCTTTTGTACACTTTAGACAACTTACAAAAAACGTTAAAATATTAGCTTACCTCATGAAAGATAGAAATGATTTAGATCCCTTTTCAGTTTGTGGGATGCTCCTCTCAATCTACAAATTTATTTTCCAGCGTTTTTCATCACAGAAGTTAGTATTAGAAAAGAACCTACACGGCCCAACAAACATGTATTTTGAAACAGAGAGAAACGCGAGAAAGTTGCTAAAACTTGCCTCAACTTCCACAGACGCACAAGGCGTCCAGTAAAGTTGGGGAGCGCGACCTCTGTTGTGAGATGCCTGTCGCCTCTTGCCTCCCAAGTCGCCAAATTCACCGAGAGCGATGGACTCCAAATTCAGCTGCGCTTCTACGGACTCCAGGGCCGCCGGCGCTCATAAGGCGTTAATACAAAGCCCGCAGGCCGAAGGCTTTGCGGCCGTAAAAGCAGGCCGCTACCGACCGGCCTCCACCTTCTCGTCCTCTTCGGCCTCCGCCTCCGCACTGCCGCTGCCCCCGCCGCCCCAGGGAGCGATACGGCCTTCCTTCTTGTTGTTCATAATTTGGTAGCGCAAGGCGAGGGCGCCGGCCCCTTCCAAGCTTCTCTTCACTCCGCCCCCATCCCCGCCTCCGCTCCCGCTCCCGTTCCCGCTCCCCGCCTTCGGCCCCCGCTGACGCAGCCTCATCCTTCGCGGCTCCCCTTCTGGGGCTGTGCTGCCGCCGCGCTGCTAACTCATTCTGCAGATTACGCTATCAAGGGATCTCCCGTTTTGAGTCTTTTACAACAGAGTGCTTTGGCTTTTTAAAATATAACACCAAGTTAATGTTAAGCGGCGTAAAACGCGACCAGATTACATAGATCGCCTTGAAGCGCCGTGCCAGCCTCGCGAGCGGTTGCGCGCCGCCTCGGCTGCCAGAGATGGTGATGAAGGGTTGATTATGGTGATCGAGAAAACTGCTGCGACTGGTGGAGAGATAGCTATGGAGGCAACAGTTGAAGCATGGGTTGGTGCAGCTTGTATTAAGTAACAAAATGGAAGCGACCTGTGTTAGTGGAAGTGGATGTGAGATGGATTAGCTCTTCTAATTGCAGGGGTGGATATCGAACAGGACAAGACGATGGAAGCAACATCTTGAAATGGAATGGAAAAATATGTGAGATGGCGTCAGGAGGAGGCATCTGAAACGAATAAAGGACAACTCAACGTCAACTGCAGGCGGTATACCTGGGACGAGAAGTCTGAACAGTGCGGTTGAGGTCATCGAGTGGTGGCGTGTGTGGGCGGCAGCGATGGCGGCAGTAAAGAGAAAATGGCCGTCGCTGGCGGGGACGGGAAAGGCGACCCGAGGCATTGGCGTCGCTTGTTTTCTTTGGCCGTTGGCGACTCGTCACTCCCTCGCTGATCGGATTAAGCGGCTTGCAGGCGAGGCTGGGAAGCTCCAGCGGCGCGCAAACGGCGGCCACGCGAATGCCGGAGGGGCCGACTCCGGCGGCGTGGAGCGGCGTGGGGTGGGGTGGAGTGCCGCGGAGGGGCCTGGAGGGACGTGGCGCGGCGCGGCGTGGCGCAGTCATCAGCGGAGGTCGTCGGCCACGCAGCGGGTTCCAGAGCCTCGGGCGTCGCGCGACTGCCAGAGGACCAGCGAACACCTTCTAAGGCAGGCTCACGCCAACACGGATTGATTGATTGATTCATTTTTTCATGTTTCCGGGCGCGTCAACTGCTCTGGTCATTAGTCCCGTCAGTGTAGTGCATGTTTTTTCTCGGAGGTGGCGGTGATCTTCTCCCGCTGGATGGCGAGATCCGGCGCCGACCTACCGTCGGCTAGTGGGGTTTCCCCCTAACCAGGACTCTCCCACCAGCGGGGCACCGCCCCAACCGGGACAAGCTCTAAGCTCTCGACCGGTCTCCCGGAATATGTGGTAGTGTAGTGCATGTTAGTGTAAGTGTGTGTGTAAGGGGAGGATAGGACAAGGAAGAGGAAGGACAGATCGCGCGCGGTCCGTGGCCCGTTTGATAGGGTACTGCTCCGGCATTCGCCTGGTGTTGATCGGAGAAACCACGGAAAACTACCGATCAGAGCAGCTGGCCAACACGGAGAACGGACGGTGCGACATGCACACGTTAAAACCAGGCACGGTTCTGAAGAATGCACTAGGGGAACTGAGTCCGAATGGTCACCCATGCATTGGAATGCATCATAAAATGTATAATCTTTGCAATGGAAAAGTGAGCACATTAAAATTTCAAATCGTATCTCCTGATATACGGCAGCATTTCACACACTGTGCGTTCAGTGTATTGCGTCCTGGGTCTATGCCCATTGGTCTAATTAGAAAGTCTGCTGTAGGTTGCAATCTAAATTTAGCAGGGTACTGATTGTGAGTGTGTAGTGAAATCCGTTATGCCATACGTGGCAATTCCTTCAAAGCAAGTGTATTCTGCGAAAACAAGTGAGTAACGTAACGAAAAATTCATTACTTTAGAAAACAGCACAATGAATTTTTGCGTGGTTATGTTTTAAACCCATTACACATTGCACACTGGAATTTTTTCGAAATTACCAACGGACAAAATGGTCCCAGCTGTTCCAAAACGCAACTTATACACTTCCCACTCAAATAATCATACCAGAATATGTTTAAATATATTTTTATATAACTGCTTAATTTTTGAATATCAACACAAATAAATCCTACACTACATTTATGTTAGTGGAATCGTATCATAATGTCACCTTTTGTAAAAGGAGAAAATTACTTCAACGGAAAACGTTTGTGTGACCGCGTACTTTGTCTCATATACATTCTGTGAAACGGTTCACGCGACTAATGACCATTGAATTTAACCTCCACTGCAACGGACGTAACTTGTTACTGTACAAGGCCGCCGTACGTTGTGCGATTGGAACACTGATGATCATACGTGAAGAGAATGAAATATGCTCGTATGAATTAGAATTCAATATGCGTTTGTTCTTGCTAGCGTTAAAAGGACCGTTATCTCAACGTACGCGTGTCCTTCGCCTTACTGTAACCAGACACGGACTACTGCAATGCGCGTACATTCATGTAACTATGCATAAATCACCTTCACAAGATACAAAGACAGCAACACACAAAGCTTCAATTGGCATGTAAATTCACATTTTCTCGTTCTCATGCTAGTAGTGTTTTATATTTCCTCAATATCTTCAAGGAACACATCTGTTGCTCAAATATAAAGTGTTTGGAATGTATGTCAGAAACTTTTAAAATTAAAAATTCTAATGTTTTTTGTGATGAAAAATAAATTTTTTGATAAATTATTTTTGATAAATTATTACCGCGTCAAATTGGATGAAAAATCTTCAGACGAACATTTTTATACATGCATATTCTGTCAATGAAAAATTATTAATTATTCCGCTGATTCACAATATTGATGCAAACAAGAAATCAGACGAAAACGAGTTCATACGATAGGATTTCAAATCCACTTCTCTTCATACAACAAATTTTATTGTGGATGCAATCCATCAACATTTATTTATTTTCTTGAATACACTCTTAAATTTCGAGAGATTTCAGGAGGCCATTATGTTCTCAACATCTTATTTCTTCCAGCCACAGACTGATAACGAGAAAGGGACGTACTAAATACGAAAAATACAAATTCGGCTCTGTTATTTTATTGTTTTGGCGAGATTTTTATGATGGTGATATGTTGTTGTAACTGAATAAAAATGGCGTAAAAGTCAAAACTGCTTCTTAAAACAATGCACCATTCTACTTACAGAAGGCCGTACTAACATGGCAGTCACTAAAAAAGTAGCAGTCGACCGCCAAACGACCGGAGATTCTCAGATTTAAATATTCCATCGCGGCGCTGTATCCGCGCTGTCAGCGTCGTCCCGGCGCTCTTCCGCAGACCTTTTCCCCTGTTGTGCGTTTTCAGCGCGCCGCCGCGGCCCCGGGAATATCCCCCTGAGCTTCGTTCTCGTATCAACCGGATTCCGGCGAGCGCAATGGCGGCGAGCGGAGGAGCGCGAGGGGCTCGGAGAAGTGGTGCTGAGGGTCCGTTGCGCCCCGCCCACCACGCCCCCGCCAGCCCTCGCCTCGAGTCGGCGCCGCTCCCCTCGCCCCTCCCGCCTCCCGGCCCAGCCGTCCGCCGCCTATTCGCCACTCAATTTCCTGTATTAGCTCCCTCAAATATATCAGGCGGAGGCGTTGTAACATTGTCCCGGGACCCGTCGCTCGCCGCCGCCGCCCTTCTCTCGCACAGCCTCCCTCGCCCCCGCCTCCATCGCCGTCTCGGCCGAACCCGCCTCCGCGCGCGCGCTAGCGTTTGTCTTACAGAAGCAGGGCGGCTCACGAAACAATGGTCTGCCCCAATCAATAGCGCCGGCGGGGCCCAGCTCGGCCGAGGCGCCGCAAGAGGAAGAGGAGGCGCTGGGGGCGGGGCTGGGGGCGGGCCGGGCCGGCGGAGGCGGCGGCGGTGGTGAAGGCGGTGCTCGCGGAGCGCGCGCTCGCCACCCTTTTCTCCTCCACACCCTGCCGCTGTCACGCCGCCTTCTCTCCTCCTCCTCCTTCTCCTCCGTCTGCTCTTCCCACTCCACTCCTCTCCTCCAACTCCGTCGGCAGCTCCCTGCTTTTTCGCGATGGAGGAAATGGCCGAATAAGGGTTCTATCTTGTTCTATTTTTATTATTATTCCCTTCATCTTAGCTTTCTCCTTTGCTCGCTTTTTATGATCTTGGCGGGGCTTCAACTACTCCCGCTGGTCTCGTAAAGGCGCGGTGGCCGCGGCGCGAGATTAGGGCGGGCGGGAGGAGCGCGCCGCGCGCCCGCCGCCGCCGTAATGGCTTGATTTAGCTGCCTGCGACCGGCTAACACCGAAATAACACATGAATCGTAGGGGGCAGCGGCGGTGGCGGGGGCGAGGGGGCGGCGGAGGCAGCGGCAGGAGTGGCCGGCTTCAAGAGGAAGTGGAGACACGGAGAGGAGTAGGGGTGTGGAGACGGTGAAAGTGATTACGTGTAAAGAGGAGGTAGGGTGGCCCCTTCACCTGGCGTGCACACCCACGCGGACGTGTCATCGGGCGGGGACGCGGTGGACATTTTCATTTCCACTCTCTCCGCCCCCGCTTCGTCCTCGTTCTGCCCCCCGCCTCCGCCTCGTCCCCGCCGCCGCTCCGCCAACCCACCACCCCCGCATGCGCAAGCTCGGCCAGACCTCGCGCTGTGCGGCTGGCGCGACGCAGCGCGCCGAGATCCCCGGAGCTGTTTCGCAAGAAACTGTGAATAACTCGGCTCCATAATGGAGCAAGGAGCGCTTGTCTGTTATATAAATAAAAAAGATAGAAGCACACTTTTAATATAATGAGAGTTCGCGGCTTACTATTCGCTCTTTTTCTCTCATCTCGGAAATCTCGTTACTTTATTTTTGTTATTGTGATTCACGCGACTGCGGCGTGCGCTTAACAGCCCCCGCGCGGCCTGCGCGCCCCCGGCGGCCGTCTCGCTAATTAAAAACATTGTTGCGGCGGGCGGCGGCGGCGGCTGTGGCGGCGGAGGCGGAGACGACGACGACGACGACGATGACGACGACGACGATGAGTGCAGAGAAGAAGCGGCGACGACGGAGGAGGTTGCGGGGGCGGGGGCGGCGAGGTCGCAGCTGGCGGAGAGCGTACCTGGCCCCACCCCTCCCCTCCTTGCCCCACCCCTCCACGCCCTTGTAACTCGCCTCGCTCGGCTCCACCCTCGCACACCACCTCCTTGCACTTTGGCGCCGGCTCAGACCGCGCGGTAGCGGCGGCGGCGGCGGCGGCGGTGGAGGCGGGGGCGGAGGCGGCGGAGCGAGGTAGGGGCGGCGCCATCGGCGCCAAACGCCCTCGCACCCGGCCGCGGGTTTCTATAAAACTGCCAAATGTGGCTCGCCGCCGCCGCGCCCCGCCGCCCCGCGCTGACAAATGCGAGTGTGTATTATGGCGCGGCGGGCCGGGCTTTCATCTCTTCATACGCGCTCTCCCCCGGCGCGGCCCGGCGCGGGGGGGGGGGGGGGGGGGGGAGGGGGCGGTGGGGGGCGGCGGCGGCGGTGGCGGCGGGACGCCGGGGGCGCCGGGTCCTCAATCATTATCACGTGACAGCGGCGCGCAGCCTCATTTGTCAAGGTTTATACACAATGTTCTCCCTGCGCTGACGCCGCGCCCGCGTCCGCGCGCTCGTCCCCGCCCTCAGCCCGCCCTCCCTCGCATCGCACTTCCCCGCTGCTCCCCGCCGCCGCCCCCGCGGCACCTCGCACCCCGCCCCGCGCACCCCGTCCCGCGCGCGGCCCCCGTGGCCGAGATGAGCGCGGATACACAGCAATCTCACTTTTTCATCGAAACTGTTTTAATCCGAAAACTGTCACTGCGTGATTTTTATTTTTCGCGCATCCCATAAGATATCCCCGCAGTGAAACATTTGCAGAGCTATCGCGCACGTCAAACAAGAGTTATCCGCGCCGTCGGGATCAATTTCCCCGCATTCTCGGAATGGCGGCCCTAAACGCAATCTGGGCAATTTGTTTAATTTTTTCGCTGCGCGAGGCGGCGAAGTTGGCGGAGGCAGCGGGGCGAAGTGGACAGGCCGGATGGCGGGGAGGCGGGGAGCGGGGATGCGAAGGTGGACGCCCGGGGCTGCGCTGCGGCGCGATGGCGGGCGCACGGCGCATGGCCCACGCCACAGCTGGGAGCCCGCGCCGCACCGCGCCGCCTCCAAATAACGATAGAGATACCAGGTTTAGCGTACGCTTTCTGTTTAGATGTTTCGGGAAAATAACATTCCAATGAAACATGCCCTGTAGACTCATAAACCTGCTGCGTAATTTTTTCGAAAACTTAAACATTTTTCAGTTTCTTTCGAATCCAATATGCTTGGTAGTGTTGGTTCTGCTGCATGTACAGGAAATATATTTTTCCCTTTATCTCCAAAAATTAGAAAAATTCTAGAGAACCTATTTAATTGCTAATTGAATTTACACTTAGGAATGTATATGAAAAATTTAAAATTAACATTTTTTCCCCTCAAAAAGGGAATGAATTTCTCCTACGTCTTTATGAATTCTAACTTTTTCAAAAATTATAAATTTTATTACATTTAGAGGACATGTATGAAAATGTTAATAAAATAATTTATAATTTGATTTTTTAAGCAGAAAATAAAATGTTGAAGATATACAATTGTCAAACCAAAAATGGATTGAATGGATTTGTTTTTAATTTAAAGCAATCCATTTCTGTTAAAATGTGTTGTATTTTCTGTTGATTTTCACTTAAAGAGATGAATGCAAGAATCAAGCAAACAATTCTGAAGGAGATCTTGAGACATCTCCTCCGGTACCGTTCTTCATTATATTTCTCGTCAAGACAGTATCTTTCGTGCAACGAAAGCTTTTAGAGGCGGCATGGAGAGCAAAGCGTCGAGGGCAAAGCGGGGAGGCGCGGGGAGGGGCGGGGAGCAGCGGGAGGGGACGGCGGGCGGCGCGGCGCGGCAGGCGCGCTCTATCCCGCTATGATTTGTCCTCGCTGCGCCTTGCCGGCAATATCTACTGCTAAGCTGGAAGCCGAGGCCGCGGCTTTAGGGCGCACACGGCCCGGGAAATGTTAGCGAAACGGTGCTTAGGCAAACAAGACACCCAACAAGCAAGCAAATCCCGGGATTTAACCGTAGGATATTAGGCCGTGGTTTTGGTTTTGTGGGCCGGCGAGGGAATTCGCGGGGAGCAGGCTGTCGAAGGGGCGGTGAGGGGGTGGGAAACCGAGGAGAAATTGGATGGGGAGAGGAGGGGAAGGGAGCAGAGGGGAGGGAAGGAAGTCTAGAATGAGATCAGGGCGCAATGGTTTGGCGCGGTGAACCGTGGATCTTGATGTGGTGCGTCGCCGCCGGAGGTGCTAGTGGACTCGAGGTCACAGATAGCGCGGGGGCTGCGAGGGTAGCAGGGTGGCGCAGGGCGGCGCAGGGCGGCGCGGGCGTCGGAGGACGGGGAGACGGCGATCACACTCCGGCGGACATTATCTGGCGTTTTAGGGCCCCTCTAAGTAACCGCTAATGCGAGTGTAACTCCGGCTTTAATTTGCTGGCGGGCCGGGGTTGCGGTCACGCGATATAACCTCAAGACGTGCTCCGCCTCCTTCGGCTCAAGACGCCGCCGCCGCCGCCGTCGCCGTCTCCGCCGCCTGCATCGCCAATGTCGCCACAATCGCATGAGCTCTCTCTGTCTCTCTCTTTGATTCCTAAGACCTACCTCCGGACGATGGGGTTGATGACATTCTCCGGCCGCATGCTCTTCAGAACTTTCTTGTGTCCGTACTACTTTTCACGACAGTTACAATCTTGTTTCTTTTAACTTGAGTATTTTTTTAAGTTTGGTCCTGCTGCTTGTATTGGGAACAAAAAATGTTTGCCTACATCCCTGACAATCCTACATACTCCATATGTTTTTGCAACTTTATAAAGAGATAAAGATGTATTTATTATTCAAATTCGAAAAACGTGTAGGAAAAGTTATGTTAAGTGGAAGTTTTAAGTTTCAGAACATTTTTTGTCCCACAATCGTCAATACCACTTTCCTAACCGCTGTATCGATTTTCGTTACGAGCGCGGTCTTTCAAGTCGATGAAGGGTTTTGTGAGAGATGACTTCCTGTTGCCTACTCCACTGGAAAACGTATTGTCCCAAAAATCTCCCAATTTATTCGAAACTACGAAAAGCAAGTCACAATATTAAGCAATGGGAAAAGGCATTTCATTGCCTTCTCTTTTGGCAGCGATAACTTCCGTACTCCATTTGATTGTACATAAAAGAATACATACACCATTTTCTCCCTTTTTGTCTTTTCATTTTATACATTTTTCCTTGCCTTTGGAAATGCTCAACTGGTTGTATTCTTTACTACGCTCTCTTACATTTGTCTGCTGAAGAAAAAAATTGTACTTGACCTTACAATCGACGCTGTGTTCAGAACTGAACTAAGAAACGATGACTGGTGGAAAATAAATGCGATGCGTCTTCTCATTTTAGTGCTGCACAAGGAAAAGAGGAAGACAGCAAGGCTCCCGCAGAGAAAAATGACGCTACATCTCGTCGACCGTCGCTGTTCTGCGAGTCGGACTCCCCAGAGTCCAGGACAGTTGCGGTCAATGACATCGTTTGGGACTCCTCTTTGTTCATCGTTGTAGGTAAGTTGCACATTAAAACTTTTGCACCTAAAATCCATTACAACTTGTTTCCAAGCGTTAAGAATAAACCAAAAGCACCGTGATGTCACGTTAGTATGTACCATTATAATATTTTATCTTTGTACAGCAATCATATTTTCATATTCCACTGTACTTCATAGTCTTTCTTACAGTACAATATGTTTTGAGAAAATAATTCTTATAGTTTAATGGATTGAATATATTTGCGTCATATTAATTCAAGTAACATTACAAAATGACAAACAAACAATAAAAGTCTCTATTAACTTAAAGTATGAATTGTTTATAAGAACTATTATCCAACTGCTTTTACTCAAATACAAATCTTCCTTAGAGATTATAGTTTTTTAAATCAATGATAAACTAGAAGCAAGGAAATACAGATTTCACATTTCTTTAACAAATGTCTGAAATTCCTGTGAATCTTTGTTTATCGTGTTTGCATTATAGACTCTGAATTTTCTTGAATTCCGTTTGGGAGAACGCAAGCAAAGCTATCAAGTGTCGCATTATTTTATTCATCTCTCCCTAGTGTAACGCAATTTTTATTTGGAAATTCTCCACTTTTCTGAGGAGCTTCTTCTGTGGATATATTTCTTTGATTGATATCAAAATTACGTATTTTTATTGATGCGCGAAAGATATCGTTATTTCCACACTTTTTTTTTTCAATGCCTAGTTTGTATTGTTTTTCACACTCAAAATGTTATGGGAATACAATAAACGCCAAGCAATATCTAAAAATGCAGAGGAATGTATTTCAAAGTGTTCCTTCGTATAATGTCGAACGCTCCGAACCTTTCTCGGAACTCTAAGTGGGACGGCGAACGGTAAGTAAGGTGGCGGCGCGAAAAGAAAAATAAAACCCGAAGAAATAAGTCATAAAACGGCGTCAAGTCATAAAACAACGACATGTGATAGAAGAATGGGCGATCCAACATGGCGCCGACGGCGGCGGCGTCGCCCGCCGGCGGCGGCGAGGGCGGGGGCGGGGGCGGGGGGGCGGCGGCAGCGGGCGTCGGGGGACGGAATCAATTTCGACCGCGGACGTCCCCGGCGCGGCGGCGAGGGCCGTCGGCTGCGGCTGCGGCTGTGGCGCCGGGGGCGGGAGCCGGCTCGGGGGCGACACGCAACTCCCGAAGAGGGGGTGTGCGAGCCGCGATGTTTATCGCGCGTGCGACCGCGGCCAATCAGGGCGGCTCTGTGACGCCGCGCGCCCAGGGATTGTTTGGGCGGGAGCAATCAGCCAGAGCGTCGATCGTCGCTTTAAATTGTCATTAACCCGCCCGTCCCCCGCCACGCCGGGCCCGCGTCGTCTTAAAGAGGCCGCCCCGTTCTCTCCCAATGAAGTCCTTCCTAAATTAAACTCATCTTCCCAGTCCTAAATTTGGATTTGATGCCGGTAATTTGGTCCGGCTTTAGGCAGCAGAAGCCCGCGCGCGACGACGACGTCGCCTCCGCTCCCGCCCCGCAACCCCTCATCCCCCACCCCCACCCCCGCGCCCCGCCACGTCCACCCTCAATGTCGGCGCGGACCTCGCGGCCTCCCCCTCCGACGTCGACAGAATGTGTGCGCGGGAGCCCGTGTGTGTGCATGTGTGCCTCTGTTTCGCGTGTGGACACGTGCGATATGAATCAAAACAGCGCATAACATATCGCCCTACAAATAACACATGGGCGCGCGCACCTATTTGTTTAGTGCGGGTGTTTAGTTGTTCGCAATGATCCCTGCCTATACGCAGGTATTGTTAACAAGGGCGTGCCACGTAACAAAGTTTCTATTCACAGCTTTCCCTTGATGCAGGGACTGCTCCTATTTTTTTAGACTCTCCGTATTGGCTCTCACGGCGTACACAGAGCGTAATTTACACAGAACGAGCAACGCGTTCGTGCCGATACGATATTTTTGCATGACCCGTCGCAGTGCTCCACGCAGCGGGGAACATAGCTCTGCAGGACGCCCAGCCGCTACCGCCCCCATTGCCGCCGCCCGCCACCCGTCGCCCTTCAGCCGGGCACGAAACTCACGTAAAAAGGAGAAGCTCGTAAGTAAACAAAAATTAACCAACTCGCCGACTAAAGCTCGTGTAACGGCTACAGCTGTTCTAAGGCTCTTTTGAAGATAATTCATAAGATTGATCATTGACGTCGACTTAAGTCTAAGGCGTGTTTTCAGTTTAGCGTTCGCGCGTCGGGCAAAAAGACGACGGGCCTCCCGCCATAAGTCAGGATTGGGGGCCACGGGTGCGGGCGCGGGGCGTGGGGCGAGGCGGCAGTGGCGGCTGGTGCAGGAGCCTCGCGTGCGGCCGGCGTCTGCGGCCTCCACTCACCCGTTCATCCGAGACAGACCGTTATCTTCACGCTACGTAAGACGCCTTTAAAGTATCTGGCGGATTTTTTTATTCTGGTGCATTATTTGAATGAAAATTATGCATATCAAAAGTAAGCATTAAAGCAGTCCTTCCGCCAAGAGGTAAATAAAGACTACCTGGGGTCAATTTGAGTTTTCTTAAGAGTCGATAGTTTCAATTTAAAAATTGGGAGTGAAGATAGGTAAAAAATGACTCCCTCACTTCTACCTTTTGAATAATAACTATTATTATTTTATTATTATTATTATTATTATTATTATTATTATTATTATTATTATTATTATTATTATTGTTAGTGGCGATTTTTCGTGAGAAAAAACTCATATTGTGGGTTCCTGTTATTGAAAAAGTGGATAAATCTCGCCATTTGTAGTAATTATACCCGGTAAAACTTTGTGTAGTCAGTGTCCATGTTTTGCGAGTACTAGATGCAGAAAAATTGTTTTTCGGCAAAAAGTCTGTCAATGCACTTGTTAGTCTGTGCTGTTGTAGCACTACTTTAATTTTCTCTCCTGCAAATTTCAGCATTAAATGTTGCAAACGATAATGCCATTTTCCGTCCCATGTTTTTCAACCATTTATTAACAAGTGAGTGAAACATTTTTTATAGCCAGTAAAATGTTTCAAATCCTGTAGTATTGAGGTCCGTTTTGAGAATGCAATACAGAAAATTACTATGAGAGATTAACGGCTGTAATTATTTTGGCACTGACTGTCTGCAATGAAGAAAATTTGAAAAACCATGTAATAAAGGAGTCATAATGTTAGTGATGTTAAATAGCCTGGATGATGCATTTCTAGCTAATAATTAATTTCCTATCATTTGAAGTATTATGTCACATTTATCATGGAAATACGCCATTGTCTAATTGAAACTAAATTAAGGTGCTAATTGATTTATAAAGAAACAAATGTTGATAAAATATATAGTAATTGACTTAAAATGGAAATAATAATAATAATAATAATAATAATAATAATAATAATAATAATAATAATAATAATAATAATAATAATAATAATAGAAAAGGTTATGAGAAGTCATAAATCGAGAATGGTGAATTTTTTAGCAACATGAAAACTCCATTTATAATATTCATCCTGAAACGTACAAAAGGAGATTATCAAATTGTTTTGCTGGTAAATACTACATTACTATACTATAGATCTGGAAATGTTATTTAATACTCTTGTAGGGTCTGTCTGAGAAGTCATTTGTAACTCGAACATTCGTTTTTGTTGATCTTTATTGGATTTTCTTCACGTAGCTACCCATAAAAATATTTTTTTTGTTGCTTAATCTATTTGGACAAATACATAAAGCGACCCTGCAGCATATGATTTACTCCATACGTTACTTCTGTTGTATAGATAGTTCACATCAGAATCACACTGGTATCTGACGATTGGTACTTAAATGAATAATATTTGGTGATAGTGGATTTTCATTGTGAATTGAGGAGCAAAGGTAGCGAACATACGGTTTAGCACGGTCACATTTCAGTGTAACCGATTGGTCGCGAATTGATAATTGATACTACTGCCCGACCCGCACATTCCATTTACATGAAATTTACGGACAGAAGAGGCGTACCAGAGATGAGATTGGACGCTAGAGATTGGTAATTGAAATTGCTCGAACAAGAGAAATGAAAGTACTACGAATATGTTTCATGTACTTATTACAAAGCTTTGTCACTGATGTTATTAGCTAACTACTATTTCTGATTGAACTAGTTGGTCACATAATTTCAAAAGCTGTATCAGATTTTAAATCGCACATTTTGTTACAAATTTCACATAACTAGTTTTCGTAATTTAATTTGCAAAATAATATTGTAAATATCATACAGTAAGGACATTTTTTTCAATTCTATATAAAATATTTAATATGTAAGAAATTACAATTTTAAATTCAATTAATTGTGTGACACTTCATAGACCTCCGCTCCGAGATGTGCAGTTAATAATAGAAGTCCCCGTGAACCGCCAGCGCGCATGTGCCGTGGGCTATTACGCATGCGCCCCGTCTCTCGGGCCCAATGCGCAAGCCCGCGAGGGCGGGCCCTGTCCCCCTCCCGCTCTGGCAAGGTTCCCTCCGCCGCGCCGCCTGCGCCAAGTGGAACAATATAGCGTTAGAATTGTTATCGCTTCACCGGCTAATTTCCTGCTTCAATATGTGAGGCGAGCTTATTTGCTGGGGAGAGCATGAACACAATATTCTCTCCCGTGACGAGTGGAAGGAACGGTAATCATCAAGGGCATTAGGTACAAATCGCTTGTCATTGAAAGTACGCAATGAAGTGATCAAATATGTCAAGTTTTTTAAACGCATTAAATTATAATTTTAAATTTATATAGTGCAAAAGTACATTTTTTTTACATTTGAGAGCCAAATTATATTTTACAAACAATAGTTTCTTAAATTCCAATAAAGCAATGTGATTACACATAGTTTACTAGTTTATATATCAGCACTGTGACTATGTCAAATTGGATGTAATGAATGTCAGGTATTATTTAGCAGCTATATAGTATATTAGCACTTTACTTTCTCACCTTACTACTAAGAGAAAGTATTGTAATTTTTCAACAAGAAACAATATTGCCGGGTTCTAGTAACAAAACATGATATACTTCCACCAACATATGCAGTCAGAGTGAATATTTTGTGCGTCCTTCATATCGAAAACTTGACTGACGGAAAAATTCCGTCTGTGTCTATAGTCAACTCTAGCTCTAAACTGAATTTGAGATACATTACATGAAACCTCAAAAATTTCAAAATTATCTCAAAAACTGACACCATTTTTCATTAAGCTTTGTCCTCAGATAGCGTAAAAGAGCTTAAAAGAATGGCGCAGGTTACATTATTCGGTGAAATCTCTGAGATTACGAAAATTACAAAAATTAAAAATGCTTTCTGGGTTTTTCTACAACTACAACATTGAAAATAGAGATTTTTCTCAATGAAATCTGTTTTTCAAAGACTTATCTTGAAATAAGGGTATGCAAAACTTCGAAGAAGTGAGAGGTTTGGCGAAATATACGGAATTTTCAAAAAAATTATTTTCTCAAAAAGGCTCCAAATTTTTCTTTATTTCCTCGCATGTAGCAAAGGTAGGTAAAAAAGTGATGCTTCTTCCATCATACGGATGGAACGACTCTCTCTATTTTCCGATGAAATCTCTCTATTTTCGAGAATTCCAAAAAATTAATATTGCAAAAATACAATATTGATGAAAGCGATTTTTTCTATATCAATTTGTTCCAAATTTATTAGATCTTTCCATAAGAGCATGACTGTACAGTTGTTTGAAAAAACGAGATTTCGCGTAATTTCAGCAAGAGCAAAAGCAGCATGAAAAAATGGTGCACGTCTCATTTTCATTGTGCTATTTAAATTTTCGAAAAATACGAAGTTTGAAATAATACGTTGTGCTAATAACGTGTGTGATGTAGTACCGCTAGTTTACTGAAATACCGAGTAGCAGAATTGTATCTCAGCAATCTCTCATCAATAAGCAAATACGATATGCCATTAATGATTCCTTTCGTCAGTAGATATTTTTATGAGAATTATTTGTAGAATGATATATTACCTAGATTTCTTAATTTCAACGTGAGAAAGACGGCATTATAGAAGTTTATTTCACACGAATCTTAAACAATAAATTGATCACAAAATACAGCCGCTTCCATAAATTAAAAATTTCTCTATTTTAATGAATTAATATTTAAGAACATATGTCACACGTAGCTATACCATTTTTTTAAACATCGATGTGGAAGATCATTGGGATTTATTTTTATATTATTACATTGAATATAGCCAATACATTGGAGTTAATACACTTTCAGGTGAGTCAGAAATTTTCAATGGCAATGCCATCCGACAGCCTGATCACGACATTTAAGCGTTAAATTGATTCAAAAATATTATACAAATAAATCGTATCCGATATAGAATCTTGCAGAAAGGCGGCTGCTCTCCCTAACTTCCAGGCCTCTTCCACTGACAACCTATTATGGACATTCTGCCATTCTCACGTGCATGTCTATTGAAAAGCGCACGTTTCTCAGTGAGTAAACACTCGGCCACCCAACTCCAGCTCCTCGGCACAAAGTCTGCCATTAGTTCCCCGAAGGGCGCAGTCCGGAAAAGCGGCTGGCATTCCGCATCCGTCACGTGGGTGTGTTCGGCGCTGGGGCCAGCGGGGTCATCATTGTCCCTTCCGGAAAAGGCCGGGGGCGACTCCAAAGGGCAGGGGAAGGCGCGGTGGCGATGGACGCGGGGAGGGCCGGGCTGGCGGCCAGAAAGACGCCGCACGCCGAGGAAGAGATGGACATAGAGAGGACGACGGTAGTGAGAGTGAAAGAGATTGCGGCAACAGTGGAGATGGCAAACAGGGTGGAAGAAGTGAATGCCATGTAGAAAGGACACATCGAGAGTGATCAGTGACGATGACAATTACGGTGAGGGATGATGATGATGATGATGAATAATAATAATAATAATAATAATAATAATAATAATAATAATAATAATAATAATAATAATAAGCAATGGTCAGGTGAATGTTCCTGCACATAGTGCAGATAGTGAAAAATTCGGAAATAATAATAATAATAATAATAATAATAATAATAATAATAATAATAATAGGAATGTATTACATCCACAAACTATGTAAAGCATTGCATTGACAATTTGCAGTGCAGTGATCATACTGCCAACAACAAACAAATGTCCAACTCAAGATTCGCTGAAAGGATCCCTGGAAATTGGAGGAAAACAACGCACCGGTGGAATTGGGGATGGCGGTGGCAACGGCTGTGGGGGAGATGGGGGCGGCAGCGGTGGGTGGAGCGGAAACGCGGCGGGCCGCGCGCGCGGCCGCCCGTGAAAGTGCCGCAGATGCCGGCCCCGCCCTCTGAAAGCGACACCCCGATGCCTCTGAATGGACGCCCCCAGACCGCCTGGCGCACAGGTAAACGCCTCTGGAGAAAAGACGCATCCGGCGCGGAGCGGAGGGGCCGGCGAGGCGGTGGCGGCGGCGGGCGCGCAGAAAGGGGCTGCGAAAAGTCAAGCGATGCGACGAGGCGCTCCGCTCCGCTTCACTTCACCTCCGCCCCGCTGGCGGCGTTTCCGGCCCCGTCGCGCCTTCGCGCTCAGTCGACCCTCCCCCTCCGCTCCTCCACCGCGGAGAAGTGCTCTTACAAGGTTTTCCTCCTTTTTCTCCCCTGTTTGGGAGATATTGCTGCGATTCTTGTAGTAAAATCAATTGAAGTTTGTTCGGTCGGAATACAATATTGCCAATGAATGCATATTTATACACTTTAGGTGAAAGTTGAAGATTTCTTTCTATACATCATATTTTTCCGCCAAGTAGTGTTTAGTCCTAATAGTACTTACACGAATAAAAAAATTCTATAATGAACTATTCCATACGTTAAATAATTTGTTACTGTTAAGTAGGAAAAAATTGATAATTACATATTAATAAGTGGATCTGTCAGAATCCTAACTGTTTATATAAATGTCAATCGAAATGTCAGTCGAATAATCTTTGAGTCATTTTAAATTTGTCCATTTATCCTCCTTCAAAAATGTTCCTTCAAACAAATTATACAGCAAAATTACATAAAAACCTTGGTTTATGGTGAAACTTGAAAATTGCAAAATCATATTTACAAATTGTAAAAATATCTAGTTCCTGAACCGTTACCTAAACAAGTAGTTAAAAAAGGAAAATCCGAAAAAACTTATTTCTTTACATGTATTTTCTGCACTTTGCAAATAAAACTATGTACAGTAATTTGTAACGAAAGTAAAGATGAAAAACGTTTCTATGCACTCATATTACATTTCCTTCATGCACTGCTAATGTCACGGTTTATAAGAATGTTGTCATATATTTTATTTTCAATTTTAGCCTTCCATTATATATTTTTCATTCATCTTGGACCTTGGATTTACTCCATTTTTTTTTTAGCCATCATTTTTAAATTTTTGGTTTCAAAATATTCTATTCTAGTAATTGAGCTTCTGGAACATTTTTACTTATTTGATAAATATTTTTCAATTATTTGCATTTAATTGAAACAATTAATTAAATAGAATGTTTTAAATGTCCGGACATCCATTTGATCATTGTTTAATTGTATTTTTCGTTCGTCGTTCTTTTCGTTCCTGTGGATTCTATTCTATTACAGTTAATTGGTGTTTTAGTGGTCACGCGTCTTGGCATACCTTATCAAAGGAAATCAACAATTCCATCTAACACTATTTCATTTTAATATTTTAAGTGATATGTAAATTTACGAGTTAATAAATAAAAAAAATATTACAAATTTACATTTAATAGTTCCCCTTGTATTGTGAATTGTGACGTTTTAATAGTTACATTAATGTGTTTCATTAGAATAATTCTACGGTCGTTATATGGCTCGATTTTTGGAGTGGAAATATATTTTATATTCACAGAAACAAAAGGGCAATTAGTTTAGTGTAAGACAAGACATTGAATAGTATATATCGCCTATACTTTGAATCACGAAACTTGATCGTAATAGTACTATTTTTTTTCGAAAGAACAAAATCTCCCCGAAATCTTACAGCTGTCGTATGAGCGTCGCAGAGGCGTACACGAGGCCCCCACGCAACTCGCGCCTCCAGTCGGCGCGCTCTCTCCACATGCGCCATCCCGCGGGAGCGCCTCGTGCGGCGCGGCGCACCGCCTTAATTAATTTCCGAAGTAAGAGGCGGCCCCAGTGACAAAAGTGTAATTATATTTAACCCAACGGAAAGACGAGGGAGAGCCGGCCGAGGCCCCGGGCGACGCGCGGGCGCCGGGGGAGGTCGCGGCCGCGGACCCTCGAGACTCTTAATCCGGCCTTGATAAGTTGCATTTCCTGCGGTCGCGCGTGCGGCGTCGGGGCCGCCACCCCTCGCCCGCCCACCTCATCCCCCGCCCTTTTCCCCTCCCCGCCACGTCTCACGCTCGCCCTCCCAGATGCTCTCCGCGTTGTTTACCCCCGAGGCGCGTCTGCGCGGCGGCGGCGGCTGGCACCTCCTCCCTGAGCCCGCCGTCGCCGCCCCGCCCCCTTGACGCCGCGCCCGTCCCCGCGAGCCCCGCAAGGAGGGTGGGTTTCGTCAGTCAGTTGTTATTTGCTGCCATCTGTCGGCGGCGCAGGGATATCCCCGTTATAATTGGGGGATTAGGCAGATAATTGAATAAAACCTCGCGTTTCGGGCTTTGCGTCGGCCGGGCGGCTGCGGCGCGGCGGCGGCGGAGCGGAGGCGGGGGCGGAGAGGGCGCGGGGCGCGGACGGGGAGGCAGACGCGGAGATGAGGCGTTGGCGTTGGCGGTGGTGGGGCCGGCGGCGGTGGCGGCGGAGGCTCGGTCCGGTCGGGTTGCTGGTAGCAGCTATTTTCTCGGTATCATGATGTCGCAAGCAGTTAGTTTTCCTGTGCTGATACGCCGGCTTACATGCAAATCCCCGCTGAGTTTCAATAAAAATGTAAATATGGCCGCGGCGACATGACAAAAAAGAACGGAAGCAGCGGGGTGGGCGGGGAAGGCGACGGGCACGGCGGGGCGGCGGCCGGTGAAGGGTCGCGGGCGCGGAGGGGGCGTGGGCGGGGCGGGGCAGGCCGCGGAAGACGGAGGTCGCGCGTGGGGCCGTAGCGGGTCGCGCGCGGCGGCGGAGACGGAGCTGGAGGCGGGGACGGTGACTTCCACCGACGTCATCACCGCCGCTCCGCCAGGGGGTGCGCAGCTCGGGCTGCCCGGCGCAGACGCAGGTAGTCGCGGCCATCATTCCCCACTCAACGCCTGCGCCGCCGGCGCCGCTGCGAAATATGAAATTGGCAGATAATCTCTCATCGAACGCTCGTTACTGACAATCGCAATAGCCTGAATAATTATTTTTTAAATCTTCGGCGCAAGGTAATTTTATTGTACTCCGTCGATAATTGCAGCGGCGAGCGATGTTCGGGCGGCGGAGCGCTTGTCGGCGCGCGTCGACACGCGTTTCCGATTGCGGCTCGCCCTCGCCCTCGTTCGCCCTCGACGCCCGCGACGCCCGCAGCCGCCCTCGTCCGGCCTAAACCGCCCTCCGTTACGCTAACTCTTGATATTTTACGCCCACACAAGCTAGTCCATCACGACCTCGACTGTACTCTCCAACCTCCACTTATTGTCGCCAGACATCACACTCGCGCGACTTTACAGACACCACTCATCCTCATCTTTTCCCGCTCTTCACCATTCACAGACAACACCAGCCGTCGAAAGAGCTTTTAAACTTTCACTCCCAACTCATCTTCGGTACTCTTCCAGTACCTAAATGTTAAGTATTTCTCACACCTCCCCCTTTCCCACTCTCGATCTGCTGTCTAACACGCTCAAGACCGTGCTTCTGCACTAAGGTTGCCTTCGTGCGGCAACCCCTCGCGCCCAAATTCCCGCCGCCAGTTCTCCCGCCCTCAACAGCCCTCGTAGTGCTGGCGCCCGCCCTCAACCGCTTGAGCGCCCGCGTTCGCCACGCCCGCGCGCCCGAGGAGCATACGGTGCTTGCCCGCCTCGTTCCACCCCGCTCCACTCCGCTCCGCTCTCTCCCGCCCTGCGGCACCCCTCCCCGCTTTACTCGCCTCCGCCACCGCTCGGCTCTTCGCTCGGGGTGCGCCCTCCTCCTCCTCTCCCATCATATCCTCTCGCCCCGCTCCGACCCGCCCCGCTTCTCCGCGGAGAGGCCCGCGCGACCCGCGCCCGCCCCCGGCACTGCATCTAATCAGCGCACAAAGCGAGGGGGCAAGCCGTCGTCCAGCTGCAAACAGCTCCATAACAATTTCCATATGAAAAGGCGCGCGGTTGGCGCGAGTCACGCAGCCAATTGCGCGAGGTGGCTGCAGAATTGCCGAGGGCTTCCTCCCTCTCTCCCGCCCCCGAACGCCGCGCCCCGCCCCACCCCGCCTTCCCGCCGCCGCCGCCGCCTCTGCCACCACAACCCGGGCGCGGCCCCTCCCCCCCCTTCGCCGGCGCGCTAAATCCCCGGCCGAGGTCGCGCTCCGCCCCCGGCGCCGCCCATTTTGCCGCCGCCGCCACCGCCGCCGACGCTGCGCAGCGCGCGCCCGTGTCTCCACGCCCTGGATGCGCGGCGCCCCGCCCGCAGGGACACGAGCGGCGCTGGCGACGGCAGCCATGGAAGCGGGGGAGATGCATCTCGCGGCGGCGGACCAAGCGGGGGAGGAGAAGAAGAAGAACGCAGCATGCGTTGTTGCTAGCGAGTGGAGAGTGGAGAGCTGTGGAGAAGGTGGCGGTTGGAAGAAGGGGAAGGCCCGAATGGGGTGATGGTACCCGAAGTAAACACTTTAATGGAGGCAGCGGAGGCGGGTGAGGAAGATTCCAGAATAGCGATGGGGATGGCTGAGGGCTGCTGCAGGGTCCAAAAGAACGTCGGTCGGGTCTAGGCTCGAGAGACTACCAGCGGTGAATGAGTGTGGTACACTGACCTCAGGAATGATTCCGATTGAAGCCATTCAAATAAATATTTTTATAAACGGAATTAGCGACTAACTACGATTTTTTAAATTAAAATGTGCATAATATGATGTACAAGTTTCTTTAATTCACAGAATGAGTTCTATCATCCATTTGTGTTGCATGTAGATTCAAGCAAAGCCAAATTAAAGAAAAACACGCATCGGAATATTTTTGTAAAACCCTTATCTGTCATAATTTTACACATCGATACCAAAGTATTCGAAAATGTACAACAAATTAAATATCAGTAAAGAGTAATCTTATTTTGTTTCTTTTGTTTGTTCATCATGTTTGCCATCGCCGCTTAATGTAAAAACGAGAAGGAGAACACGATCAATCAAATACATGAAATAAACTGTCTACGAAGTACCCTTTGCCACACCCATGCTCAGCGAGACGACCTGCAAACTGAAACTGCAAATTTCGCGGCACGAATTCACCATTTAAGAAACCATTTCCTTCGCCTGCAATCCAGCGACGGTGACAATGCTTTTTTGACCGTTGTCCAACTAGAATCGATACTCCGCCCAGGGAGCGGCGAGTGCGGTGGCGAGGCGGGCGCGAGGCGGGCGCGGGGGCGGAGCGGCCGGGCGGCGGCGGCGGCCACGGCCCCAATTAGGCGTGCCATTACGTGCGACGCGTGTGGCGCGGGTGAGCGCCGCCCATCAGCATGATAAGTCAGCTAATGAGCCCGGCCCGCGCGCGGTAATGCACCTGCCCGCCCGCGCGGCGTCCTCGCCCCGCCTCCGCCCCGCCCCTCCCCGCTCCGCCTGCGCTTGGACCCCGCTCGCACCCCCCACCGCATGCCACGCGTCGCCGCCCCGCTACCCCCTGCCCCCCGCCGCCCGCTTCCCCGCGCCCCCCCCGCCCCCGTCTCTTTCCCTCCCCGCGCCATCTCCACGCGCGCCAGCCACCCCAGATTTAAAGACGGCGAATTCCAGCCGGCCGGAAGCGGCTCTTTGCAAACAGAAACGCTCCCGGAGGCCCCGCGGCTCATTCTTCCAGAATGTACTCGGGCTCATTCCCAGAAATGCAGTGCGGTTGCCGCAGCGCAGAGCAAAGGCGCTTGCTGCGCCCTTAACGCTTTCAATCCTTACTTATTTGAAGAGGTTGTCCGTTTTATGGAACATCTCCCAATTAAATTTGTCGCGAAATTATTCCTCGACATTTCTTGGCATTCGTTTTAATGTGTTAACATTTTCAATTAATTCTACATTTGTGGCAGGAAGATGTATGTCAGTAATTGAAAGACCGTATGATCTTGATAATAATTCCAAAGGACAAAAAAGTGTTGCATTGGACACTATTCTATTATATTATGCATCTCATATAAGCTGATATGTTTTAACATGCAACATTTCATATAGAATAAATTTAAAAGGAAAAACGTTGAAGCTGAAGTTCAGTTTTTTATCAACTCATTTTCTTAGGTAAAATGTCGCAGAATTAAATAATTAATTTTGTGATGAGATAGTTTAATTACATCCATGGACTTATTACACAATTAGAAAAATGTGATAATGATTATGGGATTATTTTGCGAAGCACCCGTCTGAAAACATCTTTAAAATTACACTATATATCAAGAAATTGAATTGAACAGGATGATTGTGCTGAGCAAAGGAAACAGTGTCAATTCAAAACACATTTTATGTGTTTTTGTAGATATTAGACCATGGTAACCGATGCAAGGAATATAGTTTAGTATAACAAACTTCATTCATTCATTCATAATGAATCGATATCTATAGAAATGTCATCTTTCATTTTTGCCGTTGCACATATTTCTTTTCTATAGACACAAAATGTTTTTCAGATGAATGAAAAAATAACGATCTCTAGTACCATTGCTCGTGCGGGCCAGTGCTCCGTGACCACAGGAGCAGTGTGCGAGTGTCGTGCCACCGTAATGGAAGGACGCCACACGACGTTGATATTTCAATTACTTTAAAGAGGGCAAGATTGATCGGCGCAGACGGTCCGGCCGCCTTGTTTGATTTATGACGCTGGAAGCAGCGGCTGGGAGGGGAGCCGCCCCCTTCCCCGGGTTGCCCGCCGCAGTTCGTTCCGCGTCACACTTTCCCCGCCAGCACGCAGCGCGTCCGGTCGCGCGGCAACGGTTCATTCTTTCCCTGGAATCGCTGGCGCAAAATTTTCGGTCTCGCTCAGCGGGAAACCCGCCTATTGTGCGCAGGCGTATGCGCCGACTTCGCCTCTGCATGTTCTGCCTCTACATAATAACGTTCGAACCCTTTGATAGAGGACAAACACGATTTGCATAGGAACAAAACACGGGGTACATCGTTTCTCAGTAAATGCTGCGTCCGGGGTGGGGTGGCTTGCCGAGCGCCTGCCCTTGTTCGGGCGGGGCGGTCGACACGTACCCGAAAGCGGCAGCCGTCGTTGAAGAGTTTACTCAACGGGGTCGCAATGAGTTTGCGGTGGGGGGCGGGGCGAGGGAGGTCGCAAAGTCAAGCGAGCTCCGGCTGGCTCGCGCCGCCCCCCCCTCCGCGTCCCCTACCCCCTTGTTTTCGGACCATCGCGGAGGGTAACGGAGAACAAGAGGAGAAAACGAGTGTCTTTCCGTGCAATCTAATCTGATAGACATCAAGATAAAAGGTTCCATTTGTGCTGAAGGAGGCAGTAGAGTTAAAAGTTCTCCACTGCGAATAAAGCTTACACTAGAATAGAATGGGATGAAATGCCAACGGTTATAAAAATTATTCAAAGTAATAAAGGGGACGACCGGGGTCGCGGTGAAGTTTCGCGAGACAAAACAACCTTTATATTACATTATAGTTTTTTCTATGAACTCCATAAGTAGCTACAATTGTATGTCATATTTATTCATCCAGATTTTATGTGATTAAAATATACTGTTGTGCAATGATATGTTGTGAATATAAAACGGGCATGTGAAAAATTTATGTGAGTAATCCTGCTTAAATATACATTCTGTTCCGTAAAAAATATATTTAAATTTTTTTTTTTAAATTTTTTTTTAAAAATTTAATGGTGTCAAATTTTTTGTTTGAACGGGTCTGAATCTATGTAGAATTTTCTGCTTCTTCCGATGCGTCTTCGTGTACTTCGTAACTATACCAGGAGCCCCTGAAAGCCCTGCCGCATGTGCTTCGTTTGTGAAACAAGAGACACTCACCTTGACCTGCGACTCCGTCATGCCCAGCGCGTAGGCCAACTTGGCGCGCTCGGGCCCGGCCAGGTACTTGGTCTGCTCGAACGTCTTCTCCAGCGCGAAGATCTGCTGGCCGCTGAACGTGGGCCGCGTGTGCTTCTTCTTGCCGTCTTTGTCGACGAGCGTCATGCTGGCGGGGCCCACTGCAACAGAAGCGCGCGTCAGGCAGCCGGCGACGACGACGCCGGCTCGTCGCGACGCCGGGGAGCGGGGACCAGAGAGAGGGTGGGCGGGGACGCGGGGGGAGCGAGGGCGCGCGTCGAGGCCCGGGAATATCTCGTCACGGCGCGCGGGGAAAATATCAGAAAAATGGACTCCACTTTTCTTAGCTCTTTTTCTCCGCTGCCGAGGAGCAATAATGACGGCATTAAGGGCGGGACGCGGGGATTGGTGGCTGGCGCGACTGCGCAATGGCCGCGCCGGCGACGTGACGTTTTTGTGGCGGCGGCGGCGAGCGAAGACGGCAAGCAAGAACGCGAAGCGGCCGCCGCGGCGCGCCGGGCGAGGGGCCGAACATGGCGGCGGGGTGGCGTGGGCGGGGGGGTTACGGCGGCGGGGAGGCGGCGCGAGGCGAGGCGCGGGGCGCCGGAGAGCGCGAGCGCGTGCGCTCCCGCCGCCGTCCTCGCCGCGACGCGCTCGCAGCGCGGCCCGTCGGCGCCACCTCCACCGCGCTGCAGGCGGCGCGCTGTCGCGCCGTGTTGGCGGCGCCCCGTAACGTGCAAACAAGCGCCATTTCCCCGCCGCGCATTGGAAATCAATCACCTGGTTGGCGGGCGACACGATAATGAGGCGCAGCTCCTGCGTCGCGCCGCCGCCGCCGCCGCCGCCGCCGGCTTCTGCGCCCGCTCCCGCTCCCGCGCGCTCGCATTACACCCCTTAATGCTCGTTTCATGGCTTGTTTCGCGCGGCGGGAGCGCGAGCGACGCGGGCGACGCAGGCGACGCGAGCGCGGTGGGCGAGAGCGAGGGCGAAGGCGGGGGCGGGGGGCGGGGCCCGGGTCGGCTGCGAGAACGGGAGGCAGGCGAGGGAGTCGACGTGGCTCGCACGAGCGGAGCGTCGCCCCGAAGCAAGAGGCGCGCGCAGGCAGGGGGAAGGGTGAAGGGGGCGCGCAGGCATGCAGGCGGGCGCGGAGACTGCGGTAATTAAGGCCGGGGCGCGCGCCGTCTCCAGCATTACCCAAGGATCGCGTCTCGATGGGCCCATTCGGGTGGATCGATGGGCGCGGCGGCGAAGCTCGGGCTGCAGGCGACCGCGGGGAGGTAGGCGCGGCGGCGGCGGCGGCGGTGGGAGCAGCGGGAGCGGCGGGACGGGCAGGGCGGCGGGGGCGGGGCGGAGCGCGGGGCGAGGGACTGCGGCGGCGCGTGGGCGCGTCTCGTCAGCGGCAGCGCCCGCTCTCCCGCCTAGCGGCATCGTTCTCCGTCGCCCCGCGCCTTCAACCCCGCGCCCTCCTTCGCGCACGCTCCGCTCTCTGCTCCGCCTCGCCGCGCCGCGCCGCCGGGTGTAAAACATGCAAATGAGCGGAAATTACGCTGCGAAAGGAGGAACAGCAGGTTACAGCGGCCACACTTCGCAGAAATACGAGTTCCCAACCGCTGCTCCCGCGCGGCGCTGAGTAAATCAGAAACGCGGAGACGCAGGCGGCGCCTCGGCGGGGGCGGGAGGAGGGGCAGGAGGAGGCGGCGGCGGCGGTGGAGGGGGCGTGGGTGCGGGGCGCGGGGGGCACAGAGGGGCGCGGAGGCGCGCGGCGCGGAGCGTGCGGGGCGCCGAGGAGGCACGTCGCTGGCCTCATTGATTTTCGCACCTCGGGCGCGCCGCCGCTGTCCGCCGCGCGCAACGGGGCGCCGTCTTGCAGGTCGCGGCGGCGCCCGCCCGCCTCGGCGCAATGCGCGGCGAAGCCCCCGGCCCCCGCGCACCTTCGCCCACCGCGACGTCGTTCTACGCCCACGAGGGAAGCCATAAAGCAGGCGACGACGCGCCCGCGGCGGAAGGGCGCGGGAGATGCGCGGCCAAATAAAATGCGTGTCCCGACGCGTGGCGCGCTGTATGCGGAGGCGGCAGCGCGGGCGAGGGAGGCGGTGCCGGCGGCAGTGGCGGCGGCGGTGGCGGCGGTGGCGGCGTGGCGGCTGGCGCCAGGCCGGACTCGGGCCGCGCCAGCGTCGCCGCCGCCCTCGCTTCTGTCCCCGCGGCTCTCCGCCGTCCCGCTCGCCGCCACCGCCGCTGCTGCCGTCCCTCGCCCAATATCGTCCGCGTGTCCCCGCCGACCCCCCGCACCCCCCGACCCAGCCGCCGCCGCCGCACGCGCCCACGGTAACTCTCGCCGCAAGGGGCTGCCAATGTCGCATCAAACCGGCCGCTCGTAACATAAATACCGGCGATGGGTTCATCCAACGGGCTGCAAGCCGCGGCACTCGGCGGCGGGGAGCGGGGTTCGCAACGGGGTGCGGGGCGCGCGCGGAGGGGGCGGGTGCGCAATAAGCGAGCTTGCGCTGCCACGCCCCCTCGCCTCCCCTCCGCGCCTCTCTCGCGCGCCCCGCCTTGTCCTGTCCGTTCCGACCCCCCTGTCCGCGGCCGTGCCGCACTTAGCCGCGCCCAAAGCTGTACCGCAAACAGGCGCGTCACAAGGCCACATTATTGATAGGGCCAAGGCGTGCTTGATGCTTTCGTGATAAGCCGATCGTGAAACATTTGATTTGGCAAGCACCGCACCGCACCGCTCCACACCACCGCGCCCCGCGCGCCACGCCCCCTCACCGTGAGCGGACACCGCCACCGCCGCCGCCGCGGACGCCGCTGCCGCTCGGCGCAAAGCCCGCGCGCAAACACACGCGAGAGCGGCGCGCGGAGCGGCGGCGGTGGCGGCGGGCGTAAACACGTCGTTAGGATGCGGCGCACTGCCGCGCGACCCCGCGCCCGTTTTACGCGCGCGCCGCCCTCGCCCGCGCCGCGCCCGCGCCGCGCCCGCGCCGACGCGCCGCCCCGCGCTGAGTATCGCTCAATTAGGGGCGACTGGCCCCGCGCGACCGGCGTGCGTCGCCCGCCGCGTGCCGCGCGGCCGGGCGGGGGCCGAAGACGCGCGTGCCGTGCCCGGCTCACGTCGCTTTGTCAACCCCACGTTGCGTTCTCGATCGAGCTGGCGGAGTAGTAAACCGCTCTGAGACTGGCGTTTGATTACTGCCTCTCCCGAAGTGGTGAGGGCACTTCTTATCAGATTCAGGGGTTTGTAGATATGTTTCTGCGAGACAATTCCGTTTGCTACATTTACATATTGTTTCTTACGTTTCGTTTTGAGGCGAACTAAACCGATTCGAGGAGAGGATGTTACAGCAAATGGACAAAGTAATAACACTAATCTAAGAGTTTCGTTGTATCTCTGGGTTTCTCCCGCCTCCCACGCCGAGCTTCTCTCCATCCCTGCCGCCCGACCGCCCTGTCCCGCCCCCGAGCCCAGCCTCCGCTCCCGCCCCCCCCCCGCCTCCACCCCTGGCGCCGCAGCTGCCGCGCTGCCTGTTACGCTCGTTATTGCGCGCTGCAGATTAGTTACGTCGCCGGGGTCGGGAGATTTGTTTGATTTGGCGAGTTAATATAGCGCCGGCCGGCAGCTGGCGACGGCTGGAGGAGCGTCCGTCCGCCCAACCGCCCGTCAGTCCGCCTGCCCCCGGCCTCCCACTGCCCGCTGCCCATCTCCCACCGCCCAGCGTTCCCACTGCCCTTTGCCCTTTGGGCGTTCGCAGACAAGCAGTCCACCCCCACATCTCAGGTACCCTAACGCCGTGCGTCGGGCACCTGAGGTTCCAGATGATGGACCTCATCGTAGAAGCAGCGCATGCAACGCAGGACATGAAGTTGCGGAATCTTTCACTTTGCTTGTCTCATTTCGAAATCTTAAATCAATGTTGTTGTCTCTAGTTGTTTAATCTATTAAAAATCAGACTATGTATTGCATGAAGAAGGTCTCTATCAGTAGAAATGTATCCACACTTCCTACAAAGGCCATTTCAATAATGAATCACTTCGTATTTCTTGTACATTTTAATTGTATGCAATTTTCTTCAAATAGTTTTTCAGGATTTTCTTTATTAGAGAAATGCAAACAACTGAGGCATACAGCCATCTCCTGCATTCCACTACTACATACGACTGTGATACGTGATCGTCATGCAGAATGAAATCTGTGGCCTGAGATTCGCCTGAGATAACAATAAAGACATTATTATTATTATTATTATTATTATTATTATTATTATTATTATTATTATTATTGTTATTGTTATTATTATTTACATGGTCGTCCATCACCAGCAGGGAAAAAGGCACATCGTTGAAATCTCATTCCCTTTTTATTACTGTATTATATATTGATTTTTCTACATTTTATCATTAAATAGATATTACGTTAGGATTACAAAATGTAATCAATGATACTTCATGGACGTTGTCCAATGCGGGGCAATATGAAACACACGGTTTCCTATGTGGCTCCTCATACACCTACGAAGATGATCAAAAGAGGCTCACTCCGTTTACTACGCAGAATGGTGTCGTTCGATTGTCTTTCGAAGCGTACCTCTCGTGAAGGTTCAGTCGTGGTCCGACGTTTTTCAAATGACACCCGAGGGAAATCGGAGCAAGTATCGACCCGGGCCAAGAACACTGAATTCAAACTCAAGAACTGCTATCCTGAAGAAAGGTGCATGGACCAAAATCCTTTCCTGATTTTAATCGAAAAGGAATTGAAAAAGATTACCATGCATTTAGATTCTAGGATCCTATTTACTTGTTATTACAGTTCGCTTTCATAAAATGCAAAACAACTTTAATAAAATGAGTAACGTTTGGGATATAATGTAAAAATTAACCAAAATATTTTTTTTTAAGAATTGATCTATACTGACAGAAACTTTCTAAAAGTAATATTCATCGAAATATATTTTTTCTGTGAATGTTTTCAACTGTACACATAAAAATTAATTGATTCGGTACTTTAACGTTTTAAAAAAATTCGGATCATTTGTCAAATGTTTGCAATATATTCATCAAAACTTCACGAATTTAGCTATTTTGTCATTTAAATCTACTTTTAATTTCTCAATATTTCTTTTCTTTCATCAGTTACATTGGTATTTAAAAAAAATTAACATAGTAAAATTTTTGCTCTTTTGAATCTTATAAAATCTCTACATGTATGTAGTTATATTATATTTAAATACCGAACTTATGATTTCTCTATTGCACTTTTTAATCTATGTAGCAAAGTCTTTAATAAGCAAAAGCTTCACACATATTTACTTTCGTGAACCCGCAGATAAAATGCAGCGATAATTAAAATTCACGGATGCAATACCTCATCGAAAGAAATGTGTATCGGGAAAATTGATACTGCGTCAGAATTACTATATGCGGTTCGATCAATGTCATAATCACCTCATGATACGTTCGGCAGATCATCAGAATGCAACGATTGTGAATTTAGACCATGATGAAAACACGCTGTTGCATGCCATGCGCTGTGTGACTAGTACTGAAAATGCTCTGATTGGGTCGTGTGTGCATCCAAACATATCGTACGCGAGGCGACTGACAGCGCGTGGGCCTGAACACAATTTGATTTCGCAGGCTGCGCGCAAAGCCAGTGAATCCGCTAGCAAAATAGGGTAACATTTACTCTAAACGAATGAAATCGAACATCGACTGTTGTGTCCGTATTGCACTCGGTATGGCTTCACACAGAGACGTTCTCAGAGGCCTGAGTCTGAATATCTGGTAGTTCTCTCAAAACTATATTTATTTATTCATAAAACGTTCATAAAAAGAATTTTAGATAATAATAATAAATGGTTGAGCAAACGAACATTTAAAAATCTGAACCTCCGTAACATATATTTTGGATGGAATGTGAGAATTAGAACTGAATTGAATTTCATGTTATTCCTTAGTTTAGATTTTCTTTGTAAATTAAGTAAATTGAATTAGGTTCAGGCGCAGGCATTGCATATTCGGATGCAAAGCGAAATATATTAGTAGGGGTCGACGACCCCAAACTGTGACTAAAAAAGAAAAATATCGAACCATTATTGGAAATACTTTCTTGAAATAAAGTTTAATATTTTCAGATGAGTGTAAATCGTATTTATGGAAATGAATTTTCAAAAGACCCGAGTACCATCCAACGAATTCTGCAATATTTGACATTCCGATATCGTAGAATCACGGCGTCCACTCAGCTGCAGTGACTTGCTACAACTTCACAATACCGTACTCGACGTGAGATATAAGGAAACTCCCTTACACGTTGCAGGTACGTCGCAACTGTTCAGCGCACGCAATTCTCACGCTGGCGGAGATACAGCGCAGCCGCAGTGGAAACGGCAAATTCATCTTCCGCAGAGGCCGGTGCACCCGCGCGCAAATAGTGGAGGCGGCGGAGGTAGGGGCGGCGGCGAGGGCGGCGGCGAGGGCGGCGGCGGGGGCGGCGCGCCGTCGACGTCGTCGTGGCGGCGAGGGCGCGCGGCCGGACGGTTTTATCAGGCGCGCGCTGTTATGAGATTGATCAGCTTGCGTTATTAACAAGCGGGCGGCGCGGCGGCCGGCGGGCGAGACGAGGCGGCGGGGCGCGGAGCCCGGAGGCGTGGCGGGGTAAAAGGCACGAGCGGGGTAGTCGGAATGAGAGAAAGTGAGAGGGAAAGAGAGAGAGAGAGGGGCGGGGCGAAGAGACGATCGAGCGGAGAGCCGAGCGCTGGAGACCGGCGAGTCGGGGCGCAGCGAGCCGGAGACGGACGGCAGTGGACAGGTTCGCTTGGGCTAAAGACACGGACATATTAACGACATGCACCGCACGGGATACACACATTAAGAGGTGACATACCGATCGCCCACAAGAAAGTGGCATCTGGGATTAAGAGATAAGAAAAGGGGAGGAGAGTGTCAACAATGGACGCGTTGACTAACTGGGAGTTGAGAAAAGTTTAATGACTGTCGACACGGGGTCACATGTGGCTAATGTGGATCATGATAATGTGGCGGGGAGAAGGAGTAATAAGCTATGATGAATTGAGTAGGCAGCGAAGAGGAATACGATTTGAAGATCGTTCGTTCCCTGCATCCCAATTCAAAGAGACGGCGAGGTTAGGGTCACATTGGGGATTTGGCATACGTCGATCGACAAGACGAGACAAGAAGTGATGCGAGAAGATCGCAGTGAGTGGCTGTGGAACGAGCTGAGTTGTTTAAAGGCCAAAGAGGTGACGCCGCAGTGGAACGGAAGCGCATGGCGAATGAGGAGAATCGGGGTAGGTGTGGGCGAGGACCACGCGGGCTAAAGGCGACAGCGTTCGAACCCGACGCCGAACGCTGGCACCGAACTAGCCGCTCCTCTTTCCACGTCGCCGCCGCCGCCGGCGCCGGCGCCGCGGCTGTGCCTCTCGCTTCGCCGTCCCGCGCGCCGCGGCGCGCCGCCCCCGCCACAGCCCGCGCCTCCCTCCCCGCGCCTCCCCGACGCACTCGCTGCCATCCCGGGCGCTTGTCGTGAGCGGCTCCCATTATTTGCATGACAGCCTTTTGCCATAAAAATTAATTAAAAGGGAACATGTTTTTCAAAGTCTAATTGTGTGATGTGATGTATATTTTCATATGCCATAATACAGTAGCGTACACAATCCGGCGCTTCAGGGAATAAAATTATCTTCTTGCGCATGTCCCGTCTCGTTCGCTTTTTATTGTCACCGAAACGAGCAGAAGTGAACTCCCATTAGGGCGATTGTCCAGCTAATGAAGTCCAGGGGAGGCAGCGGGCCGGCGGGCGCAGGGCGGCGCGAGGCGGCTCGGAGGCGGCGCGGGGCGGGGGCGGCGAGGTGCGGGGTGGCGCGAGGCGGCGCGGGGTGGCGAAGAGCGGGGCGGGGCGGGGTGGGGCGGCACGAGAGGCGAGTGCGGAGCGGTAGAGCGGCGGCGCACGCTCGCTTTGTTTTTGGCGGCGCGCTTCGGCCGGCGCTCAACTTTCCTTCGGGCGCGCGGGTGGCGGCGGCGGCGGCGGCGGCGGCGGCGTGGCGGCCGAGCCCGGGGTCGCGGCCGGCATCGCCCCGACACCGCGCTGCCGTGTTTTTCAGAAATTGAAAATGTCCAATAAAACGCGCGCGAAGCGAGCGGCCGCTACGGCGGACGGCAGTGTTCGCACCGGGCGCGTGTGCTGCGAGACGCGAGTGGCCGCCCTGACGCCCGGCGCCCGGCGCCCGGCGCTCGTCGCCCACCGCGCGCCACGAGGCGACCGCCGCCGCGCCCACGCCGCCGCCCCCAGCGCCGCGCCGCTGCCTCCCCTGCCCGGGCGGCCGCTTGATTAAGGTGGCTCATCATAGCCGTGACAGGTTCAAGCCCGCTATTAATACCCCTGCCATAAGCCAAATGGTAGAATGTGATGGTTGGGGATTTCCCTCCCATAAACTGGCTCGTTCAAACATAATTATTTATCGTCATAAGCCTGAATCATGGCAGCCATTTTGGTTTATGATTTTGCCGCCGCCGGCCGCGGCCCGTGCGCCGCTGCCGCCACCGCCCCCACCGCCGCCGCCACCGTCCCGCCAGCGCCGAGACGCCGCCCCCGCTGCAGTCGGCGGCTGCTGCTGCGCGCTGCCTATTGCCACATGTTTTCCTCGCTTGATCTCTGTTATTGATTAGGTCTCGGATTACAACGTATTAACTGGCCGGTTTTCATGGATTACCGTATGTTGGAATCGTTAACCGCTTAATTACTGGCGGGCCGCGACCCGCGCTCTGCGTCCTGGCCCCCATCCCCCGGTCTCCAGCCGACCCCGCCGGCCTCCGCGCCTCGCTTCGCTCTGCCTCTTTCCGCCCCGCCCAGCGTCGCCTCGCCGCCCCGCTGCCCCCCGCCGCCCCCCGCCGCCCCGCCCCGCCCCGCCGCGCCGCACGAACCCGGGGCCGATCTCCGCGGCGGCAGAGGCGGCGCTCGCAGTCCGCAACGCAGCTTTGCACCCGAATTTGCAATTACAACGGTAAGAGTACCTTAAAGTCAATTGAAATTTCAATTACAATTTACATATTAACTTTGCATTATGGTAATAATCTAATTACTTCACGGGGAAATAACAAATACCATTTTATCCTATACTTTCCAGCCAATTAATTCGATATTCGTTTAAAATTCAATCGGTTCGGGGCTATTATTGTTGGGCGTGGCGTGTGGGGAGGGGCGTGGGGACTGAGCAGACGAGTGGGTGTTGCCGGGGCGCGAAGCCGCGACCGCTTCCAATTCGAAGGCCTCGCTCGCAGAAAATCACACTTTTGCACCTCCATCTGATTTGGGCCTCGGGTCAGTCTCGTATCAGCAATTCTGCTAATAGTCATAGTCATCTCTGCATCACTATGCTTCAACCTCTCTGCCTCTAATAAAACAATCCTGGTCATTTGATATTTTTCTTTATCTCATATTCTTTTCCATTTTGCTTCTCTGCATGGCAACTGACTTTTTTTTTGTGTCCACCCAATCGTGTCTCGCCAATACTTCCCATAATCCTCTTTATCATATTTCTGTTCTCTCTCCTACCATTCCACTCGCTATCGCCTTCTAACTCATCTGGGCGCCATTCCTCTCCTCTCCTCTCCTCTCCTTTCCATCGTCCTTCCCTACCCGTCCCGCCCTCTCTAATGTGCCGGCCGAGGGCGAACGCTGCCCGCCGAGTCGGTCTCCTCAGCAAGGGTGGAGGAGGGGAAGAGGAGGGGGAGGCCGAGGCGGAGTTGGACGCAGACTGGCGCCCGTCGTCCGTCCTCCACCCTCCCCAGGGGCCCGTTACTCGGAATGAAATTGTATCCTCCTGTCTGGACCCGACGGACATCTGCAGATAAACAATCACTTGCAGGGGCGGCGAATATCTTGAGGCAGACAGTTCATGTCCCACGCCCTCTGCAGCAGCGACACGGGAGATACCCGACGCGCGGGAAAAAAATAGTTGATAAATCAATAAACAACAGGTAATACCTCGCTTGATGTACAGCATATGCGACAATGGGAGGGGTTGATGAATACTGTCTTAATAGCTTAATCTAAATTTAAATTTCAAATTCCCACTGTGACGTGATACTTTTTGAATCGTGTATAATCGAGAACGACATAATTGTAATACTCGAATGCAGTTTATCGAAAGGGTGGGCAGCATCATCTGCATAGTGAAAGGAAATTCCCGATCAAAACGTTGTTCACAGTTAGAGGCAAACCGTTTGTAGAGCATTTATTTTAACCCTAGCAATGTCAAGGTATGAAAGGACCCGTCCGCATTACCAATGGGCGGGGGGTGTCTCCGGAGTCCACCGTTTAAATCGTGATTCTATTGTTATTTTAACGATTTTGATAAATTAAAAATTGGCATAACTAATAATAAATATGTGCCTTCATTTGAAGAAAAACGATTATTCAATTTCTGTCTATGTATCTGACAAAATATCGACTTTCTGGCATCAATATGTGCATTTAATGACAAAACGTATTACATTTTTATCAAAGAGAAGCCGATGTTTCTAAATAACATAATAATGTATTAAACTGTATTTTACTAAGAATTAAAATACTACAGATATTTCCAAAACGCACTATTCTGCATGTTCAGTTTTCGAGTGAATTATCCTTATATTTTTATCCACAGCCAAGACCCTGTAATAACTCAAATTATCAACTACACTTGTGATAAATTGCATCATATCGTTATTAAAAGAACCTTATAAACAATATAAATGATTTTGCAGTTCCAAAAGAATTGAAACATAAAAACAATCACCGTTGGAACTTTGAGGCCTCCCCTTGGTAATGCTAGAGGTAATGTTGATTGTAATGATTATTTGCTCCTACCACTTTATCGACATTCTTAAAACAAAACGTTTCTGGAATAAGACATCATCATTTTTTACGATATTTTTTAAAGAATGCCTCTGTGATATAGATGAAACTATACACGAACACGTATTATCACGCAGGGCCGGACAGATTCGTATTTCGAGCAACAGATCTGTGTACACGTGTTGGAGAGAGCATACATAGTGTAACTAAACATTCAAGGGTTTCCCAGATCCCTATTTTGAAACTGACACGTGTATTTGCACACACATTTGACACATATTTGCGGCATTTACGAACAATAACAGAACAGCTACGAATTCTTGACCATTATACATGACACCGCAATTGCTGGACGCATGATAAACACAGATATGTTTACAAAATTTGCTTCGCAGTAACACGTCATTGCACGTACGTTTCAATTTTTGAGTTTACTAGTTATCAGTATATGCACAGAAGAGTAATTATGAAAAACATTTCAGGACATGAATTTTTAATAGTATTTAAAAACCGAGTAATTGCAAACCACACTTCAAATAAAATGAGAAATGTTGCGTGCATTTTTAACAATATTTTCCACATTTGCATTACTGTCAAATGCAGTTCTGAATTACGAAATATCTTGTAGTTTACAGTAGTAATAAAGAAATTATAAACAAACAGTTGTCTTCCCAACGTTGCACCTAATAGATTTTGTAGTGATTTTGAACACGCCTTATCGTGTTCGTAACGTAGTTACTCACCTATAACTCATCCATTTTTCAAATATCGATTAAAGCACGAAATTTCTCAGGTGGTTTTGAGGCAAATGTGACGACTTTTTCCTACCTAACATCTTGTACTAACGAGTGAACACTCAACCACATAACCACATTTTAAGGGGCCCTTCTCTTTCCTTTCGATGAAGCCATCAGAGAGAAAGAGTTTGCCTAATAAGATTTACGATCGTCGTAACGCCTGTCTTGTCTGACTCCTGCGTGAAGCATCTTTACGACCGTCTGCACAAGGTGCTCGAGAGGGGTTCGAACCAATGATTACACGTTCTTCTTACGAGGCAAGGCTGAACACCTCTTTTGGACAGGCATCTAAGCATCTCATTTTATGTGGATAACGAAATGTGTTATCGGTCATAAATGCAACACTTATTACATTTGAATTATGTAAAAATTTCATAGTGAGAACATCTATAGATTCTGATTATTCTGACTAGTGATGCTTCCTGTTTATTTTTGTGTACATAGAAAAATATTGGGATTTTTTCAAGCCATCAATTTTTTTTCTAGGAGATATTTTGATAATTTCATTTATCATAATCAGATTCGCCAAATCGCCTCGCAAATATGAAACCTTTTGGCTCCGTGTCTCGTTTGACGGTAGCGGCTGCAGGAGGCTACCGAGTTTACTGAGAACATCGAGTGGGACTTCGTTGCAAATCGACTGGGGCCGCTGTGCTTTCAGAGAGCGCAAGGGAAGGCAAATATGCATATTTTCTTCCCAACAACGACCGTAGTTTGTACAGCAAAGGCGTCGCTATTCCGAGCGTACGAATTTAGAGTGTATGAGATTTCTGCACAAACAGAAAATAATCCCCGTAGCGAATAAAGTCGCCGATTCCAGGAGAGCGCAAGAAAATGAACTAAAAAGTAAAGATTTACATTCTCCGAGAAACATTGTATTGCTCGTACAGAATCTAAAAGCTCCAGAAATAAGCGTTATTTTCGTTCGGATCCGAGAAAATATTCATATTATAGAACTCTTTTGAAAGTACAATTTCTCATATCACTATTTAGAAGAGGAGGGCACAGATTGCAATTGTAACTATTCACCCTAAAACGTTTTAAAGATGGTTGACATCACCGTACTCTCCAACGAAGGGTCTATATTTATGTGAACCCATGATTTACCTTTTGTGTTTCAAACAAAGCTACAGCGGAAAATGTTTCTCTTCCCTAATCTGACTCGTGCAATCTCCGTTTTGTAACAAACAACAGTTTAAGTATGTACAGAATGTTTGTGACTTGTGCAAATTAATGTTGGATCTTTTGTCATAAAGCAGGGTTTACATTTCTGTGACAATAAAGAAGAATTCAAAAGAATAACTGCTTTTTATATTTTATTTCACACATCTTGGCTTCGTATCCAACGGGGATAATGGCTAACGCTCACATTTTGTATAACTGGTGTCGAGAGAAAAGCACACTTTCAAATCTGGGACATGAAATCTCATCTTCAAATAAAACAATTGATTTCATAGAAATTTCCTGACATTCACATTCTAAATTTATTCCTGAAATAAACATTTCCTATCTAATCAATAAATAAAAAGAATAAGTGTTCAAATAAGTGTTCAAATTTCATGGAGTCATAAATATGTCCTACCTCCCTTCTGCTCTACTATCCAGTCACTAAACTTCAAAAGAGAATTGAATTATTGGGACGATCGATTATTGACATTTTAAAACGTTGATTTATGGGTACAGACACGCAGTATAAATATCATTATGAAAATTTAGAACAGCATTCAAAACTATATATCAAACCTTATAAGGAAATATTCACCATCAGTGTCACATTTCGCCAATACCTAACAATCAAGACCAATACCAATAACAACAACCTAACTGTTACTAGAAAGAATACTTAAGCTTTCATCTGCCACGGGAATGAACATCTTTGCTGAAGACCCGCCGAACCCAATCGCGCCGCTCCTGGTCGCGGGCTGAGCAATGCCATCCGGGGCTGTGCGCGCGCGACGCTGCGGCCGGGCCACGCCGTTGGCAAGAGCGCTCTTTACCGCCGCAGCACTCCATTGAAAAGCAAATGTATAGAATAACCATTAACGGCAGAATATGAGCATTGAGAGCCCCCAACCGCAATCAGCTGCGGTTTCGCCCCTTCGGAGAGGGGTGGGTGCGGCCCGCGAGGCCACAGCGCCGCTCGGCGCCACGACGCACGGCGCACGGCGGCCGCGCACCGGCAGCGGTTGACGACCACGTGACTTCCAAAGGAACAGACACGTCGCGAGAAAGAATTGAGTTGTTTTTTTTAGGCGTAGCATTGATAAGAATTGATGGTAGTGGGATTTGAAGGACAGTTTTTAAATGTAGTTCTTCTAGGAAATCAAAATTGAATCAGTTTAAAGAAAGGGCTATTGATTCATTTCACTAAATTGTTAAACGCAGAAGGAAGAGAAGAATTTTTTTTCAGAGTGTAGATTTGATGGTATCAGTTTTAATGACAATTTTTAAACGTTTTCTTCGAGGAAGTCAGAATTGAATCAGCCTCGCCACCAATAAAGACATCTATTTATTTATTTATTTATTTATTTATTTAAAGAGAGCTGTAGATTCACTGTATGAAAACGTTCTTGATTACATTCTATAAAACAATGTTAACCGTTCCATTTAAATGTTTAAAAAAATCTTTTCCCAATTCCAATATACTGTACTATAATGTTAAAATTCGATATTTATAACTGTCAAATATTATTTTTGAGGAATAAAGTAACATGTCAGTCGGATTCTGAGTGTTTATATTATAGATGTGTGTGTATGTATGTGTGTGTGTATGTATGTGTGTGTGATTGTATGTATGTATGTATGTATATTTAATACGAAATTGGTGTGGCAGTTCTTTGACATAACCGTTAACTCTCCTCAAGGGAACTAGAATGATTATCGATATTCTATACAACTCAAATGAGAAAAAGCATATTTTCCAAAACATTATTTAGACCTATGTTACATGTCAGATGCAAGTCTTTTTTGTAAGTTCCCACAGTCAAATGTGTTGCATGTCATGCACTTGACAGTTAAATGTGAATTTGGCCTACACGCAAATAATAGTTTTACCAATGCATCAATGTAAAATGACCTTTTGAAAATCGTAAAATTAATGAACTTCTAAAAATATTTATGGCTTTCTACATTTTCCAGCGTTTTCTTATCAAAAGCATCACTTATTTGCTACTCATGTTCATATTATTTGTCACTGTATCAGACCACTTCATAATTGTATTTTTTGTATTTATACACCCCAGTGAAGTAATGTCAAAAAGATCTGCCAGAAATTGTCTTTTAAAGAAAACATTCACCCTGTAATTATATGAGAAACCTTATAACCAAATGTACCTAACGTTACTCTACTTAATTTGATTTAAGGTGATTTTTTTTGTCAAAGAACAATAAAAATCTGTATGTGACGTATGGGGCAGAAGTATAATATGTTCACTTTCTTGGCTTCAGAACCTCTATCCCACTTTTTTATTGCATACATATAGTTGAATGATGAATAAAAGCCCCAACAAAGACGTTAGCAACGCCTGAAAACAAGAAATTATTTTTCTAGGATTGTTGAAATTTATTTATACCTCAATTTCTAATTAATTCACCATCTCAATTTAGTAAATAATTTTACATCTAAATTAAAAAGACATACAACACTAAAAACAAAATTAATCCTAATTAGAAGTGAGTATATCTACAAAACATAAATATACCTTGACAGCGAATCAAATAAGAGGGAATGATGAAATAATGAAAGCCGATATCCAGAGCAACAATTCCCAATTACATAAAAATGTTTCATGTATCAGAAAAATTACAATATTTGAAGTATTGTCCAACGCATTGCGACATCACATTGTCGATTTATTATTAAGAAAAATTAAAAACTGGCCATAATGTCCATTTAAATCATTTACATCAAGCGTCTTACACAAACAATACCAATATGGTATTTTTGGTACAAATTCGTTAATGTGCTTCCATTTTTTGTTTTTGCCAAATAAAATTCTATTCTAATATCTCTTAAAAATTGAATCAAAATCCAAGGTGATAGGTTTGTAAGCTCCAGTACTAAGCATAGTCTTGAAATACCGAAATAATTAAGTGTAAAACCTAGTATACTTGTTTCCTTTTGAACATAATTTTTTAAAAATTATTATATAAACGTGCAAAAAGATCGAAATTTTAAGCCGCAAACTTATTGTGAGGAGAGCATTAAGTTTCTGTAATAAATATTTTGAATACTTTTCAAATCGATCTTTTCAAATGGAATATTGATTATGAGTGACCCTGGCAACAGAAATATCTCGCTGCGTCTTAACGTACGAATGTTATATGAAATCACAAAAAGATCGATACACTTCGTTATATAAACAATGTATCTTTGGATTGAAATGGTCATTAAATGGCACCATCGCGGTGTGAATATGGATAATATTTGCAGTTCATGCACCTCGCTAATAGGCATTAATTTGAAGTTATGATGACTGTTTAGTCATAGTCAACCGCAAACAATGTGCATATCAGTTAACAGTTCAACCACTAATAGCGGAGATCGTACCCTAGCCCTGCCGTTTCGGAATATCTGGATCGTGGGGGGCTTTTCAATGTTAACCTTTTATCAATTAGGCAATAATTGACCATATAAACGACTCATAAAAAAAACTATTAATTTTAATAACATCCCACTGTCTTGAAGTGTGGTAAATTAAAACTGAAAATAATGATTTATGTTATTTAATTTATAACTCACGTTTCAAGTTCAGAAGTTTTGGATTTTTTTTCAATCTGTTATTAAAACGTTAAAAATGAGAAGTCATTTCAAAAACATTTCAAATCAATGAAGTACCACATAAGATTATCAGATACAATTGTGTGGCATTTATCTTACTGATCCTATTTTCAGGTATAATAAAAATTTTACTACAACAAAAATGTGATGCAAAACTTTAAAGCATCTTTGTATCCTTATGCAAATGTACAGAAAAGAACAATACAGTCGAGTTATGATGAACGGTGCACATGAACAGGGAACAACAGCATTGTGGTTTTGATATTGAATAAAGTGTTTTTCGATTCATGATTGAAACGATGCCCAAGTAATACTCGATTATGGTTCTTGAATTATTTTTATTATCTCTAATAATATTAATATTGATTAATTTAATATTGCCCAATAATTGTAATATTGTCAAAATAAAATACCTTCATTTTGATGACTACGACATTTCGGTCATAGGTAAAGTCAACTTCAAGTAAGAAAACAAGAATGAAGAGTCCATGTTAATTAACATTAAACTATTACAAGTGGTAGAAATTCCCACTGCGGTTTCAAAACAAGACGCTGTTCTGTAACATCTGTTAATATATGGGTCAGTATCATAATTTTTTTAAAATTAACTACATAACAGACTTTTACTACAGTAAGTATATTATTTATGCTTCTTTAACACTCCCCTAATAATATAGAAAAACAAATGAGAAAATGTTGAATAATTAATGTCTCGGATGGAGATTTATGTTACATAATCTTCACAGAATTTATAATTGAAGCCATGAAGACTCTACACTATTCTTTTTCATGTTGTTTGAACAGTAACATAGAGAAAAATCCTAACATTTTGCTTGTTTGGAGAATTATTTGTTTGTTATTTGTCTTCTGAAGTTTGATATACACAATAGAATGAAAGCCACGGTGAACGGAAACATTTATACGTTATCAATTTAAAAGTATTGTTATCAAGTACAATTTTCAGAGATTTTCAGTTTTTATGGAGACAAATAGTTACCTATCTGACAATAGACGTCTACATCAAGGTAGTTAAATTAGTATTGACACGGGATATTTACACTATCTACTCTTTTTCATTAACGATCGAAAATTCATAATGATAAATGTTAATGTTAATGTTAAATGTAAATGTTAAAATAGTTGGAATGTGAAAGTTAATAATTTTGGACGCTTCACAGTGCTGAATTAATATAAATAATTTACATAAGGTAATATTGCAATGTCCTAGCTCCTTGAATATTGCTTAAAAGGGTAGTGTCGTCAATATCTCATTTTATCTGCATTAAAGATGTTTCCCAAACGTTTTAAATTCCTATCCTATAGTATATTTGTCGATTTAATTATAAATATTTATTGGATGATAAAATGTTTCACTATCCATTTTCTCCACATTGTTCTTACAAGTGCACAAAAGCAGGAAAATAAGCAAGGGAAAATGTACAGAATAACTAGATTAATTTAGACTATTCTCTAGAGACAGAAAAACAAATTACGTACTGACTAATGAGAATAAGTCCGTTTAATAACTTATTTGACTCTTAATTAAAAAGGTGACAACTTGATAAAAATTATTACAATCGAAGTAAAGTAAAATCCTTCATGTGGAAATATATTCAATTTTGAGTTCTCTGAAAGTGACGTTTTACAAGCAATTAAAATAAATATGAACAAATGATAAGTTTACCGCAAAGAAAATTACAAAATATTTGACACAACCAAAATTCCCAGTTTCTCTTCATTGAAACTAAGGAAAAGGAAGCTGAATGAAATGAATTAAACCGTAAATATGACACCCCACGATAGCATGTTTTAACCTGTATTCCAAAGATACCTCATATTACACATAAGCAACGCAAGAGTACTACTTGGTCTCTCGCATAAAATGTAATACGAATTTAAAACAAAACTCCACAAGGCTGTCTTATATGTCAATTGGAATTCTAGTAGAGGGAAAACATATTTATTCCAAGTTAAATACAAAGGTAGGGGGAACACATGTTTTCCATACACCATGTTTTTTATCTCTCTACATTATATAATAAAAAAGAATAATTAGATGTTTCAAGATACCACACTTGTTTTCAAATCTTGTATTATCAAAAAAATAGTACCTCTGTCCTAAAGAAGTGTTAACTTTCCTCAGAACAACTCGCGTCGATACTGTTTTGTGTCTGTTCGTTAGATAAACAAATTGCATCAGATCTGTCGCGTGAAGTCAAGAATTTGGCTAATAGAAGAGTTATTGAATTTTATAAATACAATTCCAATTTGTCTTCACCTATGTAGCGAATTTCTGTAAATGCAAACTTCCTTAGGAAGAATAACAACGCAAGATAAACAAGTGAAACTCACTAAGTCCATATTTGATGTTTTTGAATTATTTATTCAGTTGTCACATTTTTCTATTGATTTAGTTTGTGAAATTATTGAAGTCTTCCAGTTTGGGTGTACTAAATGAACAATTATTTCGTTTTTTAACTAAGCCATAGCACAGTGATATTGTAGACAAGAAATCCACCTTTGGTACTCATGGATTTTGTTTTTAAAACCAATATTTTATTTTAAAGTGAATGATTAAAAAACGTTTTTATTTCCTATCTAGCAAAAGACACTAAGTAGACAAGTTTAACAGAATCAACTACAACGTAATGTGTCCAACCTCAAATCACGTGTCTTTGACTTAGTGAGTTTCACTCGTATACCGACGATCTGCACGGCACTGTTTTTGTTCCTTAAAAAGAATATTTTATATTACAATGAGTGTTAAAACCGTTTTTATCCCCTATCTAGCAACAGATACTGGATAGATAAATTTAGCAGTATCAACTACAATTCAATGTCCCTCAAAACACGTTTTTTGGACTTAATTGAGTGAGTTGGAAATGAGCTTCAGTCGCAAACCGACGATCTGTAAGGCACTGTTGTTTTTGTTTCTTAAAAATAATATTTTATATTACAATGAGAGTTCAAACCGTTTTTATCTCCTATCTAGCAACTGATACTCAGTAAACAAAATTGTCAGTGCCAACTACAACTCGCTGTCCCTCAAAGCACGTTTTGTGGACTTAGTTGAGCGAGTGGGAATTGAGTTTCACTCGCATGCCGACGATCTGTACGGCACTGATTGTTTTGTTTTTAAAAGAATATTCTAAATTACAATGAGTGTTAAAACAGTTTTATCTCCTATCTAGCAATATATATTAGATAGATGCCCCTCAACAGATATTACTACAAGTCGCTGTCCCTCAAAGCACGTTTTGTGGACTTAGTTGAGCGAGTGGGAATTGAGTTTCACTCGCATGCCGACGATCTGTACGTCACTGGTTGCTTTTGTTTTTTAAAAAGAATATTCTAAATTACAATGAGTGTTAAAACAGTTTTTATCTCCTATCTAGCAATATATATTAGATAGATGCCCCTCAACAGATATTGGATTGTGTCAATGTCCCTCAAAATACGTTTTTTGGACTTCGTTGAGCGAGTTGGAATTGAGTTTCACTCGCATGCCGACGATCTGTACGTCACTGGTTGCTTTTGTTTTTAAAAAGAATATTCTAAATTACAATGAGTGTTAAAACAGTTTTTATCTCCTATCTAGCAATATATATTAGATAGATGCCCCTCACCAGATATTGGATTGTGTCAATGTCCCTCAAAACTCGTTTTTTGGACTTCGTTGAGCGAGTTGGAATTTAGTTTGAGTCGTACACCGCCGATCTGCGCGCGGAGCAATGGCGGCGCCGGGCGCGAGCAGGGGCGGCGCGGCGCGGCGGTTGGCGGCGCGGCGGCGGGCGGCCGTCGGCGGGGCTCAGGGCCTGCGCGCCGCCGCCGCAGCGCCTCCTCCGGCAGCGGCCGCCGGCGCTGATGCCGATATTTCAAGCGGCGCGGCGGCGCTGGCGGCGGCGCCCGGGGCGATACGCAGCCGCGGATTAGCCGCGGCTCGAAGGCGCCGGGACGCCGGGGCGCGGACCCCTTCGAGAGAGAAGAAATATGCGGCGACGCGAGGCCGCCGTCGCCGGCCTTCGTCGACGCAGGTGCCGCGCCGCCGCCGCCCCTCCCGCCCCCGCGCCGCCGCCTAATACGCTGAAATATATCTCCTTACGGCGCCGATTTATCCTCCGGATGCTCTCCCTCGAATAACAACACCTCGTGACGCGCGGCGGGTGAGGACACGCCTTCTAACTAGGGCCCGGTCGGAGGGGTGGGGGCGGCGGGCGTTTGGACAACCCTTGCAACGCCTCTCGTTGACAAACCGAAATGTGGTTGCGAAATACACGAGGTAGAGTAGCTCGTTGCCTCTCTAACAATCGTTTGTAATGATGTTCTCAAGAACTGCAAGGAGAAGACTTTTAGGAATATTTAATATATAAATCTGATAAATCTGAAATGTGCCTAATTCAAAGCTCATCATTGTGCTTTTCTCACAATCTCCAACGTTATGCCAATGAATTAATTTTTTTAAACTATACTATCAAAGTGACATGATTTTCTTTTATTGTCATGTTGCAGCCGAATAAACAATTTGATTAAAAGTTCTGACATTCTGAAAAAAAATACGAAAGTGAAATCATAACCTCCAAGTATCTACCACAACAATCACGCCTCATCAGTTCGTATAACTCTTGTTAACATGAGGCAACTGGAGCTGTTGAAACGTCTCAGACGATCTCTCCAACACGAAGCAACTGTCGGTATGTTTTACGGCAGAACACAAGCAGCATGTTATCGACAGTCTGCGAATGTCGAGCGAAGAGCCCCAAGTTTCCGATGCCGCTCGTTTGACGACGCGAGAGAGACCGCCCGCCTCTCCCCCGGCGCGCCCGACTGGGGGAATCGCTCATTCCGCGACTCGGTGAACCTCAGCGCTCGACGTAAACGCCCGGACGCCAGGCGGCCCAGCGCGGAGCGACGCGCGCTCGGGAGTCCTCGAAACACGTGGGCCACGTCACCGCGCGCCTCCATCCCAACGGCCGGCGGCCGGCGCAACGCGTCCATGTAGGTCAGGCGCGCGAAACTTTTTTGACGGCGGGCCAGCGCTGCTCGCAGAGCACCGGGAGGCGTCCGGAGAGAATCAGACCGCTCCTCGGCTTGCTCAGTGGCTGGAAGGGGAAGACGGCACGGTCAACTCCATCGCCATCCTCATTCTCATCCCCATCTTCATTTTTATTCCCATCCTCATTCACATCCCCATCCTCATTCTCATCCCCATCCTCATTCTCATCCCCATCCTCATTCACATCCCAACCTCATTCCCACCCACCTCATTTACACTTATCCTCATTCTCCCCCCCATCATTCCCATCCCCATCCCCATCCCTGTCCTCATTCCCTTCATTTTCATTCCCATTCCCATCCTCATCCATAACGCCGTCCTGATGTCCCTCCTACCTCATCCTATCCCCATCCCCGTCTCCATCCCTGCTCATCTTCCGCTCCCGCGACCGCCCTCCCCACGCTCTATTTGCCGCGCCATCTCTTCATCCGCCGCCTTCGACACGCTCGGACGTACTTTTCGAGGGACACCTCCGAGTCGAGACGAAAATAAAACTAGCCGAGTGTAACGAGTCGAGAGAGAGATGGTTCGCCTCTGTTTTTGTTCAATGAAAGAGTTTTCGCGTAGCACGGGTCGGCTCCTGGAAATAAATTCTTCGTTTTGTGAGGATTATGATTGCATCGTGGTATGATGCCGGTCGTAAAATTTTGGTTGTTTATATGATGAAGTTATTGTTGGCACTTCTTTTTTTTTAGTTTTTGACAATTCGCCAGTGGATTGCATTTGGCAGTCTCGTGAAGTCATCACAGGCGCAGATGACGTTCTAAATCATGCCATTTGAATCGTTCGTGTTGTCATTTTGGATTCCCCTAAGGTTTTGTTGCAGTATGTCTTCAAGAGACTGACATAATTAACTATTTTACAACCTGGTAATTTAAAACTGAGCGCAGACAACGAATTCATAGATCGGAAGGTATAAAAAATCAATATTGCTTTTGATTATTACAATTTGTTAATTTTTTAAAGTGACTAATAGCTTTTTTGTGTCACCTCAGAAACAATGTTTGTAATTCAATTTGTTGTAAATCTCTGCAGAACAAGTTCTCTTTTCCTCTAGATAAACAAAGCAATTTATATTGCACACATGTATGAGTTGGCATAAAATTATTATCCATTTTCCCTCATACTCATAGTGAGAATATGTGATTTCAATTCAGTTTTTATTTCACAATTGTTTCGTGGAATGTGGAACTTTTAAATTTCTAAAATTGGAAATATTTGCCATTATTAGTTGTGCCAGTGGGCCATATACGACTTCATTGTATGCCGAATACCGTTAAGAAAAGTTATGGTACTTTTTGACACTGTATTTTTCGAATATTTGTCTAAATTTTTAAAATAAATTCTATTAATAAATTAATAAAAATGTAATGAACAACGAACACAAATAACTCACAACGAAATAATGAAAAGTGAAATAATGTATCCAAAAATCACTTTTGTTTTCCAGAGTTCGTTGGAAACCAAAATGTCTGGCTGGAATACATTAGGATATTATTTTTGAAATGGTATATAATCAAAGAATATGTGAATGAAGTACGTAGCAGTAAAAGTAATTATATCGAAATAAGCAGAACTATATAACTCAGTTATAAACAAACAAAGCCTCATCTATTCAGGTATTCTTTAAAAGAATATGTATAGATGTGTTGTATAATTTTCTTGAAGTCAGTTACAAAATAATGCGATGAAACGACTGTAATGGTTATATATTTATTGAATTTTAAAACGTAATTGATATAAATTATTTATAAAACAGTAGTGTTAATTGGATAGACACAGTATTCCATAAAATATTATGGTGTGAATGAAATAAAACTAATAATTTTAATAATAAAGATAATTGACAATTACTTTAATATCTCAGAAAGAACGTTTTAAGAAAAAATAAAAAGATACGAAATATACGACACCACAGTTGGCATGTATAAGATGTCATTGATCATTATCACATGCCGCCACCAGTGTAATACTATACATCCGGCGGAGGAACAATCAAAACTTCCCATCATTTTCCCTCGCCAGCAATCGCCGGCAAAAAACAACAAGACAACACTGCAAACACAGTGATTGAAAGCCGCCTCCCCGACAGCGGCCAGCCAAGGGCAGTTTGACCGGAAGCGGGCCGTCACGAGGAGATTTATTCGTCGGCGCGGCGCGGGTCGCACGCGAGGAGCGGGGTTGCGGCGCTGGGGCAGGCGCGGACCGCCGCCGGGGCTGGCCGGGCGTCGCGACGCCGCCGCCGCGCCCGCCGCGCCGCCCGGACGCCCTTCCGATGGCGAACGCCACCCCCAGGGGGCACGGACACGCGCTTCGAACAGCGTGACAGCTCGTACCTTCGACTGGAGGCAAGCCACAGGGGAATGTACGAACCTTTTCTTCCTTGCTTCTAAACATTTCCGCCGCCTGTCGGCGCACTTCGTTTAATGGTGTCAAATGTATGATGTATTCAGGTGTAAGTGCGAGATTGTTATCGATCACTGGTGTTGTACGGGTCAGTGCAATAGTTAATTAAAGGTGACAGTTAAGAAATATGAGTACAACAATAGGAGGGTTGCTGATTAGTATGGCACATGTGTTATGTAGGTGTCAGGCAGGTTGCTAGCGGAGCAGCATGGGAAATTGCGTTCGTACGCCTCTAGCAAGGGTTTGGCTGTGCGCGTGGCGCGGTCTGTTCTTTGGGGGGCGTGTGGTCGGGCCGGGCGGTGGCGAGCGGGTGGGCCGCTGAAGGAGACACGCCCCTTGCTGCCCGCGCGTGGTCTCCGCGTCGCGAGCGTTCGCCGGGCGCCGACGGCGGGACACCCGGAGCTTTTTCCGCCGCCGTCCGCGGCTGCGGCGCGTCTCGGCCAGCGCAGCATTTCGGGACGGCGCCGCAGACCGCGTAGGCGTGTGTGAGAGTGTGGGTGTCTTGGCGTGCGCGCGTGTGTGTGTGAGCGTCGCGGGGGGTAGTGCGGGGGCGCGTGGGGCGCGGGTCCACGGGGTGGGCGATCTCGCCACGCCATGGGGTTGCTGACGAGCCCCTGCAGGCCGGGCCAGTAGAGCGCGGAGCGCGACGTGAGCTCGGCGAGCGGGTGCGCGTGGTGCTTGTTGGCGGCGCCGTGGTGGTGGTGGAAGTAGGAGGCGGCGGCCATGCCCGCCGCCGCCGCCATGCCCGCGGCCGCCGCCGCCGCGGCCGCCGTCGTCACGGGCGTGGGCCGGCTCAGGATGTGGTCGATGCCGTGCGGGTTGGGCGCCGCGGACGCCGCCGTCTGCCCGCCGCCCGAGCTGGCCGTGGAGCCGTTGGGCGACGCCTTGCCCGAGCCCGGGCTGCCCAGGTGGGGCGGCGCCACGGAGGCGTACTGGCCCGCGACGGGCCCCTGGGGCTGCGGCGGCTGCGGCGCCTGCTGCACGGGCGCCTGTTGCTGCTGCTGCTGTTGCTGCTGTTGTTGCTGTTGCTGTTGGTGGTGGTGGAAGAGCGCGGCCGACTTCATCTCGGCCATGCTGTGCAGGGCGGCCAGGGGCTGGTTGCCCAGCATGAAGGCGCTGCCGCCGGAGCCGCGTTCCATGTTGAGGTTGAGGAAGGAGAGCATGGAGGGCGCGGGCACGCCCGGGTGCGCGGGCGGGCCGGCGCCGGGGCCGCGCACGCCGCCACCCCGTTACTGAAGTCCAGCATGGCGTTGGGCGCCCCGGGCGCGGGCGACGGCGGCCCGCGGCTGGGCGCGGGCGACGCGGACGGCGACGACGACAGCGACGAGCGGGACGTGCCCTGGGAGTCGTCCGTCGTCAGGTGGGGCTGGAAGTCGCGTGAGGAGGCCGTCGTGGCGGCTGTGGGGGCCTTAGCCGAGCGAAGCGGAGGGCGCGGACGCGGGTGCGTGGGCGCGAGCGGCGCGCGTGGGCGAGGGCGCGGGCGAGGGCGCGGGCGCGGCCGCGTGGACGAAGGCGCGAGCGACGGCGATGGCGTTGGCGTGGGCGGCTAGCGGCCAGCGGCAGCAGAGGCTGCGGCAGCGGGGGCGAGCGCGCCGGCGGGACGCTGTGGCCATAGCCCGGCGCCGGCGCCGCGGGGAACGCCGGCCTCGGCGGCGGCCGCTGCTCCACTGGGGCGCGGGTCTCGGGCGCGGGTCTGCGCCTCTGCGCGCCTGCTGCAGCTGCGGGAACACGTCCGGCCGCCTCGACGCCTCGCTGCGGATTAAAGCGGTGAGCGCGAGTCATGAGGTACACGGCAGTTTACAACGGGGAGGGACTAGCTGACACCCCTAATATACACTGAAAAGACCGACACTGGAGGGAAGGGGGAACCTTTTTGTATCTGCTGATGCGTCTCAACTTTTGAAAGATATTGATGGCGTTTTCATTGGGTCGAGGGCTTGGCGTGCGGCGGGCGGCGGCGCTCATTGGCTGCCGCGAGTTTCCCGCCGCCGGCGGCCCCGCACCACGCCGCCCTCTCATTGGTCCGCGCGCGGCGCCGCCTGGCCCCGCCCACAGCGCGCCGCCCCTGCAGACCACACCTTCACCCGCCGCGCCGCCGCCTCCGCGCCGCCACGCCGCCACGCCGCGAGCGGCTCGCGCTGCCCTGCCACGGCGCGCAGCCACCCAGCGCCACGCGGCGCCCGCGACGTCGTCGCTGCGCCTCGGCGCTTTCTGCGCGCGGCCGCATGGGCCTTGGCGTGCCCGGGCTTCGAACGTGGCCTTCGAACGCCGCGCGCGTGACGTGAAGCGACGCGGCGGTGGGGGAGGGCGGTGGGGGAGGGCGGGGGCGGAGCCGCGCCGGGCGCTCTCCGCGACGGCGCGGGAGCCGGTGCCGGCAGAGGCGGCGGCGGTGGCGCGCTCGGTTCGAAACGGGCGCGCCCTGCGCGGTGGCGCTGGGAGAATGCGGAGCGACTCTGGTGGTAGATCTCGGAAGTGGGTACTTCCGACTTCCGATCTGGACTTGCCGCTCCGCACTTCCGTATTCAAAATGAAAGCATTTAACAACGTCCATTAATCCTGACTAATTCGCATTCGTAGGATTTTATTTAAGAATGAATTTTGATTAGTTTTTTTTAGAAAAATCTGGAATTATTTTTCACGATGGGCTCTATTATTTTAATTATGAACCGTGTTAATTCTCTGCCTGATATGAGTATCTCGTGCAGTGTCAGAGGTATTGTAGTTTAAAATGTGGGCGTTAAAATATGTTTTTAAGTAGTCTTTTTCATTCGAAGATACCAAAACATCCTGATGTATTACGTATTGCCAGATATACTTTTGAAACGTGAGTATTTTATTTACTTATATATTAGTGATCATACAAGAATAAACATTAGAACACAACAACCACCCATCTCAACACCTCCCACGAATGAAGAAAACGTGTGACCAAGGTAAATTAAGAGAGGACGCACAATTTACTATATTGTTTAATTATAATTACATTTTCGTCTTTCTAAAACGTTTGAAAATAATCATATTTACTTACATAGTTCAGAATAAGGCATTTTTAATCCAAAAACCAAAACAAATATTATGATTTGATTTTGAGCAAAGCACAGCAAAATTTGTCCTTCCATTCTTTTGGTATATTTCAAATGAAAATGGGTTACAGAAAGGTCGAACTGTTTTGTGATTAAGGTAGTGTAATATCTCCAAAACCAAATTCAGTTATAAGACTGATTTTATTAAAACGCGAAACAAGGTTTCATTTAAAGAGACGCGGAGGTCTTCATCACTTTTGTTTAATTAAAATTTTATCTTGTGTAATTCTGAAATGTTTTCAAAATACAAAACTTTTATTTATTTTTATTTTCCTTTGTGAAGATTCTTTCTTTCATTGTCTGTCATAGAATACGCGTCAATTTACTTTATTTGGTTCTTTTATTGGCGTCATGAAATGAATGCGTCATCAATACAGTAGACAGTTCATATTTCACTTCTCGTAGTCTTACAATTCATATAAACGTCTGAAATAACAGTTTATTTATATTTATTTATACTATTTATAATGTTTATGTATGAGTAATTCTCACGATTTGCTGGGGACACTAGATTGTGACGAACTAAACAAAACAAATCAGATATCGTGTTACAGAACGAAGAGAATAGCAATGAATAATAGTACTGACATGAGAATGTAAACGGAAGCATTTCTGCATCGTTGATTCATTGTCAGCGAAGTATTTTGTCCAGCTGAAAATTCATACCCAATTTAGGCAGTGCGAGTGTTATATCCTTCTTTGGAAACGCCAGCTGTAAACATTTAAACATGATGCTGTGATAGAAAAGACAGGGAACGTTTTCCAAACTGTCAATAAAGGAAAAAATATGATTCAGCAGGACATGATGACATTAGTAAACATGAACATATTTTCGATGATGATAATAACAATAATAATAATATAAAATATATCATATTTGTTTGTGCTCAAGTACTGCACAGTTTTCCTGCTCGTTTTTGTGATAACTTAAAATGAAATACGTAAAAAAAATAAGGAAGGAGAAATAACTTTTAACCCCATGTCATAAGCACCAGAGTAAAAATAGAAAAATTCCAATGAGGATGTTGGCTTAAGGTCGAAACATTCCCAAAGTTCTAGAAGCGATGTTTAAAAGAAGACATATGGTGTCCCACGGTAGCATTGTGCGTACCATTATCCTCCCGGTGAAGATGGGGCTACGAGCGCGCCTACGTTGGCGCCCTGAGCTCGAACCCGGCGCTCGCTTCCGCGCTGTACCCTCTGCCCCTCCCCTCCCGCCCCTCCCCCACGCGAAGCATCAATCTCCGTCCCCCCGCATTGTCGCCCGCGCGCAGCCTGAAGCGCCCCGGCGCAATTAACAAGCTCCTCCGATCATTATTCTTCATTTAACTGTCATTCCCGCACTCAAGTTCATTTTTAATTTCGACTTCATTCCCCCGCGCGCCTCGCGACGCCCGACGCCTTACTCGCCCCGAACCCCGCCTCCGCTCCCGCCCCGCCCCGCCTCTACACCGCCTAGACCCTCCTCCCCGCACCCCCGGGCCGGTCCTTCACGCTCCGCCTAGCTTCGCCTCAGCTCCTCCCAGCATCTCCCCGCCACGCTCTCCCCCCGCCCCGCCTAGCTCCCCTCAACACGCCCAGTGCATTCCGGCACAGTCCCGTCCTGCCCCCCCCGCCGCATCCCGCCACGCCTCCACACGCTCCGTCCGAATCTGCCGCTCCGCCCCGCCCTACACTTTCCCCCCCCCCCCCCCCCCCCCCCCCCCCCCCCCCCCCCCCCAACCCCCCCGTTCTCTGTTCCCCCTAACCCCAGCTCGTCCCTTCTGCCCCTTCCCGCTCACTCCGCCCCGATCTGCCCCCACCCGCCCCGCTTCCCGTCTGCGCGAGGTGATTTTTCTTGCCAACGCCGTGAAGGATCGTGAGCACCGAGACGTGCCGCGGGAAAAACTTCTTGAATATGACGCTCGGAAGCTGTCCAAGAGACGGCGTCTCTGGAGCGCGGCTACAGATGGGAGATTCGGTGAGCCTTTGGAAGCAAAGGAATAGTGCTCGTTGAGATTCTAAAAGGCAGACTCCTTAGAAGTTATTAAACAAAATTATATATTACATATTATCCATAATTTTAATTTGTGCGATTTTATATCTTATTTCTGAGTGGCAGAATATAAACATGTTTATGAGCCGTTTTGTGGTTTCTGTTCAAGGGGCACAGATCTCAGCTGAATGATGTTTACCATTCTTATAATTCAATAAGCAGCTTCTGATAGTTTAACAATCACCATTAGATCGGCCGTGTGGATGTGAAGAAGTCGACTAGACAGAGTGTTATTTATACAATGACAAATGCAAATCACCATCCGATCAATAGCTACCGAAATAACTCGCACCAATTGTAAGTTATTGCGGGTTATAATAGGCTGAATACTCATTCCATATTGTTACGAATACATCCTAGAGATGTTTTTCCTTAGTGCAACGACATAGCGAGTACCAAAAATATCTAAAATACAGATCCAGAAAGCATTCGATAAACGAGTGGCGAAGTTCCATTTTTAATCATCGTCTTCTTTTTGCCAAAAAAATATTATTACAAAGACCCCAGCGTTGTGAAGGGAACTCTCACTACCACTCATGAGATTATGCAAACAGCGTTAAATTATTGTCCTCCAAGCAACGGATTGAAATTCTCTACAGGTGTTTTCAAAATCGACCGGAATTGCTATCCCAAAACTGGCACTCAGAACACAACCTCATAATTTAGTTAATTCACAAAAATACTGGGTCTTCATATATAAGTTAATATGGAAAAAATCATCTATAAAAACTTATTGGAGAATGAAAGAATAGACTTAATATTCTTAACTATCTCTCCAACAACAGGCAGGGAGCAAACAAAGACCTGGTATTGACATAAGGCTCTAATAGATCTAAAAAGGAATTACAGGTTCTTACTACAATATATTGTTGTATAACATAAAATGTTGTATATCAATCAGGTAACAAGGAGTTGAAGACACTTCGAGCAATCCACAATCGTGGTCTCAGAATTTGTGCTGGGTGCTTCCACACCACCCAATAGAAAACATTCTAATTGAAGCCGATGAATCTACGGTAGTTCACAGATAGTGTTAAAGCTTCCCCATCCCCAAACACTATAATACTTAATGACGTCTTCCCTCCACTGCTTAAACCTCCATGGATAATTCCAACAATTCCAAATAAACCATCACCATATTAAAAGACTTAACTAAAGAATGGGAGACAAAATTAATGAAATAATACATCAATAACAAAACTCCATATCGTTACTAGCATATCGATAGCAATAACGAGTGGGAATATGCGACATATCGAAACGTTTCCTCCTCTTAATTTTATTACTCAATAAATACACAGATTTCTTAAAAAAAGTTAATAACATCTTTTAAAGGTCTATAATTGAAAGAAATTATACAGAAAATATCCAAGCCACAAGATTCGATATCGTTGAAATCTCTTCTTCCTCTTCTTGTTCTTTTAACAAGGACTAAGGTGCAACCTGTTCGGGTGTCTCTTTCTTTGTCATGCGTACGTCTCTTCTTCCTTGTGCGATGTAATGAGCTAATGCCAGCAATCTCTCATTTGGCATCCTTTCCAATTGTTCCCACCATTTCTCAGTAGATATTTTATCTAACACAGGTGTGGCATTTTAACTCATTTCTTAAATCCACGCCACTCTTTTAACCTAGGAGGGTGTATCCTAGAGTACTTCGTAAAAATGTCGTTTCTGCTCCTAAATTCCAATTGTCTCTCTTTCAAAGATTACTTTTGATTCACTTCCTTCCAAAAGTATGGGAATGGCAATAGTATTAAAGAAATTAATACGTGCAGCTTCACGTCATTTATTTTTGAAATTCTAGTGATTGTTCTTATATTTAAACGTATTTAATTTATCGCCGTAATCCATATCTTTTTCATATGAAATCCAGCATCTAGTAGCCATCCTCAGTTTTTAAAATTCTTCACATGTTCTAAAATTTTGTTGTCAATTACAATTTTTATTCTTAATTTTTCAATTTTCGTAATAATTATTTCGTTTATATATGTGCATTCTTTATTAATCTTTTCCCGTTTTTATCTACATAGATTGCAATACCTTTCGGCACTCCTGTAGTTTTCCCTACTCTACCATAAAACATGGGATCAATCCCAATGTATTAGTACTTCTGCTTTTTCTTAGTTCCTGTTACTTCTGCAATGTTTATGTTTCTCTTCGAGAGCTATGGCCCATTCCAGTTCCTTATTTCCAATACCTCTAACATTCCATGTGACTACTTTTAAATAATCCATTATCCAATTACATTTTCCAGTTTTCTTTGACATAGGTCGATGTATTTCGGTTTCCGAGGACGACTGTGTGGTCAGTGAAAGATTTTTTAAATTTCTTTTTCTCCAGTGAGTGTGTTTCGTTTCATTTTTTCCTTTCGCCTCCAACCCCCAATCAGGAGGTCAGAGATTTGTTTTGAGTTTACTCCCCTAGAGAGGTTGGCTTCACACGCCTTACAGAGCCCTCTCTACCCATAATTGCCAGTGGTTTCCTTCCATTAGCTTTTGTTCTAAATCCTATCCGCAAACCGGGAACTCAGTGCATCAATTGATGTCACTGCAGCGCCTCTAAGCGGGAGGTCCTAGGTTCGAGTCCTGACGGCGGCAGGATTTTCGACACTGGCTTTTCAGCTCGGTCGCATTCAGTGACTGTCTGGAGGAGAATTCTAGTGGCCGGCTGCTCTGATCGCTAGTTTTCTGTGGTTTCTCCGATCAACACCAGGCGAATGCCGGAGCAGTACCCTACCAAACGGGCCACAGACCGCGCGCGATCTTTCCTTCCTCTTCCTTGTCCTATCCTCTCCCCTTACACACTTACACTAACATGCACTACACTACTACATATTCCAAAAGACCGGTCGGGAGCTTAGAGCTTGTCCCGGCCGGGGCGGAGCCCCGCTGGTGGGGGAGTCCTGGTTAGAGGAAAACCCCACTAGCCGACGGTAGGTCGACACCGTATCTCACCATCCAGCGGAGGAAGATCACCGCCCTCTCCCGAGAAAAACATGCATTACACTAACGGGACTAATGCCCAAGCAGTTGACGCTCCCGGAAACACCAAAAAATCAATCAAAACCTATCCGCAAGACAAAGGGGGTGGTACTTATTTACTCGCGGTTCCTACTACCCTCCCATACTTTGGTAAACCTGTCGCCTTGGTTCGATTTGATTGATTGATTGATTTTTTCGTGTTTCCGGGCTCAACTGCTTTGGTTATTAGTCCCGTTAGTGTAGTGCATGTTTTTTCCTTGGGAGATGGCGGTGATCTTCCCCCGCTGGATGGCGAGATCCGGCACTGACGTACCGTCGGCTAGTGGGGTTTCCCCCAAACCAGGACTCCCTTTCGTGTTTCCGGAATATGTGGTAGTGTAGTGCATGTTAGTGTAAGTGAGTGTGGGAGGATAGGACAGGAAGAGGAAGGAAAGATCGCGCGGTCCGTGGCCCGTTTGGTAGGGTACTGCTCCGGCATTCCCCTGGTGTTGATCGAAGAAACCACGGAAAACTACCGATCAGAGCCGCCGGCCTCTAGAATTCTCATCGAGACAGTGACTGAACTCGACCTAGCTGAAAAGCTGGTGTCGAAAATCCTGCCGCCGTCAGGACTCGAACCTAGGACCTCCCGGTCAGAGGCGCTGCAGCAACATCAGTTGGTGCACTGAGCTACCGCTCCCGGTCGCCTTGGTTCGGAAGCACTCCGATCATACCATCATTATCTCTAGTCTGCATATCTGCAGATCGTCCCACTATCCCCCACCCTGCGGACACACCCAGTGGCAGAGCCTAGCTCTGAGTTGGTTGACAAGTAGTTTGGTAAATTGGGTGTTATCTTGAAATTTCGAACAGCAAGGATGCGCGCCGAAAATTAGATATGTGTGGGATGTGGCTGCACAAAAGTTGGAAATGTTCTACATATACATTAAACAGAAAATAGAAAAACCAAAAACATTCTTTCAAATCGTACAGTATTCAGTTCTGAAGACAAATGAAATGAGAACAGTTTGCAATATCTGAAAAATTAATATCAATATTTTGAGTGCCATGGAAATTATAAAACTCATACAGCTGCTCCAACATTTTCATGCCAATTTAAAATAGCTATTTTTTGTGTTGAGTATTCTAATGTAAAATTGTAATTGCAGTTGGAACGACCAAAAATTAATAAAAGGTATAAAAAAGACCTCATTTACTAAAGCTTGTTGAAGTAATCGCATGAGTGTACTAAAGAAATTTGAGCTCTACCTTGTAGATAAATGTCATTTAGATAAATCAGGTTTTCTATTTTCTAACTGAACATTTTTCTGTAAAAGCTTTAATTATTGGAGAGATTGCATATTCATTAAGGCAATTAAAAACCCAATTGAAAAAAACAGAGTAACATGAGCACTGATATTTGTACTTTCCGAGATTTGAATGCGTCTTAGATGACATCGAAGATAATCCACGAAGTGTTTTTTGTTTACTGTCGCTTCCTCCCGCCATAAGATATATTTTGGACGTTGCAACTTTTTAATATGCAATTTTATAATATCTGCTTTCCCCATAAATAAGTGGTATTAATACAAAAATTGCAATGTATAAATATTACCGTGTGTATATATATAAAATTTTTTTTGAAATGTGTTTAAAAACGTATAGTTAAAGGTCATGTATATTTATTTGAAAATAAAAACACATAATGTTCATTTAATTGATGCTTGAAGTTAATGAAATTTGTTAAAAAAAATTCTCAAAAGCGGCGCCAAATATTTTCCTTAATGTTTTCCATTTTCAGGTTTCGATGGGTCAGTGCAGCAACTGTTGTCAGTGAGGCGCTTCTGTCCTGAAGGTCCTAGGGTTCGAGGTCCGACGATGGCAGGATTTTCCACACTAGTTACATAGCTAGGAAGATAGCTGCTGTCTGGAGGAGGATTCTAACGACCGGCTGCTCTGATCGGTAGTTTTCCGCGATATCTTCGATCAACACCAGGCGAATGCCGGAGTATTATCCTAACCAATCGGACACGGTTTGCGCGCGATCTCTCCTTCCTCTTCCTGGTTCTACTATCCTCACCCCATACCTAGACACACTCACACTTTAAACGCACTACACTACCACACATCTGGACACTATTCTGGAGATTAGAGGTTTTCCCGAATAGAGAGGTACCTCGGGTGGTGGGAGATACCTCTGTTAGGGAAACCTCGCTATCCGACGCATATGCCACAGCCGAATCTCAGCCAGTGGGGGATGATCACCGCCACCTCGGGCATGCATGCACTACAGTTACGGGGCTAATGACCATAGCAATTGACGCACGCAGAAACACGAAATAATCAACTAATTTTGCTGCGAATAGAACAAGGGACGCTTAACAGAATGCCGTAGGCCTCGTTATCGTTAAACACTCTGACTTGTCGAAAAGTGCGAAAGTTAGAAACAATGCTAGAAAGTAACACCACGATTTTTTATCTTGGTGATTGGAAATGTGAAATGTATTTGGTTATTAAGGTCGTACCTTGAAACACAAATGGAAGAAGCACATCAATGTGGATAGATCTGAAGTGGGAGTGCTAAGCAACTGAATATTGGATAACATTTTTCTACCTTTATGAATCACAGATATTTAAAATTCTTATTGAAAGGTAGTATTAAGAATTCAACTTCATACAAAAATGGCCAATAATTGTATTGTTGATTAACTGATCAAATTTTGTGATAAAGTTGACGTTCTTTGTTAAATGACAAAATTATTCACCAACTACCTATCAAATGATTTCAAAAGTTATTTTGCAATGTTCGTTTTTCGGTTTATTTATTTATTTATTTATTTATTTCATGGTTATATTTCATGTCGATTACGTGCTATGTGTTACAAACTAAAGTGATCTTACTCTACTAGTTTTACATTTCTCGCATTGACTAGGTCTCGATTCATTTTTCTAATTCTATAATTATATATTCTATTTTTATATTATTATATTATTCTATTGTTATAATTCTATTTTTTTAATCCATTACATCTATGTAAGTATAAATAAAAGTCGGAAATTGAATTTTCATTCAACAAATATCTATAAAAGTATTTCAAATGAAGTGCAATTTCTGTCTATATCGGATCAGTGATCTCACATCAGTATATTTTATCCTTTTGTTGGTGTTCAATTGAAGACTCAAGAATCATCCAACTATCTATGTTGAACTATTAAACTTTTAAACTATCATTATACTTTTTGTCGTTTGTAATACAATTTTGCCTTGCAGAATCTATTTAGTTTCTAGAATGACTAAACCAAAAGCTGTATGTCCAACATCTATCTCCATATATGTGTGGAAAGAGAGAGAAAGACAGGAGAGAGAGGGGAAGGGAGAGAGGGAGGGAGAGGGAGGAGAGAGGTAGAGAGAGATGGCAACTATAAAAAAATTTGTACATTTGTAATAAAAAAAATCATACTTGTATGTTTAAAGATGGAGAAACTTTCGTATTGAATGACAACTATCGAGATTGAGTTTTGTTTCTCTTTCTAATTTCATTGCTTTATGAATGCTTGCATCCATATATTAGAGACATACGTGATGGGTAATTAGCAGAATGTTGACAATTGTATTAGAATTTTTCAACCATCCATGTAAGACCTTGAAATAATGACTCACCCCACGCACACGCACACACACGAAATCTTGAGTTCATAACGAATCAAATGAGGCCATTCGCAGCCATAGATATATTACGGTTCTCTCACAATCATAACCCATTAACGGATTAAATATGTATCATGTGCACTCTCATTAATATATATGAATGGATAGATACACTTGCTGTTTAATTCGTATTTTCCAAAGGCAATACACTTTCATTTTCCACCACTCCCCGCGTTGTACTCTCCATAATATCCACAGACCATGAACTACTTGTTACTCTCGTTCCGCTCAATGCGGCCAGAGCTGCTCCCTCTTCCAGGAAATCTGTGCAGCAGCGAACTTGCAACACGATACGTTTCCCCGCCCCTCCCCTCCTCCGGCCGCCTCCTCCCTCCGAAGCAATGACATTAATGCTCGTATTTCTCTCATAATTAGGCTCAATGTAATCAGTCTCGAGGGTGAAGACGTTCATCTCGCGTGTTTTCGCTCTTGCTCATTTCAACATTTATCCGGCGGGGGCGGGGCGGGACGAGGCGAGGGCGGTGGCGCGGGACGGGGCGGGGCGGGGCGGGAGCGAGCACCGAGGAGACGCCGGGCGCGACCCACGCATTTCATTACAGCGATGAGTGTTAAATGAATATTACGGACGCTCCCGGCCGCGGCCGCTTTCGCCACCGTCGTTCGCTCGCCCGCCCGCCCGTCACGCACCGCCGCGCTCATGACGTCACGCGTCCCCTATTAGCTGAGTGCAGCGCCCGCTGCCCGAGTCAACAGTCGCGGAGGATGGGAGGATGGAGAGGGTGGCGGTGACAGCGCAAGGAGCACGATGCGCTACAGAGGATTTGGAGGTGTGTTTTCTACGAAACGCCGAGGGGCAAGATGACCGGGAGCGGTAGCTCAGTGCATCAACTGATGTCACCGCAGCGCCTCTGACCGGGAGGTCCTAGGTTCGAGTCCTGACGGCCGCAGGATTTTCGACACTAGCATTTCAGCTAGGTCGAATACAGTCGCTGCCAAGAGGAGAATTCTAGCGGCCGGCTGCTCTGATCAGTAGTTTTCCGTGGTTTCTCCGATAAACACATGGCGAATGCCGAAGCAGTACCCTACGAAACGGGCCACGGACCGCGCGCGATCTTTCCTTCCTCTTCCCTGTCCTATCCTCTCCCCTTACACACACACACTAACATGCACTACACTACCACATATTCCGGGAGACCGGTCGGGAGCTTAGAGCGTGTCCGGCTGGGCGGTGCCCCGCTGGTGGGAGAGTCTTGGTTAGGGGGAAACCCCACTAGCCGACGGTAGGTCGGCGCCGGATCTCGCCATCCAGCTGGGGAAGACCACCGCCATCTTCCGAGAAACAAACATGCACTACACTAACGGGACTAATGATGAAAGCAGTTGACGCGCCCGGAAACCAAAAAAAACAAAAAAAAACAAACAAACCGAGGGGCATGACGCGTAGATAACGACATTAAGGACGTGGGTGATCGTAGCAACGACGGTATCTACAAGCATAGGGTTTTGTATGAAGATCTGACCCGTGTAATGGTGTATTGAATTCGAGGCTGTCTTCGATATATAGGGAGTGGGAGTGGCAGTTTGTTAAGTGCATGTTTTTTATTTATTTGACGTCAAAGAACGGTTAAAACTATGTAAGACGTATCATGGAGAAAAGTTCAATATGTGCACGGTTTCTTAATTTTGAGGATCTCTTTCCTGATACTCAAGAGATATTGAAGATACTGGAGATGCTGAAGATACTGAAGTTATATTTATGTTGTTTGATACTTCACAATGCTGGTCACCATATTGTCACTTTTTGATGCTGGCAAGCACTTTTGCTGACATTTATTTCTTGCAAATTTCATCGAAAGCAATGCAAAAAATTTTAGTACATGTTATTTGAAACAAATTTTATTTTGAATGAGAGTGATGGAGACGACGATACGGAATCTTGGGAAGTGTAATAATTAAGTCGCAGATGCACTGAAGATCAATTAAGTTGTAAAGTATTTTCCTGCAACAACAAAAAATGCTGCTAAAACACACAAAATGATTTATCAAAAAGTAGCAAGCACAGTGCTCAAGAACAAAAAATAAAAAAATCTCGTAAAACAGGGTAAATAATTTTCGCAAAATCACTTTTCACAAACGCTGTAATAACGTAGTATCCTTTTTATACAGCACATTTCTTTACATACCAAGAATATCAAAAATGTTCAGCTTAATAAAGCAACACATGATTAGGAAATATCTATTGACGGACGTCCTCTTTCTTGGAGTCTTGCTCTCGCATGACATCAGCTATGTCGTAAAAGGAGTTAAGCAGTGACTATGAGAGTTGGGTACATGCAGTATGAGAATAGGATGAATAATACAATGAAATATTTGCATTATTCAGTTAAAAATGACACTGTTACTTCCTTACGTATTGAGGTCAACTTTTTAACGGAATGCTATTAAAATATGCATCACATTTACAACCGAAATTAAGACTTCTTCTTTTCTATATTTTTGAGATTTCTAATGCTAAAAAAAAGTGCGTAAACCCTCCTGCAACACAGTCGCGGCGTCCAGACAGTTGAGAACAATGTCATAACTCCGATCGTGGAAGCCTACGTCATCTGGAGACTGGAAAGTGTTGATTTTTAAGACTGAATAATATTTCTATTAATACGCTTTGTCGTTTGCCGAGGCACGGAGATCTCGTTGATTAATCTCTCAAACTCTTCACCTGTCCTTCGAAGTAACTGGAGTCTTCTCGATACACGAGAGGCCAATCCCACAAACGGAGAGCCAGGAACCATCGGTGCGTGCGAATATATAAGTGGGGGACCATTGTCGGCGCGTATTATGACGAACTTGGCTGGCAGGGGAACGGGGCCACACGCCAATCCCCCAAGTTTTTCAAGTACATTCAATGTAAGTACTATAGAACATGTCTTACTATTAATATGAACTAAACTAAACCGTATTGTTATGCGTCGGGGCAGACGTATGACTGCCAGTGCAAAGTGGCAATGCCAATAGGAGCAGAGATTAGCTCCCTTCGAAGATATAAAACGTAGTTAAGAAACAGCATGACACAAACTATCGAATCATGTTATCTGCCACACACTTCAAGATTCTCTGGCCCTTTTCATCGAAGGTGGGTTAGCAGCCACATATACTGTAGACAGTGACCGTCGCAGAACAAAGCTTAGTCCGGTCGGCATTACAAAATTAGTGGTTTAGTCTAAGACGTTTCAGTAATACTTATGTCCGAGGAGATATTAGAAGTATTTAAATCCCTTCGTGTGATCTCCCCCTGCCAAATATTACGGGCTTATCCCGCTCGTCCAGTCGGCCCGAGTGCATCGGCACGTCTGCAAAGCGGCGGCGGATGCGGGGGCGGCCGAAGTGCCCGCCGAGCACCATATCTCTGGAGCGCCACCGCGCCGGAGTACGTGCCCGCGCGTGGATCACGTGGCCGGGCCCCGTCCGCGGGGGCTGTCTGCGGCGACCAACTTCGCGCGCGCAGGCGTCGCCCTCGGCGGAACCGCAGCCGGGCAGGGGGAGCGCCCGCGGCCGCCCCGAGGGGCCAGCGCGCGGGCAGAGGAGGCGGGGCGCAGTGCCTGCGAATTCCTTTCTCGGGGGGCACACGTGTGATGGATTGATCGATTCATTGATTATTCCGTGTTTGCGGGCGCGTCAGCTGCTATGGCTGTTAGTCCCGTAAGTGTAGTGGATATCTAGTGGATGGCGATGTAATCCGACTAGACCGTAAGATCCGGCGCCCATCAAAACTCGGTTGCTGAGATTTCCCCTCCAGGCCTCTCCGCAAGCGGGGACAGCGCGCTGGCAGAGAAGGCGGGGCGCTGTGCCTGCGAGTTCGTTTCTCGATGGGCACACGTGTGATTGATCGATTCATTGATTTTTGCGTGTTTCTGGGCGCGTCAGCTGCTTTGGTAATTAATCCCGTAAATGTGGGGCATGTTAGGTTTCGGGTGTGGCGATGTGATCGGACTAGACCGTGAGATCCGGCGCCCACCTACACTTCGGCTTGCAGGGATTTTCCCCTTCACGCATCTTCGCCAGCGGGACACCGCACCATCCGGAACAAGCCCGAAGATCCCGACAGTTCTCGGTGCTTGTGTGTCTGTGTATGTGTGTGTGTGTGGGGGGGGGGTAAGGGAAGTGCAGACGACAAGAATGAGGAAGAAAAGATCGCACGTGAGCCATGGCATTTTTCTGTGGTGTACTGCTCTAGCATTCGCTTGGAATTGATGGTAGAAACCATGGAAAACAACGGATCGGAGCGACTAGAATTCTCCTCTTAGACAGCGGCTGGACAGCTTGACCTAGGCACCGTCAAGACTGGAACCTTAGAACCTCCCTGATATAAACGCCGTAGTAGCAACAGTTGTTGCCCTGAACTATTTCAGTCGGTGTGGGTGTACCAAGTCGTCTAATTTAATAACTATCTTTGAAGAGGTCAACTTGTGATTAACAAAACGTAAGCAATATGAAAATAAAATTATACTATACCTCAGATAATATTTGATTAGTTAATACGTAAGATTATTGTTTCATAAAAATACACACTTAACATAGGATCAATCAGCGAAAATTGACCTAAGGAATAAGTTAGGGTCGAAACTTCGACCGAACATTCGACCTAACTTCCTGTGCCCAAGCCTACGAGTGACTCATTTAGCCCATGTCTATCAGCGCGTTAGCTATTAGGTTAGGTTAGTCAGTGTCAAAGATTGTTGTCATAAAGCAGGTTCAAGACAAGTTTTCTCAATTATCTCTCGTTTCTCCAGACTCTCATTCCACAGTTGCTTCATCATTCATTCCTTAATTATAATTAATATCTAATTATGAGGACGTTGTTGGTAAAAAGGTTTTAAGACTCAGAAATGTGGAATCTTAATGAATATTTGAAATCTCACCAGAAATGCATAAACTTACGCCGAAAAATAAGCAACAGTAAAAATCTGATGTAAAAATATTACGAGTACTTGCAAGTTTTAGCATCTTTAAATACATTTTATTATATCTGGAAATATTTTAATTCGTTAATATGTACACTTTCCAAAAAAGTGTCGAGAACGATCTGAAGAAATGCAAGCGGACAACTATTTGATTCATACAATACAGTATCATTTAGTTTCGTGACATTTCTCGATACTAAACGAAAGAATGACAATGCGTAGTGTTTTGGTATTTAACACGCGTAGTGCGTCTATTGACTGCCAATTCCGTAATGACATTAATTTGCACTGAAATGATGTATAATACAATCACCTACACATTAAAACGATTCACCAGTATTATCATGGATGGTTACTTTGTGTTAATCATGTTAACAGAGAGTAAAGGACGACTAGGAAAGGGAGCATGACTCGAAATAAAACGTTACACGAATGTGCCATAGAGTGGTGAGTTTTAACATAACATTTTTATTGAATCAGTTTTTGAATACATGTAATAACACACTTTCTATTTCAACGTTTTGGGATTTTTAATCTTTCATTTATCCAGAAATTAATTAAATAACCATAATTTAAAACATTTTAAATAATTAAATTTACAAAGGACTAGGTTAAACCAATTTTGTAGTTAATCACAATATTTATGTGCGACACATGTGAATTCAATTCCATAAACACAAGATTACTATGTTTATATTGCGTGTTTTTAACCATCTCAATTTAATTACAAATATATCCTTAAAATATATGTTGTTAATATACGAGTATACGTACTATTGTGAATATACTGTACATAATTTTATCAAAATAGCTAATGTTTCTTTTTTCCAAAATATGTTACAATCTACATATTACAGTAAAACTCCTGAAACAGGATTCTTGCGCTGGTAGTGTGCAGAAAGATTTCATGCTTCATGAAAAGCTAAGGAACTAAAAAGCTAAACTTTTGGAGGTTGACTTTCAGAAACGATGGCCTTGTGAACTTGCATTTTGGCCACTGTGGGTGGCGGGGCCGAAGGCGAGGAGCGGGGGTGGGGGCGGGGGGGCGGGGGGCGGGGGCGGCAGGGCGGCAACGCCGGGCGGCGCCAGGGACCGCGGCGGCCGCCGCTGTCCGCAGGGCTATCGCGCAGCCATTCGCAGACGCTTATCTAATTAGTTCCGAGTCGAGCAGTTGGTCGTTTGCAACAAAGTACATTAAGTGTTCCCTCGTTGCTACCGCCGCCGTCGCCTCCGTTGCTGCCGTCGCCGATGCTAATGGCCGTGTGACGTGTCGCCCCGGCGGATTATTAAGTTAGCCTCGGCGGCCGCTTCTTTGTATTCCCTTGCAATTGAATTGCGCAGCGCCGCGCCGCGCCCCGGGGGGGGCGCGCCCGCCGCCGCCCCACTACCACGCGTTCCCGCCCCCGCCCTACCACCGGCACTTCCCTATGCTGTGGCGTGCGTCTCTTCTCGGAAGAACCACCGGCAGAGATCGAGAAAGCACTGACTGCGGAGATAAACCGACAGAATTACTGGGAAGAGAATTCATACGTTTCATTATTGTTCGTTCCTAAGTACAACTTCGCAGTGTGAATGCAGTGCAACCCACCCGCATTACACACATTTCTGTAACATTGAAGTTGTCTGCCCGGTGAAAGCGTTAAAACATAAAAAATAAATTGTATTATGACCATTTAGCACTCGTAAATATATTTTTTGTCTTTTTAATGAAGTCTGCTCCACAAACGATACAATTTAAATTCTTGTGTACTTAACACTGTGTTGTGTTTTAAATTGATTTTGAAATTAGGAATTTTGTAATTTAGCTCTTTCGGGACGAAAACTTTTCGGATAATCATCTGTTCTCTCTGTCCCAAATCATTTCCGCTTAGTTGCTTGTGAGAGGCGCCCCACCGTCACCGTCACCGTCACCGTCACCGTCACCGTCACCGTCACCGTCACCGTCACCGTCACCGTCACCGTCACCGTCACCACCGTCACCACCGTCACCGTCACCGTCACCGTCACCGTCACCACCGTCACCGTCACCACCGTCACCGTCATGTGTCTCTTTTCGTCGTCATCTCTTTTCGTCTTCGTCTTTTTTCGTCGTCATCCCTTTTCGTAGTCGTTACTTTTCGTCGTCGTCTCTTTGTCGTCTATCTCGTCCCTTGCTCTCCCTTCAGGGACTGCGAGCGATGTTACACTCTGGAGTGCCTCACATAAAGCTTTGCCCCCAGAAGCTGACCTAATGATGAACAGTGGGGCCTTCTTTGATAGCGTTATATCTAATTTTTTCCGTTAATTTCTTCGTTTGGCAAACTCAGAAAGGTCTATTGGTTTATTTCATTTGCTCTTGCAATTTATAATGTGTAACTCTTTTACTAAAGTTGGAATTTATAGAAAAGGAATGAATCATCTCGACAAAAGAAAATCTGCACAACTTGTTCTTTATGAAAAAAATAGTTTTCAGTCTGTAATAGAGTATAACTGTTACATATACTAGAAATATACATATACTATCTTGTGAGTAGTAATTTGTGCTTGAAGCTCCAGTTTTTAACGCCAAAAAGAGTTTAAAACTGTGTGTAACATATTATAGGGAGAAGTGCAATCTCAGCAAAGATTTTTTGAGCGCTGGAATCCCTACCTGATCTCTTATGCTATATTAGCTTGGATTATAAATGCAGGTAGCAACAAGCATTTGGTCAAGATTTGATCATAAGACAATATTCACTTCCATGGAATAAAACTAGATTCAAGGAAAAATGAGTTATATACTTTGACTCTTATCACGCTCCACATGAAAGAATAGACTTACTGTCGCGACGACATAGATAAAGAAATTTCAAAATTTCAAAATTCAAAATTTAAGTAGTATATGACTTAGTGTAGGGATCACAGAATTTTGAAAATGTGCACACAATTCAGTTTTCCCCATAGCACTTAACTTTTTTAAACCAAAACTCAAGAAATCGTACATAAATAATGAATTTACATTTTTGTCCAGATGCAAAACAAGGGTCCATCTAAGCATTTGCGCAATCAATCAAGAGAGGCTGTACAATAAACCTGTTCGAGATGAGGTCACTTACTTAAAAGCTGAAATACAATACTTGTTACAAGTATATTTAGTTTTAGTGGGTTGTTGATACTGGAGCCTGATGAATATGACTCCTTCGTAATGTGTGATCTACATTAGTAAAATCTAATGCTCGCGGAAATTGACACAAAATTATGCAGCTTCCGGTCATGAGTCTACAATTTCGTTAGATATACAAGAACTCGGAAAAATATCCCAAAACGATGAAACGCTTTCGATTTATATAGAAAAATTCAAAGATTTGATGATATTTTACGTATTCTCACACTGTGTACCGACTGAATTCTCATACTCAGTGCGTCATTGCTTACATTACAGCAGTCATGCGAGAGCAAGGCGAGTCCATCCGCTATTCAATGTTACTCATTTCAGGTGGTAAAACATGCACATCCACCTCTTCTGCTAGATGAACAAATGTTTCCTTTGATGAGAAACGCTTCACTTCTGCACAGCAGTTTCTTGACGATTCCTTTTTTCTCATAACGTTCAAAATATTGTCCTTACAGTAAGTTGAAAATATGATAGATCGAAATATTGTGGACATTCGTCTGATAAATGCCAGGGAAATGCAAGTTTGCGAATTTCATAATTGGGGTGCAAATAACAACTGTGTTTCGCGTGTAGCCCTGTGAACGCACTCGATTATAGATCAGAAAAGCCTTCAGCCAGCTCTCAGAATTACAGAGCACTCGCTGTTCACCAGCGGCACTAATGAAATTAATGTATTACAAAACTACAGTAAAGTTTCAAATCTTCAAAATGCGAAGAAAGTTTCGGTGATATACAACCTTGCGATGAAATTGAAAAAAAAATTTAAAAAATCACGGAAAACTACGCTTTTGAAACCAAAATTAGTAAAGAAATTATGTATTGGTAATATAAGGAACATACTGGTGTGTTTTGTTCTATATGAAATTAATCACTCTGTACACTATACTACGAGTATCTTATTGCCGTATTCATGAATAATGTATTAAATTAGTTCTGTTCTTATAGTGTTATACGAGAGTATTTTCTTTGTTGTTACTGAGAAGTAATAGTACTCCTTTTGGAAAACCATTTTGTGTAGTTTTTTCAGCAGCATTTTTCCTCCTGCAGAACAATAAAAATTATAAACATCTATAATGGATGAAAATATGTTTACGCCATGAGTAAGATATTTTTGACAAAAACTACTGATTAGGCAGCAAACATGAAAGGCAATTGTGGTACTCGCAGCTTAGTTAAGAGAGGCCTACTGGAATCACATGGGGAGGGATTTACTTTCTATTCGTACAATTCATTTATATAAAGAATTGGGAGCTATAAGTTCGACTTCCTTTGAATATTAAGCCATATCTCAGGGGAGAATGAACGTTGATGAAATATTCACAACAAGCAATACGAAGGCTAACAATTTTAAATTAGTGGTGCTATAGAATGTCAGACTTTCTCTTACTAGTTAGTTTCCTAATCTGTTTGGTCTGGGATAGCTTTTCGGCTTCAGGTTTACCGTCTTCCCTGCTGCTATCTATCGACGTCAAAAATATATTTTTAGCAGTTTCTCAAAATTTCGGACCTCTCGTTGCAAAACTGTTTTAGAAAATTCAGCGAGTTTAACGAAAATGATACCCTACCGTTCTTCAGTGTCCTTCGCTCTATCCGAGGAAAAAATTGAAAGAAAAAGAATTGAGGCTTGGTTTTGAAAAAAAAATGAGTTTGGAAAAAAAATTAAATTTCTTTAAAAAAAAATTAAACCTTTTTAACATAAATTTCTTAAACATTTATAAAAATAAATGATCATATTTGAAGAACAATTTCCTAGAACAGATTACAATAAGGAAATGGATGGCTAACCAAATTGCCCAATTTCCTTCAAGGGGTACGTCACATTTCTAATTTCTTCTACCCTGGCCCACAGATTCATGGAATAGTTTCTGAAGAGAGACGTACTTATTAAAAACTCTAATTCAGCGTACTGTTCATTTTAAAATTAATGTGTGTCCATACGTCTGGTTTTCTGATAATGTCTTAGCCTATCTCATATATTCTGCTCCGTACATGTAAACCAGTGTGGTCTTAACATTAAAAATTGTTCGTGTGTTTCCCTGCGATTGTCTGTCATTTGGGGTCACACGTCCATAGAATGTCACAGTTATCGTTATGTTTCCACTTGGGAAGGGGTAACAACAGAAGTCTTGTTAGAGCCTATTGTTTTTGTTGTTGTTGTTGTTATTATTATTATTATTATTATTATTATTATTATTATTAGTGACTTGTAGCATTAAAAATGTTGCTGAACAAAATGCGGCGCCGCTAGCCGAATACGTTTACTACGCTCCGCGAAGTCACGGAGGTTAAGCGAATTTGAGACCCGTGGGTTTCAGGTTGGGTAACTGGCTAAGAATTCCAGAATCTAACGGCGTCGAGCCCCTGGCCGAAGGGATAAAAGGTACTGGCTACAACATAGTGATACGGGACAAATATAGTAATTACTCAGTAACGGAGGATACTCTAGAGAAAGCGCTCAACGCCCAACAAGGGTTAAAGAGACGCATTGCGTGAACAACGACGCAACAAAAAAAATCCTACAAGTTATGTTCCACAAAGTACCACGAACACTACTCAAGAACAATAAAAAATTCATTCAAAACATTCAAAATTAAATATTTTAACAAAAAAGTCTTCACGAATACTGAAATATCATGGTATACATACAGCATAGTATGCATACAGAACATTATTTCTCTACGTACCAAGAATATGCCAAATTCGCTGTTCCAAAACGCAGCCCGTAAACAGCAAATATTTATTGGTGGGCGACTTTTTCCTCGCAGACTTGCTGTCTGTGCCATTTGTGTTGTAAGAAGTATCGTACTGAGAACGAAAATTTAGTCGGCACGCGCAGTATGAGTATAGATGGACAAACTTCAATTCAAATATTTGCATTTCTTCACTAAAAATCGAATCTGTTTGTTTTCGGATGTTTTCCGATTTCCTGGGAATCTAACAAAATCATAGACACCTATCAAATGAACGAAGGTTCCCTAATTTTTAGTACACACTGAAAATTATTAATATAGATTATTGCATACTCTCTAAGAAAACATTTCAACCCTGAACCGCAAAAATTCACTGACGGCCAGCAGTCTTTCAGCCGGTGAGATTTCAACGCTTCACAATCCGTAAAGAAGTTACTTTCCGGAATATGCCTTGTGCTGTGATGTTATCATCGCATCACGACATGTGCATTATCCCGTGAGTGAATCCCAGTCACTTGAACGGAACTATCAATGTCCACGGATCGAAATCCTTTAAGAACTTCTTAAGGAAACCTTTTCAATTTTTTTTAATTCTACAATTCTTGTTTTCTCACATTTTCTCTCATTTGTATTTCGATATAATATTTGACAGTGACATTTTTGTTTTAAAACCTGTTTAACATTTTATTTTAATAGCTTTTTAATCGTTTTAGATAATTGAGAACTTCAGTGAAATTCGAAATATCGGGGTACACAACTGCCCTCTCCGTATGTTACACTTTGTCACCACTTGTATGTCTTCAACCGCCACTAGTTTCAAGAAATTGGTGGGAGACAAGAAAGCTGGCATGAACTGCTGCCCTTGGTCAACCCCTAGAGCATGTAATATCTTCGACTCAAACAGAAAATTATTCTTTTTCTGGTATATTCTCATTGAGATATAAAGTCGCTCAGCCAAAGAATTTAATAGATTTAAAATTTCACGACTGTTTTTTATTTAACCAATATCGCTTTCAACTGAATTTCCTTAAATATTTTCTTTATGAACTTATTGCATGTGGTAGCTACATTGACGGTACACAAGACAATTAAAAAAAATTAACATATCGAACATGGCCTTTTGATATAAAATATGCGAAATGTTTGTAGTGATAGGTGACTGGAGTATCGAAATATGTTCAATATTTCAACATTGGTAAAACTAAAACCAGGATATCTGACCTAGGGAAACGAACACATAAAATTGTTGTAAACCACCAACGTCTGACAAAATCCGAAAACTTTTTGAAATAAAGACGTCGCAAAGTCGCCCGAGAAGAGAGCTGGAAGAAAAGCCAAAGAAAGGAACGATGAGGACCAAAGAGGTCCAAAGGGAGCAGAGGATGACGCCGGCGTCCGCGCGTGTGCGACCAGATCCCCTCCTCATTCAATCGGCGCGTAGAACACGATTAGGGGGAGCGCCGGCCCACGGGGAGCACCACGGCTCTTTCGGCCACCGCGAGAATTACGACGGTCGCTATCGGACGCCCTCCCCCTGCCCCCGCCTGATCCACGCCCTGCCCCTACTCTATTCCACGCAGCCCCACGCACAACCCTCCGATTTGACCTCTTTCGACTAGAGTAATTCGCAATTGCCGGAAATCCTGACAATCGCATAATCATGAATTCATAATCTGCTGCATCTGAATGACCTAGACAACGCCATTTAGTTTCCTGTTAATACATGGCCGCAGGATTATTTCTAATGATAAATGAGGTATATCGTGTACAAGGACTGAAGTCTGATATGATGTTTGTGGCATGTAGTACAACCGGCTGTAGTTATGTTTTTTTAAGTAATACCTACATTTATTGATCAGTTTCTTATACTCTGTAGGAAATAGAATACTACTTATTTCAGCTTATAAGCACACTTACACATTTGGGTCTTTTGAAACAAAATCAACTAGTACAACCCGCCGTTGGGGATTAATAGACACAAATAATGGTAGGAAGAATAGCGCTGAATTAGAAATGAAATAAATTTTTTGATAAACTTATTTGCCCTACTTATGCGCTCTCCGACATATTTCTGCGAACATACCTGCAGTTATCGTCCTTGCTGCAAAGCAGATTTTAAAAAATGCATTTTATGTTTCGTAACAACCAAAATATTGTGTTAAGCCACCAAAGTCATGTAGTTCTGTCAAGTGCTTAGGAGCACATTTCTCGAATGGGCAAACTTGAAATATCAATAAAAAACGTATTCACTGTTTTTTATGACAATCATTTATCGGCAATTAGCACCACGTTTCATAACGTGATCGGTTACATCACCAGGTTACAAAAAAATATGAGAAATATAGAAACCACAAACCTTATCTACATGTCAAATTAATGCAGTTTAAAAATTATTACAAAATGTCTCATAAGTAAAAAGTAACAAAGATTAAACATTGTTTTCACTCTAAGAATAAAATATAATTTTCTTTAAATTTTTAAATCATTAAATTTTAAACAAGTAAGGAAGAAATAAAATTCATAAAAGACACTCACCTGACTGAGGGAAGCTGTTATCCCGTGATGTTACATCAGTGAAATTTAGTTGGTAAAACAACTCGAGGACACTGCGAAACGTTTCCTCATCACCTCACCCTAGAGGTGCTACTAAAGAACTAAACATGGCCCGGAGAACTGACGCGTCACAATGACGTATGAATATGCAGTCCGGGCAACTTATCTACGAAAATTATCTGAACTTAATAAATTGACTTTACTATAAGTCATTCTTAATTTTACACAAGACATTGTCATGTGCGTTAGTATAGATATTCATTTCTACATTATTGTTAAAAGTTTGATTAAGTTTAATATTAAGAGTCTTTGAAATAAGACGTAGGAATCGCCTCACCTCAACGGCGTAAAATAAGGCGTGAAGAAGATTCTTTAGCATTTATGGAGTGTTCTTTCATTTTCGTTTAACTGGGAGTTTAGTTTGTCCTATTTATGTTAATTGCAATTTAAACAAGGTAAATAATATACTACTTTCTCTCTTTCCATAAATGGAACCTGGTCTTTCTCATTTCTTATCAGATTCTGTTTTGTTTTTTGTTGCGTCTACAGTTGACGCAACGCGTCTCCAAGCCCCTTGGGGGTGGGGCGTTGAGTACTTTGCGCTTTCGGAGTAATCCTCAATTAATTTTCAGCGCTTTCTTTAATATTTGGAGTAATCCTCCGTTTATATTATGTTCGTCACGTCTCGTCGCAGTCAGTTGTCAAGAGGACCACCAGGTAGCATCTCCGCATATGCGCCTCCTGCTACGCGCTCCTGCGTCACTACCCAGCGGACGAAATTGGGAACGAATAAGGATAGGGGTATGGTTTAGAACAGTTCACAGGAGTTGGACTAGTCCTTGTGAAGCAACCAAACTCGTGTTGTTAGAACAAATTTCACATGAGATTCGACGGGAATCAAACCCGGACCTCCTTGGTGAAAGGCGGGCGACTTCGTTCTGCGGCACGAGATGACCATTTATTTATTTTACGTCAAAAAAAAACAGTTAAAACTGCGTTTGACGTGCTGTGGGGAAAAGTGAATTGTCTGCACATTTTCAAAATTCTGTGATCACTACACTAAGTCATATGCTACTTAAATTTTGAAAAAAATAAATGAAAATCTGCCATGTAATAAAATTTATTTTCAAGGATAAAAAGACTATAAATTTTGGCTCTTATCCATGTTGTCCTTCAGAATAATACTTCCTGCCGCGACAACATGGAAACGATAATTTGAATAATTGTATTTCTCACTGAATTCTAGAAGACGTGCAAAGAAATTAAGTTACATTAATGTTCAGAAGCAAAAGAGGGGCCATCTCAGCATTTGCTCAATGGATAAGGGAAAATGGACGGAAAACCTGATCGAGATGGGGGTCATTGACCCGGAGGCTGCAATACAATATTTGTTACAGGTTGTTTATACACATTTATACACTCCAAATGGTAAATAATGCATTATGTATCATTGTTAACATTAATGTTACTTTTCTTGTGGTGTTCAGTATAGTCTCTAATTGTATAGAAACAGTTATGCAGCAGAAACGATTTCACTTGGGATTTAAACTTTTCTATCGAATTTAATCGTTCAATGTCATCTCGCAAAGTGTTGTAAAATAATGTACATGTATTGTATGTGAATGTTTTGTAATGAGCTGTTGATACTGTCACCTGATGAATATGATTTTTACGTCGAGTGTTATAGTAATGAGGCATTTTCTGAAAATTTTGTTAATAAAGTCCTTTAAAAAGCCATTGATTCGTAAATAAAGAGACAAGGTAATGGTAAAATTCCTAGATTAATGAAGAGAGGCTTGCATGAATCACGTGGGTGGGATTTGGTTATTATTCGTACAATTCTTTTTGTAATCTAAAAGTCTGGGAGCTATAAGATGTATTTCCTCAGAATATTATGCCATATCTCAGGCGGGAATGAACATTCGCGAAATATACACAACGAACAGTATGAAGGCTGACTGAATTTGCAAGAATTCTGAACGCGTAGCATATTGAGCTTAATCTTGTGTTCCATTCATTTAATTTGTCTAGTCAATAGTTTGATTACTCTAGTCAACGGAGGCTATATTCTATAGCTCTCGCACTAGTAGCCATCCTGCGATGACACCTTGCAGGCTTTTATTAAACAACAAAGTACGAATCTACGGACGTACACAATGGACGAAATCTGAGTTTTAGACTGTTTACTGGAACTGAATGCAGAAACATCAATATCGGAGATGTACAACCGCTCATTTTCATTTAGTCGTCATATTTATTGTGTTTTCGAACTGTCGTATTAAATCCTATACTGCGACTTATTTTATGCTGTATGATAATTGTATTTGTATTCATTTTATTATGCACTTATTTATATATTCATTTTGATTTTATAATGTTTGTACAATACGAAATGTTCTACAATTGAGTGCGGGCATTATATAACTACCTGTACGTTGTTACAAGAAAAAACAACAAGCAAATTAATTAATGAATTAATTAAAAAGCCCCTCGCGTGGCTCAGTTTATTGAGTTTTCATGCTGCTATTCCGGGTTCGATTCCTGGTCGGGGCAAAAGTGATGAAGCTTTCTATTACGAGTACAACCATCTGTTTCTATAACAGTGTGACGAAAGAAGCACTCAGACAGAACAAGTATGGTAGATCCGGTGATGGGACTACGTCATGCTCGCCATATGTGTAGATAAATAACTAAGCTAGATCTAGATAAACCAAGGCCTAGATTAAAACTGAGCCCAGAACTGGGGACACTACTTACTGGCAAAAGTCGAATTAAAACAACTCTAAAATGCCAAATACATACGTGCAAATGAATAAATAAAATTATTAGAACGGCCGCAGTGACAAGTTAAGTTTGTCACATACAAACAGTACTTTCTAATGCTACTCCTACCACCGAGCAACATTGCACATGCGGACTGCACATTCATTATTATGTGCTACCTGAGGGGACAACTCCTCGTTAACCCCACACTCACAGCTTGCTCCCGACAAGGCAAATAGTACTAGGTGTGGCCCACGGATGGTGCTCAATATTTCCCAGTGTGCTTGATAAGAAAGCAGTACTTTTAAATCTATGAGTTCCCTTTATATTTATTTACTTATTTTTGGTTAGTGGGTTATGACATGCTACATGGCGGCCCTGCTGGAACCGATCCTCCAAGACAATACACAATGTTGACAATGAGATTGATGTTGGTATTTTTTTTTCAGTTGAATGTGTTCTTGTATTGTTTCATTTTCCCTTTTGCATTGCATTTTGTTCTTATTTAATTAAACAGCCCGCCTTCTTGTCCTGATAACACCTATAATCTGAACTGTGCCAAGATGTCATTATTCCTATTTCGTTCGGAATTGACATTATTGATTATCATAAATATTTGTAGAGATCAATAACAAAAAGATTTCCAGACCTTGTTTAAGCATTTAATATATAAAATACAAGTTTATTAATGCGCTAGTTAAATATTACGAACAAAATTCCAAGTTTCAATACTTCCTTTTCAATAAGTGATAATGGTCGTGCCGTCTAAGGAAATCTGCTGATAGTTGAAATAAAATATTAAACCCGCAGAAGTGATGCAGAATGTCTCTTTTATTCTTAGTATTCTCTGGACAGCTTTTAGAGCGGTCATCCCCTGAGCTTCTTCTCCTAACAATACCATTAAAATTCACATTCTCATATTTCTCTTTTTTCCAAAAATCGTGGCCTCAGAACCACAAGGTCTGTCGAACACTTTTGGCGAATATTATCAATTGGCATGTTGGAACTATACTTTCTATAATATATTAAAAGAGTAAACATATACTAACAAAGTGATTTTGTTAGAGTTGCTTTTTCACGTTTATGCTGAAGGATAAGGTTCTATTCGCTTTTATTCTGCAGACCGGCAATCGTGTGCCAAAAGCAAAGTAATCAAACGTAACTTTCAATTAGCGATGCTTTACCATGGACATTTACATAAATATTTGAAAACAAGTTTTTAAAATTGGTTTTTTTTTTCCCTTTTACTTTCTCGTTTAGTTCTACGAATAAAGAAAGTATTGCGCAACAGCAAATTTTTCTACGCTACGTGAAATAACGACCGTAAAACATATTTACTTTACCAATTGTAGAATATGATTTGATTTATTTTCATGTATGTAAGAACAGTAATAAAGCGTGAAGAATGGCGAGTATTCTAGTCTGCGCACGTTTTATTGAGCTTTATAATTATTTTAATAATTATTCTAGTAACTGGTATGTTTTATTTCTCTTCTGCAAAAAAAAATTATTACAAGGTGGTATGCGTTTCTCCTAAGATCATCATTTATCACAATCATAAGAGTTATTAGTCACGTGAATTTAAATAACAAACATGTTTGTTCGTTTGGTCTGGTATATACTGTGACCGCTCTACCTTTTCACTATTCTCTAAAAAGCCTACGGGTCACTCAAGTAACCTAGTAGTATTACTTGACCTGTGACTTGTTATGAGAATATCACACCAAAAATTAGGAATGGTTTTAAATGTCCTGACTGCCCTACAGGAGTGGGTTCGCCTTTTAACCTGCTTTTGTAATAAAAGAAACATAGGCAAGTCAATCCTTTAACTATGAACCGGGTTCTAGATATATTCTGTTAAATACTTGAATACAATTTTATCTAGCATTTACACATTGCATTGAAAGATTCTATCACTTGCTCTACGTTTAGCAATTACGTGATTACCTAACAACTGCAGTTGCGTTTTAACACTCGCATAAACACTTAACATAAAATTATATTACCCTTCACTTCACAAAAAAACACTATAAAAATAACTGTACACAAGATTATAATACATGGAAACACAAAATACTGAAAAAGAATCACATACCAAAATACCCTTTACATACACTTTCAAAGAAATTGTCACTTGAATAGTGAATGAAATATATACAAGACGTTGTTTCACTTTCACGTAGATTATTACTTTCTTTTACGACTGCAATATTGTAAAAGATTACGTTTAAATGACTCGACTATCTACGTCTGTAAGTGAGGTGAATTCTATCTCTGTATAATAATTCTCGCTTGTTTAAACAGTTCTTTTTTTGAGAATTTCTAGTGAAGTTTACTGACTCACGACACATCGTCTCGAAGAAATATTTCCACAGCTTGGAGCGGCGACGGCGACCCAGACCTTTCAAGGTCGTAGCAACCACCTGCTTCGGGGAACACGTGCTCTGGTGAATCGCTACCACAGTACTTCGAATTTTATACAACATGACTGCAATATCTCCGCGTAATGAATTTCTTACGTGGTAAGCCAAGACGAAAGACAAAAAAAGCTGGAAATCGAAAGAAACATTACTTTAGCACATGCTTTCTACTTCAGTATACGTTCTTGAAAGTTTAAATATATTATTTCGTCATTGATAGAAAAATAGTATATTTCTACGTAATGCGTTCACGTGAATTTATCAGAATATTTATTATTTAAAATTCTCAATTCTCTCATACATGGTATCGTTATTTTAACATGATGAGACGAATGACTTTTTCAAGCTTCTTGTCGTCGAAATACGGCGAATTCTCCTCTCCGTTCAGCACGAACAATTCCGGTGTGTCCAGATCGGCGGTCGGCAGCACAAGAGAGAGCTTTTCGTAGCGGTGCTTTGCGCTAGTGCTGATATTTACAAGGGTTATTTTTGATTGGTTGTCGTTCAATTCTACGCGAGTGCGTTCAGAAACTTTAATAAATTCTCGTAAGGGATTTACTGCTGGCGCGATATCTTCCAATTCGGTAATACTATAATTTCAACTTGTCGTGTCTTGACGTTCTCGGGTGCTTCTCAAAAATCAACGGAACCGACATATGAGCGGTTACAATAAAAATATAATGATTTATGCATAAATATGGCACGAGAAGTGTCCCAAAAAGAGTCAATTCTAGTGCACATTTGGTCGGTACCGCGCGGAGGGACGGTACTAACAGGAGTTTTTAGAAAGTTGATTACGTTTTATTTCAGAAAGGTGCGTGTGCTAGGCCGTCATGGGACGATTTGCATCATCCACTGGTTGCAAAGCGCCCGAAGGAAAAATCATTTGGACCTTGAGATCTCCCGCCACGTCCGTGCCGATGCTGTCGTCGGCTAGTCCACGAACGTGCATCGGGCTGGGACTGCCTGTTCGCAGTTTCTGTTGATTGGTTATTTCGAGAGAGCATGAATGTGTCCAATTGAATTATGGCGATGCCGAAATAATAATGAATTATTATTCATTAGTCCGTCCGTCCGTCTGTCCGTCTGTCCGTCTGTCCGTCTGTCCGTCTGTCCGTCTGTCCGTCTGTCCGTCTGTCCGTCTGTCCGTCTGTCCGTCTGTCCGTCTGTCCGTCTGTCCGTCTGTCCGTCTGTCCGTCTGTCCGTCTGTCCGTCTGTCCGTCTGTCCGTCTGTCCGTCTGTCCGTCTGTCCGTCTGTCCGTCTGTCCGTCTGTCCGTCTGTCCGTCTGTCGTCTGTCTGTCCGTCTGTCTGTCTGTCTGTCCCGGCTTAGTGTGTAACCCACATAAAAAATGAATCTTCTTGGATGTCCAAGACATGCCGCGCCCTAAGCACAGATGCCAACGTTTCGGCCGTTCTGCTAATCTTCCGCAAAAAAGGAATTTTATTACAAGGTGGCGTTTCTCCTAAGAGCATTATCATTTATTACAACCATAAGAGTTCTTCCTCAGGGCGAAATGCATCCAAACTGCCTTCCGAGCCAGTGTACGCATAGCTTAAGGCAGTAATTGCGCTTCGTAGAAATGTACAACTCTCTCATTTTAAATTAAAAGGTGTTACACCAGTTCATGAAAAACGCGCAGCTCAGTTGGATAACTCCCACGAAGATGCCTCATCATGTCAAGGGAATGTGTGTGAAGCAGTGGGCAGCGGAGAAAGGGAAATGCGAAGCAATCGCGGCACCGGGCGGCGAGCGGAGGGCCTGCCCCCCGAGGCTAACAACGCCCAGGGCTTCGGGCGCCGTGGCAGTGCTCCAGCCACTCTCACCTGGCCGCTCAAACGTGCTTTTAATGGAAAACATTATATTCTATTTAATGTATTTTTGCAGTTCTTTTTAGATGGACAGGATGTACTCCTGTACGGGTTTCGTTGGCCGCCCTGCCACATCTCGTCGGACGCTTCCCCAGTTCCTCGGTTGCTCCGAGTCTCTTTCCCTATTTATATTTCGGTCGTTTTTCTTTTTGATCACTCTTCTCTTTCCTATCCTCTCTTCCCTTGCCCTTCCTTTTCTACACCCTTATCTTTTCTAACTTTTGTTTTTTCACTATTCCTTTCATCGCTTTTCTCTTTTCTCGCCCTTTCCTTTTCTCGCCCTTTCCTTTTCTCGCCCTTTCCTTTTCTCGCCCTTTCCTTTTCTCGCCCTTTCCTTTTCTCGCCCTTTCCTTTTCTCGCCCTTTCCTTTTCTCGCCCTTTCCTTTTCTCGCCCTTTCCTTTCTCGCCCTTTCCTTTTCTCGCCCTTTCCTTTTCTCGTCCTTCCCTTTTCTCGTCCTTCCTTTTCTCGTCCTTCCTTTTCTCGTCCTTTCCTTTTCTCGTCCTTTCCCTTTTCTCGTCCTTTCCCTTTTCTCGTCCTTCCCTTTTCTCGCCCTTTCCCTTTTCTCGTCCTTTCCCTTTTCTCGTCCTTCCCTTTTCTCGTCCTTCCCTTTTCTCGTCCTTCCCTTTTCTCGTCCTTCCCTTTTCTCGTCCTTCGCTTTCTTGCTCTTCTCTTTTCTCACTTGTCTTTCTTCGCCCTTAGTCTGTAGTAATTAGTTTCTCGAGTGCCTCGTATCGTAGGCAAGTTTCCGTCCCCGTTTTTCTGGCGGTTGTTTCTCGCTTCGGCCGCCCGCAAAGTCGCCGCCGCCCACGCGGGCGCGCCGAAGAGGGCGCGTGTGCTCGCTCTACTCCTGCCACGCCGCGGCGCGCCGCCGCAATTGATTTCCTTTGTCTCCGCGACCCGCGGCTCCCCGATGGAATCAAAGACGCGCTTCCCGTCGGCCACTTCTCCGGCCTCCCTCTTCCTTTCTGCTCTTTTTTGCGCCCCCGCCCCCGGCTCGCTCTCCTTCCCCGCGTTTCGAGCCGAATCGATGGGACTACATCAGAGGGCGGCGCTGGGATTGGATGTACACGCGAGAACGCGAATCACAAATTCAGAAGTGAGTATTAAAGTTGATTTCGGCGGACGCGACTGACACGATGAGAGCGAGAAGGGCGCGGTGTCGACGACGGAGGCGGCGGCGAAGGAGAAAGCGGAAGGGAAGGGGAGGGAGCGAAGGAACGGAGCTGGGGGCGCGTGCTGAAGGGGTCGCGAACGAAACAATGGGGCAGCGGGTGGGTGATCGTGAGGGGGCGGCAGCGCGCGGCAAGGAACTGCGGCGAGCGCGAATTCAGTGCCGAAGGAGGCGGAGGCTCCCGATGGGAGCAGCGCCGTTGCCGCCGCCGCGACATTTAGTGTTAACACGAAAAGGTTAATTCCCCGCGGGCGTGTTAGGGGCGCCGGACGAACTGAGGTGAGGCCTACGGCAGCGTTAATTCGCCGCTCCATCGCGGGCGTGTTAGTGAGTTATCGCCGAGACCACCCCTGTTTAAGATCAACTTTTGCAATATTGAGTTTGCAGCGGTGTTTCCGTGATTTGTGGCGGCGGCACCGCGCCCGGGCGGGTCCGCGGCGGTGGCGGCTCGGCGGCGGAGTCGGCGCCGCTGGCGGGGTGGAGGCGATGTGGGCGGCTGCGACGGCTCCAACCTGTCGTTGGTGGCGATGGCGGCGGCGAGAGGGGCAGTACTTCGATCCCCGAGCGCCGTAAATCAGAACGAGAAGGGATAGTGTTCGCAGGGGAGGGCGCGGCCAACCCTAGTCGGTTTGGAACTGTCGTCGCGGTTATGATCATTGTCAGCGTCATTGTCGCAGCTTTCTCTTTCTCTTTTCCTATATTTTTCAAGCGCTCACCCCAACTCCTGCCTTTCTCCCTTTTTCTCCAGAATCTTTTCTTCCAATTTTTTACCCTTACCTCATTACCCTCTTCTATAATGAATGTTACATTTGTCATTCTTTGCCCAATTAACCCTTCCTTTCCTTTCCTTAATTAATTTTCCTCCCCAACCTTTTTTTTTTTGCGGTTTTTTTATCTTTATGCTTGTCTGTTCACTTTCTACCTGTCACTTCTCTTTTTTTATGTTCACCCTGTTCATCTGCCCGTCCGTCTGTTCATCTGCCCGTCCGTTCTCTGCCCTCTCTTTCATCTGCCCGTCCGTCTGTTCATCTGCCCGTCCGTCTGTTCATCTGCCCGTCCGTCTGTTCATCTGCCCGTCCGTCTGTTCATCTGCCCGTTCGTCTGTTCATCTGCCCGTTCGTCTTTACATATGCCCGTCCGTCTGTTCATCTGCACGTCCATCTCTTCATCTATCCGTCCGTCTGTTCATCTGTCCGTCCGTCAGTTCATCTCCGTCCTTTTTTTTCCTTTTTCTGTCCGTCTGTCAGTTTTGTTCTTTCCGTCTTTTCCGTCCATCTCCATTTTCCTCTCCGTCACTTTTTGTCCCGTTTTCCTGTCCGTCTGTCGTCTTTTCTGACAATATTGTTCCGTTTGTCTATATTTTTCCCTCTGTCTTTTTCTGCATTCTGCGTGGCTGTGTGTCAGACGTAGCTGTTTTTTGTGGCTGGCTTTTTCTTTCTGTGTAGTTGTCTACTAGTCAGTCTTTCTGCTTTGCTGTATTTTTGTGGAGCTGCCTGTCTCTGTATGTCTCTCTGCATTTTTTGTGGTTGTCTAATTAGCAGTTGACGTTAAGTTATACGGGTAAAGAAAATCTGAAGCTGTTAATTAACACTGAGTTCAGTGAATTTGAAGAAAGGTCTCTGCAGTGCTTGGAGTGACACCAACCTAACGTAACATTCGATTTTTGTACTTGAAGAAACTTCTATTAGGAGGTCTCAAGAAGTTTCATCAGTTAATGTTGTTATTTAGTTAAATTTAGTTAAATTTTGCAAGTCAAAAAAATGTTTCCTGCATTCAAGTATCATTGCAAACCTTCACATGACCTTACTATCAAACCACTACAGCAACCCATCCTACCAGTGGTGGCTGATGTCAGGAAATATCTCACAATATTCTCACTTGCCTTTGGCCTATCTACCTCAGCCTGCTTGCCATTCTGCCTACCTGTCTGCTTGTCTGTCTGTCTCTATGATTTGTTCTTTCTTGTTGGCTATCTGTGTGGTTGTCTATCTGTGAGACTTGCTTTCTGTGAGGCAGTCTTTCTTTTTACCTATCTGTTTATGGTTGTGTGTGTATCCGTGTCTGTGTGGTTGTGCGTTTTGTCACAGCACTTTAGCCGTGATTGTTTGGGTGTCTGTAACGATCTGTCACTGGGAGTCTACTTATTTATTCTTTCCATCTATCTATATATTTATCTCTTTCTCAGTCTCTCTCTTCTCTTCCTGGTTTCATCTGAATCGTTAATGAAATATTCAGCCTTTTTGAATATTACTTCACATTCTGTGTTCAACTTCTTTCATTACGTACCATAGACTAGCGTGAAAATATTACTATTTTCACTTAACTAACGTTCACAATTTTTTAATCATTTTAATGTCAGCTTTTTACTACCCAAAATACTATCAACTTATGTATTACCAGTTTCAATTTCTTCTCATTCGTTCTTTTCCCAGTGTCACACCAAATGAATTTCTTCCCGGAGTTGTTGCGTATAAGTTTCTTATCATTATCCCTATCGTTTTATATTTCCCGCGCATTCCCATAACGCTCTGCGTCCAGGTCTATATCCACCACCATACCAAATTCACCTCCTCCCTCTTTCAAATCTCCTCCCCCCTCTCTCTCTCGTTGGTTTGCGCTTCCACTCTACCACGCTCACTCCTATTATTTATACGTGTAAATTAAAGTTCACATTTATTACGCCTTTTAACGCGCGCTGTTAACTAATGAATTGTGCGTTGCGAGCGTCACTCAAAAATGGCATTACTGAAATAGCCCCGCGCTGCCGGGGGCGGCGGCGGCGGCGCCGGGCGCGGGGGGAGACGGGGTTCGGGGCGGACGGGGTGGACGGGGTGGACGGGGCTACGGGGAGGTGCGGGCGGCTGCGGGCGTGGAGGCGCCGGGGCGGCGCCACGCCCGGCGCCGTGCCGCCCTCCCGCCCCCTCCCCGCCAGCCGATTCTCGAATTATATCCCTATTTCTGCATCAGGCCATAAAAGAAAAAATCGAAATTCAAAAACTTTTCCATTAATTGGGTACACACATCAAAGTCGTAAATTTTGAGCGCAAGTTTTTCTCCGGTTCCCAAGTGGAAGCGAGGCGCGGGCCATTGGCGTGGATTTTCTTTTCTTTGCTTGCTAATTTCACTTCCAATATATGAACGGAACTTGCAAATGTCCCTATAAAAAGCAAGCTGTTATAATAGGGAGCTGTTTTGCCGGCTGACTAATGGACGCAGGGCGGCTGGCGAAGGCGAGGCAACCTCTCTACCGCGCGATTTATTAGCGAGGCAATAACGGGGCGGAAGCGGCGGCGGCGACGGCGAACGGCGCCAAGACGCTCGCGCGCTGTCCCACGGCGGCGGCGGCGTCCGCGTGCGGCCGTGGGCCGTCACGGCGCCCGCGTCCCGACGCCGCTCCGCCTCGCTCTCCCGCCCCGCCGCACCCCGCCACGGCCGGCTGGGTCCTCCTCGCCCGTTCGGCCCCCCTCGCCGCCGCCGCCTGCCAATAGCTGTCAATGCGCGCCCGCGAGGGGCCTTGCCTTTAATTAAAAGAATGACGGTCCGATGGCGCTCGCTGAGCCGCGCCCCTTCCCCCCCCTCCGAGCCCCCCTCGCCACTCCCCGGCTGCGCCTCCACCGCCCTCACCGCCGCCACCGCGCTCCCGCTGCGCTCCTCGAAGCAGCTTGCGATCTCCGCCTCTCGGCGCTCCCGCTAAGTGTAATATATTAGCGACTGCTCCGCGGCACCGTTTTGGGCATTAAACGACCCTGTAACAACACAATGCACACTTTAACTTAATTAGATTGTTCCGAGCGAGAACATAACAGCGAGGGAGGCGAAGCCGAGCAGCCCAGCTCGGGGAGGCGCAGGCGCGGGCGACGGCGACGGCTTAGGAGGAAGCGGGGCTGGCTGTGGCTCTAGATCGGTGGGGGACGGGTAGCTGGTGGCCAGAGGGAATTGTAACGGCGCTACAAGGTAACGATGGCAGCGGCAACTTGGAGATTGTGTTAGCATATGCGAAAGCGATTATGTAACGGTGAGAGACGACGGTACAGCCCAGTGCCTCAATAGAGGAATTGGTAGTGGGGGCAACTGAAGAGGTAGTGATGTGACTGGATATGCGATGATGCATTTCCACGAAAACGCGTGAAATGCTAGAAACACGTCATTTTTCTTCTGTAAGGACGCAGACGTAGGTGCTTCTCTGAAGTACTTCCTGTGTGTTGGCGGTGCGGGAAGGGCTAAAATATTGACAGAGGACGTCATGTTGCCCCAATGCACACCGGCATCTTTCTTTCTGTAACGGGATAGAGACGGATTCTACTCTGGGAGAGCATATTTGTGTTGTCGGATGCGCAGGAATTTCCAAGATGTTGGCAGGGGAAGTGTTATCTTCATTGCAGGCTGGCATCTTCATTATGTAACAAATTATAGAAGGATGCTCTGTAGTAACACGTGAGTTTTAAAGACGTTCCCAGAAGGGGAAGTGCAGACTCCACTGCATCATCATCCTTCTGTAACAGTGAGACAGGAGCTACGTTGGAGTAGCACCTGGGGTGTAGGTATTGTGGGAATTGCGAAGATGTTGGCAGACAAGATGTTAGAATCTCTATTGCAGGGTTTCCCGGGAAGGGGCATGGGAATTGCAAAAAGGAGGAAAGTTGACGTTTCCATTGCAGACCGACAACCTCCGTCTGTCGGGTAGAGACGGGTCTTCTCCAGAATAGCATCTGGGAGTAGGCAACGTGGGAATTGGCAAGATGTTGGCGGAGGAGATGTCGGCTCCATTGCAGGCGGTGGCGTTGTTGGAGATGGCAGAGGGAGCGGAGGCGCCGGGGCGCGGACCGCGGGACCTCAGCCCTCACCGCAGCCCCTCGCCGGCCGCTCGATGCTCGCTTATCTCGTTCAGATAAACGCCCGTCCCTCCGGCCTCGGCGCGTCGCCCGCGCTCCGGCGCGCCCTCGCCCGCTCTCGCCCGCTCTCGCCTGCTCTCGCCGGCTCTCGCTCCCCTCAGCGGGCGCCGGGGGGGTGCGACGCCAACGGCTCGCGCGGCCGCGCCGCGCGCCGGTGTCTTCGCAGCTGCGTCGACATTCCTCACGGGGCATTCGGGTTTGCAACTCTCTTCAGCTGCGCTGAATAGAATAAATCTGCACAAACCCATACTTCAGAAACGGAGCTGGAACGATTGCCCTGGGTTCGTGTTAGGATATAACTAAAGTTATTATGGGCAGTCTTGTGTTCCTTTCTTTCGTTGTTATGCTACTTACATGTTCATTTGGTGCGCAAAAAGACTGATTAGTTTATTTATATATTTATTTAAAGTCAAAAATATTAAAAAGTGTTGACATCCTCTGGGGGAAATGCATTCTGTGCAATATTATTATACGTCGTAAATGTTCTCCTAGTTATTTAATTAGACAGTAGAAGTAGTAAACTAATGAATAATGTTATTTTTTAGCTATTTAACTATTTGTGCATATTTGATAAATACTTTTGACATGCCTACTGTTTCCTAAAAAATGGAGTGCGTTTTTCTAATAGGTGGATGATTATCATTCTGTATTATGTTGCATTGTGATTTCGTAAATTAGCTTATTTTACCTTGATCGTGTGTATAATTTCTACGGGCGAACGCATATACCATCAGTTTTATCCGAAGAGTGTTATGGGTTTATTTAAATCTCATTCAATTGGATCACATTATGTTTGTAGTTTGCAGCTCGCAAGGTACTTCGTCCTTGTTAGGAGTGACTCATATTTTCTCGAAATACATAGCCTATGTGATAACCACTACAGATATTTTAAGAATGCAACCCCTCCAAAATGTATTTAACGATTGTTTACCTCATTAAGACTTCAATTTATATTTGTCTATTAAAGAAGTGAATGACTCATTCTACAGAATGATATGGAAGATCATTTTAACGGTGTTTGAGAACTCAACTCATCACAGAATAAGTGTAATGTTTATTTTTCATGTTATACTAGTGGACCCGGAATTTCTACGATATTGCACTGTATTACACTTCACACGTTTCTGGTCACGTGATTATTAAACACGTTTTCCGCTACGAGCTGCAAAAATTTTAATAGACTTTCTCGCGAGTATTGGTTTGTTCTATGTGCTGGTTTGGACATGGTTTTCTAGTAGTATCCTATTGTCAGAACGTTCTCCCTCAAGTTTGGGCATGCATTGCTATGACACTGTCTTGAAGAAATTTAATTTATTTGTCCGAGATAACATTCAAGTAATAATTCCGACCGATATTTCACAATCGCAGGGGGGAAATCTGCAACGAATAAGCGTATTGAGGAGTGCGGCGGGTTGCGTAGAGCTTCTGTTTAGGGGTACTTAAGTTACACAACAAATCCTAATCAACAACGCCATTAGGCGTCTATGTGCGACAGACATACGCACATTCCCATGTACTACCCCTATAACCTTCGCGCAAGTGCAATCAATTGGTTAACAAAGTTTTACTGCAATCGGATTAATGGTATGGCAGCGCATAAAATACGAACAAATACTGATTTGTATATATGTGGTTACTTCTTTATAAATAATTTTGTATCTTTACTTTCTGCGATGAGATATTAATTACTGAATATACCGAATCTCAATGAAAGTAACGGTTATCGTTCTTGCTTGTTACAACGCAAAATGCAGTGGGTTTTTCGAGCGATATTCGTGATATCTCAATTCAATATTTTTTTCCTGAACTCAATTTCAAAATAATTAACTATATTTGTGTATAGCTTTTGGATATTCAACCACGTATCAAAAACTATAATTCGGAATTGAAGTATTTTCATATTAAATAATGAATATTTTTAAATTTGTAAAATATCAATTATGTATTTTAGATAATAATAAAAAATGTAAAATAATGTTAAAATTAAAGAAATTAAATAGTTCCGTAGTTCAAAACAATTTATGGTTTCACTGAACGAAATTGCCAAAAGAGTGCTACCTCAAACGGTCCAATACACATGTACAGGATTGGTATTGTTTTGTTGTCTGAATAGATGTAAAACAAGATATCAATTTATACAGCGCAAAGCACACACGGATCCAGTGCCAATTCGATGCCGTTCGTTCACGCGTTCCACTAGGCACACAGCCCTCCACGAGTACACTACGGCGCAACTCCTTCAATGTGGGGTTTATTGCTCCAAAGACGATTTGTTATCAGAGACCAGACATGAGTGTTTTTCAAAAAAAAAGGATGGGTTAAAGGGTTATATTTGATTACTATTAGTTTCAAAAAATACAGGGAGAATTTATATATTTAGTAAGGATTTCCGAACGTTATCTCAAAGTTGCAAATGGAAACATATTTCCGTTATCATTTGCTAGAATGAACTAGGAGAAAATTATGAGAAGTATGTAAAATATTAAAAACCTTATATTTATGAATTTAGAATAGTTTTATCAAATACGTTACAAAAAATAAAGGAATATTTATAGTGCAATCCGTATGGTACATACCTATTAATTTTGTCTCTATTTGTCTCTTTAATTTTGTCTGATATTTTTAGACTTTATTTATTTGATTCAATCTCTAATTTATTTAATTATTTATTGAACGTCAAAAACATACTTCCGTTTTGATGCTTTATTGCGCCTGACGCTCCAAACATCGACTCCTTACCGCAAGAACAGAGAAGAACTTTTAATGAGAAAATAACTAAATGACCCTCTAACAACCCACAAAACTCAAAATAAAAGTATGTAGACGAAACCAATTTGAAACATCAGATATCGTACTATTCATTGATTATTTTTAGAAAAGAATACTCGTATTATAAGCGAAGAGATATGTTCTTCCGTCTCAAATCGAAGAAGGCAATCGGGAGCGGTAACTCAGTGCATCAACTGATGTCACTGCAGCGCCTCTGACCGGGAGGTCCTAGGTTCGAGTCCTGGCGGCGGCAGGATTTTCGACACTAGCTTTTCAGCTAGGTCGAATTCAGTCGCTGTCTGGAGGAGAGTTCTAGCGGCTGGCCGCTCTGATCGGTAGTTTTCCGTGGTTTCTATGATCAACACAAGGCGAATACCGGAGCAGTACCCTGTCAAAGGGGACACGGACCGCGCGCGATCTGTCCTTCCCATTCCTTGTCCTATCCTCTCCCCTTACACACACACTTACACTAACATGCACTACACTACCACATATCCCGGGAGGCGGGTCGGGAGCTTAGAGCTTGTCCCGGATGGGGCGGTGCCCCGCTGGTGGGAGAGTCCTGGTTAGGGGGAAATCCCACTAGCCGACGGTAGGTCGGCGCCAGATCTCGCCATCCAGTGGGGGAAGATCACCGTCATCTCCCGAGAAAAAACATGTACTACACTAACAGGACAAATGACCAGAGCAGTTGACGCGCCCGGAAACATGAATAAATCAGTCAATCAATCAATCAATCAATCAATCAATCGAAGAAGGCTTAACGTTAATGTATAGAAAGTAGAGAATATGGCTTGAACTCCAACCCGGCGTGAACACATAAAGTTGGCAATGAATCATAAAGATAATTACCTTCATTCCGGTTTTGTATTTCTCTATCATTTCTCTTAAGATCTATTGCGCTGCCTTTCGGTGTCCCTCCTCGAGTTATTTCTTGCGCCGACCTTAACAAGTTTCGAAGATAGTCTTGTCGGTGGCGTTCGCCGTGGAACCATTGATTTCGAGCGTGGAATCAAACTAAAAACGCACGATCTTTTAAAGAATGGGTGGTCTCATTGCATTAATCAAGATATACCACAATAATATAATCATTTATTAAGTATCAGGCTATATTTATTTATTATTTATCATTGAATTGCCACAACTAGCGCATTTGCGTTATTCACACGAAACATTACGAAAAATAATGTATATCTCACACCATAAGGAGAGTAAGAGTTCAGGCAAAAATAATGAAAAATAATCAGGATATTTTTAACGCTAGTGAAAAAAACTGAAGCAATGTGGAATATTGTAAAAAATACGACCACATCATCTCGATTCCTTGTAGAGAATGTTGTTTAAAAGGATAATGAAAGAGAAACAAGTAATCCGGAAAAGTTGCAAATCTCTTTAACCAACACTTTTCTAAAATTGCATCTAATATCACGAAGGGACTAAAACAACAAAATTCAATATCATACGCTTCCCAAAAAATTTCCGACACAATGTTTATTTCCGAAACTTCTTCCAATGAAATCCTCAGAATAGTCAATAAACTAAAAAATAAATATTAATCTGGATTAGATAAATTTCCACTCTATTAAGAAATTGTGCCCCTTCCTTTATACACTTGTTAACTCACATTTGTAATGCTTCTTATACAAGAATATTTCAAGATATTTTCAAAACAGCAAAAATTAAACCACTTTTTTAAAAAAGGGAACAAAAAGGAAATTCAAAATTATCGGCAGATGTCTCAAAAATATTAGAGAGGCTTCTCTAAACTCGAACGGAAACTTTTCTCGGGAGAAATCGAAGCATTTTCAGACTCATAACGCGATTTCAGAAAATCAAAATCTACGAAAACTGCAATTCTTTCATTCTTAATAACATTGCATCAACAATGGACAAAAATGAAGCACTCATAGGATTTTTTTTAGATGTTTTGAAATCTTTTGACGTTATAGACCATAACATTTTGCTTTCAAAATTACTTTCATAAGGAATAGTGGTATGGCCCTAGATTGTATAACCTCGTACATTAAACAACGAACTCAAAGAGTAGAAATACTGTACTGGAACGAAAGGATATTATTTACATATCTTTCCCATTCTTTGCCAATTGAGCATGGGGTCCCGCAAGGTCCGATTCTAGATCCTATTCTCTTTCTGTTATATTTAAAGAATATTCTCTCGTTTATTGAAAATGGAAGAACAGTTCTGTTTGCCGATGACAAACGTTCTTTGCAAAAAAGAAGTAATAAATACTATAATTTCAGAAGTTTCAAATTGGTTTCGTAATAACAAATTAATAGCTAACGAAGGAAAAACTGTTTCAATGCATTTTTGCATTTCAAGTCGACAAACGCATGCACTACTGAAAACGAACAATATGCAATTAGCTAATGTTAGTGTAACAAAATTTCTAGGTCTCTCAATTCAGTCAAACCGCAAATACACACAAACACACACACACACACACACACACCACACACATATATATATATATATATATATATATATATATATATATATATATATATATATATATATATATATCAGAATTAAACACTTACGTATTCAGTTTTCAATCAAATTCTGTCCGTCTTCATGCATCTCGTTGCGTGTATTTTGCAAGTGTACATTCCCGCCTGAGACATAGCATTCTGGAGAAGCTCATCCTGTAGTACCGAAACCTTTAGATTGCAAAAGAAAATTATTCGAATAAGGAGAATGCCATCCACGTGTTCCCTGAAAGTATTTTCATTGAGCTTGGAATCTTACCATTGCCTTGTCCATTTATTTACGAATCTGTAATATTTGTGAAAACTGACTTACTTAACGCGGGAACATATTTTCATGCAATACTGATATTTATAATTATAACACATGTAGAAATCACGTTCATCAAGTGTCAGTATCATCAGCTCACTACAAGAAATCCACTTACAATACATGTACGTTACTTTAAAACGCAGTCAGATGACATTAAACAATTAAAGTCGGTAAAAAATTTAAGTTAAAAGTAAAATATTTTCTGCTGCATAACTGTTTCTATACAATTAGAGACTATACGGATCACCAAAAACAAAAATAATGCTGATTTTAACAAATAATGATTTATAATGGATTAGTGTACATTTTTATTGTATAATTTAAAGAAAGTCCTAATATGTCTGTAACAATTAATGTACTTCAGCTTCCGGGTCAATGACCCCCATCTCGATCGGGGTTTTGTCCAGTTTTCCTGGTCCATTAAGCAAATGTTAAAATGGCCCCTTGTTTTGCTTCTGGACGTAAATGTTGCTTCACTATGCACACGTTTTATTGACCTCTCCTTTTGCTTGTAGTGGTAGGAGGAGAGCAGAGGGTGAGTTACTATATTGTTAGCATTGCAGAAAAATCAAATCTCCACTTCGTTCACATTTGCATATAGTTTTTCTTTAATTCGGGAACAAAGATATCTAGCTTTTCAAATGTTACTAATCTCGCGCTTTTTTCAATTTTATTATTATTATTATTATTATTATTATTATTATTATTATTATTATTATTATTATTATTATTATTATTATTATTATTATTATTGTTGTTGTTGTTGTTGTTGTTTTGATGTTGTTTTAACGTTCATTCATCTTTTAAAAATTGTTAAAATGTTCGGATGGGATTCTGGTACTCTAGGAAACTTGCGCAAATAATCTTCTCCCCGTACGTCATACACAGTTTTTACTGAATTTTGACCAAAGAAATCAAATCAAATCACATCCTTAAGGATAGATAGTGAGATAGCAGGATGATGACAGACTTAATCTCACAGTAAATGACGCAATGGCTTCTACATTATTATGAGAGTTTTCAAACTAATTTGAGTGTAGTTTGTCTTAGTACCTATGAAAACGTTTATTTATGAAACAGCCAAGAAAAATATAGAAAACGTTCAGGGACACTGAAATTTATTAGACTATATAGTTGTGTGTAATATACACGCTATTGAGATGTAGAGAGAAACTGGCTCCAGCTGCCGAAAGTCCTAAGAAAATAATATAAAATATAATATTCACATCTGGACAGTTATTGGAAACATTGAACAGTATCATCATCTGACTGAAATTATTGCAAATGAAACAAATCCAAGAGCTCTTCTATAAGTTTCGACGAGAGGTACTTTGGGAGAGAGGACAGTTCAAGAAGCACTATAATTATCAACAATGAGGTTCTGATACAATAGCTTCAGATATAATTTCAATAATTTCCCATAAATTACCTAGTTCACTGACGAGTGAACAACTCCTCAAGCAAATAATGTACTTTTGCCTGAAATGAAATATTAACTGATGGATGAACTCTTCATATACCGTACGCATATATCGCATCAGAAACTATAAGAATACATAAAAAATATTGAAATGAACTTTTCTTATCACAATATTCAGTTTTATATTTTTAAATTAATTTTATTTTTTAAATGTTTTATTTTAAGTTTTTATTATTTTATGTTAAGTATTTTTATTTTAAGTTTTATATTTTTAAATCTTACATTCCCTACTTTCTCCTCTCGCATTCACGAAAGCGTATTTTCATCAGACTTATTTAAGATACAAAGTTTTTTTTTATTTAAGAAAATAAGTATCTGAAATATTGTTTAAAGAAATCACATATGTCAAAAAACAATGTATTTGTGATAGATAAAAGTTTATTCTGAAAATTTGCTCATAATATTGGCGAAATCTTATTCCAATAAAAGATTTCATCGCAAAGAATTTGGTGTTGATACTACGAAAACAATGTCCTACCGGAACATACATGTCGGTAACTCAGAAGCCATGAAATATTTTTACTTAATTAATTTTCACCTTGTGGACACAGAATTGCCACACAAGACCTGACGCTAATTGCTTTCATTTATATGTGCACATTCAGAACTTTAAATTATTCTAATTTACATTGCAATGTTGATTGTATTTTTAAATCGTTAATTTTAAATTGTAATTAATCTTTTATTGTAATTAGTTTTGTAATATCCATTGACATTTATAGTGGCCGAGCGAAAGAACACGCCCGAGGGTCCGCGGCCCTCTGCGTAAACGAATATCACTGTGTGGCAATGAGTATAAAAATGAATTGTTAAAGTAAGAAAAATGAAGTGTTTTACCCCATATTTACAAAGGTACTCCATTATATTTTACGCTTAATGTTTCTAATTTTATATTACTGCTTGCGGTAATATTGTATTGCTTATCATACAAATATATAGAAACCCATATTGTTGTGCAATTCATTGTAAATTACTGAACCTTTTAATTCTCTTTCCCGTATGCACTCATTTTTGGAAATTTAAAGTAGTACATATGTATCAAAGTAAATTTCGTTAGTATGCGGTTCACTTTATAGATATATGAAAAAGATAAGCAGACTGTAATTATAATTAACCATTAGTGTTGAAAACCTTCTTTTCAGATTCACAGTTTTTTCATTAGTTCATCTCAATTAATAACGAGAAATGTCTAATGAATGTAGAAAGGAATGAGAGTGTAGCAGGAAAAATGCAACGCAAAACATTAGTACTAAGACAGTATTTATAAAAAAAATAAATTATAAAAGTAAAATCTAAGATGAAATACATTTATTTAAAGATTTTTGCACATTATTTATTTTCAAAATCTTTCTGAAGGTCAAATGGCTCCTGTTTCGTATAGAACATGTCTCAGTTTGCCTATAGAAAAATGTTTAACTGACATTAAATAATATATTAAAATCAGGAGATCATGCTGTTTTAATATGTTTATTAATTCTTGAAAACGATTTTAAATAATGAGTTTGTTATTTTTCCTTAAAAATATCGATCATGAATTACGCCGACGACTGATGATGTATCGTATCATATTTCCTATTTAATTAGGCGTAAATACTATATCAGTTATTCCACCTCACAGACTTTCTTGTACAATGGGCTGCTATCTTATGAAGCTGTTGTATATATTTTATTGACTGCCACAAATTACACGAATTTTAATCATCTTTCCTAGGTCTTCCCTCAAGGAACATACAAGACACATCATACAATGTCCAAAGTAGCACATCTTCAAACACCCTCATACTCAGAAAAATCGACCTTGTGTTGCATGCAATGACAATAATTCAGATTTATCGGCGCTCAAAAATAGCGTTATTTGCTGCTATGGCAAAATGCTCGAAAGCTTTTCGACCTTAAAATGCACCAGCCTCCCAATCATGAAATAATATTGTAACGAATATTGCGTCACCGGGCGTCACCACCACGAACTACCTGTATGCGCGGATTGCGTCATCTGCCGGCGCCACCACGAGCTGCCTGTGAGCGCGGGTTGCGTCATCTGCCGGCGGTCCCTGCACTAGATTATTCCAGAACGTTCGCGGGGTCCGGAAAGTTCTCGACGGCACTCGCCGAGTATAAATACGCGGCGGCCGGCGACCGCGAGTAGTCTTAAGTCCGCAGTGGAAGCTGAACTGTGAAGTGTGTGCATGCGGAAACGAGTTAATAATTACAAGTGTTCAGTGTGTAATAGAAGTGAACAGTATAAATAAATAATCAAGAAAAGTGTAGTGTAAATAAATAAACAAGTGTTTTCAGTGATTGTGTTAAGAAACAAAATAAACGTTTTTGTTAAAATAATACTTGAGTTTTAATTCACCACCTAGAAACGTAATAATTGGTGTCAGGTGTGGAGTATCACGAGTGGTGAATTAAAACATTAATCAAGATCAGTTTCACAAACGTTTTACGGGATCTGAAAGTGGCCGAGTTGAAGAGAGGGTTGGAAGAGAGGGATCAGGACACGACTGGCACGAAAGCAATATTACAGGAACGTCTTGCAAACGCGATGAAGGCAGCAGGCGAGGATCAAGAGAATTTTCTCTTGGAGACAACCGGGAACTTTTCGGACCTATCCAAAATTTTAAGGTGGAAAATTCCAGAATACTAGAAGAAAAACTAACAGCAAATTTCAGAACTTTAGAAGGAAAGTTAAGAGAAAATTCCCTAATTTTAGAAGAACTGACTGAAAACTCCAAAGCTTTAGAAGAAATATTGATCGAAAATTCCAGGATTTTGGAAGAAAAGCTGGAACAGAAGATAGCGCAGAATAATAAATTGGTGCGAGAAGAAATGGATGAGAAAATTTTGACGAATGAGGAAGAATTACTAAATCTGTTAGAAGAGAAGCTGAAGGTTTTTACTCCCCCAACGGAAAAATCAAATATAAACATCGTATAGGAACCACTGGAAATGGCACGAGTGGCCACCGTACGGGAGCCACTGGGAAAAGCACGAGTAAAACCACCTACCTTTGATGGTAAATGACTGATCCGCAACAGATTGTGCTACGGCCCTGATTTTGGCTTTGCGTGGTAACGCCGTCGATATTCTAGAGACAATACCGACCAATGAACAGTGAAGCTTCGAGCAAATTGTCAAGAGACTCGAAACACGGTACTGGCAAGCGCACCTCAAAGAGAAGTATTTTACCCAGCTAAGGAATCGTGTTCAGAAGCCTGGAGAGAGTCATCAAGAACTGGAAGCTGATATTTCTCGTTTGGTGCGCCTTTTGGACCCTGATGCTTCAGAGAGTTCCCTGCAACGCACAGCCGTCCGGTGCTTTATTGAAGCGCTCCAGGATGAAGAAACACAACAAGCATTAAGACTGGCAAGACCGAAAACCTTAGCTGACGCATTAAGTCAAGCACTAGACTTCCAGGTTGCAAAAAGAGTATCGAAACGTGACGGACGAGTGCGAGAATTGCAAACCGGCGTCGATACATATGACAAAATATTTGGAGGCAATGGTGGAGAAGTTGGTAGACGCACGCATTTCTAGTGGCAAAAGGCTACAACCTCGATGTTGGAATTGTGGAGAATTAGGGCACGTGAAAAGTCGATGTGATCGTCCACTGAAGCAACAAGGAGAGCAGCAGTCTGTTGGTAAACCCAGCAGCCAGCAGGGAAACTAAAGAAGGTTGATGGAAGGGGGCATCCATCGGTCTGTCAAACAAGAGCCGCACCTTACGAAATCCACGTCAAGTTCATTCGACACTGTTCGGATAGTGTTTACATAGATGCACTCGTAAATGGAAGGCCATGCGTCTTACTTTTAGATAATGGTGCAACCAAGAGCATTATACGAACCGATTTTGCCAAATCATCTTATCTTATGCCGTCCAAATGGAAGCTTCGAACAGCCAATGGTGACTCGGCGAATGTTGTTGGAGAGATGGATGCCCTCCTTGCCATTGGAGCTTTCAATCATCGACTGCTGGTCGCTGACAGAAGAAGAAGCAATTTTAAGAATGAATATTATGACGACGTATGGGTGTCAGGTGGATTTACTACACGGTGCTCAACGAAGTGGAGGTGGTTCTACATTCATGTAACAACATTGCCGTGAATGTGATTACGGCTGACGACGTAAACTTAAGGGGACGTAACGCGATGTTTATAGAAGCGAGCCCTGAGGGCGACGTTCCAGCTGGAGAGATTGCTATCCTGGAACCCAGAAGTCACGATAAATACATTGGCCGAAGAATTCTAGTAGCCAAAGAACTTGTCAGAGAGAATAGAACAATACCTGTGAGAATAATGAACATTAACCACTATCCTGTTAAGTTGAGAAAAGGAACAATAATTGATTATTGTTCTACGGTATCCTCAGTTTTGCAGATGTGAACCGTACCGAACCACCACCTAAAGGAATTCCTGAACGACTGCAAAATCTGGTTACAGAGGCCTGTAAAGGCTTATCTCAGGAAGTGTCATAAGGCTGAAGACCTAATACGGCGCTACCAGCATATCGTTGAATGCAGTGATGGTGTAAATGGAAAGACTGATATTGTTCGTCACAGAATAAACACTGGAAACGCCACACCGATTCGCCAAGCTGCTAGAAGATTACCTCTGCCAAGAAGAAAAGAAGCAGATGAGATTATTAAAGGGATGAAGAAGGATGGCGAAATCGAACCATTAAGCAGTCCGTGGGCTTCTCCCGTCGTATTGGTAAAGAAGAAACATGACGACATGTTGGACACGCTCTCTGGGGTCAAGATCTTCTCGACACTTGACCTGGAAAGCGGATACTGACAAGTAGTATTAGATCCCAGCGATCGAGAGAAGACTGCATTTACCATCGGATCAGGTTTGTGGCAGTTTACAATAATGCCTTTCGGACTGTGTAATGTTCCAGCTACAAAGATTGATGGAAACCGTGCTTAGAGGTCTGTCGTGGGAGACATGTCTTGTCTACCTCGACGATGTAATTGTTGTTGGAAAATCTTTCGAGGACCACATCAATAACCTAGAACAGGTGTTCAAGAGGTTGGAATTTGAAACTCAGCCCAGAGAAATGTCATTTATTTCGCAAGCAGGTGAATTACCTTGGACATGTAGTATCTGGCACGGGAGTAGAACCTGATCCGGAGAAGGTTAAAGCCGTAAAGGAGTGTCCAGTCCCAAAGGATAAACATGAATTGAGAAGTTTCCTGGGTCTATGTAGCTATTGTCGCCGCTATGTTTTGGGATTTGCCAACATCGCGAAACCGCTGAACGAAGAAAAGCGTGTGTTTGAATGGGATCAAGATTGCCAACGCGCTTTCGAAAAGTGTAAAAGCGCCATGCTGAGTGCCCCTGTATGGACCTATCCACTACCTCAAAGGAATTATGTACTTGATACTGACGCAAGTAACGTTGGTATTGGAGGGGTATTATCGCAGATACAAAATGGACGAGAGAGAGTAATCGGTTATTATAGTAAAGTGCTATCAAAGCCAGAACGCAACTATTGTGTAACCCGGAGAGAATTACTTGCTGTGGTGAAATCCGTTGAACACTTCTACAAATATCTCTACGGTAAAGAATTTCTTTTGAGAACGGATCATGCTGCTTTGAAATCGGTGCTGAACTTCAAGAATCCGGAAGGTCAAGTCGCCAGATGGATTGAAAGATTGCAAGAATTCACATTTAGAATATAACATCGAAGCGGAAGTAGTCACCAGAATGCCGATGCTCTCTCCAGAAGACCGTGCCCTGAAAGCTGCAAACATTGTTGTCATGCGGAAGAGATGTGTCGTACCTTAAGGGTCACTGTCAGTAATGACCAATGGCAACCCAGAGAACTTCAGAAAGATCAGAAAGCAGAATTGAAACATGTTTGGAAATGGAAAATAGCAGGACGCAGTGGAATGTGACTGTGCGAGTGTGTAAGAGAAGTGAACAGTATAAAAAATAATCAAGAAAACCGTAGTGTAAATTAATAATCAAGTTTTTTCAGTGATTTTGTTAAGAAACAATATAAACGTTTTTGTTAAAATAATACCGGAGTTTTAATCACCACCTATAAACGTAACAATGTTTCTAAAAATTCACTAAATTCACTGAAAACTATTCACTAATTTTCTAAAATCTATTGTAAAATACACACTAGTCAGTTGTCATTGCCCTTATAGTTCTTATTTAAAATGTGCTCTAATAAAAATTGAGTGAACAATTTACAAATTTTCTTGACATACGAAGGAGTTATTAAGCATTATTACTTACAGTCCTGTTCAAGTTTCCACATTGTCTACTATTAATGTGTTTTTAAGAAATCAATTTGAAACATGTCATATTGTACTATTTACTGTTTGTTTATTGCAAAGAATATTCGTATCATCCTCAGAGAGAATTCGTCTTCCGTTTCGATTCGACTTGAGCATATCGTTTACGTTCAGTTGTCAATGAATAGGAAAGGTGAGTAAGTGGTGTCCTAAAATTCCAGTATGGTATTTCTATTCTCTTACACCGTTTATTAAAGTGCCAACCTAGAGCAATATCACGCATTCCATACGACGATAATTTTTAAAGTAAAACGTTATGATGAATGACCTTACACACTTTGGAATTTTCCGGTCTTAACGTCATTCATTCCAAAAAAACTTCATTTTGATCTCCAGATGAAGCTATCTTTAAAACAATATATCTGTTTCTGTAGATTTCGATTTTCTAAATCCACATTTTCAATCTGAAAACGATTCGTTGTAACTGAGAAATGTTTTGTACGTAAGAATAATTCTGTGATATTTTTGAAGAAACTGACAAAAGAGAAATTGACCGATTATTTTGAATTACATTTGTGTTCCCTTTTTAAAAGTGGCTTACGTAATGTTGTTTTTTTAAATTTATGTAAATGTTCCTGTACAAAGCTATAATATGTAATTCCAATGCGAATATGTGACTTAACTGGCACATGTTTTTAATAAACAAATACGAAATTAATCTAAACCAGCCGAATAATATTTATATTTTATGTTACTATATTCCGAGGATTTCATTACTAGAAATTTCGGAAACAAATAAAATGTCAAAATCCTTTCGGGAACGTATGATATGAAATTTTGTCCTTTTAGTTCCTTCGGTTCCGCATCAACCGCAATTATCGAGACGTGTTGGTTCAAGCGCCTTGCAACTTTTGTTAGATCTCTCACTTCTCCACCATTATATTTTGAAACATCATTCTCTACATCTTCTAGTAAATATGGTCTTATTTTGTACGGTGTTGCACATTGCTTTTGTTTTGTATTGTTATTTTACGTAGTTTTTGTTTTGTTATTCGTATATTTTGTTATTTAAAATATCCTGATCATTTTTCATTATTTTAGCCTACTTAATGTCTTTTCTTAACAAATATTAGTATTTTTATGGAGATGTGGAAATCATTAATGTGGATGTTTAGATATGAAATAAAGAATTAGTTCTATTAAGCATGATGTAATTCCTCGTTTCAACCCAGTATTGCTTTTCAGCGAAATAGTTAATTTTCCTTTTCTCGGAGGAAAGCTCGTATTAAAGTGAAATTAGAGCGTAGAAAAAATGAATTATACATATCATTTGTATCCACAGCATTGTAAGCCATTGTCCATGATTCCTGTAGCAACTCAATGAATTATTGTATTTTATTTTGGGAAAAAATATTTGTACGTGTCGATGTTCGCATTTCTTGTAATTGTATGAATTTATTCATCATTGTCACCCTAGTTCTTTCGTTAAAACTTAATATCTAGAAGTGGTTTTGTTAATTAAAATTAGATATTTTTGTATATCTAAACTGAAGGAATTTATTAAATTGACAGATTGACCATTTTCGCTAGATTCGGCCAGAAAATCAATGTTCACATACAACAATCTATTCAAAAGACAGATTTCTAACATCGTTTAGAGTTCTTACTAGTTTTTGTAAAAACGTGGTGTCATCTATAGCTTGCTTTGTCGGAAGCGTGTAGATACAAAGTAAGATAATTTTGATCGCAGGAAGATGTACGATAGATATTTTAAAAAGACTTTCAACTGATACACTCTTAATTCTGTCAAGGAGATTCCGCAAAAAGAATCTATATAATTTCTAAAGTAAATGAACTAATTCTTGGGCACCCCTGAAAGTAAATCTTGTTCTTGTGATATGAAATCCCTCGAGTGATTGAATTTTCACAGATAAATACATACTCGTTATATTCATTGCCACAGTTTCTCCTGTTTGGATTATCAATTATGTCTGAAATAAGTTTCGTACAGTAAATGTCATCCATGATATCATCTTAGTACTGAATTAATTGATATTCCGAATTGGTGACAGTAAGTAAGTGAGGTTAAATATACGTAAAATCTAAGCACCCCAAAATATATTCGGAGAATTCGGTATCTCGGTAGCGTAGAGGTAAGAGCAACTGGGTAAAAAGTAGGAAACTTATGTTCGATTGCCAGTCGATGAGACTAATGCTTCGCACAAGTCGTTACGTTACGTGTCTCTCCGATCATGTATAATTTGCAACACGAATTTATTTCTAGAGTAATGGGTATATCTTTGCTTGATGTGTCAGTGGAATCCATAAACTAATATTCAAATGTTAGTTTATGTCAAGTTTCTCTTTGCTATCATTCCTAACGCTTCTTCATCTTTAAACAGTACGTAATTATATTATAACTTTCCACGCGTGCAAGTGCAAGATTGCGCTTGAATGCAAACCTTTCATGATGTAGCCTCGCAAAAAGAATCGAAGCAGTTCCATCTCCTCCTTCGCATCATCCATCTAAACGCACCGGTGACCGGCGGTGAAGACTTCGGGGCCACTCTGGGCCGTTCTGGGCCGCGTCTGCCGACCGCCCCGGCGAGGGGCGCCCACGGCATGTCGCCTCGTGATCTGCAAATATAAGCAAAAGCCGCAAGGGACGGCTGCGACCGCGGCCCGCGCCGCCGCCTCACATCCCCGTTCGCCCTCGCTCGCCACCGTCCGCCCACTGACGCCCCCGGCCCCCGCTCGCCCCGCCCTCGCCCGCCGCCGTCGCCCGGGAAGGCGGGGCGGTCGGCCAGCTGGGGCACGACCCGCCCCGCCCGCTCTGCCCGTCCCCCGCGGCCCCCAACGGCCAGGGCCGTCCGGACGACGGTCATTCCGGTTTTATATATTCGCCGGTCAACTTACGCCGCGATATTAATAATACGAAAACTGGCCTGATGGCGCCTTTCCACACCGCCATTTTGATTCAATTTCGCCCACGTGATGTCGAATCTGAAATCATGGGGCATTCGGGGAGTCCCCGAGGCGATTTGGCAGCAGGTGGCTTGCCGCTGAAGTTTTGCTGCGAGATGAGAGAATTTTCAAACTGACCATCTGAGAAATCCCACTTTCCTTGTGGAAATGGCATATTGATACTCGGAATACCTGCAGGATTGAGGAAACATTGGAGGAAAGCGGAACATTTTTACAAGAATGTTTGATATTCCCTGAAGACCGGAATGGCTCCAGTAAGCCTTTCGCGAAGACGTTCCCTAGTAGCGATTGATTCCGTGATATATCAGCGCTCCCCTGCATTATAGCGGATGGTAATGTTGCGGATATATTGGCAATGACAGCTGGACCCCTGAGTAATGGCCGACCACAAGTGCAGTTAAAAGTCGAGGGCTCTTGGCGCCTAGGGAGGGCGCATGGGGATTCGCGGTGGCCGCGGCCCTACGGCGTGCCTGCCCGTCGCCCCGCCCTGCACCGCCCCCTCGCCGTTCTTCGCCGCCCCCTTGCTGCCTCGTGCCCCTCCGCGCCGCCCCCGCCCCGCCCCCGCCCCGCCCTCGTCATCCGCCCACCCCATCATCCGGCTGGCCGCATCGCGGACGCGCGGCGGAGGGCGTGGCGTAGCTGGAGGGTAAAGGGCGGACGAACGCACACCTGGGGCAGCGCGGATACACCGCGGACGACCCCGCGATACGAATTTTTAACACTTTCAGCGGGATTTGCCCCGGGAATTAATCCATCCCTGTGTCGTGGAGGTTTTCATGCATGTTAACAGCATTTGAAAGACGCATTCCATAAGAATAATGAATAAAATAAAACTTCCCAGAAGTTTTGAGTCTTGAAATTTGTGTTTGGCATGTTTCTAAAATGAAAGATACGTAAGTTAGGGACCAGTGCGCTCATGATTTTCCCGTCTCCCGCACCATAATTATTCCATCATTCAATTTATAGCGCCATTATTATATTTTATTCAGACGCATGACAGAAGCTAACAGCACAGATATAAAGAATTATCAATAAAATCTAATAATGATGATTGACTTTGCCTGGAAGTAGGTGCCTGCCTATTACAATTGTCTATACGGACTTCCATCGCGTCAATAGATTCACCTCTGGGATCCCTCAACAGTAGTAAATATCGTATGGCAAAATCCGCATTAGGTGTTCAGTCGAATTTTTGCCCTCTTTGGTCAGAAGCAAATAGTTTGTTTGACGCTCTAAGGAACACAGGCTGAAACTTCAGTGAATTATTTTCAATGAGTTGAACTTTAGTGATTTTTATTGCGAGATTCTAACATCTAATATTCTAACATAGAATATGTGAATTGTTAGTTTAGTGACATGACAAACAGGGAGCGTATGCAGTAAAATGCAATTCTTCACTAAAATATTAATTATTTGTTTTCAAATGGTATTACCATACAAGGAATATATGGTGAAAGAAGCAACCAGAAAATTTTAATCGTTTGTTAGGTATTGTAATACAACAGTGGTGAATATAAAAAATGTATACACCAATTATTTTCAATATGTAAAAAGAATTCAACTACCTCTCGCTAATTCCTCAGCGTGGTATACCTTCTACCCTCTACTAAGATGCCAATGGATTTCATCCTGTATAATTCCTGCATACACCCATTCATATTGCGCGACTACACACATTCAACCCCTGTGGAGTGCATGTATTTACATGGCTGTTTCTACTGAATATTCAGACACAAGAATATTACTTAGGAATGGAATTTACAGACAGGGGATGAATATGCGAAATTGTATGGATGTGTCTCCAGTACGTTTGTGGCCATGTGTTGAGGTAACATCAATTTCCGTGAATTTCCTGAAGCGTAATGTTAGTACGGCAGCGAAAATGTGATCCCAATCACACACAGGTGTCTGAAAACCAGGGAGAGTCATTCGTAAATTTTCAATTTCCAGTTTTTTTTGCGTAATTAATTTGTATTACCGTTTACAGTTTTGATTTAAACATCAAGACATTTTTATTCAAAATACGAGCACACGACATGATTTTGGATAAAAACATTCCAATCTGAAACTGTGAGGGTACGCTCAGTTAAAATACTTGAAAGCAAATGCAAGTGATGTTTCCCGTCTTGTGACTTGTGTCAAGTGACGATTTTTGCTGTAATGTTTTAATTTTGGATATAATTTTACTTTTTCATATACGTAGTACAGAGAAAGTATGTTATGCTGCAGGAAATCCTGTCGAGTTTTGATCGACAAACGTTTGGTGGATCTCTGATGTCAAGAACGTGTTTTATTCTTTCGCGTATACGTATAGTAAATTGTTTTCTTGGTTACGTTGTACAGTCAAACGTTTTCGGGTACGTGATCCCGAAATAGTGATTTTTCTCAAAACATCTATCTGTCCGTCTGTTCGCCATTTGTGGATAAATAGCATCTAAAATGTACACAGAATTTTCAACAAAATGAATATTTCTAAATTAGTATGGTTCATGTCACGGGATTACGAACTGGAATCGGGTCTTTTAATTTTTGGGGAGGGGGAGGGTACTTTACACAACGCCTCTAAATCACTTTCGAAATTTTCTCTAAAAGTTTCCAATTTGTTCTTCGATTTTTTGCTTGAATAGAGCAAAGTAATCTTATAACAATAGTGGAAATTCGATTTTCAATAAAATCTCTAAAATTTAGAAGATTCCAAACTTTAAATCTGTTGGGATCCTCTCATATAACAAGTACATTACATAACATACATTTAACGAGTTAAAGATTTTTTCATTGAAATCTATACTTCAATATTAGTTCTTTAGTTGTCATGTAAAATTCTTTCAAAATATGAATAATTTCTGCGTAATTTTGAGTAAAATCCTAACGATGTATAATCACATATAAAGAACATCTCAAAAATTGATAGAATTTTTCTCTTTAAAAGTTATGATGGAAGAGAGCAATGTTCGGTTAATAATATTGCTTAGGTCCGATTTTCATTACAAACCTTTGGAATTTTGAATATTGTAAAAGTTCAAAACGTTTTTCAAGGCCTTACTACAATTACATTATTAACGATAGGTAATTATTACTTAATGCATTCTATTCGTCGTTATTTTTCTTTAAATAATTTCTTTATTTTATCTATATATTAGTTTTTTCGCGTAAGTTAAACAATAACATGAAGTTCTATATTTTTCGAACCAGCCTTTCAATATTGAAGTTGGAGATGTCTTTTAATGCATTATTCCTCACTCTTTCAATTATTTTATGATCACTTTTTTCAAATTTGACAAGTTTTCTGGTAATGTTCAGTTATCTATTTTGATTTTCCCAATTGTTGTTAAAGTGTTAGAAAGATAAAATGTGCAATGCTTTAATAATATGTAACCACTGATATTAATTTGAGAAAGTATGTGTTGTAGCACCACAAGTTTTGGTATCACAACTATGAAAATCTACACGAAATAGATGATGTTCCCTGCTAGCGTCATTCACAAGAAGTGGGAAAATCCAGAATGTCAAAGGTTTTTATAAATTGTCAACTGTTCATAACTCCACAATACATTTTCTAGAATTCAACATTAGCAAATTGTTCAAAAATAGTACTGCCTTCAGAAAAACAATTTGTTCTTAAATTGGTTTTACACACAGCACACAATGTTTTATTGTTGGCCCGTTATATTTTCTGCTTCTGGTTGAACGCATATAGCAAATGTATATAGTATACGTGTAATAAATAAGAACAAGATCCTGCATATTTATTTACTTTCGGAGAATATATGAAATAATCTTTACGTGTTACACAGTCGTAATGAGATACAATAAATTTCTGCGAAAAAGAGAAAAAGGAAAGTCGTATCGACAATAAATAATTTGAGTAGGACATGAATAAGGCGAAAATGTCACCGTAAGAGATTGCCTGGAAATAACAGAAATTAAGATTAGAAATGATATATGAAATGCCATTTTTAGAAGTTTTATAATGTTATTAAGGCTTTATGTAGACTAACACCCAAAATCAAAATATCCTTTTCAACTCACACCGTATTGATTTCGAACAGATCGATCGGGGATCATCGATTTTGCAGAAGGTCGTCTGAAAGGTTTAGGCGCTAACGTTGGCCGCCGACGGACAGGCGCACACACTAGTTTTGCCGTCATCCAAGTTTTCTCAAACTTGGGACTCAAAACACAAAACACAAAACGTGGATTTTGACTACACAGCGTGTTAGAGAAAGTACTTAACTACATTTAGGAACATTGTTTATCCACTTTTTTCATACCAGGGCCCCACAAAACAAGTTTTTCTGCAGGAAAAACTGCCGATTTTTCTCACAGCACTACAGTTCAATTCAAATTCAATTCAATGATCCCTTGTTTTTCAAACTTTACCTTACAATACTTTCTCATTACTAAGTAATTGCGTAGTATGGTGAGAAAGTAAAATCAAAAGTTAACCCAGGAAAGTTTCAGGAAAAACAAGGGTAAGGTTATTGCCCGAAAAAATTAATCAGGAATCAAAAAATTAAGGATGAATTCTAAAAAACCGAATTCTTCAAAATTTACCTGGCTGTACACCAAGCGAGAAGTTTGTGTTATGTCTTTTCATTATTTAATTCAACGCTTAATGAAAATCTTTGTGTTAAATACCAGCTGAGTTAGCTCTGAGCCAGAATTTGCGTTGTTTCTGTATCGATTCTGGCTGTCGGAGGTCCTAGGATTCCAGTCCAGACTTTCAACACTAGCTAAACAGGTCAAAGTCAGCCACAGACTGCAAGAGAATTGTAGCGACCGCCTTCTCTAATGGTTTCTCCGATCAACATCAAGATCGCGCCGGAGTATTACCCTAAAACGGGCCACGGACCATCGATCTTTCTTTTCCCTTCTTTCTCCTATCATTTCCTCTTATACCTACTTGCTCAATACAACCCCAATTGGTTGGAGAAAGGGAGAAATCCCCCGCAAACCATTTTTAAACGTCGGCGCAGAATCCCATTATCCCACGGGGAGGGATCAGTGCCACCTCATGAGATAAAACTTTCACCAAACTAATGGGACTAATGACCATAATAGTTGATGTGCGCAAAATCAATCAACGTTAATGTTAAGTATCGCATTACGAGTACTTTATGTTTTTTTTATATTAAGACATATCCTATTGTACATTTTTCATGAAATTTTGAACACAGAGTATATACCACGCAGAAAATATAGCACTTATATTACAGCCACACATTGTATTTAACCACGTATTACTTGAATGTAACTCGACTTGCGTGCTAGTCTACTGCATAATATGTATTAACAGAGACGTGTAAATGTAATAATTGCACTCTACGGAAGAAAACAACAGTCATTTGCAACAATCTAGTGTGTATTTTCCTACAAAATCTCGGAAGTGAGCCAATATCATTTTTCAGAGCAGAAAGCACTTCCTGAACTGTTCATGGCGCTTGGGATGAGCGAGCTCTCCACACTCACAGTCGGGGCGGCCGCATGGGGCAGAAAGAAGAGGACAAGGCTGCCTCCTCCGCGGCGACGAGGCGCTAGGGAGGGGGGGGAGGCGGGGAGCCGGGAGGCGACGGGGGACTGCGGCGCGGCCGAAGAACGACGTCGCCGGCGCGCGGGCGACGGCCGGCGACTCTATTTGTTCTACTTAGCGCGCGGCCGCAGGGCGCCGGGCGCCGCGACGCCCGCCAAGAAATTAATAATTGTATTACACGCGATTTACTGCCCGCGCGCCTAAAAGCTCGAACCGCAGGCTCGCGCGGACCTAATAGCCGGCGCTGCCTCGCTCCTCCCGTCCCTCTCGGCCCCCGCCTCGTCGCGCCGAGGGTGGATGGTGGATGGCGGGTGGGGGGGGGGGGGGGGGTTTGGGGCGGCGGGAGGCGGGGGCGAGGGCGGCCGTGGCGGCGGCGGCGGCGGGGGGCCCGAGGCGCCGCTTGAGAAATGTCCCGGCCCCGTTCCTTTTCCGGCCCGGAACGGGGGCGGCGCGCTCGGAAACAATCCAAGCATTCATAGGCGGGGCGCGTTACCGGCGGGCGCGCGGCGCTCGCGCGCTGAGCACCGCCCTAATCTCTTTTCCATGGCCGCGAAAATGGGTTTGGACTTCCGAGAGCAGGATCCGGACGCGGGGCGTCGGGCGGCGCGGGGCGGGGCCCTGCGCTCGGCGCTCGGCGCCCGGGGGCACGGGGCGGGCTGGGGAGGGCGGCGCGCGCGCGCACGGGCGACGCTGACGGACCCGCCCGGGCGACGGCGACGCCGCGCCGCCAGCGGGGCGGCGGCGGAGGCGGCGGTGGGCGCCCGCGGGCCTGCCGCCCCGGTAACAAGCTGATAACGGGTGCGGATTAGCGTCAGCACGCGCGTAGCCGCCGGCGCGGCCAGTAAACAAGGGATTACTGCAAAGCCCTCGCAAAATTTGTCTATATGAACACTTTGTTTACTCCCGGGATTAATAGCCGATAAAATATACTAACGCGCTGCGGGGCGGGCGAGGTCGGTGGGGCGCGGGGCGGGAGGGGCGTGGCAGGCGGGCGGGTGGGGTGGGGCGGGACGTCGGCGACCCGCCGCCCTCGCGGCGGCCTCGTCCGCCCGAGCCGCGGGGCGGCGTCTGCCCGCCCCGGTCGTTGGCGGCCGCCGAGCCGGCGATAAATACTGCAGAAAGCTGCGCGTTGACAAATTCCGATCTTCGCACCTGTCAATCAATTTGCCCTGAAACAATGAATGGACCGCGGGCCGCGCCGGGGATTGCGCGCTGAGCCCCGCGCCGCGCGCTTATGGATTCCCGCGTCCGTAATTTAGCGTGCACGACAAATCCCGCGGAGCGCCCAAGGAACAAATCAGCGCCCGCCCCCGCGCCCCGCGCTCGCCACCTCGCCCGCGTCCGGCTCGCGTCCCGCCCGCGACCTCCCCGCACCCCGACCGCACCCTGCCACCGCTCCCCCCCAGCCGCCCTCCGCCCGAGCGACGCCCGCGCCTTGCGGCCATTCGCCCTATTTGTTTCAAGTTGACGATAAATCGCCGCCGCTGTTCACATTTATTCTGCTTCATCCTCATACGCGGTTTTAGGGCTCGCCGCCGCCGCCGATGCTGCCGCCATCGCCGACGCGCGCTTTAAGTGCGGGAAAAATAGCGGCGTCGAGCGCGTATATCATCAGCGACGGCGGAGATGCACGCGGTGAAGGCGCCGCTTGTCGCTGACCCTCGGGGCGGCGGAGCCGGCGGCGGCGGCGGTGGTGGCGTGCGGCGAGGCGACTGTACCCGCATCGCCCGCCCTCCCCCCCCCCCCCGCCCCCCCCCGCCCCCGCCCGCCCCGCCCGCCCCGCCCGCCCCGCCCGCCCCGGGCCGCGCCCTCGCTGCGCCCGCGAACCGCATCCGCGCTTCAACCGCGGCCGCACGTGCGCCCGCCGCGTCACGCGGCCGCCGACGCTTCAACGCCCATTCGCGCCCCGGCGCGCTCTTTTCGCGATTCGCTCGCTTCCATGACGTGTAAAAGAGGTGGCCTTCCTCTCTCTCTCTCTCTCTTGCTTGCTGCTCGATGCCTTTTTTATGTTTAAATGAATGATATTTTAATGGAAATACGTTTTTGAGTTATATTGGATGTACGTCTATTAAATAAAAACTGTATGTCTTTCCGACACGCTCTGAATAAAATCGAAAACAACTTGCAAAGTTACCGGAATAAATCGGGAACATTTTACTCCTCGACATCGTATCATCGTCCTTTCGTCTTGTGAAGTGATGGGCAATTTGGATTTCATTGGCTTTGCTTATATTTACTTGCGTGAGAGTCGACTTAATAAGAAAACATATCGATGAATAATTTGTCTTCTTTCTGACATATCGATAATGCAACCTGATTTCCCCTCCTTCAGTACTGCTCGCTGGGCAAAATCAAAATTCCACTTTTGCGTACTGGCAGGTACAGGACGGAGAGGAGAGGAACCTACTGAATATTGTTATTTTTATAAGTACCCTCTGTTATTATTACTATATTATTACTATATTATTATTATTATTATTATTTTCAATAAAAGTTGTTTTGGAACACAGCGCAGTTCTGCATTTATTTGTACCTTCATAATTCAGTAAATCCCAAATGAAAAGATTTCGTTGGAGATAGGGAAATTAATAGTTCGAAAAACTGTTCGAAGTCTCGTTCCGTCATAAAAATTGACAATATTTAAACAACACACATATAAATATAAATACACTCCTTCGAAACATAAATACACATGTTAAATTGTACCACATGCGTTTTTGAAACTATCGCCATCCTTCTATATCTTTAACAAAATAATAATAATAATAATAATAATAATAATAATAATAATAATATGCTACGAATCACGGAAATGGAATGTACTACCGTCCTATTATCTTATATGTATGTGTGCACTTTTATCAGTAATAAACACGATTCAGTTTCCCAAAATTGCAATTCCTAAAATCAAAAATGTATATTCTACTAATGAGATAGATAAAGTCACACAATAATTGATCTAGAAAATACACATTTACGTATAATATTCCGGGAATTTGCGGGGTAGCAAATAGACTTCTTTTCATCTGCCTTGTACCTTTTTCTTTTCTCGCCTTCTACGTACTTACGTAGTAAGGATAAAGTATTGTAATGCTGCTGAGGAAAGTGGCTATATTTTGAAAGAGAAACTCGTTTTGAACGTTCCTTAAGATGGAAAATGTTGATGAATTTTGCTCCTATACGAAAAAAAATTAGTTCATCTGGTATGCTGTATAGTCAAAATCGGCTTTTTGTGGCTCCTTCATTCCGAAGAAGTCACAAAATGTCTGGTTGTCCATTTACCTGTCCGTCCGTCCATGGCCAACACCATTCGATCAGATTTTTTTTCAAAATTCATATTCTGGGATCAATCTGGCCATAGTCGAGGCCCTGCAAGTTTTTTAAATAAACGTTTATTTGCGATCTGTTTATAGAAGAGAACAATAAGTAAATTTGATGAATTGATAATTAACATTGATTGAAGAAGACTCATTAGTATCTCATTAGACTCATTAGTATTGATACAATTGATACACATAACTATTAATACACATATAACATAAAACAATTCAGAGGCTTGAATTGTTAAAGACGTCTTATTTATAAAGTGTTATCTAACAAATTTATTGCTAAAGTATTGGTAGGACACGTAGGTAAGTTCAAAACGTTTCCGGCGACTATATACTACTGTAATATTGGTCCTCTCGGTGTACGAGTGGTTAGCATATTTGCCTCTCATTGAACCCGCAATAGGCGGGTTCGATCTCAGCAGAGGCGTGTGTATTCGAAGGGTGGAAAATATCTCAGTTACCATGTAGTGCTCGTGGCATGTAAAAGAAATCTGATAGGGGCCTGGCAAAATTAAATCCCTCCTGCAATTTCCTGTCCTAACGAGATCTCACGTTTTCCAAGCCAGAGACGTCGGTGCCCAGAACTGAAACCTACATCTGGCGGAGAATGTGAATTGATTGATGTATTAGCGTTTTCGGGCGCGTCAGCTGCTACAGTCGTTAGTCCCGTAAGTGTAGTCACGCATTTTTCCTCGGGAGGTGGTGACGATCTTTCCCTGTTGGATAGTGAGATCCGGCGCCGACCTACCTGTCAGCTAGCAGGGTTTTTCCCAACCAGGTATCTACCACCAACGGGGCACCGTCCCAGCCGGAACAAACTCTAAGCTCCCGACCGGTCTCCCCCGGCATGTATGGGAAGCATGTGTGAGAGACCGGTAGTCTGTGTAGTGCATGTGTTTGAAAGTGAAAGCCGAAGATATGACAAAGAAGGAGTAGGAAAGATCGCGCGCAGTCCGTGGACCGTATGTTATAGGGTACTACTGCGGCATTCGTCTGATATCGATCGGAGAAACCACAGAAAACTACCGTTCAGAACAAATGCAAATGTTTAACCTCTTTAAACCGTCGGGAAGATTGAGTTTAGCTGTGACGCTGGTGTTGTAGGGGTACCGTGACTGACACGTTGACTTCATCGGCACAAGTCCGTATCCTAAAACAGGGGAAAATTTTTGCAGGATAGAAAGATTTTTGAATTTTCAGGTACTATTATGATATTGCATGACCATTACAAATAACGCGAGAAAGTGTGTGCTGTTGGAGCGCTACTAAGTTTTTTCTTTCCCTTTAGAAAAGACACAGTTACTTACCTCTGTCTAAAGTTGTTAAAGTGGACCTTTCTTGCTGAACGCTGCGATATCAATACTGATTGTTTCAATATGCTGATTTACTTAAATTTTTTCGCCCATAAAATGCTTTCTTCACAAATGTGAGAATATAGAATGGTTCCGCCCTCATAAGTAAACGTTTCAGGGTAGTCACCTAGCAAGTTGAGACACTTTTTTTCACGTATCGTACAACCATGCGAATGCCGGAGCAGTACCCTAACAAATGGGCCACGGACCGTGCGCGATCTTTCCTTCCTCTTCTTAGTCCTATCCTCACCCCTTACACACACACACACACGCACACACACACTAACATGCACTACACTACCACATATTCCGGGAGACCGGTCAGGAGCATAGAGCTTGTCCCGACTGGGGCGGTGCCCCGCTGGTGGGAGAGTCCTTGTTGGAGGAAACTATAATAGGAAAAAATATTTTGGAATTTGATTCATTCAACTGCAGTATATTGCCTGTAGCTAATTTCAATTTTCTTTAACAAAATTAAAACGTTTTCTTGTAATAGATCTCTAAATTTATAGGAATTTCTTTTTGGGGAACAACCTAAGAAATAATTTCCGAAATAATTTTTTGTGAATTTTTTATTTCACTAAAATAAGAAGTGTCTCTCTATACTTTTACGAGGTAATCCAGGCCTCTCAAAGCTAGGCCTTGGTAGGAATGATACATGAATATCATAATTTGGAAGTTCACAAAGATGTACCCAAATAAACACACTCACTGAGATTTGGTGACACTTTGTAACTTCGAGTTTTAATAGCATGTGCCAATCACAGAGCCACCCACCTTTCATGTCCAAGTAAACTGAAAGAATTGACAAAAACTCTTCTTTGTTTCCTTCAAATACACTTTTTTTCACTCTTGACAGCGTAACACGATCAAAGCTCTGTGTATTTGGACAGAAAAATGCTACGAAGAACACGACTGGGCCCTGTGAGTTACAGGAGGCTTCAAAGTCTATTTCCTAAGCGAGACAAGTGGTCGATGTTTTACTTTTAATGAAAAAAGGGAGTCTATATTATTTTTCATGTCAGGCCGTGTCCATTTTTATATTTCCCTTCCTCATTAATAATAAATCGAACAACAAGCGTATAAGAGCTTCGTTTTCTGACTCGGTCAATAGAAATTCCTTCTGTATCTTTTACGATTATCATAGGTCATCTTTTTGCTGCAATACCACATTAAAAATAATCGAGATATTTTGTAATCAAAGATATAACGCTGATTGATAGGTAAAACATCTTAAGAGCTAATTTTCTGAAAATGAGATGCTTCCTACATTGGAAAGCTATTATAAGACTAGCATTAAGAGAAGGTCCACAGAATTTGGCAATTATTAAGTCCATTGTACGCCTCTGTCGGTGGCTCGTTGGTTAGCGTGCTCCCTTCTCGTGCCGCAACCTCGGGTTCGATTCCCGGTCGACGATAATTTTATCTGTGCTCTTCCTTTATCTATTGCTGTGTAACGATGAGAATTCCCACCAGTTATATATGGAGACCAGTATTACGGTGAAGGGATGTCTTCGTGTTAACCATACAAACCCCTTATCTCATGACCCAGAGGCTGGGTCACTGCTGGTCGGCCAAGACACGTAGTGGGCTGTCGAGCCAAAGAACTGCGAGTCTAGCGAACATGTCCACAGACCGAAATTTCGAAAGAAAAGAGTAAATATCACAAATAGATGCGAAAATTTACATATACAAGGTGCTGTCTTTGGCATAGGAAATCATTATCACATACAATTGAATTAATTTTTTGACTAGAGAAATTCTTAATGCCAAGCCCTGAGAACAATAAAAGGCGATAAATCTTGTTCCTATATGTAGAAAATTACTCCCATGACGCATTGCACAGTTAGAATCCATGTTTCGTGGGTTCTTGATACCGAAAATTCGATTGAGGGCAAAACATTTGTCCATCGGTCTGTCTCTCTGTGTATGGTCAATGACAAAACCGATCATCCGATTTTTTCCAAAATTGATATTCCCCGATCGATTTAAAGGATCTCGTGGTCTTCTTGTGTTTGAAACGAATATTTTGTTTTGGGGAGTATTTTACACGAAGACTCAATTACATTTACTAAATTTTCTCAAAATGGCTTCAAAGTTTTGATTAAATTTTGCCCTCGGATAGCCTAAAGGGCGCTTAAGAGAATGGTGCAGGTCTCATTCTCGTTGAAATCCCTGATTTTGCAATTGCGAAAGTTCAAAATTGTTATCAGTGTTCCTACACTTACAATATTCAAGGTATAACTTTTGTCTTTAATAAAATGTAATCTTTAAAGACAGATCTTCAAACAAGGTCATGTATAAAATATGAATAGTTTTCGTGTAATTTTGAACGCAATAGAGACAATTTGTTTTCACGGATACAACAAGGGACGCTTAAAAGAATGGAATGTCGAACACTGAATTTTTGAAAATTGCACAAGTTAGAAATAATGCGAGTATGTATGTGTTGTTTAACTATCATTGGTTCTGAAATAAACAAGTGTAAGTAGTAGAAAAAGTACAAGTATTGTATTTTGACACTACTACTATAAGAACAGGTCGTTTAAGCGTTTTGCGTTTTGTCAGAAAAATTATTTGAAAAAGCTTTTACTTGGTATGTCACCAGTACATTTCAGCAATAAGATTGAAGGTATTGTTTGGCAGGAAAATAGGTTCAACTACTGGCGCTCAACTTTACATAGTGAAAATATTTCAAAATGAGAGGTCAACAATTGACAAAAAATACCAAATTGAAAAGGACTTGTAATGAATTTCCCTCTTATCGAAGTGAAATGCATCCACCTTCAAAGAAATGAAATCGAATAAACAAGATAAAACAATTATTTCTCTTAAATGACACAAAAAATCAATATTGTGAAATAAATATGGACTATTGCTTCCATCAAATTTCATTTTTAATTTATGTTTTTAAAAAAAATGGGGGAAGTATCTTGAATTAATGAAGTATATTGAATTAAATTAGCAGAGTTTCAAATTTGAGGGGTGAGCAAACAGACAAAAATTTTGAATAAGAATAAAATGGCACAGTTTAGTTATTAATTTTTAGTGATTAGTAGGTATGGTGTGGTACCATACCAAGTCCATGAGTACTGTAGTTCATATCACAAAGTTTTCACAAAAAGAAAAGACTGTCAATACTTACACTTGATAATTGGACGGTTGCAGTATACACATAAAAAGCAATTTTCTTCGGTATGAAGCAACTATTAATACTTCTAATTGTTGATGCTTGAGTATTTACGTTTATTTGCATAATCTTGAATCAATGACTATGCAAATGATCATCAATCGGCCTAAACCATGGTGTACACAGAAAGCATACATATAAGTTGGAGAAATATAAGCCTTCTAAACGTGACGTCACAAACAAAGATCGCCTCCAGCGCCTAGTAATATAATCGGTATTGAATAATATCCATAAGTGCCGGACCAGCGAAAATGTAATAGAATGTCCAAAAGTATCTTATCTTGTAGTACATTACGGTGCGAGAAATGTTTCTTTGAAACCTCGAGACTGAAGATTTAAAGTTATGGCCCTGGAACGCTTCTGACCTCGCTTATGGCCCTGGTCAGATATATTTAACAATATATCTAACCATGTGTTGCGGGTGGCATTTAAAATAAATATTTCTGTGAGTGTTTTAAACAAATTCTTCATTTTTTTAAAATCAAAGTGCAATTCGTCACGTCTCCGTGAAATTATCTTACTTTAGAGACATCATTTCTAAAGACTGGTTGTCTGTAAAAGCCGCAAAAGGTATGTATACTACTGAAATAATATAGGAGATGATGTAATGAGAATGTATAAGTAGCCTTTATACTTTCAATGAGTTTATTTTATCAAAAGTCAACGACATAATGATTTCATATTATTTCATATCATTTTTTTGTATTAGTTGACTACTTACATACCATAATAGAAGCAAGTATATTGTAAAAGGTAAAGTGTACTAGTAAATAGAATTGCAATAAATATTTCTGTAACTGCAGATCAAATCTAATCCACACGTAAATGTTCAGGAAAGCTGAAATAGGTATGTGGAGATGAATATTCAGTCAGAAGTTCGTTTTTTTCTGGCAGAACTTTTGAATTCTATTAGAAGTTATGGACACATTTCTTCTCCTGTATTACAAAATATCCGAAATAATGCTGACTTCAGTGCAATAAAAAATTTTCGCTTGACTGAAATTTAGAGACAACTTATTTCAATGTCAAGGAATGTGCATGTTTATTTTTTTTGTTCGGTACGTTCAAATGAGAACATTGATCCTTTTCTTTTGTGTCCCTCGGCGATTTTTATCACTTTGGTATATTTTGGATTTCATGGGTGTGAATAATTCAACTAAAATTACCTAACTTTCATAAGCAAAACAAAAACCATTATTTCTAAACGTACCCAAACACGTTTGAGAATTTTAATATCATAATTGAATGTTAAGTCATTGCTAGATTAAAAAAGATGTAAAGCATGATATCAAACATGTTTCATATCAAGTTTTGCCCTTATTCCATTATGTATTTAAACTGTATAATAAAATTATTATTATTATTATTATTATTATTATTATTATTATTTTATTGTTGTTGTTATGTTATTATTATTATTATTATTATTATTATTATTATTATTATTATTATTTTACTGTTGTTAATATTGACGTAGTGTATCTGAATACTGTATGTCACATTTTCAATTCAATGAAGAAAATCTCAAAATTGAATGTTACGTTCTCTTGGCAAGTTTTCAAAGCGTTCCGCAAGCCTTCAAGTACGCTTCTCTGGCGATTTTTGACGCTATGGAATTCTCCCTTATGTCAAATTTAATGTAAAATATTCTTCATCGATTAGAACAAAAGTCAGATTTCATGTTATTTACTTTTTAATATCTAATGAATAATTGTTCGTTATCTGATTTATCTTTTCTGTATACAAAACATACATTCGTTTCATACGAAATAAATTATAAAATTATTTATTTGAATATTGCATCTAAAAACTCAATTTTGTACGATCCCAGACAAAAAATCCTTATTAATAATAAATCTTAATTCGTGGCAAAATATACAAGGAACACGTCAAGAGTATGTGAGTTACTATGACTACTAAAATAACAGAAGAAATGCAAGAAAGTTGTATCTCATAATTCAGAGACATTACGAAAACGCTACCGGAAGAGCTGGCTCAGAGCATCAACTGATGTCACTGCAGCGCCTCTGACCGGAAGGCCCCATGGAGGCAGGATTTTCGACACTAGCTTATCAGCTAGGTCAATTCAGTCCTGGATGTTGTCTGGAGGAGAGTTCTAGCACCCGACTGCATTCTGATCGATAGTTTTTCGGCGTTTCTCCAATCAGCACCAGGCGAATACCGGTGCAGTACCCTATCAAACGGGCCACGGACTGCGCGCGATCTTTCTTTCCTTTTCCTTGTGCTGTCCTCACTCCTGTAGTGCATGTTAGTGCACTCTTACACTAACATGCACTACACTACCACGATGCCGGGAGACCGGTCGGGAGCTTAGAGCTTGGGCTCCTAGCTGGGGCGGTGTCCCGCTGATACTGGTGGGAGAAAACTCCGCAAGCCAACGGTATGCCGGCGACGGATCTCGCCAATGAGGGAAGACCATCGCCACCTTGAAGAAAAATGTACTACACTTACGAAACTAATGACCTTGGCAGTTGACGCTGCCGGAATCACTATCAATCAATCCATCAATCCATCAATCAATCAATCAGTCAACAAAAACGCTAATACATAATTGTAAAACGTGTAAGCTATTTCACTGGTAAAAACTATCAATATTTTGTATGTTGCTTTTGCAAAAATATTCATATTCATTAATCAAAGTAATTGAAATTCAGTAATCAAAAAGTATACCTTAAGAGTTTACAATCGCATGACTGCGCAGTCTAAAACAGGAGGGTGGCAACTACGTTTCTAGGGCCCTTTTCTATTGAACTTTTTTATTTACGTATGACATTTTGCTATAAAGTAAATAAACGTATAACAAGTACAATTAATTTATAATTTTAATGATACAATCAATTTTATTAACTGTATACAAATTGTCAGATGGTCAGGAGAGCCTTTTCCTCAAATATATAACAAATCCCGAATTTGTCAGGATGAAAAGGGAAAATAAGGATTTAACGTATCTACGGAGATAACATCTTTTATTACGTAAGGCTACGGACCCGCTTTTCAAAATTTTCAGGGCGGCCACGGCCCCCTAGTGTGCATGCCTACAGATCTAATGGATGTTTTTTCAACTACGAGCCACTGGAAAACTACGAGAACATTGATTATCTTTGATAATTTGACTGGTGTTCTTTGCCCTTGTGTTAAAACTGAATAATTTTCGTAAGTAATAACAGTTTTCTCAATTACTTAGTACGAATTATATCCTTAAAGAATGCGAGTCCACATTCCCCTGCCTTGCTTTCTAATACTGCAGTCATAGCGTCATCTAATTAATAGAATTATTGTTTTCGTAATCGCTTTTGCGAATTCGAATTGTGGAGCTCATTTCGCGAAATCTGTCTTCGGCCATGTTAATAAATCATTATGAATTTTTACTTCTATCTAATGGTTTGAATATTAAACAACAGAATTTATAGCTGCGACAAAAAACGCGCCATGACACGCGGGCGTCAAAGTTTAATTTAAAAAAAAGGAGTCCTAATCGTAAATCAAAGGTTCCGAGACATTAAAAGAATTGGATGTCGGGACCAAGGATTCGACAGCAGGCTAAAAGCGTTTGCGAATGTAACCGAAGTGTTTTGCGTCCGTAACGAAGTTATAGAACAGCACATGTGTTTGTCATTACATCGGGTGGGGAGGCGCGACGCGGCGCAGTGAAGGGGACCCGCGCGTCTCCCTCCCCGCCCTTCCCCACCCGTCCTTTCCTGTCCCAGCCCGTCCCCGCCGCCCTGCCGCTTCCCGTTCTCAACACCGCTCGCTTCGCGACCCCGCCCCCGCCACCGCCCTCGCCCTCGCCTTCTCCCTCCACCTCGCCCCTCCCCGACACCCCGCGCGCTTTCTGCGACATGGAACCGCTCCAGGAGCCGAAGATCGCAATAAGTGAACTGCGCTCAGACACTCCCTGTAAAAAATTAAGAGCTCACGAAGAAATACGGTTGGGATTTGACACGTGGTGATAAATACCTTTAGGATTCGGCAGTAATTAGGGACACAGCGTCCGGGCGAGCCCCACGATCTTGAGCGCCCTCACCGCGCCCCGTCGCCGCCACCGCCACCCCCACCCACACCTCTGCCCTCGCCATACCACCGCCCCCTCCTTCTTTCAGCCCCCTGCCGCCTTCACTCTCCTCCCTCCGCGCGCATCATGCCGTAGGTAAGCGAGCTACGCCTCTCCGTGGCGATCCTAAAACTTTTCATTTTAAAACTCCCTTTTCTCCCCAGTTTAAAAATGATTCATTTTTCATTTAAGTTTAATTTTCGTCTTTATAATTTTGTTATTGAAGAAGGCAATGAATATATTCCCGAATGTGACGGAGCTAGAAGAACATTAGGGAAAGGAAAGTTTCCCAACTTTTTATTATTCTCCAGTTTGTGAGTAACGACGGCAACAGTCGCATAGATTTCGACCGGCCGTGCACGGGCCTCCTCCAACGCGCTTTTTTTCCACCGATTCGGCGCGAGCGGAGCCGTGAGCCGGGGCGGAGGCGGGGGCGGGGCAGAGGGTGGGGCGGAAAGGGGGGTACGCGAGCGCAAGGGGGGGAAGGCAGGCAAAGCTCGAGCGGGCAAGAGTGGATGAAGGCACTGGGGTGATCGGGGAGCGGAGCGGGGTGGGGGCGACAGGCGGGAACGCGAAGGTACGGGAGATACGAGGATTGGTGGTATGGTATAGAGCGATTTTCCTAAGGATGAGCCAAAGTGACAGCTAGTTCTGGCAACATAGCTGAAGGTTCTGTGGTCGTTGTGCCCTTGAGCCCATAAGACTCCATTCCCGCATTCGTTCGTTTGCAGTTGGCTAACTTGTAAATGGCTTCGATGTTTCCTTTTGTGATGTCCTCGTCCGACAAAATATAGTGCGCCGCGAGAAATAAATGAAATTAGGAAGTGCAGTATTACGTGCTCTTCCGTAAAAATTCTTTTTTCCTATAAACATTACATTAAATTTACTTTTTGTGTGATAAATATTATGTTTATTTTAAAACGAGACTTGAATGCGAGATGCATACCAGTGCACGTGTTTCAGGCTTAAACTCATTTTTCTATTTCCATTCGTGGCAGTTTTCTTTTACTGTTTGTGAGAGCGTGTTAAGAGATTTACCACATACGTAATTGAATTTAAATATTTCCCGGACTCACGTACGTGCATATACTTCAGCGAAACTCTTAGGCTTCTTCATAGGGATGTTTTCACAGGAGCCATTAGCACTTTACGAAGGGGCATGACTGAATAGCTGACGCGGCGGAGGGTTACTTCTCTGAAATACATGTGATGTTCACTTGTTTTCACGAACTATCACTTTGGCTCATCCTTAGGAAAATCGTTCTATAGCGGCGGGAACTGGGTGCTAAAGCATGACTGACTTCTAGGGGAGTGGTGCGGCCAAACGAACCCGCGATGTGTGTCTGACTTCTTGCGATGATCCGTAGACTTTTTTCAATTGTCATCTCATACCAACCGCATTTTTTTTCTGAACACTTGGAGGAATAATATTTTGGGGTACATCAGTCATCATTTCAAATTCGTTTGATATCCGTAACATAGGTAATAAATAATAACAATCGAATACACTAGTGGAAGTATCATTTTGTTGCACTTGACATACGTAGCTGCCATAAATACCGCTTTTTTGTAGTAAATTAAATTTCAATCGCAAATCTAATAATAATTATTCCTAATTAATCTTATTATAATAATATAACAATAATAATAATAATAATAATAATAATAATCCAGCAGGCACATTTATAGATAGAAAATTGATTTGAGATTTATGATTGATTGAGGTTTATGTTTAGAAATGCGTATGATTGATGGTGACTCACTTTCATGCAGCATTTAAATTTGTTGGAAGGTATTGTCATGTCACAAGTTAGGATGTTACATGCACATTCGTGGCGACATCGGAAAGGCAATCGATTACACTGTACGAACAAAGCAGGAGCTCTAGAAAGTTGGGTATAAATTAAGAAAACTGCATCCATCACTCATTCGGGTAGGGAATATATTGGTTGGACTACTATATGTTCGATGTTTTGATGCTGCCCCTATATGTTGAAAACCACCACATCTTTTCTAATAATGTAAAATTAATTTATAATTAATAATGTTCTTGATAGAGTTCGTTATAATGTCTTTTACACCGACTTCAAAAAATTGGGGAGACAATTGTTGTTTTGATTCCACTAATGTATGAACTAAAAGACTTTTTCGAATATCGTTCTTTGTTTTCGTTTGATGGTGTGCGATGTTGTGATTCCGATGGTATAAATAATTTCCGCTTTCTTTTGCCGACTTATATTTTGCGTTTCCGTGTCAGATCGAGATTATAATGAAAAGTATTAAAAAATCGCTTATGTTTATTTAAATTTGAAGATAAGTTATTTTTGGAATTGCTCTAATAAGTGTAGTTGTTCTTTTATGCAATCAGTTGAGGCATGTATTAAAATGGTTCATTTAATTCAAAGTAATATAATTTTGAATAAAGAAAAAATATTTTATATTGAATATATCAGACTGTTTTGGTCCTTTATTTTTAAAACGACAACATTTTTTAGAGTAACTGTTTTATATCAATATATTACATGTAATATACAGCAACGTTGTGGAAAATAATTATTTCCATCGTCAGGCTTAAATGGTTAAATCATAAAAATAAAGGACCAAAAACAGTCTGATATATTGAAAAATCTATAGAAAAGAAAGTAAATAATTTTAATATTTTCCATTGAATTTAGTTGATATGAAACGTATTTGTGTTTTAGAAGGAAGGGGAAGTACTAAAATTGATGCCGCTAGGTATTAAGTGTAGGGGTCTTTGAAATGTCAATTTAGAAACTTGGAGAAAAATAGTTCAGATATCTTAAGAATCCATGCCCGTTTATATTGTCTACACAAAAAAATCGTAGATTGAAATTTTTATTGAGTTCACGTGTAAAATGTTCGACATTCAAAGAGGACACCTAACATAAATGCATGGCACAATATTTGCTCGTATGGCAGGATATACTCCTCTGAACGTGCGCTTACAATATAACTCAGCTGTGTTGTGTCATTCAGTTACAGCATTTAAATTACCAATTTTGCCGGGAAGATATACTTTCTCCATCCCCAAATTGAACATTTCCGGTAACTGCTTCTGCCAGTATCGAACATCTCTTCAGAGGTGGGCAGGGAGCGGCAAACGCCGCTGTTATGGGAGACTGCAGTCGCCTCCTCTCCCCCGCCTCCTCACTCCAGCCCTCTCCCCCGCCCTGCACACTACCCCGCATTCCCTTAGCCCCCTCGCTGCTCCCCCCTGCGGGCCCCATTCTCTCGATCGCCGCATCACGAGCAGACTAAATGTCGTGCCGCGTGCTTCAGATCGTCGAATCTACGCGATCAGCCTAATGCGCTTTATAGATGTACTCCGGTGTTTGAGCCTTGTAGTCCGGACGTTGTCGAACGGGAGAGGGAGGATGCGATTGTAGTGGAGAGGGAGGAGAAAGGGAAAGGAATGTGCAGGAGAGGGCGAAACATAAAGAGCGAAGAAGCACCGAGGGTTCCGAAATCTCTTCAACTGAGCCTGCAAATGCAACCACTTTCTCAGCGGAGAGAGTGAGAGAGAGAGGGGGGAGAGAGAAAGAGGAGGGGACAACGGTATGAGGAAGTAGGCGCAGTTCATGGGTAGACAGAGACGCTGAAAGAGCTGAGATTGTGCATGTTTTATTTATGTTATTGAGTGTCAGAAGCATCGTTAACATTCTGATCCTAATTAGTATTACTTGCAGTTGACAAGAATTTGCATTGGAGAGGTAGCTTGCACATTACGTGAGTACCAACATTTGCATTACTTACAACTTCATCAACACTCTAATTACTATTAATATTTAATGGGAAACACAATGAGATTTATTTGTGTGAAATAATTCCGAGTCAAAATATTGCAATAGTTTTTGTAATATGCAATATCAATTAGCCGCCACAGACATGTTAAATAATTTTATTATGATAAAACGTGACTCTACGCCTAATTACCAAACTGATTACAGTAATGTAGAAAAGACGTTATGAACATTTAAAGTAAAAGTATGTTTTTTTAAATAAACGAATGATTTGATTGAAAATATATTTAATGCGAGCGTACGTTTGACGTATAAACATTTCTACGTATAGACTCAGGGAAATGTTTCGACATTAAGTCTTCGTAACTCACAAAATGCTCTCCAACAAGTCCCACTAGTAATAATATTTGTAATTTCCAAACAATCAAATGAAGTATGTCTCAATTACTTTGTTATATTTTTCACTTCTGCTCGCCAATAGCGTCATTTTTACAGTAGTCGTTATTCAATATTCTCTTTTGTATCGGGGCTATAATAATAATAATAATAATAATAATAATAATAATAATAATAATAATAATAATAATGTCTTTATTTCCGGCGAAACTCAGGCTAAATGTACCTCTTCTTTTCAAATACGTTTCAGTTTTTTAGAATTTTTTCTCAAAAATACGTTCCAGTACAAGCAATAATTGTTAATTCTAGTGCATCTGTTATTGCTTTGTACGTACATTATTGATTTCTACCTTTTCGTTTGTCATTTCAGAAAATTATATACGTATTGTTACGAATTATTGAACAAATAATTGACTCAGTACTTGTTCTATAGCGTAGCAATTTAATGCTTTCATAACTTTTTGCCATTTAAAGCTATTATTCAATAGAAATTTAATTTTTAGATAAAGTAATTTGATAAAAACCATTCTCGTTGAGTATAAATTGTCGAAATAATGAAATATTCCGTCATCTAATATTTATCTAACGATTTATTATTTTATATTGCCTTTGTAATTGTTTAAGCTTATTTCCATTCATGTTTTCTTATTAACGTCGCAATTTATAGTCAATGTTCCATGCTTTGCCTCCGCGTGTAGCATCCTTCCTTTATCCTATCTCATTTCTCTGGCGGCATTTCGTGTTACAAAAACTCAGTGGTTATCAATCAAGTTGTTCTAGCACGTCGTTGTACGCTCCTTATACTGCGCTTTCATCCTTTGTCGCATCCTCATTCTTCTCAATTATTTCACTGTGTAAAACTCGCTGCCTTACTGCGTAATTCTTTCCATTTCCCTTTTATTACTGTTTTAATTAAATCGTCATGTCTCAATATGCGCCCCATTGTATCTCTTGCTTTCCCCTAAGCCTCAACGCTCGTCCATGTATAGTTCCTCCATTCGCGCTTCTCCTTTATTCTAGATCGATTTCTCACTCCATCCATCATATACGATGTGCAAATAGAAGAAAGACCTTATACTCGTTATCACGTAACCATGGTCTTTAAAAGTCTAATACAACGAAAATTAGCGTACCTATCAGTATTATCACGAATTCATAAATATTCTCACGAATTCACGTCGTCATTCAAAAACATCATTAGATATCTCATTAAAGGATATATTAAATATTTCCAGCCACGTTGACGATATACATATACAATATTGTTGTATACACTTAATTCTCCTTCAGCGTTAAATCCAAATAATAGAAGAGAGTTCTATGAAGAAGCTATTAGATATATTTACTCTTAGAAACGATTATTTACGCTCTCAAATAATGAAATTAACTTATATAATAATAGATATTCCACGATCCGCAATTACCACAATATCTTAAATTAATATTTATTTGTAATTTCGTTTTCAATGCCATAGTTCAATTCAGTTATAAGCATGCTGTAACCCTAATGATCAGGGTGCAAAATAAAGCAGGGTAACTGCCGTATCGATGCTCTTTGTAGCGAGCGAGTGACTGGCGAGGGCGGCGGTGGCGGCGGTGGCCGCGAGATCCCAGCGCGGCTTCCGCCGCCAAACTCGGGCGATCGTTGGCGATCTCCCATTGGGCGCGAGTTCGACCCCGTCCCCGGCCCACCTGCGCACGCCACACCTGCGCGCCGAGAAGGAGAAGGCGCGGCCCTCCGCGCCTCCCCGCCCCCCCCAACTCATCCGTTCCCGCTCCGCCGCGCGCAGCCCGCCCCGTACGCCCTGCTCACCCCGCTCGCCCTGGCGCCCCCGCCCCCGCCCCGCCCCGCCCCGCCCCGCCCCCGTGGCGTGAATTGGAGCGGTTTGAAGCGCGGCGATATCACATATTGAATCCGCGGCACATGTGGAGAGAAGGGTGCGGCGGCGGTGGCGGTCTCCAGGGAGTGCGGACACCGGGGAGCGGAGGCGGCCGCGGGCCTGCGAGGGGGAGTACGCAATTAAAGTGCCATTTTTGCGGAGCGCTTCTCCCCGACTCTCCCCCGCGGTTCGCCCCGCCCCGCCCCGCCCCGCCTCCTCGTGGTGCGCCTCCGCCCCCTCTCCCTTGGCGCTCCTCCTCAGCAGCGCGCCTCCCTCCGCCCCGCGCCCTCCCGGTCCCTCTCGGCCCCACCCCGCCGCGCTCCGTTCCTCTCCGCCCGCTAAGCCGTGTTCCTTCTCCCTCCGCTCTTCGCCGTCCGGCTCCCGCAATCGGGAAGAGGTCATCGCCGCGGCGCGGCGCCCACGTGGCAGTGCTCCGTGCTCGCTTTCGCACGAGCGTTCGCTGTCACCCTCGCCCGCCCCTCGCGCACGCTCGCGCGCCAACAAATAGGACAGCCGCGCTTAAATGCCACTAACTGCGCACAAGTGCTCATCAAGAAGGTGACCATGAGAAGGAGATCATAGTGAAGTGATTATAACCTAATAATGCACAGCAAGGGCAGAAGACCAGTCGTTCGTTTAAAGGCTATTCATATACCTTTCGAAAAATCCCACTTTAAAACGATGGAAATAAAGCATTATAAGCATTCATTATCCAATCACTCAACACGCATAAAAACAAGTCAATGTCATTTCCGTAAAAAGGAGCGATAGTGATTCCATTCCTGCGGTACGTGAATCATTAATCTATACAACTGGTTTTGAAGTTCAAGTACTTAGGTTACCTCGTAAATGGATCGTGGTCTTCAAACTTGTAAGAAAAGACCATAATCGCAGTTGAAAGGCACATGAAAAAAAATGCGGAATAGTTTCTGTAGTACAGATTTGACATAAACGAAGAAATATCAAAATGTTACACATCGTCTATCCTTTTATACGGTGTTGAGACTTGGACTCTAACAACAGCAAATTCTAACTGATTGGAGACATTAAAAATGGTGATAATAAAAAAATGTTCAGGATTCCTGGGAAGCACATATTATAGGTAATGATATAATGGAACAAAATAATATGCGCAGAGACATTTACATACTATCAAAATTAGAGAAACAGAATATCTTGGACATCAACTTAGAAATCAGAAATATGAACTCTTAAGAGTTAATCATAATGGTGAAAGTTTAGGATAAACAGAGTTGTTAGAAAGTGGGTGGCCTGTTTGGCCAACATCTGTAAGTGAGCTGACATCGTGAATGCGTTAGATGTTTCTTCTGGGCTAAGTTCGCAAAAAATTTGTTTGTGAAAACAAATGCTTTAGGTTAACCGACGTTTCGGGTGACCTACTTTTGTATAATCTACGCCGAACTGTCAAGTTGATTGGTTTCGCAAAGTTAAGGCTAATGGTGTTCACATTTTACAAATATTAGCAAACTAATAACTATCGCGCATACGTTACTATCCAGTAATTATTTAATTATGGAATCAGTCACATTTATCATTTGTAGATATGTTAATAAGTGAACATTAACATTTTATTGGTCTGTTGCCACAGAAAATAAATTTTTAACAATTTTATATTTCTCTGGCATTTGGCTTCTGACGGCGATGTCGAAGTCACGGCAACTGTGTATATAAAAAAACAGGAATAGGGATTGTTACTTATACCCATTGACATTCTGGCTTCACATTATCAAATGTCACAACTGCAACGCATTTACCGTCCATTGTCAGCTAGTTGACAGCCAATACAAGACAATAAGCGGGAGGTTGTGGTTGAAGATAGATGAAAGTGGAATAGTAGTCACATGTAGATATTGCAGTTCATGACAGATGATTGTTAGTAACATGCGGCACTAAAAGAAGCATTGGGTGAGAGTGAATTGTCTTTCCGTAGTCTTGCACATTGTGCAAAGGTCTTCGAGCGCTTACTGCATTTTACATTTTACACAGAAATGGTAAGCACATTTACGTATCACACACTCGACAGTACTTAACACTGTGTTTATCATCGGCCAACATGTGTGAAAACGTTGAAGAAATGTTTAGCTGTAAGGACTAGTTGTATTCGCTGTTTCCTTTTGATCTAATAAAAAGTCTAAAGATGTGGGAAAAGTTAGTAATTTCAAATGCGCGCAGAAGTTGAAAGAAAACTGTACAGCCTCCGGCCATGTGAGATGGTTGGTTGGTTGTTCGTGATTCCGGGCGCGTCAACAGCTTAGTTCATTATTCCCGAAAGTGTAGTACATGTTTTCCTCGGAAGACGGCAGAGATCTTACCCGGCTGGTTGACGAGATCCGGCGCCGACCTACCGTCGGCTAGCGGGGTTTTCCTCAACCACGACTTTCCCATCACCGGGACACCGCCCCAGCCGGGACAAGCTCTAAGTTCCCGACCGGTCTCCCGGAATGTGTGGTAATGTAGTGCATGTGTGGTAGTAAGTGTGTGTGTGTGTGTGTGTGTGTGTAAGGGGAGAGGATAGGGCGAGGAAGAGGTAGGAAAAATCGCGCGCGATCCGTGGCCCGTTTGTTAGGGTACTGCTCCGGCATTCGCCTGGTGTTGATCGGAGAAACCATGGAAAACTGTGCAGTGACATTAGTTGATGCACATGATTTTTTTATATCTAGCCACAGGATTAATCTACTTCTTCGTTACCAGAACACGGCAATAAGATTGTGCCAAAAATGCCCTTTTTTCCGCCGCACGATTACATAACTTTCTCCTCTTACGAAGTGAGAAAGTAAAATTACTCCGAACTCACAGTTTTTAAAAAATTGTACATGATCTTATTTAACGATCGAATCCTTTAAGGCTCTTTCAATTAGATATTAATTATATCGATCATTCGCCGGTGAATAATCGGCTTTCGACTCTCTATCGACCCCTTGATCATCATTGACCCCTTTTAAAATTTCAGCGATTCCCAGGAGGTCCAATCTGTTGGGAACCATTGATGTAAAGTATCCTCCAAATATCAAAATAATCGTTTCAAATTCCCAAGGCCATGACTTTGGCCAGATTTATTGCGGAATCCCAATTTTTTAGAAAATCGTGAGAACGTTTTAGGTGCTACGTAAGCAACTTTTGGAAAATCATTTTGTGTGTTTTTGTCGAATTCTTGCTTCTGTGGGCCATTAGTATGATTTAATTGTGGAAATTAGTGAAGACACAAAACCTGGACCAAACTTAATACCAATGTAATACCAGACTAGTTTGAAGTTTTAAATAATAGTGAAGTTAAAAAACATTTATAAACTGCACAATACTGATGATGATACATGTACGTTTTACTCCAACGAAAGGTAATATAGACAAAACACTCTGACTGATTTACCTCTACAAAGTTATCGACCATTATCATTTCAACTGTTGTATCAGTTGTTCGAATATCACTCCGGAAAATAATTTTAGTAATCACAGGTAAGCTTACCATTTAGATCCAAGTCAAATAAGAGATTCCGCGTCATAACTTCCTCTAATTGTGGATCACAGCAGAGCTATTCCGGTAACAGCGGATATACGAAGTGATTAATTCCCAATTTAGTGACGACAAAGTGGATAAATGTTGGCGCTTCAACAAGCAGGAATCATATCAATTATTGCGTTGTGGCTGAATTGATTTGTATTGTTTGAATATGTGTGTGCATAGTTGCAGTTCGTAAAAACGAATCGTAGGATTCACCTGGCGTATATAAATTACATCTTGGTTATTTTATTATTTTCTGCTGAAGTAGCTAACTAATGATGCACTGGATATTTAAACTAGTGATGCTACAACATACTATCTTGAATTATTTGCTACGTTTGCAATTGTCGGAAGTTCAGAGTGATCAACGAAAATGGCACATGCAAACTTTGTACAAGCTCTATTCGGGAAAAAATATCAAGAAAAAAATTGGAGCCGTTTTTGAAAAAGTATTTTTAAAATTGTTTTTGTTTCACGCAAAATTGCTGTTGAAGGTTCATATGGACGCGTTATTTTAATAGTGGTACAACTCCTCTTTTTTGAGAAATTGAGTTAACTCCATTTTTAGGTCCGCACAAGTGTTATACATTTATTCTGAAAGTGAATCAGCTTTCTGTGAGCAACAGAGCGCATCACAATAAAAGTGAATCACAGGAGATTGCTATCTATTTATTTTGATAGTGGTACAACTCCAGTGATACAGCTACGTGGCTTTCTACAAGTCTCGTGACGAGTGATTTTCGAGATATTTATAGCAATGATATGAAGCGAGTCTGCAATGATATGATGATAAAGAGTTTAATCCAAATTTGGTAATAGGAACAGAAAAATTATATAATTCTATCCCACTTTTTTTATATAACCCAGAAATTAAACTTAATCGTCTGTGTGTTAAAAGATCTTCAAAAGTCTGTAACGAGAAGGAAGAAAAATAAACAAAATGGTGTCTGTTACTGGCTAAAAATTAGATGGATTATATTTGTTAAAAATAAGTCTTTTATAATTATGTACAAGTAAACCTTGTAATTATATACAAGTAAACCAAGGCATTGGTTTCTACAGGTTAAACTTCATTACACACAACCACCAGAGGATGAGGAAGAAGTAAGGTTTTCAAAATCTTAAATATCCCGCTTTTACAACCACATCAAAGGAAGATTAATGAGAAAACACAGGATACGCTTGATTTGTTTCATTCATTTCAAGCGTTTATTACGCTTATTTCACAGATCTGCTGATAGGAACCGGACGATTTCATGAAGATGAAGAAAGTGCCCCAACAGTAACATTAAATTAATATTTAATCTGTTTCAATAAGTCGGTATTGCCTTCATTTCCATCTTTTCTTAGAACGACATCTACCAATTTGGCCCACCAACCTCATTTTTATGGTAATATAAAACTTCTTTACATCCCGAATATTCCGAGAAGCATACAAAATGCTTATTCATATCATCTTGAGATGAACAAGTAAATATATTTTATAAGAGAAAAACATACTTTTTTGTTTAGCTCCATCCCCGATTTTTTTATAATCATATAACTTTAGATCTCAGTATCTCGAAATGAGTGTCAATGGAGTTGTACCACTATTAAAATAACGCCTCCGTATAACATACCCTAAAAAAATACATTTCAAATTCAAACGCCCACTATATCACTCAGATTAATCATGGAATATTAATTTTGGTGAAAATCGTACCTGTAGTTCTGCCCGTAGCGTTGTGTACATTCGGACAGACTCGCAGATTTTCCATGATTTTCTCGTAAATCACTTTTTAGTATAACGGACCCACAAAATCTGAATTATGACAAGTTAGAATAAATTAATTACTACATTTAATAACAAAAATGACATAATTTTTCAATATCAAGAACCTGTAAAACGCGTTTTCCTGTTCAAAAATCACCGTTTTGTGATGCGGGATTGCAATTCTCTCCCGATATTGATAAGAAAAAATGATTGTGTATTCTTTAAATTAAACATTTTATTCAAATTAAGTTAAGGACATTCGATTTACTGCATAATTCTCTACTCGCATAGACAGTGTAAAGAAAAAATATGGAGCTGTTTATGAGATAATCTTGTTTACAATTATTTATTCGTTACTATTTCAGCCGAAATTGTGAGAAAACTAGGTCATACGTAAAATATCCACATGATATTCATTAAATGTTTAATTCTGAAACACATTCTATTAATGAAAAAATATCTATCAACTCACCAAATTTCTTACTTTATTGAATACGTAATGTAGTAATCAGAAAACACATTTTGCGGGATAATGATACCATTTTTTAAAAAAAAAAGTCATGTCTGCCCTTCCTTTCGCCCGTCTGTGTGCCCGGTGTCTGTCTATGTGTTTGTGTGTTCGTCCGTGCTTCCGTCCGTTCGCCGGTCCTTCCGACTGTCCGTCCGCCCGTCTGCGAACCACACTAATGTCTAGGTCTGCCGTACACAGGATTATCCCCCCAAATTTTTTTTTTTTTTCCTGAATGCTGAATTTGAAATATAGGTAAAAACAACTTTTCCCCAATCAACTTCTCAGGATAGCATGTACAGTAGCCTAGTCTGTGTGTCTCTTTGACTCTTTCGACGGATCGTCTCCGTAGCTGCAGGGTGCGCGGGCGAGGGTGGGCGAAGGCGGGCGAGGGCGGGCGGCAGGCGGTCGCAGAAGCTCCGATCGGCAGCCGCCATCGCTTCGCCATCAGGCTGACCGAACGAGGGCCGAGACGCAAGTTTCTTCATAAGCTGGGCGTTGGCGACGTCGCCAGGCGGGCAGCCTTGCCCGCTTCCGCTCCCGGTCCCGCTTCTGCCGCCCGCCGCCGCCGCCGCCGCCGCCGCCGCCGCCTTGCCCGCTCCGCCGCCGGCCCTCACCGCCGCGCTCGCAGATGGCTGGGCACAGTGGCCCGTCAGTTTTTCAAACTCCGAAATGACGCTCTCCCAACGTCATACTTTTTTACTCGTTACACAAACTTTGTCCCAAGCCGTGTTCGCACTTTCGAAAACATGCAATGAATTCTAGTGAGCCGCGCAGCGACATAGAGTGCCGAGCCAGGTGCAGCCGTCACGAAGACGCCGCCCCCGCCCTGCCCCCGAGCGGATTCCGCCGGCAACTCAGGGCTGCAAACTTCCCATTACGCGCGCTTTTTTTTTCTCGTGCAGGAACCGCGTCGGATGGGACTGACGCAGAGCTCTTCCGCCCCGTCTAAAACAGTCCTGGAGGATTGACCGCATGCGATTCACGAAATATCATGCCATGAGCAACGTTTGGAGAGAGCAAAATTAAAGCAAGCTCTACGAGTAATTCTAATTATTCAGCAATTCTCTTTCATGCTTTTCGTATTATATATTTTATCGCAAAATACTCTGAAATGAATGTGCGGACTGCGCGTGTGAAATTGATTGACTTTTGTATGACTTGTAAATAGGATATGTGTATAGAATGCGTAATAATATTCCACTAGAACTTACATTTCATAATTTTCATAGAACTGTTATTTCGTTATGTGCATTCGCACCCTTCAGGAAGGATGATCCCATGGGTGTACCCAGCGAGGATGCGGAGGGAGGTGCAGTTTACACTTAGAAATTAAAACAATTATGATAATACTGTAATGCGTCAAATCCAACATCTATTACAACCGTTTAGGATATCGTTGTAGATGCTGGGTTCTGTTAAGAAACGATACTTTGAATAATATACAGAAAATTATCTTTTATAGTACGTAAGGATACAGGTGAGTCAGTTCATGCCGTAAAAAACCCTCCAGCGTGTTTCTTATAATATCAGCAGAAAATAATCTCTTTAACATTCTGTCGTCAGAAGCATAGAATCCGATCGAAAGAGTTTATGTAATTTTTCAATTTCGTCGCAGAGTCTTTTCATTTCCGGCATGTCACCCGAGCTTAGTGCTCATTTCCAAAACTCGAAGCACTGTTGTAGAGTTTGATGATCACTAAGGATTGCAAGCAGAAGTAATTCTAATGGCCGGCTGTCAGACTAAAGCTAACGGCCTAATGTCGGCCGCAATTACAGGGACATGGTCGACACAAGGGAGTTATATTATCCACCCGAATTCCATCAATTCATAAATTTCCATTTTTCGTCGTTTGTATCCGAAAAAGTAAATTCTTTCTACGACAATACTTAGACGTATCTTCAGCGCTTCGACTCGCTTTAAGTACAACCTCCTCGAGAAATCGTCAGGAAAATGCTGGGCAATAACGAAGCGATTCTCAGTAATATGATATAGTTTCTGAGCAATATGATATATGATATGATATTCGTCTAATAGAGAAGAGGACGGTGATGAGATTTTTTACCGCATGTAGTGCTATCATAGGGAAAGCGAAGTGTAAATAACCATGAAGGAACCGACAGACAAGCTTATGAAACAGTTTTCAGTGTTAAGTGAAGTTAATTTAAAAAAGTGAAAGCGCGGCGTATTACATTTTAATTTTTCTCCGCATGCCTATTACGATATTTTTTTAAAATTAATTTGCAAAAACGTATGACCAGTATTGCCTTACACTTATTAAATTTGAATAAATTCAAGTGAATACGGAGAAAACAAAACTGTGAGTAATGTTAGAAAATGAATGAACATTCTTACGTTCGACTTCTCAATTTTACGTTTCTAAGAGTAAAAATTCCAATTCTAAATAAATGTGACCCATAACTTATTCATATTAAACTTAACTAACACTTTATTCACATAAACGTACAAAACAGTCGCGTTTTAATGTTTATACATTCGCATACAAAATTATTAATAGAGCAATTGCAGAAGTAAAGTGAACACAAATTCGACTGAGTTTGTGAAATTTTAATCTCTTCAAAAATTAGGGAAGACAAATACAGAATTGTGAGAAAATCTGGGGAAGAATCAAATGTATATGTAGAAGATTTTGCGACAGAATTTTCGCAACTAATTGAGAACGATATTATATTAGGATTAGAGAATAGCCCAGAAGAACACCTTACAGGTGATCTTTGTAATTTTGCATTTTAGCAAAAATCGTAAAAAAATGTAGCTGTACTAAACTCTAACTATTCGCACCAGCAATACCTTCCAGTATTTTTCACAGCGATTAGAATTTTGAAATTGCAATATTACCAGTTCGTATCTCGTATGGAGGTAACATAGAAGGACATTGGATGTTGGGAATTTTTGAAGGGGAGTATAACATTATCAGATACTACGGTATATTGGCATGTCCAACGCCAGATACTGTAAGAACATATTTGAACAAATCTACGCAAGAAAGAAATGTAGTATGAAAGAAATTTTCAACACATGAAACTACTTTTAAAACAGTTTATAGCGTTGGCGACGCCACATTCAACTTTACAGAAGTGCGGTAATATGGAAATTACCCCAAAATATTTTCTAAATGTCAGAAAGTCTTAAAAGAATTTCTGTACGTGCATCAAATGCAAAAAATAATATTGATCCCATTTTGAAATAATTCAAAAGTGTATAAAATACTTTGGCTCTGAATAAAAGTGTTTCATGCACTGCACATATTAGATTTGTCTATATTAATTATCTTCCGAAGTAATTCCGTATTCTATCAATCAGGTATTAAATTAAGATTTCTATAACCACATTTACAAAATACACAAAGTATTTGTGGCTTAACGATCGTCAAGTAAGCCGACGGACAGAACTAATATTTAGATGACATGCTAGTGAATGTATGAAATACTTACAGATAATCATTCAAAAGTGATATACACCTGAATTTTAAGGCTAGCGCAAACACTGGTCAAATCGCGCGCGCGCGTTATTTCGTCACAATTTTTATTCCTGCAATCACCTTTCGGCCTCACTATATCTGTATTGCAACGATATTTTTCAATATGGGAAAAATAATTTTGCATTTCCAATAATTATGTATTGAAATAATACCCAACGTTATATTCATCTATTTACATATACTTAATTTTGCTGCCCAGATTGAATGCCAAATACATCTATTCGGTTGGAGTTCATGAATGTTTTATTGTGAAGCTAAAATATGCAGCATTTTAAAATATCAATAAAAATTACTTACAATCACAACGGTCAATAAAATTGTGAATATTAATGCCTGTTACATATATTAATTCTAAAACGAAAAGAATTAGTTTTTTTTTTGTTTAATATAAATCAGTTAATTTAATATGAATCCAGAAAAGTGTGCATTGATGGTAATTGAGTTAAATGCATTACCCACTGAATCTACATAGAACACTATGTAAAATACTGCTATTTTAATTGAATATTTCTGTGTTTGTAACGTATCCCAGTTGTGCGCTGAAGTAATTTCGAAAATTCGTATGTCTTGTTTTAAATAATATGACGTTTATTTGCCTAACGAGAGTGACCTCTCATTTTAAATCATTTAATATTTTTGTATAAATCTTACAGACAAGAAAGGGTATTCGCGACCCGACTTTTCAGACATACGCATTTTGAATATTCCTAATACCGAGAATTGCTTTCTGCAGTTCAGTATCTCTAGTGGCTTCTTCGTGCATCGCTGTTTTCATACTAGCTGAGTTATCTCACAATGAGCATTTCCGTTGTCTCTGCAGTGACCCTGACCGGGAGGTCTAAAGGTTCCAGTTCCAGCGGTGGCGAATTTTTGACACTAAGTAGTTAGGTGGGTCAAATGCAGACGTCTGGAAAAGAATTCTAGCGGTCGGTTGCTCTGTACGTTTTTTTTTTTTCGTGATTTCTCCTGTTTGTACCAGGTAGTGTTGCCAACCGTCCTCCATTTGGAAGGACCGACCTTCATTTACGTCAATTGTCCTCTCGTCCTTCTTTGAATTTTAAATGTCCTACTTTTAGAACATTTTTAACATTCGTTGTTCTAACATCTGCTATGTTGTATCATTTATTGTTTAATTTAGATTGAAAACATGAATATATTTTTTCTCAACGCTGACACACACACACGACACACACATGCATGATAGTGTCTCTGTCCAGAGACTAAAATAAAAAAGAGACGCTCCAGCCGTCTTCATATGCGTTTTGTAAATAAATCTTTTCACTTGAATCGCAGATGCAACGAAAGAAGAAAGAAATAGGACTGTTTTTAGTCTAAATTAAATATCTGTGAAAAGAAATGTGTTGATGAGGTTTGTTTTTTCTTATAGAGTGTCATCCATTTTACATGAACATGGTTGGCAACCCAAGTACTAGGCGAATACAAGAGTAGTACTCTAACGAAAGGACCAAGGACTGCGCACGATCTTTCCTTCCTCTTCCTTGTTCTATTCTTTCCCCTTCCACACACACTTACATTTGCATGCACTACACTGTCACTCACGTGGGGAGCTTAGAGATTGTTCTGACTGGGGCAGTACCATGCTGAGGGGAGATACTGGAATGTGAACACCCCCCGCAAACGCGGTCGCCGCCGAATTTCACCATTCAGAAAGGGAGATACTCGTACACATCCCGGGATAAAATATTCCCTTCAGTAACGGGACTAATAACAATAACATATGACATCTCAGGAAACATCTATCAATCAAAGAAAATTGGAAATATTTTCGAAATATACACTTTTGATCGAAAACTGCATTTTCCAAGTTTCGTCAATCTGCCTGCGTAGGGAGTGATGTGTTTTGGCAAGTAAAATAAGACAGTACCGGGAGCGTTCAAGTGCTCGGGGCGTAGTATAGTGCAGTTTGAAGCCGCCGAAGATTTAGCACCATTTAGGATTCATCGCCGTCTCGACGTGTACTTGGAGAAATGCATGTTTCTTGCAGGTGTGTATGAGTGGACAGAGCCTCGTCCAAAGAGGATGAACATCAGCACGATTACCAGCATCCTGGCCAACCCCACGTTGCCAACGTGCCAACGAAGAAAATATTCCAGTACCAAATTCATTCGGCGATTCGAAAGATCGGATATGTACTGTGTTCGAATCGTTGCAAAAAGTCAGTATCAGTTATCGATCTGCGTCGTCAGTAATCCATGACGGGTTGCAACAGGGGTATGTTGATAAAATAAAATGTCATGTCATTTTTTACATTTTCAAAGTAAAAATGAAAAGGAAATGCTTCTTCAAAAGTACCAATATATTCATGATATTTCTTGTTACGTGCTGTACCATTGGCTCGTTTTTTGGCCCACTGCACGGCAATGCAGAGAAGTCACTGTATGGGCTCTCTCATAGCTCGTGAGAAGGTACGCGTGGGCGGCACATATGAGGCCGACTAGACATTTATTTTAGTAGCTGCAAGAGGGTGCCGTCCGTGGGGGACCCGTCACAGGGGAAAGGGTTCCCCTCCTGTCGTTCCTCTTACGATAAGCACCACTTGTACATAGCAAACGTGAAAGGGCTCTAACTTTTTGCTATCAACCGGTGACATTTAGTTTTCTAATGTTATCATTCATTTATTGTTTAAATATTTATGTTTCTGTCTTGGCAGCATAAACCAGAAGTCTTGCCTTGTTCTTATTCACAAGTAAATTTTCAAAGTCCTCTTTTACGTGAAACTAGAAACAATGAAAGCGGGTTACGTACTCAATGTTCCAAAGAAGAAGAGAATTACTTTTATTAAAAAATGTGAAAGACGTACTAAGAATTATTAAAGATGATTTGTAAATATTTAATTTTGAAAGTAACAAGATGCTGTAGTTCTCAATGTGTAGCTGTTCTACACGACCAACCGGAGATAGACTTGTCTGTATTTGTTTGATACATCAAAATTTCAAAATTCTCAAATCATCAAAATTTCTTCATTTTGACATTGGTTTCTTCCTCCACATGTTCATGGAAGTAGTGTTCCAATTTATTCCCTCACAAGTCGAGTTAGTTGGCAAATTTTTTACATGATTTTTAACGAGTCTAAAAATTCACCAGTCAAACATTCAAGAATAAAGAAATAACGCAGAGGGCCTAATAAATGCTGTTTGTATTGATACTATTAAACATGTAAAAATTAAACGGTAGCATAAAAAATCAAAAAATACCAGCTGGTGCCAACGTGCCCCCGGTCTCTCCTACGTTTGTTTTACTTTCTCAATTACGACGTATGGCAGGTGATCAAATAATTCCGTGTAAATGCGTACGCTCAATTGGCATATTTACGTATGTATTACGCATATAGTAAAGAAAAAGTATTGCAATGTTCAGGTGGATAGTGATAATTTTTCATCTGAAAAACTTGTGTTCTGACTTCTGGATATCGAAAACGCGGGTAAATCTTGTTTCTATACGTAGTAAATTACTTCCTCTAATACTTCGTATATTGAGAATACTGTCTGTCGGTCTCTGTCTGTCTGTCTCTGTCTGTCTGTGTCTGTCTGTCTGTCTGTCTCTGTCTCTGCCTCTGTCTCTGTCTCTGTCTGTCTGTCTGTGTCTGTCTGTGTCTGTCTGTCTGTCTCTGTCTGTCGTAAATTACTTCCTCTAATACTTCGTATATTGAGAATACTGTCTGTCTGTCTCTGTCTGTCTGTCTCTGTCTGTCTGTCTCCTGTCTGTCTGTCTCTGCTGTCTGTCTCTGTCTGTCTGTCTGTCTCTGTCTGTCTGTCTCTGCTGTTTGCCTGTCTGTTTGCCCGTCCGTCTGTTTGTCTGTCTGTCTGTTTGCCTGTCTGTTTGCCCGTCCGTCTGTTTGCCTATCTGTTTGCCTGTCTGTTTGCCCGTCCGTCTGTTTGTCTGTCTGTTTACCTATCTGTTTGCCTGTTTGCCCGTCCGTCTGTTTGTCTGTCTGTTTGCCTGTCTGTTTGCCTGTCTTTGCCTGTCTGTTTTGGCTTTCCGTCTGTTTTCCTTTCTTTTTGCCTTTTTTTTCCCGTCCGTCTGTTTGTCTTGTTCATCTGTCCGTCTGCCTATCGGTCCGTCCATCCGCCCGTTTTCCGTCCGTCTGCCCGTCCCTCCGTCTCAGTCCGCCCGTCCATCACGCCGTCCGCCCATCTTTTCGTCTGTTCGTCCATCTGTGATCAACGCAAGACGCTTGCTAAACGCTAAATTGCTCAGACGATTTTCTCCAAAACCAATATTTTCCAATCGATCTAGTCGAACTCAGGGCCCTGCGAAACGGATATTTTGGTATTTGGGGCTCTTTACATGAAGCCTTAACATATTCAAAACTTTATCAAAAATAGCTCGAAATTTTTGGATTAAACTATTTCCTCGGAAGAAATTTAATCAAAAGATTTCGAGTAGTTTAAAAAAATGAAAATATTGACGCTTCTTGTAAAGTATCCCCCAAAATCAATAGATTCGTATCAAATTGGCAGAGCCTCGAAGTCGGCTAGATTCATCGAAGAATCTCAATTTTGGAGAAAAACATCTCGATGGTTTACGTGCTACCTCTGACCACAAACGGTTAGAAGAGCAGTTGGACGGACGGGCAGACGGACGGACGGTGGGCGTACGGACAGAAACGTGCTGTCATCAGTCGATTTTTCGGTATCAAAGAGAAGAAAAACTTGGATTCTGACCACATAACGTGTTAGAGATTGTAATTTACTTCATGTAGGAGGAAGATTTATCATTAATAAGATACTAGTTTTAAATGTCACGATTATAATTGTTATTAATATTTTGCAACACCTTTTTTCTAAATTTAAGACACCCACAATATATACGTTCAAAATTTTATATCATAATTTTATTCTGTGAAATCCGACGTTTCGGAGGCCGTTCTGTCTCCCTCATCAGGTCCACTGAAATGTATTTATAAAATTAGTTCAGGATGACGAAGCCAAAAATGATATATACAATATTCTTTAATAATAGGTGAGCACTCAATGAACTGGTTACATGTTTAGTTATTTATTTTTGTAATTTTTATGTTCTTCCTTCCTTTAACGAATATTGTGAATATAATTTTTGGCTTCGTCATTCCGAACTAATTTTATAAATGCATTTTCAGTTATACCTAATGATGGAGACAGAATAGTCCCCGAAACGTTGAATTTCACAGAATAAAATTATTATATAAAAAATGTTGGGTATATTTATTGTGGATGTCCTAGATTTAAGAAAGAGACTGAAAAATATTAAAGATTCATCCATTTTTGCGGTATCAGGGTCCCAGATGACGAGTTTTTCTGTCGAAAAATCGTCGATATTTGTCGAAGCATTACTACACTTTCTATTTAATACTATTTACGTACGTAGTAATGCGAGAAAGTGAAAAAGGCAGAAATAAAAGGTGAGCGAATTGGAAGGTGAGGTGGCTGTAATTTGCATGCAATTAAATCGTGAAAATTTGTAGTGCGCATTTGCGACTACACTGTGATTGAAAGACGATTACAATGCGACCCACAAAAGTAGTGAATCAAAGTGGAGTGAATTGTATTGACCTGTGAAGCCATTACATACAAACGGGAAGAAACGCCCGGTTGTGAGTTGCAGTCTCCCAGCAATGTTCAGTAACGTACACTGGCATTGATCTGCCGCGGTGTTATCCTGCATTGTCGGTTTACCAACGCAATAGGTCTGGGGACTGCATTGTCGTTTAGATACGCCTAGGATCGGCCATTATTTTAGGTTTACAAGGAAAAAGCAGAGCTCATGATTATTGACATTGCATTTGGAGTCACCTAAGGACGTCACATTATAGTAGGAAGACACGGAGCTGTAAGTAAATCCGTATGTCAGCGTTCTGTCTTGGTCTTTCTGAAATAGTGAGCACCCGTTCGACTCAAGTACACGTTAGTATACCGACATCGCAAGGCAACTTTTTTTTTTTTGGTAAGTCAAGCTCCGAGGCCGGTGACTTACACCTTGGGATCTTTGACAGAAACCGCTTGCCTTGACCACCTCCACCTATCCTCTATGTTGTGCCCTTTTTTTTCAAACACTCAAGAATGGAAAACATAACGACTCAACGATTCCTACCTGAAGAATGAGATACGATCTTTTAAAAAATTACTTTATGTTTATGAATTGCCTTCTTGCCTATTCATTTCTAGAACTATTTTCTCTTTTATATCACATTAATTATACAGAATAGTGCGTAAATATGAGCGGGAAGTTAGGTGCATATTGACTACCTTGGATGAAGATGCGAATTGTTTTTTAGAAAATGTAATATTCGTGATGAAGGCATCAACGACTCCTCTACAAATGTTCAGGATAGACAAAACAATTTACTGAACAATGGCAGATTCAGGAGAGGGGAGCCACAGAAGCCATGTCATCCTCCCTGGATCTATTTCTTTTATTTTACAAAAGTTATTCAAAACAATTATTATCGCAGCATCACAAATACTCGAACGTACGTCATTTCATTAAGAAATTTACACACTAAAAATTGATATTTTCTTGAACAGATGTATAGACTGAAGGGTTTGAACTACAATAGGCCATCTCCAGAAATATTTGGATGGCATAAAGGCAAAATATTCTAGGGACGCTTATCCTTTAATGCCCAGACATTCAGATTGCAAAAGAAAATTATCCGAATAATGAAAAAATGCCATCCACGTGATTCCGGCAAGCCTCTTTTCATTGAACTTGGAATCTTACCATTGCCTTGCCTATTTATTTACGAATCTGTAGTATTTGTCAAAACTGACTTACTTAACGGTGGGAACTTATTTTCATGTAATACTGATATTTATAGTTACAACACTCGACGTAGAAATCATGTTCATCAAGTGTCAGTATCAACAGCTCACTACAAGAAATCCACATACAATACATGTACGTTACTTTACAACGCATTGCCAAATGAAATTAATTAAAATTGGTACACAAATTTAAGTTAAAAGTAAAATCTTTTCTGCTGCAGAACTGTTTCTATACAATTAGAGACTAACTGATCTCAAAAGAAAAATAGTTTACTTTAACAAAACAATGATATAGTAAATGAATTAGTTACATTTGCTTGTATAATTTAAAAAAAACTATGCCTGTAACAAGTCATGTTCTTCAGCTTCCGGGTCAATGACCCCCATCTCGATCGGGTTTTTGTCCAGTTTCCCTGATCCATTGAGCATATGCTGAGATGGCCCCTTGATTTGCTTCTGGACGTAAATGTAGCTTCACTATGCACACGTTTTGTTGAGCTTTCCGTTTGCTTGTAGTGGTAGTAGAGCTCAGCGTGAGTTTCTATTTGTTGGCAATAGAGAAAAATCAAATCTGTTCGTTCGTTTACCGTTACAAATAAGTTTTCTATAATTCGGCAACGAAAATATCTAGTTTTTGAAATGTTAATATCTCGATTTTTTAAATTTATTATTATTTTTATTATTATTTTTATTATTATTTTTATTATTATTTTTATTATTATTTTTATTATTATTTTTATTATTATTTTTATTATTATTTTTATTATTATTTTTATTATTATTTTTTATTATTTTATTTTTATTATTATTGTTATTATTATTGTTTTTATTATTGTTTTTATTATTATTTTATTATTATTATTATTACTATTATTATTACTATTTTTTCATCCTTCAACTATTAATAGTTAAATAGTTGGGAAGGGATTCTGAAACTCAGGAAAGCGTGCGCAGATGATTTTCTCCCCTATACGTCACATACAGTTTTTGACTGTTTTTCACTAAATAAATAAATCAACACTTTTTGAATCTGCCCATTAGTTGTTTTTTCTTTTTTCTTTTTTCGTTTTTCGTTTTTCTGGCCAGCAAAGTATAACCATACTCAATGTAGAAGTACTACTGTCCAAAATTTGTCTTTTTTCCCATATCATTGAGTCGAGAAAACGCAGTTCATCGACTGTATTATTCACAATATATGCGTAAAAACATATTTAAATACATAAATTCAAGTAACACACACAAACATACCACAGCCTACTAATTTAAAAGTCAAATGAAATAATATACATTTGGTAAATATAATAATAATAATAATATAATAATAATCATAATAATAACAATAATAATAATAATAATAATAATAATAATAATAATAATAATAATAATAATAATAATAATAATAATAATAATAATAATCACTTTCTCAGTTTGTTAACTTATTAAGTAGGCGTGCCTCGGTTCTTATGTGAACGAAATCGAAGTCGTGTTTGCAGGCAGGCAGTATCATACTTTATCTGTGTAAGCAGAACGGATATGCATCGAGTGTTGATAAAGAGTGCTACTGCTCTACGCTAGTCACTAATTTTTTTCTATCAAATAAAACGCTAAGCCAGGAAATCAGGGTAGGTGCTTCCCACCTTGCCTATCTCAAGGAACCCAATTTGCATGAAGGTGTTCAGAAATAGGGAAAAGTCCTTTTTGTTTTAGAAGTTCGCTTTGTTGAACTAGTTTCCCAAGTGTTGAAGCGCAGATATTTTGTTTGTTATGATGAATTATCATCGGAGTATCTAATTTTCTTAATACACTTTCATACATTTCTACAACATTTTTTCATCATGATACCTCCTCTCTCTTCTCTTAAAACCAGTTTTAAAATCTCCAAGCCACGAGGAGCGCATTTAAATTGCACGTAAGGCAATAGCAAACTGTAAGATATTGATATACATAAAAGAAGTGAAAAGGCAAAATAATTTCATGAAATTTCTTTTATAAGTCCGCCCCAATTATATTATTTCTAACAACAAGTTTTATATCCATTTATGGGTGTATGTGGTGTTTACAATGTGTGTGTGTGTGTGTGTGTGTGTGTGTGTGTGTGTGTGTGTGAGAGAGAGAGAGAGAGAGAGAGAGAGAGAGAGAGAGAGAGAGAGAGAGAGAGAGGGAGGGAGGGCGAGAATAGAGAAATTGCGACGAAAATGGAAAATGACGTAAAGCGTCTTCCACCAGTATCTGTACCCCTCAAGACGGAACGATGAAGAAATACTGGCACTGGGAGGGAATACTGGAAGGACTGGCACTACAAGGAATATTGGCAATATTCAGGTACATGTGATGCTATTTATTTTCTACATTAGAAATGATCGTCCAACACATACATTCTCTCTTCGCTTTTCCCTTCTCACTTTCTTCCCTTCTCAGTCTCTCGCATATGGATTTCTGCTCAGTTGCAACAACATAGTTCTTTAAAAATACACCAAAAAATTTAAGAAAGCATTCGACGCTAAATTTTCAAACAAATTGCAAGTACAGTGGCACTTTATGTATTATAATGTACCCGGCAAAATTAAACGTTTCCCGTCATAAACCAAGGGCTAAAAGAGGAATCTACACGAACGCCGAAAGCAAAATATAGCCGTGATCCGCAGATCTCTAATGCTCGGCAACCGCTGCGCCAAGACGATCGGACGGCGGCGCTCCGGGGTAGATGGAGGTCCTGTGGTATTTTCAGAAGAGGTTGTTTCCCTTCCGCGGAGCAGCCTCTTCACGTGTGCTGAGCGATGGGGTGGAGGCGGCGGGGAGGGGCGGGGCGGGAGGAAGGCCGCAGGAAGGGTCGCCGAGGTATCTCCGGGGCTCTAAATCCGGGGCCGCTGCCGTGCGCTCTAGCGCCCGCACGCCGGTCCTGTCGTAACCCTGCGGCCGGGGCACTTTCAGCCGATGCCTCGAAGCCTTCTCATTTGTTTCGATGCCCGTATTATGGCAGGTCTAAATGCAAAAAAGCACGGGTCGTAAAAAATTTAACAATAAGAAGGCGCGCATAGAAGCGAAGCTGCTTCTCATATTGGCTTGTCGCAATGGAAGCAAATGTCCTTTTACCGAATCCCGGAGCCGTTTCCTGACTTACGACAGTTCTGCATTTGAATTTTAGTAAGTTTTATCTCGCAGCTGTTGTTGTGGCGGGCGGGTGCGCCGCGCGGCGCGGCACGGTGCGGAGGCGGCGGCAGGCGACGGCGGCGCGCGCGGGCTGTTTCCTACGGCGGGGGGGGGGGGGGAAGGAAGGGCCGGGGGGCCGTTCGCCGTTGGGTGGGGGAGGCGAGGCGAGGTAAGGTGAGTTTGCCGGGGCGCGTGGGATGGTGTCGGAAGGCAGTATGACGAGGGATAGCAGTGGAGCGGTTGAGTGCGGGGGCGGGAGAGGGGGGCGGGAGAGCCGGAAGAGCGGCCGGTCGGAACCAAGGGTTGCAGGTAGAAGCTGCTTCGAGGCGCGGCGTGGCTGCAGGTACCTAGGACGAATTCAAAAGCGCGAAACGCTGATTGTCTCCCTCCTCCTCCTCGTCCTCCCCAGGGTGACTTGGGCTTGCGATGACTACCTTATATTTGCGTAGGTTTAGGGTTTTCCTGATAATTCAGCAAGGGTTGAGGATTTCTCCTCACCGTTATAATAGTGAAGTGTGAAAGTCTATGAAAGTTTTCACACTCTCAAAGACATTTTATGGTCTCACCAGTAGCGGAAATAATCTTTTAGCAACCCTTACACCAGTTTCTATTGCTACATCTTTACTTGTCTGGTTGCCTTATTTAATGATCTTAGCCTCAGCTGTTCACTAATTTATACGTACCAGAGAAACTTGCTGCACCACTACGCTGCACCACTACGCTGCGCCACTGCGCCACTACGTACGCTGTCTTGACTTGGCATTCTCTAGAAGGATTTGTCATGCCTGTTTGTTGAAATTATTTTATTTGTAATCAGCTACCCAGTTACAACTGTTATGACATAATGAATTCATGTTTTTCGTGTTATTATCTAAATGATCAGTGTTATTAATAGAATAAATAATTCTCCATTAGTTAATATTTAGCATGCACAAAAAAGTTTTCAGACCCAAAGACTTGACATATGTTTCTCTATGTTCATTTGTCGACGCGCGAAGTCCGAATCTGAAGCCAGAATTACGCCATCACCCTCCAGATTTTTTAATCGCGAAAAATCACCCTGAAATTATATTTTTTGCTTTCGGAGACTGTCAGTCCCAAAGACTTGACACATGTTTCTCTGGGTATGTCGACTCGCTGAGTCCGAATCCAAAGCCAGAATCGACCCATCACCCTCCAGTTTTTTTAATCGCGAAAAAAAACACCTGAAATTTACAATTTGGTGGCGCAATTGAGGCGCAATTCTGGATTCAGATTTGGATTCAGCGCGTTGGTATACATAGAAAAACACGAGTCAAATCATTGGGTCCAACAACTACCCCCAAAAACAAAAAATACAATTTCACAGTGGTTTTTCGTGATTAAAAAACTGGAGAGGGATGGCCGAATTCTGGCTTCAGATTCGGATTCAGCGAGGCCACATACGTAGAGAAACCAGTGTCAAGTCTTTAGATCTGACTTAGATTTTTGTGTGCCTGCGTAATTAATATTCCATATATTCATAATAATTAGTTGCTATTTCATACACATATGAAGGGAAATGAAAGTGTGATAATAAAAAATACTTCATTCATTATACATATGTGAATGCACAACGTTTCCGAGGTTCTTTTTCTCCATCAGGTGCTAATACGAAACAGATTGATGAGTTATAAATAGAAAAGGTAATAACAAGAATTGATTAAAAAATATACAATTAGGATTACACGAAATAAAGGTACAAAGAGATCTCCAATATTTTTCATCATGTGATGTAATTCAGATCGAGTTTAATAATGTTATTTTGTGATTATGAATAGTCATCACAGTGCTATGCTTACCAGCACAAATTGTGGACAATCCCCGTATAATGTTATATGAGACTTAAGTCGAAAGGATAGTGGAGGAGAATAAGGTAGTGGTAAACTCATGAAAGGAAAATTGAGTTGATGGGGAGGGAGGATTTGGGGAAAAGAGGAAGGGAGGAGGACGGAGAGAGGTGAAAAAGGAAGAAATAAAGAAGAAATTAAAATGAGAATAGGAGAATTCCAATCAGATCAACTCAAAAACTATTCAGAAAATTAGCTTCCAAGATACCATAATTGGAATTCGGAAAAGTATTTACATTCGACGTTGTAGTTCACTGTATTTCATATTTCAAATTAATATTTTCGGAGAGAAGACGTATTTCATATCTCTGTTTCTAGAATATGAAAACCTTTGAAGTGAATATGTTAGAAATACTTCAAAACTCTATAAACCTAAAACCATATTGATATTCCATTCATAATTGCAGACTCGTCTTTATAGCAAAGTACTGATTTTATAGACTACATGCCATTACACTGCTCAACAACAACAAAAATTAACTTGCCCAGGATTCTACAACGAATTTACTGTAAATTCGTTGTAGAATCCTGGGCAAGTTAATTTTCCACTCCGAATACCTGTTAAGAACTGATAGGTGACGTCTGTGGCCGGAAAATGCTTATAGAAAAAATGTTTAAACACAATAATGAATTTTTATTTTACATATTTTTTAATTTTTCTTACATGTTTTGGAAAAATACGTACACACACACGCACACACACACACACACGCACACACACACACATATGTGTGTGTGTATATTCTGCATTTGAATATGCATATGCATATATATATATATATGCATATATTATTTATTTATGCATTTTTTATTACAATAAATTCCATTCTTTAGTCATTAGTTTCATTGAATTGGCTCTAGTTGACGTTGTAATAAATGATGCTATCACAAAACTCACAATATTTAACGCAAATATCTATCTTTATATATACACTGTTGTTTTTCATTTTAAACATTGAATATCGCATTATTCTCAGTATATTCCGATTGAGCTTCGTTCTATTAATATATCTTCTTTTGCTAGAGAACAATGAGTTCTTCAGGAAGACGTTGTTTCAACGACCCTGTGTATTTTGCTTCATTTGTGGAGAATATACGCAACAAAAACAGAAAAAAAAATTATAGAAGAAACATATGCAGCATCTTCTTTTCTTCTTCCAAAGCACTACAGCCCGATGTGGGCCAAGGCTGCCTTCACGATCTGCCTCCATTCCTCTCTTCTTTCGGCCTTCTCCCACCATCCAGTGACTTTCATTATTTTCAGGTCATCCACAACATCCTGGATCCAACTTTTTCTGGGCCTGCCACGTTTTTGTACGCCCAGAATGTTATTTTTATGTATATGTTAAGGCATTCTTTCCACTCCCATTCTCTGCACGTGTCCCAACCAAGAAATTCTGCGAGATTTTATGAATCTAATTATATCTTGATCTTCAAGTATATTGTTTATTTCTTCATTAGATCTTATCCTCCATCTTTCTCTGTCTTTTACAGCTCCATATATTCTCCTTACAATTTTCCTTTCAAATCTACGTACTGTCTCGATGTCATTATTGCTCAGTACCCATGTTTCTGCTCCGTAAGTTACTATTATTTATTTATTTATTTTACGTCAAAAAAACAGTTAAAAACTGCGTATGACGTGCTATGGGGAAAAGTGAATTGTGTGCACATTTTCAAAATTCTGTGATCCCTACACTAAGTCATATACTACTTAAATTTTGAATTTTTGAATGGGAGAAAAATTGGTCGGAGAACTATTGGTGAGAGAACTATTGGTCGGATTAAAGTTTTATACAAGTTGACTTTTGTTTTCCTAGTCAAGAGAGCAGATTTTAGGAGTGGTATATTTGCATAATAGGCCTTATTACCTTTCATCACCCTTTTGTTGATTTCTTCAGATATATTGTTTGTGTTGTTAATATTAACTCCAAGATATGTGAAATCACTGACTCCTTCAAAGTTGTAATCATTTATCTCCATTGTTTGTATTTTTCTTCTAGTTTCCGATGCTGACATTTTCAAGTATTTGGTCTTTTTTCATTAATTTTAAGGCCTATGGTTTTGCTATTTATTTCCAATGTTGTAAACATTTCTTCTAGTGCCTCTTTCTTCTTGCTATTAGTGCTATATCATCAGCATATGCTAGGCATTGTTTAGATTTATAGAGGATGTTGCCCTAATATTTAAGTTTTCGTTAAATAGTGTAACGATAGGAATCACCTTGTTAACACCCGATGTTATTTCAAAGGGAACCTGCAATGTATACTTTACATTAGATTCAGACAAACAAGTTTGGATCAATCTTATCAATTTGCTTGGCATTCCATCTTCCTTTAGCACTCTGAACAACTAGTTCCAGTTAATACTGTCAAATGCTTGTTGATAGTCAATGAAGAGTAGATGTAAATCAATGTTATACTCATAACATTTTTCCATTATTTGTCTAATAGTAAATATCTGGTCTGTAGTTCCTCTACCTTTCCGGAATACATATGCAGCATATTTTGGTATAAAACTGGGTGATCAAGATAAGTTGTGGGCTAACCATATGGTCTACAAAACTTGTGTGAAATGTCTCCGTCAGTGAAAAGCTGGGAAACTAAAATTTCGTGTACCGATGGTATGGAGAGAGCCTAAAAATCAACACGATTGTAATTTTTGTGCTGAAAAAGGGTTCAATTGTTATAAGAAAAAGAACTGTGAGTACTCTGGTTTCGAATCAGCAAGGCCTGTACCACGGACCTAATGTTCCCATACTAGTGTCCATCACATTCCCTGGAATTTGTGTGCGAAAGTGAGGATATGCAGGTTCTGATTGATTGATTGATTTTTCGTGTTTCCGGGCGCGTCAACTGCTTCGGTCATTAGTCCCATTAGTGTAGTGCGTGTTTTTTTCTCGGGAGATGGCGGTGATCTTCCCCCGCTGGATGGCGAGATCCGGCGCCGTCGGCTAGTGGGGTTTCCCCCTAACCAGGACTCTCCCACCAGCGGGGCACTGCCCCAGCCGGCACAAGCTCTAAGCTCCCGACCGGTCACCCGGAATACCGGTCACCCGGTAGTGTAGTGCATGTTAGTGTAAGTGTGTGTGTAAGGGGAGAGGATAGGAGAAGGAAGAGGAAAGACAGATCGCGCGCGGTCCGTGACCCGTTTGGTAGGGTACGCCTGGTGTTGATCGCAGAAACCACGGAAAACTACCGATCAGAGCAGCCGGTCTCTAGAATTCTCCTCCAGACAGCGACTGAATTCGACCTAGCTCAAAAGCTAGTGTCGAAAATCCTGCCGCCGTCAGGACTCGAACCTAGGACCTCCCGGTCAGAGGCGCTTCAAGAGTGTTTAGTTTATTATCAGATAACCTATGTTCGTAAAGAAAAAAATATTTATTTGATGTAGTTCGCACTGTAATGCTGTCATCGATAAATTCAGTTATGTTTGAAAGGTACTGAATGTTATAATGCGTTATTCGAACCTTTTGCATGTAGTACGTACACGGATATTTTTCTGCTGCATATGACAGTAATTGCAAATTGTTTCATTTTTACCCCGAGCGCGTGATTGAAGGAAGTATCATTTCCCAGCAGTGATAGGGGGTAAGGCAGGGAGGGCGACAGGTGTGAAGGAATGAATAATGGGAGCGGAAGTACAATGATTAGGTTTAGGGGATAAGGTAACTCGGTCCGGAAGATGGAAAAGAACTGGGAAGTGTGGGTTGGAATGGATCTTGGGCAGGACACTGCCGAGGTTGTGAAAGGTGTGTTTTACAAGCTCGCTACTGCTACATGTTTTCTGGCAAGGTTCAAGAGATTAATTAACTACTTAACTAACGAATGACATATGGAATGGCGTCAGCACACTCTTCATACGTTTTCCCTCTTCCAAGCACCCGGTCGCCGCCCCTAATAAACGCCGTACTTTCCCCACTTTAAATTCAATATTTTATCCTATACCTCATTACTCTTTCCTCATCTTTCTTTACTTTCCACACCATCTAGATTATTAACAATTATATATATTTTTTGTCTATCCTAATGAAATTATTTCCAGTAAAATATACAAAAAGTGATATGCGACGCTCCCGATAAAATATACTTACAACTACCTTTGTACCGTTATCATTGTTATCCAACAATATATTGTTCCTTAATACTGTAATATTGTATTTTAAAATAGTGGTATATTAACTTATTTTATATTGTTCTCTCATGTTAAAATGAATTTTATTTTAATGTGAAGTGCTAACGTATACGGAACGCAGTATTCTGTATCGCCTCTGGGATGGTCCCTTGACTTTACTCCCAGACGAAAATGCCCAGCTCCCCTATTAAATGTTATTTTGTGTTAATGAAGATTCAAGTAGTTAGGCGAAAGAGCAGGCACTATGGCCTGAGCCTCGCAATTAATAAAGACATTATTATTATTATTATTATTATTATTATTATTATTATTATTATTATTTTATTATATAGCGGAGCAGTTGGAAATAATGCGGAAAAGTATGTGTTGTTGCAGGGTCACTAGTTAAATTCTGTCTCCACCCAACTCGCGACCGCTCTGGTCGCCCTCCGAAAAGCCGCACATATTTAGAGCACATTCTAAGCATTACCATACTTGCTGTCCCGTCATCTGGTGCTAAAAAGGGCCCGATTCAAGAAAAAATCCCGGAAGTTCTTTCTGAAGAGTTTTATTTGTTTCTTGGGGTGATAAATTTGGCTTTTATGTTTGTCTCCGTGAAAGAAGTTCGGCATTAGGGAGAAAATGCAAAATCACTCAACAATTTACAACTTTTCCCAGTTTTTTTGTGTATATCTCCAAAACTATCAGGTTTATCGAAACAGCGACAATTGACCAAATTAAAGTTGATAAAATTTCCTACAAAATTCATGCTACACTTACTTTAATTTTTTGAAAATCTCTTTAAGTGCTAGATCGCGCTGAAAATCGGTGACTTTTTGGCCCTCTGGCCAAAATGGAAGATTAGCTTTTACTCACCCTCCTACCTGATTAACATTTCGAAACTAGCGGAATCAGCAGGGACTTGCTTACTCGTGCGGAGTGTCTGCAAAACATAGCCTTAGTTAAAAAAAATATGACAAATAAGAAAAAAATAGAGGCAATAGGTTTTATGTAATACAATGTGCTGATCGAAAGTGTGTGCCAACAATAGGTTTTATCAATATGTGCCAAATTTGACGGAAAAGTAAGAATAAAACTAAAAAGAAAATTTCAAATATGATACAAAAATATTGAACCAGATAATTTCATAAATACTACTTTGAAAAGCAAACTTTAAGTTAAAAAGAAATAGAGCATCACTACAATAATACGGCAAAAAGAAATCGCCGGTCGTCACCGATTCCATCCAATCATCGATATTTGGTCTGGTTTCGAAAGAATGTGATTTTCTATTGTTTTCTCCATTGTTACAAAGTAGTACGATCTCATAATTATGTCATTATTAGCCAATCGCTGACCTGAAAACAAGTTATCAATGTCAGTGATTAACCGATAATGATGTAATTGACCACGGGGAAAACAATGACAAATGCCATTTTAAAATCTTGACCAAGTGTGGATAGACATGGGCTACGTTGCCAGATATGTTTGGTGTCTGGTTCTACCAGAAGATGTAATACTGCAAAGTAGAAAGACACCTGAACCGAGGAAGAATGATATTTACTGAGAGGCGATACTTCCAAGTCATACACAAAACATATTCTGATGTAACTTTTCCTGTTTTTTATGTAATCGTTCCTTGGTCCAATTCCGAAGATAGTGTCGCAAACTTAGACTGCTTCGGCTAAAGCTCCGACACGATAGATATTATTCCGAAGTCAACGTCATCGATGGAAATAATTCCGATTCTCCCGTCTGGTATAATCAAACAATTAAGAGAACCTTAATCTCATCCTAAGGAAATAACTACTACTGAGAAAATGTCTAATTGCCCTATACAGTGGTAACCACTCAACTACAGGATTTAACAAGATGAAGTAGAAGCACTTGAGAGCAGCACGAGGTTACTGAAAATATTGCCTGATTGTGGCACTGTAGCCCGTCAGCAAACTGCAGCCCGTCGCCTTTCCGCCAAGTGCGCTGAGGATTCGAAATGATTTGAGTTCTCAGCAGTGCGGGTGTAAATCGACTAGGAGCGGCTTGATCTCAATTACCACTCTGTGAGCCATAGCTCCGGAGAAACTGCAACAATTCATAAACAAGAGGTTTTCTATGCATCACTATTTTTCTTACTTAAGATTATTTTGATCATCACAGCTAATCTTGCAGTGTCTGAGTGGAGAACGAAATCCGCTTCTTAAAAACCTCCTATACTAGTGTTGTAGTACCTATACTAGTGTAACCTATATGTTAACGTGTCGGCACCATGGACGGGCACCACCAGACAACTACATTTTTATACACAATACATCAACTCCTTACACCCAAACAAAATTCACTATTGAAATAGAAGACGAGCACAGATATTTTAAACCTTCTTTATTTTACCACCACACTAGTACATGACCATCAAGAATTCAATATATTCAGAAAACCCACCCACATAGTCTCAGTCATACACAACACTTCACAACACCATCGCACATACAAACACGCAAGCTTCCAAGCTATGGTATTTCGTTTAATTTCCATTTCCATGTCTCCAGAAAACACAAAAAGTCAGGATTTTGTTCTCCCCCCAGACGCTAAAAGATTAGTTCTGATGGTTACCACACGATTGAAAAGATCTTTACTAATAAAAATAGTGATACCAAGACATCTTTTTTCTGAATCTTCACAATGTATCAACCTCATCAGCAATATTATTAATTAATCTGCTACAAAATATGTTCTGTAAATGCAAGAAATAATGCCAGGGAAATTTGGATGTAAACAAGCATGGTATGTTCAGAAGAAAATTCATTGCAAAAAGACGTGTTCAAACATTCACAGCACGTTCGACGTCGAAGGTAAAGGAGTCCAAAACGACTCCCTCAGTTGCAGTACCTCTGTGAGAAGCAGCTGAGGTGTCAGAAGGCAACCCATAAAGGTGACAAACCCATAGAATATTTCACGGTTTTAGCATTGAATTATGTATTAACAATTCACGTTTTCACTACAATTTCTGTCACAGTTGAGGAACCACTATCCACACTCCTCCAGGTTGACCAACTTGGACCTTCTATCGCCCCCAGACACCTCCTCCCAGCCTGTATCATCCAGACTCTAATGGAAAAAGAAAGAAAGAAAGAAAGAAAGAAAGAAAGAAAGAAAGAAAGAAAGAAAGAAAGAAAGAAAGAAAGAAAGAAAAAAAGGAAGAATAATCATGTTAATGATAACAGGTATAACCTCACATATTAATACTTCGTAATACCACTTACATGTTATATTTTCTTTCGTTTTGTAGCAAAATAAACTTCCCAAAATAATTTTCTCACACTTCACACTCTTTTACAATTGAAGAACCAAGTTCTTGTATCAGAATTAAATTATATTAATTAAATTATATTACTTTGCAGCTACATGCCTCCAACAAAGAGAGCTAAAGATTATATTATGTTCTGAAAGAAACTGGAGATAACACTAAACAAAGTCAGCAATTGCTCTTTTGAATACAATGTTCTATGCGGAGATTTTAACATTAATTTTCCGGTCGAATCTTACGAGAAAGAGCAGTTTCTCAATTTAATTAATTCCTTCGATTTAAATATTGCAGCAAATGTACCTACATGGTTCATAGCAATTCAAAGACGGCAATCGATCAAATAATAATTAATAAAACCACTACTCGATATGAAATTGAAACAAAAGATTTAGGATACAGTGACCACGATGCACAAATTCTTACCATTATAAGAAATGCGAACACTGACACTTATTCATTTATTACTTACTGTAGGACGCCATTTACAATATTGTTGATACAATACTGTTGATACATTGTAAATACAATTCATTTTTCAACGCTTTCATTTCATTTTAACACTTGTTTTCCGGTTCAAAAAAGAAAATTTCAAAAAAGATTTAGCCTCATCCATGGACCAAAACGAAGCACCAATTGGAATATTTTTAGATCTTTCGAAACCTTTTGACGTCATTGATAATAAGATTTTAATTTCAAAATTATCATCGTATGGAATTCCTAGTATTGCTCTAGATTGGTTGTTCGTTCCTCAAACAATGATTTCAGAGAGTTGAAATCCCTTACTGGATAGATGGAACATTGTGTACACACCTTTCCGATTATTTGCCAAGTGCACGTGGAGTCCCGCAGGGATCGATTTTAGACCCTATTCTCATCCTACTATACGTAAACGATATGTCCCGACGATTCGAAACGGAGGAACAGTTCTCTTTGCGGATGATAGGAATATTCTTTGCAATAAATAAACCGTAAATAGTACAATATCAGATGTTTCCAATTGGTTCCGTAATAACAAATTAATAGTAAATGAAAAGAAAACGGTTTCAATGCAGTTTTCTATTTCAAATAAACAATTCTGTACTCCATTGAAAATTAACGATGTGCCATTGATGAATGTTAAGGTAACAAAATGTTTAGGTCTCTCAATTCAGTCGAATCCGTTCAATGGAACATCCGTTTAAATGAATTGAACACATTATGCTACGCTTTCAGAATTCTTTCAAATTTAGACAGCCTTAATACTGCTTGTGTATAGTGTTTCGCGAATGTTCATTCCCGCCTGATATGGCATCATATTCTGGGGAAATACTTCTTATAGCTCCCAGACTTTTAGATTACAAAAAAGAATTATACGAATAATAAGCAAATCCCACCCACGTGATTCTTGTAAGCCTCTCTTATTAATCTTATTTTACCATTACCTTGTCTCTTCATTCAGTGGTTATCATCAGTGGTCATCACTCAGTGGTTATAATCAGTGGTTATTGTTATAAATGACTTACCTAAGGGCGGGAATATATTTTCGGCAAACGCCGATGTCTATAACTAAAGATTGGTTATGTTCGTTCCTTAAACAACGATCCCAGGGAGTAGAAATTCCTTACTGGATTCGACGTAACCATATTCATTAGGTGACAGTATCAACAGGTCACTACAAAAAATTCACATACATGTACATTATTCTTCTATACCTTGCCAGATGACATTAGGCGATTAAATTCGACACAAAAGTTCAAGTCCCAAGTAAAATTTTTCTACTGCATAACTGTTTCTGTACAATTAGAGACCAGACAGAGCATCTAAAAAGAAATTGTTGTGAAAAATGATTATCTTTTATTCAAGGTTTTAAGAAGCAAAACTCTAGGCACAAAAACAAACTTGAATTCGACAACACATTACATAATTAACATCCACAGTCTTACAATACATGACAAGCGACCGACTGACTATGCCACCAAAACACTAGCAAAACAACATTCACAGTAACCAGGGCTGCAACACAAAATTTCAAATATTACCACATTCTCCCCTCCCTCAAAAACCAGTCACATAGTCAGAAAAATATGCAGGTTGATTCCTGGAGCGAACAGGTCGTTGAGCACCATCTACATCTTCTTTAGAGAGCAGTTGTTCAGGATTTTCTGTTTCCACTTTTGATTCACTTTCTTGAGGTTCCGATCGTTGATGTTCGGGAACACCAAAATCGTAGTCTTCCTCTTTAATTTAAACTTCTCTTCGAGGAGCAAGATGCCGTGTTGAGATAGTTTTTCGGCCATCTGATAGTCTTACATGGGCATATTCTGGATTTTCTCCAAATGTGCTTCTTCCACTAGAGGGTCGTATTCACTACCACGAACTAGTTTGTTTTTTTTCATTAGAACAGGTCCAGTTTTAGTTAGCCATGTTGGAGTAGAGCTTTCATTAAAAGATCTTCATGGCTGATTGAACATTCGCTTGTGAGGTGTAACATTGGTCGCTGTGCAGAAGAGAGAACGAATGGAATATAAAGCAGTATCAAGTATTTCCAAATGCTCGGTTTTAAGATTGTTGGTTCGAAGAGCCAACTTGACAGTCTTCCATTTAGTTCCGGTGAACCTTTCAACTTGTCCGTTTCCTCTTGGGTTGTAGGGCGTAGTTCGACTTGTTGCATCTGAGAAGTTCTGAGAAGTTAAATACGATTTAAATTCTTGAGACATAAATGAAGCTCCTCTGTCAGAATGTATGTATGCAGGTATACATGTGTATATGTGGTATATATGTATCCATAAACAGAGGACAAATGTGTCAAATGCCGCAATATAGTTGTTTTAGAGATATCAGCACATAGTATAGCAAAAGGAAATCTCGAAGATTTATCCACAATAGTTAAAAGATATTGATTCATTGTTTTCATTGGTAGAGGTCCTTTGAAGTCGAGATTCAATCTTTCAAATGGTGAAGTAGCTTTTTATTAAGTTTCCTTCAACTTTATAGAAACCCGGTTTTAACTCTGCACAGACCTGGAGCGCATTAATAATCATTTTTTACTTTCTCGTATACATACGTATATACGAGAGTAATATACGCAATATAGAGAAGTCATGTAATGCTGTGGAAAATCGATTTCGAGATTTCAATGGAAATACATGTTTTGGGGTCCTCCGATACCGAAAAAGTGTTTTTTTTTAACGTCCGTCTGTCTCTCCGTCCATCTGTCCGTCCGTCTGTGAACACTCCTAGCGCCCACACGTACGATCTTTTCAAATTGAAGAAACACCTGTCCATCTGGCACTAGTTGAAGCTATGAAATTTGGAAAAACATTCTTTAAAATTTGGGGGTACATTACATGATGACCCCCGGACATTTTCGAAATTTTCTCATAAACGGTTCCAAATGTTTACTTTAAATTTCTTGTAAGAATAGAGTAAAATACACTTATGAAGGTGGCATAGGTCCGATTTTCGCGGTTATTTTCTGAATTTTCGAAAATTGCAAGAGTTTGAATTTTTCCGGCGTCTACAACTATATAATTGAAGACACAGATTATTCCTGTGAATAAAATTTGTTGTCCATAAATAGTTCTTTCATTAAGAGCATGTATACTATTTCGAAAAATGTTCGGCAATAGAGCGTAAAATATTTGCAATTTTAAAAAATGTCAAAAGAAGATTTCCACAAAAACGGTTCCACATTTTTTCGTTAAATTTTTGGTAGGGATAGTATCAAATGCACCCTATCCGATGACATAAACGCCATATTGCTCTATTCTTTTGTTTTTTCAAAAATTACAAAAATGTGATTTTTGACTTGTTTCTTACGTCAGTAATATTTACATTAGAGGCGATTTATTTACATTATTATATTCCTGAGTATATGTCATTTAAATAATGTCAAATAAAGTGTCTCGAAAACTCAACAGTTTTCTGTTAAAATGAGCTCAAAATTCCGCATTTTCAGAAACGCTCAAATGCCATCAAAATGGCTTCAATTTTTTCTTCAAATTTCTCCAATGGTTAGTGCTAATTGCACTGTTTAATGTGACTTAAAGTTCATTTTGGTGTATTCCTTTGTTTTTTCAAAAATTATACAAATGTATTTTTTTCGAAATATCTCTCACGCCGTTAATGTGCACATTTCCATCGACTTGTATTCATTATTTTATTTGTGATTGGAAGTGCGTCAAATGACTTAAAGTAAAGTTTTTCGAAAACTTAGTAGATTCCTGTGAAAGAGCTTCAAGTTTCGCATTTACAGAAATGCTTAATTGCCATTTTCTTAAAAACGGCTTAAAATTTTTCAATTAAAAATTCTATTTTGGACGATGTTTTACTCTTCTTTAATATTCTAAAAGTAATATTTCGGTTCTAATACTAGGAAACCGAAATGTTGGGGAAATGTAAAAAAATGTACTTCGGGCGACGATAGATGGCAGCTGGACAGAGAATGGAGCAAGACCTTCAAGCCAGTACACACCAAGGAAATTAGAAAAAAATTCTACGAGAAGTCTATGCCATTCTGCACATCTAGTTATATCTTCAATGGGGAATGGCAAGTTTTTGGCGCGGACCCAATGGTTCATCCGAGTGATACCCGGATGACAAAGTGCAATGTGTAGGGAACTGAGATCCACAATTGAAGTGATAGCAGCGCTTATTTTAGAAAAAGTATCCATCGACACGTTCTCACTCCCTGCACGATGAATTATGTCAAACTTAAAACAGGCAAGTTCGAGGCACCATCGTACAATATTCTCATTTTTACTTTTACTGGTATGCTGTTGATTAAACAAGAAAGACAGAGCGTTGATCTGTAATGACTTCAAAATGATGACCGATTAAATAATATCGCCAATAACGCAAAGATTCCACAATGTCGTAAGATTCTTTCTCTATAGATGAGTGTTGTTGCTCTGACTTATTCAGTGTCCTAGAGACGAATGAAACAGGTCGACATGCTTGGCTTAAAGTAGCAGCTATGCCAAAATCCGATGCATGTTTCTACCCTGAAATGTACCCTGAAATATACATCGTCTGGTACTGCAGCTACTGTTTCTTTAACCACATCATCCTTTAAGGTCTTGAATGCTGAGATCGCTTCCTCTGGGAGTGGGAAAGATTTTTCCTCAATAAAGGGTGTTCTTTTTTTGAAAATTGAGTATCCACTTTCAGTAATGCGAGAACATGCCCAAAGCTCGCCGCAAAGAAATTGCACCTTGAAGAATAGGCAGATCAAGTAGAGGTTGAAGGCGATTAGGATCAGGTTTGATTGTCTTATTGAAAATTACGTACCCAAGTAAGTTTACAGATTTCACAGAAAACTTGCTTTTCTCTTTGTTCAGTGTCAAGTTATACTTCTTAACTGAAGCTAAAAATCTTCCTAGATTACTGTCGTGTTCCTCTTGTGTTCTTCCGCATATTGTAACATAATCTATATATGGATACGTACCCTACAGTCCTTTATCCTAATAATCTGATCAATCACTCTTTGAAAAGAGGCCACTCCATTTGTTACTCCGAATTGAACACGTAGAAAATGGTAGCGTTTCCCGCAAGCTTCGAAAGCTGTGTATTTTCTCTCCGACTCCAGAATAGGTAATTGATGATAGGCATTCTTGAGATCTATGGTGCTGAATACTACAATCGCCGAAACCTTAGTAATTATTTCTTCAATCTTTGGAAGGAGGGTATGCATCTAGCATTGTAAATTTGATTATAGTATGTGAGTAATCAATAACCATTCTTCTTGTCAATAACCTTCTTGTTCTTATAAACTATAGAAATCAGAAATAACAATGGAATTCAACCACTAAAAAGATAAGTTAGCAGCTCACTTTTGTACATCTTATTTCCTTAATTGGAAAATAAACTCAATGATACTATTAATAATAATGTACTTCTTCTTTGGTTTCAATTAAAAAATATCCCCTAACATCTTCAATGTACACATAAGCTATTTAAGTAATTTCCCATATAAATCAAAAACATAATAAAAATGAATACTCAAAACATAAATCTTAACAAATACTACCTAAAATAATTAAATTGATATTCCTGATTCATTATTCTTATCTTATATAAAAATATAAATATTCCTTGACTACCATATTCCTTTCTTCATCCACAATCAATAGCACTAACAATTTTTAAATCCCCATATAAAGGATATGAACTAATTATATAAGTAGAAATACACCATATTGAACCTAAAAATTTCACAAAATAGTAATTGTTAAAACAAAATCTACCATAATTTATCAATATAGATAAATCAAATCCTATTCAACCACTAAAGAAACTTACTATTAAAGTTCAAATCTTTATATAAAAAGGTAAACAAATTGTACTGGGTGTGCATAATATTACTCATGATAATTATGAACCACCAATTACAGATATTAACACCAATATAAATATAGAACCAATAAATCCATAATTTTTAGCACCCAAACAATGTATACTTTTAAAATTGAATTCACCTACTATATTTAAGGCTTTATTATTTATATATGCTGGTCTGATTATTCATGGTTTAAATGATCTTCAAGAGATTCGTGGTATGGGTGGTATTGTTGATTAAACACCTTTAACTTCTGTGTGTTTTTTGATTTCTAATTTGGCTTTATGTGTTATACCTTTTTTGTTTGGGTTTTATTCAAAGGATTTAATTTTGGAATTGAGATTAATGAGAAATTTTAATTTATTAATTTTTTATTATTTTTTCTTTCTACTGGATTGACTATTTGTTATACTTTCTGTTTGATTTATTATGATAACATAAATCTCAATTAATCTCAAATCAAAATTAATCTCAATTCCAAAATTAAATCCTTTGAATAAAACCCAAACAAAAAAGGTATAACACATAAAGCCAAATTAGAAATCAAAAAACACACAGAAGTTAAAGGTGTTTAATCAACAATACCACCCATACCACGAATCTCTTGAAGATCATTTAAACCATGAATAATCAGACCAGCATTATATAAATAATAAAGCCTTAAATACGCATGAGTTAACAAATGGAAAAAGCTAAACCATAATAATCCAATCCAATAGTTCTCATAGTAGTATAATATTGCATAGCAGTTATAAATAATGCGATAAAGTATATGATGTTGTATCACCACTAGTTTTGTTTACTAAGACTGAGTTTTGCAGACACTTCGAGTCGGAAAACAAGTCCATCCTGATTCCGCGAGAATTGGAATGTTAAGGTGTAAGGGTGAGAAAAGCAATTCTTCTGTTTTAACCGGAGGGCCATAGTCACCGTTTTTCAGCGTGCCCTTGCGCCTAACCCGATTTCAGAAAAGTAAAGTAAATGTATGGATTTTGTAGATTTTGCCAACTTTAATTTTGTAAATAATGGCTGTTTCAATAAAACACATACTTATGGAGTTATAAGCAAAAAACTTTTTAAAAAAGTGCGAAATTTGTAGTTGTTTTTTCCTTCAATTTTCTCCATGAAGACATTTGTCGGGGTGACAAATATAAAATTTGAATTAAGCACCTTAAGTATAATATACAACCGTTGAGGGGAGGAAATAATATGGATTTTTTCCTTAGTCATTTACCTAGTAGTGACTACTGCAATTAACGTTGTAACATTGTATTATTGCATTTGGGACACAAAACAACATTTAATAATCTATTACACTTTCATCTATACAGTCTTTATTATAAAATGTTACAAGATTGCATTTCTCAAATAGCACCACTGACAATACAAGTCTCATTTCTTGGATTCTGAACACAGATTGAGGACAAAGTATTTTAAAACCTTCATAAGAAAAAAAAATTTAAATTTAATATTCTGTTGTTGTTGTTTTAAATAAACCTCAAATTTTTAATTATTGCAAATATTATTTCTTCAATTCCTGTTCAATGTTACTATTATTATTACATCATATACATGACAACAATTTTCCTTCTTAGTTTGATTACGTTATTCTGAACTCCAGTGAATCATTCCAATAATATTTGCCGAAGGACATAAATTGTGCCAATTATTATAAGACTTAAAATTAAGAAATTTACAATTTTATTGTAAATGCTCTTTAGATTGGTGAGATCACTTCATATCATATTAGCATACAGAAAAGTTGCAAACTTTTCTGCCAGGTTCATTTGTCCATCACATCATTCTCACACAAATTTTTCAATTATGTTGAAGATATTTAAAAGAAAATGTACATTTCAATAGTTTTCATTGCAAGTGTATTTGTTTGTTTATTAAATTAGTTTTAAGCTAAAAATGTATTACTGAATTTGATTGTTCTTCCATTTTCCATGTAATTCCATATTCTATTCCATTGTATTGTATCTGTAATGTAAGCTTTAAACATTTCATGACTCCCTTCCTTCAAAACTTCATTCATAACAGTAAAAATTGCCTGTCAACACAACTTTACTTAATTAATTAAGTTGTGTTGTAATAAGTATTAATTAATTTGAAAGTATCTAAAGTGTAGAAAGAACTTGAATCCTTGAAGTTTATAATAATATTTTTAATAAGTTTATCATAATATATTGTGCTCTTTGAATAATTCTGTGCATTGTTTTAAAATGGAAGAACAACCTAATTCATTAATGCATTTTTAACTTAAAAACTCAACTAATAAATAAATAAATAAATAAACAAACAAATAAATAAATATTTACAATGGAAACTATTGAAATGAACTTGAGGTACACTCTGAAGAGGACTACAAAAACAAAAACTTAACAATGTTGTGGAGAAAGAAATACATCAAGTAATAGAAACAATGTAAAACTCTGCCTTTACGTTACGGGTTGTCAGTAACAAGACCAGCAGGACCACGGCCAACTTGTGCTTTCTGTTTGTTGATAGCTCGCATTGGAGTAAATCCTAATTCTTCTTTTGGGATACCATACTGTTTTAGTTTACTTTCATAAGTATCCAGCAAATCGTCATGAGCTTTGCATAATCTTGCCACTTCGTACTGTAAATCATGGATAGCAGCATTTTTTCTATCAAGAAGATCCTGTGAGACAATTGTTGAAATATTATTATATATATGTTTTATATAATATTATACTTTTTCTATATAATATGTGCACATTCTATTTTGACACATTTATACACTAAATATTCTAACAAAAAGTTATATAATTAAATATTCTACGTTGTGCACAATGAATATGAAAAGATTCTGAAGTCAAAGATACATGTAACAACTTGGTATAGTAAATAATAAATTTAAAACTGTCAATTACACAAAATATTTTAAACACACTCATCATACAATGTTTAGACCTGCATAAAGAAAAAACAGTCACATTTATGCTCAAACATACCATAAGATAAGGGGTATTGATCTCTTTCACTACACAGTACTTTCACTACCAGTAACTCACAGCACACTGACCAGCAACACAAGTGAGGCCTGAATTATGAAGTGCTGACATTGCCCTACATAGCCAAGGCATGCAATCATGATTCTAGTGAGGCAGCAAAAGTATGTGATTACCTCAGCTGCCCTTGCTGAGTCAACATTGAGCAATGAAATTTCTTTGTCTTTTATACAAGAAGGAACTGAGAAGTTGCTTCTCCTACCTTATCCGATTCCAGTTTCTTTTTTAATTCATGAACAGCAGCTGGATTCACAGCATTATTCAAAAGGCCAGCCAACTGTGTTTCTTTCACTTCTAGAAGCTCTAATAAATCTTTTATTTTTTCTTGCAAAATTGTATTTTTCATACTAGTTCTTTGTTGAAGTTCTAATGTTGCATCAGTAAATCGTTGTTGTAATTCATCACGCTCCATTTTTATCTACAAATAGGTAAAGAGAAAAATGTTCAATGAAAAAATGTTCAATGTTCCTCCTGAAAAGTATTCTTAAGAAGCCATTTAATCATTTCAAAAATTAAACAAATGATGTTAAAAAAATTCTTCATATAATTTGAAAAGAAAACATATGTGCCATTGTGAGTATTTCTATAAAAAGACCAATAAATATTTTATAATCTGTTCATTGCAGGAAATAAAATTGCTAAATAAGCATGGACAAATTGTTACTGAAAATGAAACTGTCTCTTTCATTGCCTATCTTTTCTTTCTCCTTACACAGATGAATGGAAGCCTACTTACAAATGACATTACATCCCTAACAGGAATCATGGCTCATTTAATATTTAGATTATTTAATAGATATTTGTATTATTTAATACTTAGTTAAATATATAAATATTCTGACAATACATTCATAATGTTCCTGTTCTGTATTTTCTATTACATAAAAAGCAAAACAAGAAAAATAATTTATACCTTTTCTGATTCCAAGCATAAAAGGTCATTCTGCCATTTCAGCTCCTTAAGTTCACTCTGAGCTGAATTGAATCGGGCTTTGGTATTCTGAAATATTTTAATGTGTTTATTACAGGTAGATCAATATGTAACACATAATAAATAACACACAATATATAACATAACACAACATACATAACACTGAAATTTTATAATTTTCATTGATTAAAATAATTCAAATAATTCATTTTAATAAAATGAGTTTGTGAAAGATCAGATGTAACTACTCTTTTTTAATTTTTTAAATAATGAGGTTAATTAGACAAAGTATGTGAAACTCATGATTCTTTTCAAATCTGATTTTAAAATTATTTTAGCAAATCATTTCATTACTAATTATGTATAATGAAAACAAAGATCTTAATAAGTTCAAAATCATGCAACTCAGTAATCAGTAATTTAAATTTATTTTTTGTAATCCATTGTTTTATGAGATGGTAATGAATATGTAACAGAGTTAGTTTGTTATGAATTTGTAATGACATTTTGACTTTGAATTTGCTACAAATCAAGTTAAATTAAAAAAAACAAGCATATTCATTATAAAGTACATTCATTATACAAAGAGGATTTAAGAACACTTAAAAAACAAAACAAAATTTTAGTCATTTACGATGTAACAGAAAAATAACATCTTTGGAATAATTCTTGTTGTTGTTGTTGTTGAATTTAATGATCACTAAAAATATATTAGTGCTCTATTTAATACTATTGTGTAACATTTTTTCATATAATTCTAAATATGAGTTCAATAACAGTCACAAATGACAAATAATAATAGCAACAACAACAATAACAATAACAACAATAATAATAATAATATTTATAATTAATCTAGATGTAAAAAAATGGAAACAGCATATCGTTTCACCCAAAATATCTATAACAAACAGTGCATGTCAAAGGACACAAATGAGACACTATAATACAGTAATAAAACCAGAATGTCTAATTTTAAGGAAAAAGACATAGAAAATATGGAAAAAAAAAAAAAAAAAAAAAAGGAATGCAAAATCATTAGGAAAATTCGTGATCCGAAATTCACAGATGAGTAGTACAAACTCAGAAGCAAAAAAAAAAAATCAGACAATACACAGATATTCAGAGTGATATCAGAGAATGTAGACTAAATTTTTATGGACACATCAAAAGAATGAATCCTAAACATCTTACAAAACAAATAGTTGAATTTTATGAGAACAGAAGTAAAGCAGCAACTGACACGATAAAATGGATCAACGAAATTAAAAAGGACCTTAAATTATCAGGGATTGCTGAAGAATGCTAAAGTGCAGTCATGGCGGATTGATTTGGAAAATGTACCAAAGTGTAGAACAGGAAAAGATTGGACCGAAGAGAGAAAAAATGCGCACAACCAAAGGCTAAGAAACATATCTGAGTACTTTGCATAGTCCTAATTGGGCTTATTCACAAGAAGAAGAATATTAATAATAATATTCGGATAGCCGAGATCACTAAGGCAGTAGTGCCGTGGTGATCTCGAACGGAAGGATTGTGGGTTCGAGTCCCACCTCGGGCATGGGCATGTTTGTGTATGTCTGTTTGTGTGTGCCGTCCATTCATTCTTCATTATTATCATCTTACCATTTTCCATCCCCCCAGAACTGTGGGGTATAAAAATCGGATTCAGCCTAATGCTGATCTCCATGATTAGTTACATGCAAGACTTGCAATGTGATTAAATGATACTGAGCCCATGTGGAGAGAAAAAAATAAATAAATAAATTTAGAAAAAAGATGATAATGATAATCAATATATTCTATGTAAATAAATGTATTATTTTTTTTTTTTTTTGAGGCTGGCACCTAAAGAGGATACCTATTGGTGATGCTGGGAGTCATGGTGCAAGAAATGTAATCAGGAAACCTTGATGTGAAGAATGTTTGTAAATAAAAATTTGTTATCATACATGACAATGTGCATAAATATGTAGGATTTTGCAAATCCATTACATGTTAACAAATGTAGAATTATCTAATGAACTACATTACTTTTTTTGGTCCATTACTCTGACATATGTATTTTTGCTTTCTATGACGAAACCCCGAGTTCAATTCCCAGATGGGGCAGATTATAGTGTGCCCCAAAACCCATGACCACAAGACCGGGACACTGCTGATAGGTCTTGGCCCCGTCAGAGGCTTTGGTTCCATACAGGCTGTTGTGCAAGTACAGACACACATATGTATTTTTAATTGTACGAATTTTTTTCAAAATACCTATTATAAGTTTCCTGCTTTGTTGGAAAGGAAAGCTTCAAATAAAAAACTTTGTAATTAAAACTCATAATGACATAAGAGCTGGCTTATTTTATTGCTTGATCTGGCTTAAAATCTATGAGTTAGCTTTATAACTATATAATGTGACTCATTATAATTACAAATAACAACTTATACACAAAGAATAACCCAATAACTTATTATTATAATACTTCTAAGTACTCTTCCCTCCATATTGTATTGATATATAGTTAATTGAAACAAGCTAAAAAATACAGCTAAAATTTCAAAAGAAAGCTAGGAAATTCACATGAAGTACCTATTTCTGAAAGAGTCCATTCCTTTTGTCATGCAAGAAATTAATTTCAACACATAAATGAAAGTGTTAAATTTTCAAAATATAATCCTAAGAAAATGTTTTAGAGCAGACAGAGTTTGAACTTACAGGATTTTAATAAATTCATGAATGCTGAAACTATAAAAGAACAGTAGAAAACTTTTTTTTTTTTTTTTTTTTTTTTTTCCCCTTAGGGCTTTTTTTCAGCAGACAGTCAGTTACCCTTATGCCCCAATGAGACGCATATTTGATCATACACTAGACACCAACACACTTGTGGGCTCCTCTGCTCTGGGGTCAGCAGAATGTGAGGTCCTCCATGACAACATATATAACAACACATACATGAGAAACAAGGGACAAACAACCATGCCCAAGGGACTCAAACCCATAATTGTTCAGACTGGAATGCTGAGTCAGTACACCTCAGCCATCAAGGTGGACAAAAACAATAGAATAATAGCCTAAATTTTGCCCATTGCCTTACTAATGTTCATGTGGGTTCAGCACCCAGAGTCACCTGTAGATGACACCTCAAATTTTGACAAAAAACTCCTGAATAAAAATATAAAAATTAACAATATATTGTTAAAATCTCACAGTTTGAAGTTTAAATGATATCATAATACGATTTCTTGAATTTTGTATTTTTTATTAGTTTTGAAATTGATCAAAGAACATAGAGAAACACAAACCATCTCGAGTATTTGTAGTCCTTTTCAAAAATCTACATCACCGCTAATAACAATGGAACATAGAAAAGAAATGCACTATCAAAACAGATCAATAATACTGCAGGCATATATGTAATTATAGCCCTCAAGTTCTGACAAACTTCAGAGTTATACCCACACAGCTCTTAAAGTTTTGTCTGAAAGACACCAGGAATTCCCATCTAACTTGTTTGTCAACTATTAATAGAGTCTTATCCCTTATCATACTCCTTCCTTTGAATCAACTCCAATGCCTCCTGAAATGCTGAGGCATTTTCCTTCTTTTGCTTTAGAAATTAAAATAGTTTTTAATTAAAACATTTTGAGTTGAGATTTGAATTAGCTAGAGAAATGGCACATTTTAATTATGATCACTTGAGTGCTGTGTGCTATAATAAAGAGGCTGTATCAACATTCTTACAATGATGTTAAACAATTACATTTACTCATTCTGTGAAAATAATACTCATAAGTAAAGCTTAGTTTGGGAAATAAAATATTCTGGATACGTGATATTCGTAAGTTAATGAATGAAATTAGAGATGAAAACTTGTTTAAAAATGGAGGGTCTATGATCAAGATAACTTTTAGTGGAACAGTTACAGCAGAATGAAGTAAGAAATTGCATAGTAGCCGCACATTATAAGGAGTCAAAAGGTCCAAAACTCACGAAATTCATAATTAAAAAAATACTTTGTTTTGTTTTCCACTACGTTATGACATAAACTATATCACATAAATTTAAAAAGCATTAACAATGCACAATTTTTCCCATGGCAGTCATCATGATTATAATGAAAGCACTTTTAACACAGATTTTTGAGTAAGTATTGGAGGGAGTTGATTCACAGAAGAGAGGAAGATCAGCAATAACATCCTAATACGATTTACATTTACTTTAAAAAATGTTCTTATTTCACCTTTAATGAAAAACAATGTTTCAATAAAAATTAAAATGCCTAATGTAATTTTAAACCATCAAATTCTTCTTCCTGAGTAGAACCATAAGTACTTTAGTTTTATTACTTGAACTGCAGTATTAGAAAGATTCTCAACAATATTCAGAAACTTGGTTGGATTGATCAGATTGATCAGATTTGTAACATTTGGCAAAAATTGAGATTATATTACCTTCTATTAGGAACTCAACTTCTCAGTAAGTATCTCAGTAAGCAGTAATAAATTTTGACAACAAAGCAAAATAAAATAGTAAAGTTTGTAATATATTCTTTTCAGTTATAAAGAATGTGGTACAATTCAAGAACTTATTTCCAAAGTGACATGTATCCATTTCTGTTTGTTTTCTATATCAATATATATCATTATAAAAGTATTTTGAAGATGCTTCTCCAACATATTGTTAACCATTGTATTAAAAAATTGTTTCTTTTATGTTAAATGGTATCCGAAAACTGTTTAATACAAGGTTGAATGTGAGTACTTTCTCTTTTGAAAAATTGTATTTCATGGAGATAAGCCACTTTGGAAATAAACTCTTCAATTTTAAACTGAAGGGTCTTACGGCGTTCTCCTTCCAAGCCCTTTAATTTTACCAGCTGTTGAGTCAATTCCAGAATCTTCCAGTATTTAGTTATTTACAAAGAGCTTAATTGTGAACTGCATTGGGATGGCCACTATGCTATTCTACCAAATACAGAATACTCACAAAATAGCATAACAGGGCAAAAGCAAAGAAATTGAACTTTATTCTAGAAAAGGTTTGCTTCTTAAATGTATATTAAGAAAAAAACTCTTCTTACTTCATGATATGTTTTCTCTTTTTCGTAATTTTGAATCGATTTTTTTAAAATTGCAATTGTAGATTGTGCTTGTTGAAGAGATTCTTTTAGTCGAAGTTCATTACTTTTTGCTGTTTCCAATGCTGCAGTTCTCTGCATCACATCTGAACTTCCCTTGAGTCTTTGCAGTTCCTCCTAACAGAACAATTACATTCTTTTATGTTAATTGTAATTATAAGAAATGTAGTCATATTGTGCAAAATGATTTTGATTTGATAACATTGTTAAAAATAAAAATCATTAATTCGTAAATACAAAAACGAAACTCACTTTTAAATCATTAATGATACCAAGATTATTGCTAGTAACATTATTGTAGTAATGTCTTATTTTATCATTAATCTGAGTATGATATTGGCCTATTTCATTCACTCGAACTTTGTGTCTTTCTTCGGCAGAAGCTAATTCAATGCGATGTTGGAGCATTAGCTCAGTACGTATTTTCTGCAAACGCTGTTCATATTTCTTTTCTAAATCACGAGACTGAACTTCAAAATTTTTCCTCATATTTGAAATCTCCATTTTGTGCATCTGTTAAATTGTGTCATTTAAAAAATTGTAATATCAATTTTTAAAAAAGTCAAAATTTAAAACTACATTTAAAAGCATTCCATTTTGATGCAACACTCACAGCTTTAACAATACAGAGTTCGGTTAAATGGACATCCTGAATTTCCTCTAGTTGATATTTGAGTGCATTCTTGTCCTGCAATAGCAACTCTTCACATTTTTTAAAATCATCTTCAGCTTTTTTTAAAGATACCATGTTTTCTGCCTGCAAAAGAATTCAGTAGGATTTACTCATAAAAAATTCTCAATAAATCCATTTCTCTAGAAATTCTATATATTTGGAGTAAAGGAATCCTCACACCAGCAATTTCAAGGTATTTACTTGTACTGTCAATGAATTTGTAGGTTAAAACGCTTCTTACTTCTATTCCACAAATGTAGCTTCAAAAAACCTGGAACTTCAAAAGATTTGAAAATATTTACGTAGTGAAATGTATTAATGTGTACTAGTTTGTAGAAACTTTTTTGTCAAATTTTAAATCAATCTTACAATAATATTTATTTCAAATAATACATCTCATCCTACCCTTTCACTAGCCAAGAAATTAGAAAATTATCTTTAAATTGTTATGTGGTACCATCAAAATTATTATTTGTAATTTCTTATAATTCTTTAAGAATTGCAATAAAGTTGCTTACCTTTAATTCGGCTATGTTATTTTGGTGTTCATATTCCAAATGTTTTACTTTCTGCTCAAAGACTTTTATTTCAGTTCGATGTCGCTTATCATCATCTTGAATAAACTGGTCTTTATTTCTGAATAAAAATTTGGAATATATTAAGATAACAACATTCATTTTACTTGCATTACAATTATTTTTATTTTTATTTTTATTTTTTCACCTTAACTCCGCTTTTGCCTCCTCAAGTTGCTGACGACAAACTTCCCAAAAAGTTTTTAATTTATCTCTTTCTAATTGGAAAAAATTCCTCTCCTCACGCTCTCTTTCCACCTCTTCACGAAGCCGATTGGCAAAAATTTCCAACTGATCTCGTGACATTTCTGTCGTAGACACTCCATCAATGATATAACCTGAACCCCCGCTTTTCCCTCCAGACTTCTTCTTTGGTGGCTATGAGTCAAAAATCAAATAAAATTATAGATCAAAGTGTCAAATGACAAACAGTACTATATTCAATATCTTACTACAGGCCAAACATGTTTTTTGCATCCCTTCACATTTTACTATCCATCAACTAGCAGGGGCAGATCCAGAGATAAATTCTGGGAGGGGAGATTCAAAATGTTTTGGTCAAATATGTCATATTAAAGATTTTGTAAAATCTTGTAGGGCTACACTCAGCTCATGCTGCGATAAAATTTTATTCTCTTTAATGATGATCTGATAATATTTTTGCTTGAAAGTTTTGTGAAAGTTAAAATAATAGTTGCTGCAAAATTTTAGGGGGGAAATTTCCCTCATTTCCCCTCGTGGATCTGCGTCTGCAACTAGGTATGTCATTACACCAGCAAAACCAGCTTTTGTGCACTTTTTCAGAAATTACTTACTTTAAGAGTAAGAAACTACTTAAATTGGTTCCTTCATTGTACCTTAATCACTTCTTAATAAAAAAAAAATACTCATGGCCTGCAGCAGCAAAAATGCTGCTGAACAAAACCACACAAATGGTTTTCTGAAAAGGGACACACACACTCCTTAAGAACAACAAATCTAATACTCTTGGATAACACTGCAATATATTAAATATTTTTATGAAAACAGTCTTCACAAAAACTGCAATATCATAGAATTGTATCTATACAGTACAAAAGTTCTTTACATAATTAATTATGCACAAGAATGATTTTCATCATAAATGTAGAATATAGAATTAGCTGATGATTTTTAGATCTTTCACTGAAATATATGCGACCCATCATTTATAAGGCAAAACAATTCAATAATTGGAAATTATAATATTTGTCTTCCTTTAGAGTTTGGTTCCTGTGAATTAAAAAGATTTTAAAGTGGTTAACTAATCATTAAATTTTGATTAAGTTAACTATCATTATCTAAAAAATATTATTAATGGTATCCGTTTTACAGCAGTTAATTAAATGTTCATATCTAAATGCCAGCAAAATCTTTCTCATTGCATACCATTATTCTTGGTACTCGGTAATTGTTTGTGTTAATTCTAAATATATTTTTAATTTACAATTAAGGCGAATATTACAGCAAATTTTCATACTGACCATAATAAAAGAAAATGATTTTTTTGTGAATGATAAAAACACGAAGAAATTATACAACTGAAATTTCTTCAGAACAGAAAATAAATAACGTGCAAGCAGCGTGCAACCCTTGTAATACTATCAGTGTGCAACTATGAGTTGATGGAAAGCGCATGTTTTTTGTTATGTTTGATCACGCTTTCATTGTTGCTATAGCAACGAAAACAGCTGAACGTGACTGAACGTTCCATTTGTACAATATCGATAAGCTGAGAATTACGATGTCATAAAATTGTAATTTTCAGAAATTGGACCATTTAATTAAATTTCAGATTTCTACTAATTGATTCTTGTGCATGTAAGCTGAATAGATTTTTAAAATCATTTATTGACAATTCTTCAATTCCTCATATCATTCGATCCTGGACAGATGTTCGCTTTCACCTCTAGGGCAAGACGGGACGGCACAAAATGGCGTTTTGTGCGAGACGTTGAGAAACACGTTACAGTATTAAGCGCATATATCTTGTCCACGCTATTACACGTTGCATTTTCTTCGATGTGACTTTGCTACTGTTGATGAAATAATAAGTGCAAACTCAATTATGGAGTGTAATAGGTAACCAGACTTCAAAGGGTATGTTGACAAATCAAGTATTGTCATAGCATTTTTATAATAGTGAAAGTGTAACGAAAGAAGTTTGATTTCTTATTAGTTTTTGTGTGCTTTTCAGTTCTTGCAAATCAGTGTGATGAACTGTTACTACGATTGTAGGTGAGATGTCATGTTTTCCGCTGCGGTAGTCTTATTCTTTTTTATTGATTATTACAGCCAAGTATTAATTTACTTGTTTTATTTATAGTTTCGTGTTGAAGTGCACATGTGGAACGAGGTCCCTCAACTTACTTTCAAGAAATGATCAAGAATAAAAGAATGTGACAACATGTTTAATAACCTTGCAAGTTGTCATACATATCCTGATCAGAGAAATTGCATCTTGCAACATGGCACTTACAGATGATAAGGGTTAAATTGAACACAATGGAGTCATCTCAGTTTATAAAGACTATTGAATGGGATATGATGGACAAGAGCAAATTCTTTCCATTAAGCATGCTCAGTTCATTTTCTGTGCGATGTTTCTTATACCCTCTAACTGTGATAAAAACTAGGTTGCAAGTGCAGAGACATGATCAAATGTACAAAGGTGTGTGATTGAAATTATTTTGATGGTAAAATATCATAAATAAGTATTAATTTTTTTACACCTGCTAGGTTTGTTTGATGCATACTTCAAGATATATCGTTATGAAGGTGTTCCTGGTTTGTATCGAGGGTTCTGGATCAGCTCATTCCAAATAGTATCTGGTGTATTTTATATTTCAACATACGAAGGTGTTCGACATTTTTTGAGTCAAAATAATTCGGATTTAAAATTGAAAGCTCTGGTGGCAGGAGGTTGTGCATCTGTTGTTGGCCAGACTATAATTGTGCCATTTGATGTGCTGAGTCAGCATTTAATGGTTCTTGGAGTTGTTGACCGAAGTAGTAACAAGAAGGTATATTTTATTTGTGGAAGTATTTTATGAAATTTACTTTTGAAATGTAACTTGGACATCAATTCTTTTTTTTCTTTTTTCAGGTAGTTATGAATCCTTTGGGGGTATCTCTAAATCCAGCTCGATCACGTCTTGCCACTACTGTTGATATTATAAAACAAATTTATGTTTGTGATGGCCTGCGAGGATTTTACAGAGGTTACATGGCCTCCTTGTTCACATATGTTCCCAACAGTGCTATGTGGTGGGGATTTTATCAGCTTTATCAGGGTGAGAAACTTTGTGATAAATAATATTTATTAACTTTGGTCACTCAGTCATTATAAACATTTTTTAAATCGTGTGGTAATTGAAAATGGTACATATACACTATACAAGCATGAATTTGATTGGAGCACATTTATTTTTGTCAAGTATTCTTTTGAATTAGTATTCTGGTATTTTAATTTCAATCTTCCAATTCTTGTTTTAATTTTAATTAACAAATTTGACAGTTAAGAGCCATCAGGCTGGTATTCTTTTATGTTAAAACTGTCTTTTTGGTTATTCTCTTCATAAACGCTCTCAGTGCAAGTGACCAAAACTGATAAACTTTCTCCCCAAGAAAATGTTAATTGTCCTGGGTGTTGTGAGAGTGTTATCAGTTATAGTTGTCTATTAGATATGACACAGGTGGTCAATGAGGATTGTAATAAAATTGAATGGAAGCATTGTGAATGAATTTCCCTTTTATTTTTATTTTTTTTAGTTATTTCCTGAAAAGTTTAATGTTATTTTAATATTATATTGTACAATTTATTATTATTTGTAGCCAAGTGTATTTCCATGGTAAGAATAATGAAATGTGAATCATATTGGTTTTTATTGCATTTTTTAAGTATTACATTAAACTTTGTGAGTCAAAGTCAACAACTAAATAGGTTTTTTACAAGTACAGTACTTTTTCTCATTGTGAAGGGTGCGTTGTAGCACAGTTTTACTATGAAATGAATTTAAGAAAAATTGACATAATTTGATCAAATCTGATAATTTTTGTTATTGAGTGTGGTTGGTTATCTTATTTTTGGTTAGTTTTTACCAATGAATGCATTTATTCTTCAATATAGTAACTGCATTGTGCAATGAAGGTCTCACTTTATTCATAGTACTGCTAATGTTTGTAAAGTGTCAGTACTAAAGTACAAAGAGAAATGTTAATCATAATTTCACCCTAAAGATTAAATCGCATTTTTCTCTTGTTTTACCTGGTCTTTAGATGACGAGTACTTTCGTATTCACTATAATGTACTTATGAACAAAATTTCTTTCTTGCTTTTAACTATTTTATACGACAAATATGGAGAGCATGTATTCAAAGCTATTGGCACATTTTTCCATTGTTATGGAACATTTTCTCAATTAAAGGCAACTGTTTTTAATCGTTTGTCTTGTGTGTGATCATGAGTGAAATTGTAGTAATAATTTGTATCGGAAAGGAAGCAATGATAATTTCAGGAGGAAAGGGGGAGATGGTCATTATTAGAGGGCAGATTTTAGTGATATGACATTGTTTTTCTTTTCACTTTAGAACAATGCCTTTTTGTGGAAACATTAATTTTGTTATGACAAGACGAAATGACCCATTTTTATGGCATCGATTTCAACTAAAGTCATTTTTCAACATTTTCCATAATTTTTAATATATATATTTTGCTGATTTCATTGATTTTAATATCATTTTAATGGTACTTGCTTCGAATAATGAGATGCAACGAACATTCAGCACAGAATTCTGAGTAGATTTCTTTGCTAAGAAATTTTAATGTCAATCGCTGTGAGGATGTAATTTAAGGTTCCTGTGATGTCTACCAGCGCAGTTATCAGTTCGGCTGATTTTGGGATAACTAAAGGCCGAGATTTCCCGGTACAGAACTGTCGAAACCAAAAGGTTGCAGGCTGAGATCACTTGAACAAAAGAAACAGCCTCAATTACATCAATAACATATCTCACAGCTTGAACTGTTTTTTTGTCATTTTCCTTTGCTTTTAAGGCATTTTAAAATTATTTTAAGAGCTTTGTATTTAATGTTTTTGGTGATGTTTTAGGACATTAATATCTGCCCTCCAATCATTATGAATAGTAGGAACACTTACTTGTAGCAATGTAGTAAAATCTTATAATTATTTTTCACAGCTTAGCTTTCACATCAATGTCAGAAAATTTGCAGCTATCACTTCAGCTACTGATTTTCTTTATTACCGTTTGTCTTCTACTTCTTATTCTATTAGAAGGCAATTTCCTTGACCATCTCTAATCTATTCATTTTGAGCATAGTTTTTCCCCCCATTGCGGTTCTGGGGAGTTGACATTTGGAGTTACAATATCCATACTCTTGGATACTACATTGCTTTTTTGGTTTATTCTTCATTATTAACTGGCAAAAGCTCTTCCTTATAATTTATATTATACTCGCAAACATTCTAGATTTTTCAGAAAATGAAAGAAGTTTTCATAACTCTTTGCTTCTTTATTGTTATTTATTAAAATTAGTCTGTTCCTCTTCATCAGTTTCATTTTCAATTTATTTAGTTTTCCATGTATGTATCTTGAAAATTGGATTACTAAACTTCTTGTTATTGGAGCTCAGTTTTCTTTCACCTCTGTTGTAAATATTTGGCATAAGAATTTTTCAAGCTGTTGGAAGGCTCTTCTAGAAGCAGCTGATTACATAAGCAAACAGTTTAGACTGTAACAAAAGTTTTTTTCAGTTAATGAGTTTTAAGCGAAGTCTATCTGGTCAAGGTGCACATCCACTCTTCATGTTTCTTACATCCTTTTTTCCTACTTTCCTAGAAACACCACAAGCATTAAATACCCCAATAGAAAAGCTATTCTATTTTTGATCTGAATAACGCAGTATTTTTTGTATAGAAACTTTTGATAATTTGTCCACCTTTTTGTAAGACATTCTTCATATTAAAAAGTGAAGAGCAAAGTTAGAACTTTGTTCATGTCATTGGAGATTTAAAGTACTATTCTTTCATTCCACTAAGTCTTTAAACACAGGTATAATGTGTTTTATTAATAAGTAATTGTTGGTGTGGACATATCTTGAAGAAATAATGGAAATAATAATTTTAGTACTTCAGAAGAGTCCTTTTGAAAACAAACTTAAACTTATTTTTCATGTATGCATACTACTGGTTGAAATGATTGTTACTTGCTATATGTGTTTTTTGTTTATTCAGATATTGCACAATATTTTACCAATATGGGTATCTCATCTGCTGATCCAGTGTATTGCTGGTACTTTGGGTGGATTCACCACAACTTTACTTACGAATCCATTGGATATTATTCGTGCACGCTTACAGGTATTTTTTTGTTTGAGTTACCTCATAATAAAATTATTGAACGCAATGAACTTTGGACATCAGTTAACTATTATGTTCAGACCTTTTAATTTTTTAATATTAACAAAATTATATTTTAATATAAAATATTACATTGACTAAAATAATTCAGTCTATTTTGGGGAGGTATTTTATTCATACTCTATACTTTCACAACCTGATTTTAAACATGAAAGTGTCTATCAACTTTCAGTATAACAATTCCAGACAGGTTGAAGATGTGTTCTGACTCAGAATATTTGTCCACCTTAATAGTGTTCCTCTTCCTTGAAAATGGCTTCAGTGTTGGAAGTGTTGCCATATGAAAAAAAAATACCCTCCCTGGCATTTTTATATAATCTTGAAAATGAATGAATATATATATATATATAAATTTTATATATATATATATATATATATATATATATAAATTATATATATATATATATATATATATATATATATATATATATATATATATATATATATATCGTAATTCGGTGATTGAAGAAAAGCAGTCTCTCATTATATCCTATGTTACATGTGTGTTATCTTTTCCAAATTTGAAATACTATCAACTTACTGTTTATTCCTCCCAAATGGCAGATGATAGGTATTCCAAAAGATCACAAAGGGTTTGTATTGAATTACGTATGTATCATGTGTTAACTTCATCAAAAATAAGTTATTTAAGAATAAGTTGAACAACCAGATTTGAAGAATATTATGATTCTACAATTGCAGCTTTCGTAAATTTTAAATGTCCAGTATGTTGAGAGAGATTTACTGAAAATCTAAAACAAATTTGGAAAAACTATACCTTATTTCTTGTTTCTAATAATTATTTACGATACAAGAGATTCAGGTAGAACTTTATTTACAAGGGAGAAAGTTCCTCAGAGCAAATAGCACACCAGCTAATGGCTAGTTGTGACTTTCAATAGGCTTCAGAGAGTGTAAGATAGGTAGTTCGGTTTGGTATTGGGGATATTGGATACAGTGTTTGCGACTGTTTTAGTTCCTTCTGAGGAAGATCTATTCCTTCAAATGTATTTCACAAGAATTCCTGTGTCAAAATTGTTTCATAGAAGTCTCACAAAATCAAAAACACTTTTATGAAGAATTTTAAACATGTAAATCGAGGAATGATAGGAAAGGGAGAGGTTTTCTGGAAGAGATTTTACTTGTATATTTCAGTTGTATATCAAAATCTTATTAATCTTGGTCACATTGGAGTTACTAGAGAGTTTTTGCAAGATGGGAAATCAATTGTCTTAGTACATAAACATTATCTTAAAAAGGAAATAATTAAAAATAGTTTTTGCAAGTCGTACAATTGAAAACATATGTTAAAACTAAGAACTAGTTGGAACTGAATACCTTCAAAGGATCTGAAAGCTTTTATGGAACATTGTGTATCTCTGACTATTTTTGCTTTTATTAGGATTACAAGATAGTAATTCATGAAATCTCTTGTATCATGAATAGGTAATACTTGTCTATCTCCAAAGAAAACTATCACTTCCTAGATAACTCTGCTATTTTACCATACCATTTTTTATTGTATATATTAGGAATGGGAAATGTTTGGCAATTATAACATTCTATGGATAAATAATAAATATTTTGTGACAATCAATGTCGCCTCACTATATACATATCCCCCAAATCCTAAACAGTTACGTTAGTTTATTCCTGACATATTTGAATTAACTTGAGAAAAAATGAATCATTAAGTTCCTGGCATATTATATTGGTAGTATGGATTTTGTATTTTTCATTACTTCCATGCTCATTGTGTGTTAGTGTTGAATTTGTGTTTAGTGGTGGCGGCAAAAACTATGTAAAGTGTGTTTGTCGTAGACAACAAAACAGGGAGAATGACGGGACCTGACAGTTGAAATCCCGTCATTTGATTCCGGTGCATGCACAGTACAATTCTCCGCAGAATTGTCGTGTTACGTGTTTCAAATCCACAACTTGCATAAACTCTCTACTATTAAGCATTGAGAGCAAACTTACAAGTAAAATAAAATTCTCTGAGTGAAGTGGTACTTTAATTGCAACAAGAGGAGTAAAGTATTTTTTTTTTAGCAAATAAGGCATTTGGGTAATAATGCAATCTGATATTTTGAGCAAAAACGTGATAGTCTGATAATGGACAGGATCAAGCTATTACTGTATTCCAAGTGGGCTGAAGAGCACGCAACATAATGCAATGATAATTCACTCCTACATTTTGATATGTGCAGTTAGTTTTATGTAAATAGTAATATCACATTGTGTTTCCCTACGGAATGTGAATCATTAGATACCTTTGTTCAGGTGAATGGCTCTTTGTTCGAGAATGTAAATATGAGATAATAAAATTCACTACCATTTTTGTAAACATAACGGTTTGCTGATATCTCCGAGGGAGCAGAAACGTGTTCAGTATTATTTTTTCTTAAACAAAGGCAATGGAAAAGATTTTTCTTTCCGTGTAACCACTTACTGGAAATTCATAATAGAGCATTATTTGGCTTTTGTATGTTTATCAAATGCAATTTGAACAATAAAAATATGTTTATTAAATAGTGGAAAAATTTAATGCATGCCAATTTCAGTGATCTATATCTACTATATTTAATTTTGTACTTTCCTATTTACATTGCATGGTTGAAATAAGGACTTGGAATTTTATCCTTTTTGGGGATCAGCATTCTATCAAATCTTAAGTGTTAGGAGAAAGAATTTTAAAAACTTAAATTTCACTCTGTCTTTCCTTATTCTCTATTTGCATTTTCAGTTTTGTCCTGGGTACCTTTTTAAATGCAATCAGATTTGTTAGCTTGCTGCATAAGATATTTTTTGCCAAATACATATATAATCACATATTTCTATATATTTTCAGGTACAGAGGCTGGACTCCATTCACCAGACATTCAATATTCTGTGGGCAGAAGAGCGCATGAGAATATTTACAAAAGGTCTTTCAGCTCGTTTAGTGCAGTCAGCATGTTTTAGCTTTGCTATTATTCTAGGTTACGAAAGTATTAAGAGAGTGAGTGTGAATGAAGAATATAAAAAGCACATTCGCTGGTAGAAAATCTTAAAAAAGTTTTTTCACAAAAGACCTTTGTATAGTTGCCTACTTATCTGAAAAGAGTTAAAAGTAGTGTCACAATAGAATAAATTTGAAATCTGTTAACTTGGAGGAAAAAAATATTCCGGTTGGGAAATATTGAAAGAAGTTGGTTTATCCCTTATCGTAACAAGTCGGCTTAGATGTCATGAGGTTGGTGAATGAAAGCGAAGAACAAGTTTTGGGAAGAAGGCCATTCTGTTTACGTAGTTTGAATGAAAATTGAAAATTATTCATTGTACTAGCTTAAGGATGTTTTATATTAATCACAAAGGCTAACAAGTTCAATGTTCAGCAAAAAATAACTTTGGGTGGAAATGCTCAAGAATGTTCCATTTTAATAGCGAAGGCAGGAGCCTCGCTGTGTTAAGGATACACCTACTGAAGCATCACTGAGCTTCGTATATTTGAGGTTATAAATACCAAGGCCATTTCGCTCGTGCTGGCACGGTGCAGTGGTGATGCCGTTGGCGGTGTTCTCATGGAAGTGAGCCAATTGTCTCCTTTGTTACAATAAGGGATGAGTCAAAGGAAATTTTTAATGAAACATAAAATATTTGTAATTGTACTGTATTTTCAGCATCACTATATATATATACATATAACAATTCTGGTGTGACAATACATAAAACATAGACCTTGAATTAGAAAATCATTCAGACTTAAGTAATAATGCAAAGCACATTATTTAGTTAGCAGGCATATTATTAATTTCTATGTTCATCTTTCTGACCTTGTTACAGAAGAAAAATCAGTATTAGTTATATAAAAGTAGTAATTGCATTTTTGTATTCCTGAATTCCAGCTTATCACTTATTTCTCTTAGTACAGATTATTACCGTATTTATCTGAATATAAGACGAAAGGTTTTTCCTCAATATCTAATTTAAAAAAAAAGCTGTTTTATTCCTTATTCACTGATTAAGCTTAATTGGTGGGGGATCTACATTTTGTATTCTGTAAACTGGGATAACTTTGCCAACCAGGGAACTTCATAAATATGTAGTATGTGTATAAACATAATTTAATAAATTTTAGATGGAAAAAGCACATAATAATAAAAAATTCAAGTAAAATTTTTAAAATTCAATTTAAATTAAAAAAAAAAAAATTCCGAATTTTTTGTGATTTTCATTTGGTTTTAACATAGTTGACAAAGTTGTCCCATTTCCAAGGTGGAAAGTGCAAAGTTGTCCCGTTTTTGTTTTTAGCACAGAAAATTGTACTAGAGTTGTCATTTTCCTACAAATTGTGCAATTAGAGAACAAGGCTGCTTGTTTGAAACTATTGTGTACATTATAATTTGACAAAACAGTTGAAAGAAGGAAGGAAAAGTGGCAAAGTTGCCCCCCATTTACAGTACCTTTGTAAAGAATGAAAGTCATTGCTAGTATTTTGTTACTTGGTGTTCGAGGTTGAGGACCAAAGTGGCAATGCTAACTCTTGGTTGATGTCTGGTGAGTGTGCATATGTTTTTTGCAAGAGATAGAAATGAAAAAATTCACCTTGATGGCAGTAAGCATTCTGTGTTCAACTATTGACACACAAGGATTAAAAATTTTATTTTAGTGAAAAAAATCCCAGAATTTGGAAACTATCTCGCACTCTCCCAAGCTAAATGCAGAACGGACATATCGAGATGAATGAGTTTGCAGTTCGCTACTTGATCACACAAACAATAAACAATATGAATGTCACGTTAATGGTTTTTGAAGAAGCAAAGACCACAAAGAAGAGTGCCAGAAGAAAATCTGGTGACACAGAGGAGCTGTTCGTAGGTGTCAAATTGAAGATAACATTAATTCAATGTGCAAAACTTTTTTGAGGGAGAGGGGGGTAAAAAGTCGATAATGGACGAATATAGGAGTATCAGAAAAGTATAATGGCACATGTTAAGATGAATATAGTAGTGACAAATGATCATGTTAATTCATGCAACAAGAAATTAGTGACAGCCCAGGCAAAAAGATTTATTATCAGAAGGACAATTTGTAATTTTATTTTGACTCTACAGGAATAATTACATCAAAATGAAAAAAAGTTCTTTTGAGGCCTCTACAAAATTAGGGGCTCATCTTATATTCAGGTAAATACGATAATTATTACCGGATTTTCTATTAAAATTAGATTTCTGACTAACGCTTCTATGTAACTGGAACAACTGGTCACAGCTAGTTTTACTTCAAAAATGAATGTTTTAATTGGAAAAGTTACCATGTGTTTGAACTGTGTGTGTCAATCCATTAGTGTAGTATATCGTTAGTGGGCTGAGAAGAAATATAGAATTCTGGGGAAAACTAATTCAAAGAGAATTAAAGTTACCTTCATGTGCATGTGGTGCTAGTGGAAAAAAATTTAGTGTGTTTGTGGAATACTGTAAATAAATGTGAGAAATGTACAAGTTTAATTTGCTTCTCAGAGCATAAGCTAAGTCTCCAGAACATTGGTGTATTAAAAATTTATATGCAAAATGATTTGTTATGGTACCTGTGGGAATAAACAGGTGATGCTTATTTTATGTAGATGACAGCCGGTATGTCATTTGATAAGAGAGAATACGGAACAATGTAATTATTATTTTACTGTGCGATTTGCCTGTTGTAAATAGTGAACATAGTAGCTAATGAATTCTCTTGTTATTGACTATCCTGTGCAAATCCAATTGTTATATTGATGAAATGAGACCAAATATTATATATATACAATAAAATAAAATTGTTATTACAATGATTTATGTATGTATTGTACAAATTAAATATTGTATTACAGAGCTTATACCACGACTACTTGTGAGAGTAACATCAGAAATTAACTTAAGTGGTTCCTAAGATTTTTAATGTTCTCCAATCATTCGTATTTCTTGATTCTTTCTCTCTGATTTTTGAAGTAAAGACTATCCATACTTCATGGTTTCGTTTTCCTAGTAATTCTACAGAATGTTCTAAAAATATTAGTTTTGGTGCTGTCTATTGCTGAAGTGCGATGTCGTTTTCATGAATGGAAAATAGTTCCTTGAAACTAGATTTTTAAGTAACATTGACATTTTATATGTTTAAAAAGCATAAATTGTTGTCCTGAATTGCATTTAATTTTATAGTTTATAAAAATTAGTGTTGCAAGAATTTTAAAACAGTTTTGGAACCTTGGACAGTTGTTGCACACAGCTCACTAGTCATAGAGAAAGGGTACAAAATATGTTGTATTGAGATACCCTGATTGCTGTAATTGATTTGAAATATGTGATCAGAACCTCATTTGAGAGATTAAATTATATATTGTGTTGGAATTATTTCTTTTCTTAAGCGATCCATGGTATGTGGGCTCCTGTTACCTGGCAGGCTTAGATTGAAACATAAAAATAACATTGATGTTCAAGAATTTAGAAAGCTTGTGGAGTAACACGTAAAAATTGTAATTGTGAAAAAATAGTATTTTATTGTATAAGGGGCTGAAAGAAACCATTGTAAGTTAGTTAATTATTCACTAGCGTGTTAGCATGAATGTATAATTCTACCTGTGTGTGTAATTATACATGTGATACATACTAATGAGCACATAATGGTCTTTCAGGCATATGTACTGTACAATAATTTTCTTATCCAATCACCTTTGCAAAATTTTGCACTTATTCTCATCTCATTTGAACTTTTAACTGAAGTATTAAAAGTGAAGCTGTGGATATACTACCCAGTAAATCTAAAGATATTGTAACGAATATGAAATTTTCAAGAAGTGGAAGAGAGAGAGAGAGAGAGAGAGAGAGCTTAATAATGTATGTCGGGGAGTAAGACAAGCTTAATTTGCAGCAAAAGTAAATAGTAATACTTAACGCAAGTTTGTAGGATGCGAAAAGTGTATTACACTTTATTTGATGAGTATTATGAGTAAATGTGTCTTGCACATTTACTCATAAATTATTAAGAACAAGTGTGTTTTTACACATATTCCTTCATTTTTCAATAAAATGTTTTTGTGTATATTGTATTCAGTTTGACAGCAGCAGTTTTGCTGTTTATCATGACAATTGATAGCTACTTTATTACAGCGTTATAATAAAGGGTTATTTCACCGACTCCGGACACGTAAGTAAACCACCTATAAAGGCTGTCGGATAAGATAAAGGCAATTACAGTGAGTTTGGTGAATGTACAGGATGTATTAATTGCCTTGCTTGTATTATAAATTATCCTTTGGAATTAATAATTCATTCAATGGTTTTGATTAATGGTTTATATGTTAATAGTAATTTCATTATAGAAAATTTAATATATAGGAAAGACATTCTAAAGTATTTATTAAAGAGCATCATACAGGTAACAATAATGGTGCAAGTCACTAACAAATATGGCTAATCGCTATTTATTGCATCAAAAACGTCGAAACACGGTAGTATTGTCAAAGCCCACTTATCCCACAAAAATTAGTGTATAATACTCATTGAAACACAAAACTTCCCAATTGTTTCCTCAGAGGCCATTGATAGATATTAAGACGATAAAATACAGCGTGAGAGAAGTTGCTGGAAGAGTTAACAGTTGTGGCACATTAATTGTCACCAAAAAGGGTAAACTGTGTAGTACATCTCCGTGACAAGGAATCTAAATACTGCATTGAAGTTTTCATTGCAATTATAATTTTCCTCTACTGGTACAAACCTACGCTAAGGACGAATCCGCTCGTGTTTTGACTCAAAACGAGCCAAATAAAATAGTTCTTAAATTATTACTCTGAATAATTTTTGTTCAAAGGATTGCATTAGGGAATTTTTCATATATCGATTTTGTAATTTGGGGTAATTTATTTTCGTAAGTTTTCTTTATTACTTACACATTTAAATTGTAGGTGTTTGCAAACTTTAATGCATGTACATGATAATTTACTTAGTCGTTTTGATTCCATTGTCACATCTATCAGCTGTAAAGAATTTGTTTCGAAATTGTCCAGTTCAGGTCTTCGAGCTACTCGCGAGAGTCGTCTACGAACATTCGCGTTGGTGAAGGCGTCATATTTAACTCACGGCGTGAATTCAATTCGAGGCCAGATGCTTCTACGACAGCTGGCAACAAGGGCACGTTAAACGTACAGTCCGAGGATTCAAGGCCATGGACAGAGATCACGCCTCGTCATCGTAGTTTATGTGATCTTCGTTATCTTTCGAGGAGGAATTGCGGTGGAGCACTAAGTACCTGGCCGTTGAGGAGAGAGGTCTCGCTCAAAGAACACGCAGGTAAATGTTACGTAAAAATACAAGATTTCGGATATTTTCGTTTACTACAGTAATGCTATGGACATTGATATCTTAAATTGGTCGAGTTCGCAACCCCTAAAGTGTCACAGAAGGATCTGTGCTAGTATGACAATGTCAACAAGTTGCCGCGGCTCCGATTAGATCCAGATCGCCGGCGATCACGGTCACTTTCTTATGACCGCGTGCTTCCTGTCTTTGCGTTACGTCATTTCGCGCGGTCAGTTTAAACTCCATGTATCGCAGTGAACAGTAGAAGATGAAAATGCTTCTGCCAGTTATGCTTCCAGTGATATAATATGAATCGTCTTTTACAGTAATAAAACGACGTAATTGTTTTATAAGTACATAAACGGAAGCTTTATTGAATAGGTAGTTATTAACGCGCGTAAAATAAAATATATTTTATTAATACTTTTATGTATAAAATTGCGTTTTCTCCAATTTCGTATTAAAAAAAAAAAAAAGGTTTTGAAATGGAGTTGATGAAAGAGGATAGTGTCTTAAACCTTGGCTAATATGATTTTGCATCATCACTCTTGTGAACAAACCTTCAGATGTTTGGGTATTATTTATCTCTTATATAATGAATGTAATATGAGTGTTTTGAATATAGTAGCAATATTTATTACATATTGATTATTGTAATAATAATAATAACAATATTATTATTATTATTATTATTATTATTATTATTATTATTATTATTTTTTTATTTGCATTTAAAGGTTTTTAATTATTTATATTTAGAGCGAGAATACCTTTATAACATAAATAACTTATATTTTTGTATGAATGTAAAATGAAAGAGTTTATTATGCCTTTTTTTTGACAGAGGTGCAGTTATTTGACATAACATCATGGCAGAACATGTATTGCGAGGACCATCACATAAAGTGGAGATACCAAATTGTTCATTAGGGGAGTATATGTGGCGCAATATTAGTGCACATGGAACAAAAGTTGCTCAGGTTTGTTTTGCTGTTCATTAGATTCATCTAATTGTGCATAATGGAATCATTCACATTTCTGGTCTTTATAGTGAATTAAAAACTGAATCTGAGTTTCACATTACCAAATCCTATATATATTTTTCAATATGAATATATGTACTTGTTAATCATGTAAATGCATACCATCAAGTATACACTGTCAGTGCACCCAAAAGGCAACCCTTTCCAAAATTGCATTTGTTAGTAAATGAAATATGTTCAGAAAATTGTTTTACTAGTATAAATTTCATAAAGATAGTTCACAAGGAAGCCGTTAAATAGAATTAAATACTTCTTCTTGGGCCATGAAATAAATGGCTCCTTTCAGGTTAAAACGGTGTAAAATCCTGCAAAATTACAATTTTTAAAACGTGTCACTTTTCTTGTGCGTGTCTATTTGCCAGCTATTATGAAAGGCAAAACCCAAAAAGAATAGAAATTGAGAATAATAGAAATGTGAAAAATTATTGATACAGATGGATATTGTTCTAAGCCTAACATTTAAAATATCATTATTTAAAAATTGTATGTATTGTACAAAAGCAACCAGTTATGGTAATCTATGTTGTCATTAATAATGACTCATTATACATACATGCTTTTTTTGTCTGAGTAGTCAGAGTTATGAATTCATATTGATGACAAAAATTACCAAATTTTTCTATCTTGTTAAAATATAATAAATTAACATATGTACATTTTATCACAGGTGGATGCTGTAAGTGGGAAACAAAGAACATATGATGAAATCATAAAAGACAGTATTGCTCTTGCTGAAACCATGAGAGGATGGGGAGTGAAGAAAGGCGATGTAGTGTCTATAATGAGCCCTAATTGCACTGAATTTTGTCTCCCTGTTCTAGCCTCTTTATATTTGGGAGCTTCACTTGCTCCTTTGAATCCAACATATACACCAAGTATTTCTATTTTATTATATATTTATTAATGTTGAACTACCACATATTAGTTTTTAAGGTGATATCCAAATATAATGAAAGTAAAACTAGAATGTAAGCTTTTAAGAGTAACTAGTTCAATTTGCATAGAGGAGGGTCAAAGAGAAAATATCAATAATATAATTCATACTACCAATATGAAATAATTATTAAATACTTCAGTTATTTTATCATTATTGACAGCAAAATGTATGTAAGAATATTGTTTAGATTTAATTACATATATTGCCAGTATTTAAAATACTGTTAAAACAAGCAAATTTCTAACTCTTCAACCAACATAAAAAATGTAGCTTGGTGCTAACTTCAAAAAATGTCCAATAATCTTTTGTAGAATACAATGGAGTCTGCTAGATGACCACTGATGTTTCGGGGAGAGAGGTTCAATAAGCAGAACAGTCACAATGTCCTTGTAAGACTGCATTTTAAGAAATGAAGATGGAAAAAGCGAAAGGAGAAATTGGCTTGGAATGCATGCAAAAATTCTAAAATTATCTTTATTTGAGCTACTCCTGTATAAGCAATTGAAAATTTGTTGTACAATGTATTTTTAGAGAAAGCAATTGCACAAAGAAGGGTGACATTTTTTATAACATTTTGCAAACACCAACCCTATTTCGAGAGTTTTGTGAAGAATATGTGCATTAGAATTTGATACTTCTGAAGCTGTTTTAAACAGAACATGATTTTCTGCCATTGAGAGATTGTTCCTGTACATAAAGGAGTGGTCAGGAAACTAAAAGACTAAATTTCAAAAACAAAGATTAGAAGAAAGACATTCAAAACCATGAATGATATTGTATTATGGATTACAACTGATGGTGGTTCAGAAACCTACATGATAGTAAGAAAATGACTGTTTGGCAAATAGTTGGAAATTTTGTAGAATCTCAGGTTTAACTGATGGTAGTACTTCATCTACCCAGCTACCTCATGTTGGCTAAAGTCAGCTTCGTCCAGCGTAAGACCGAAGTATGTTTAGAAGGTGTACCTATTTGGACTGTACCCATCCATTTTGTATAATGTGAACATTAACTGGCTAATTCATGAATTAGCTGGTTAATGTTTGCAGATTCGGACATTTGCCACAACATTACATACTCTGTGTATACTGTTAGAAGAGAAGCTAAAATTAAATTGTCAAATACTGGTCACTTTATAGGGGTTTGAGAAGATTTCAACCTTTGGTTGGAGCGAGGGTCTCGTAATAGAAGTGTCTTGGTCTAATTAGACATATTTGTTTATAAAATGTTGATTATTCTTCTGTGTAATGTATAAACATTTAGTATATCCACCGCAAGTCCTCTAAAAAACTGTCATAACCCCAAAAAGTAATATTTTTGGATAAGTCCACCATTAGCTTCAGTTTTTAATGCTTTGTAATGCTAAAATGTCATTACTGTAATGCAGAAAATATTGCTAGGTGGAGAGTGTGGCAGTTCCTGTTAATGTAGAATTGGTGTGTACAAGAAAATCTTCAAATGCCTTTTTCTCAAAACTGTGTTTTCTGTGTTATGACAGTTAGAGGGTGTGCAATATAAAGTTTTCAATACCTATCCAGGTAGCCAATGTTACTGAAGTGGGAGTGTCCTAATCATTCTGAATTTGTAGGATCATGGGTTCAAGTCCTATTTTGGGTAGGATTAGTACTTGCCCATTCATCTTTCAGAATCATCCTTCCATTCACATAATTCACCTCATAGGCCCACAGATATTGTGGAAATAGGACTAGAAGCTATTTTCCTCCTTGAATATTCATGAGTTTCTGCCATGTGTGATTAGGGAAATTATGTCTGGGTCTCAGTGCCATGGGAGTCTCAAAGGCATGTGGAACAAAAGTGAAAAATGAAAGTTAAGATTAAATTGTAATAATTGTCAAATTACTATTAGTTTGCATGTAAAATATTGGTTTATTGTTGAGATTTTGTTGGTGTCTCGAATATTTGAATAATAGGCATTGTCTTCACCCAAAATTTTTATTAGTATATTAGCAGTTTTCAATGGCCATCACAATCAGATCTCCTATCTAGAAATTTGACTCCCTAATCTCAACTAAAATATAGTCAAATTTTTGGTTTCCACAAAGCAGGTCTTATGATGATGGCTAAGCTTTCAAACACTGCGAATATAATAAATAAAAATGTGGGTAATGACATGTTTTAATGAAAATTTGCATGTAAAGGTTTTCTAATGCCAGAAATCTTGTATTTCAGGAGAATTGCAGCATGCAATGTCTATATCAAAACCAAGTATGTTATTCTGCCATCCTTTGATACTTCCAAAAGTTCCTCATGTTTTGGCCGCAGTTAGCTTTGTGAAGAAAGTTATAGTATTTGGTGATATAAACCATGATTATATTAAGTTTTCTGACTGTATTGGTCAACCAAAATCCTATGTCTTCAACTTTGTGCAAGTTGATCCCAGAAAACACTTATCTGCAATATTATGCTCTAGTGGAACTACTGGACTTCCAAAAGGAGTTATGATTAATCACAGAAGTATTATTGCAACTATTGAAATGATGCGGTAAGTCTTGTTTGTCATGTATAATATTTATGTATTGCTTGTACACTGATAATGGTTATTTTATTCGTTTTTATTTTCATAAGGAACACTTTTTTGATAATTCGAGTGAAGTAATTCTTTTTACTTCCTCGTTACCGCTTACGCTGTGGAGAAAAAGTTATTTGCTGCGTGAAAATTTCTTATTACAGGTATCTGGTAACGAAAAATTGGATAAATCCAGTTGCTAAATTTAGGGGGAAAATCCTCTTTACACGTGGTGTAGCTAGAATACATATTGTGTGGGGCCTTGATACCAAAAACTCGAATGACGGCAAAACGATGTCCGTCCGTCCGTAAACAACGCTAGCGGCTAAACCGTGTAGCCGATTTTCTCCAAAATAGATATTCCTCAATCAATCTGGCTGATCACGCTCCTTGAATTTGAAACAAATCTTAGTTTTGGAGGGTACTTTACATGAAGCCCCTGGGACATTTTCAAAAATGTAGCTCTATCGTTTTTTATTAAATTTTGTTGTTGGATAGTGTGAAGGACATTTAAAAAGAGGATGGTGCAGGTCTCATTTTCGTTGAAAACTCTGACTTTTCGAAAATTGCAAAAAATTCAAAAGTTTTCGGGGTCTTCCTACAACTACACTTATGAAGGTAGAGATTTTTTCCCTGAATGAAATATGTTCCTTAAAGATAGATTATCGAATAACGTCGTGTACAATTTTTCGAAAGTGCGAGTACTTTCGTGTAATTCTGCGCGAAAGTACGGCTTTGCTCCTAAGGGCCCGACCACGCAATCTGCAGGTCACTGCCTCCACCCTTCTGCCCGCCTTTGTTTCCACCCCCGCAGACCTTTAACACCAAATCCACCACACCCCCGAGCTAGGCGAACACACATGTCTACGTGTGAATTCACCCTCGCATCACCCCGTGGCCATCCAACCTGCACCTGCCGACGACGTCACGACAAGATTTCCACTGACGGAGCCGCATTCACAGGCCGACCTGTCGCCAAGGTCCTCCCTTTGTGGCGCCTTATGCCCCGCTGTGACTATGACGGTTGAGGTCATAGTCGCAGATCACAATTTTCTTTCTCTCAAAGAATCTTCTCTTAATAATTTTCTTAGCATATGTTACAAAATGCGAAATCTTAATATTTGTAAGGCTATAAAATGCTATGGACTTGTTTTCAAAATTAGATTTTACTTTCTCGCCAAGGAGTAGTGAGAAAGTTATGTAATGCTGCGCGAAAAAAAAACCGCGAAATTTTAGCAGGAAAACTGTATTGCAGGACCCTGCTAACGTAAAAGTGGATGAATCCATTTTTTTAAATTTAGAAAAACAATCCTCTAACACGTGGTGTAGCCAGAGTCTGTTTTGTGGCTCCTTGATTACGAGAAATAGAATGTCTGCAAAACGTCCGTCCGTCTGTGGACAACGCGCTAGCGGCTAAACCGTTTAGCCGATTTTCTCCAAAACTGATCTTCCCCAATCGATCTGGCTGTTGTCAGGGCCCCTTGAATTTGAAACATGCTGAGGGGTACTTTACATGAAGCTCCTGGGATATTATCAAAATTTTCAAAAAATTGCCACGTCGTTTTTTATTAAATTTTGTTGTTTGATAGTGAAAAAGACGTTTAAAGAGAATGATACGGTTCTCTTTTTCATTGAAAACTGTTTTTTCGAAAAATGCAAAAATTCAAAAGTTTTTCGGGGTCTTCCTACAACTACACTTATGAAGATTTTTTTCTTCATTGAAATCTGTTCCTTAAAGATAGATTTTCGAATAAGGTCATGTACAATTTTTCGAAAAATTGAGTACTTTTCACGTTATTTTGCGTGAAAATACGGGCGAGAAAGTACTTGCTGTTTTAGCTCCACTAATTTTAAAATTTAAAGTGATACATTCTACCATCACTATGGTAGGTATAAGTAAGAAGTAATCTTGTATAATTATTTTTGTGGAATATTACTTCTTTTTAACTATCCATATTTATTTCCACAAGAATTTGCGATAACCACAGAGTTTATTGTAATATTCTACTTTAACACGCGGTGGGCGAAAGATATTGCGCCCTCGTTCCGCGATGTTTCTTGCAAGCTTCGTAATTTTTCTCACTTCCTTAGAATGAAAAAATAGCTGCTTCGTACAAGGAAAACAAGTTCGAGAAACCTATATCGCGCAGGCGAGTTAAAAATAGGAAGCGCGGTATAGTAACATGAGCGCGAGGTGATTCGCGCACTTGATACCTAATTTATTATTTTGTTTCCTCCTGTTACAAAAAATGTATCAGATTTCTAAAAGTTTCATCAAGAACAAGAGAAATGTTTTAATATATTAATAATTTTAATTATTGTTCTTTTAATTGAGCAGATTGCATCTAACGGTTGAATTGAATGTCAAAAAGAGAGTATCATTAAGCAACTGAAGCAATCTGCCTTTGCCTGGGCTTTTGTTAATAGCAATTATCAGATTGACAAAAGGAATGAATTCTATGAGTAGTATAAAATTGAAATAATTTATTTATTCTCATCCAGGCCCCTGCACCACACTCGTTATATAAATGGAGGTTATAATATATATATATATATATATATATATATATATATATATATATATATATATATATATATATATATATATATATAAGAGAGCTTAAATCCGACCACGCTCAAGGCCTCAAAGAAACGTTTCTCACATCGTAATCTACAGGATGAAATCTTCTTAAACATTCTATTTCATTGTTGATGGTCCGGTGCTTCTCCATTTTACCCCACCTGCTCAGAGACGTGCAGAATCTGTAACTAAATCTGAATGAAAGGAACAGAGAGAGGCAGAGACAGACAGGAAGAGAGACATAGGTACAGGGACAGAGAAAGAGAGAGAGAGAGAGAGAGAGAGAGAGAGAGAGAGAAAGGGAGGGGGAAAGAGAAAGAGAGATGAAGGGCAGAACGTGTGCCGGGTTCCGCTAGTGCTAATATAGAATAGAATGGTCCCGTAGCGTGTATCACCTGTTTCCTCGTAGTGGTGGCAGAATATTCGTCGGTGTGCGTTGTAAAAGCTCTTCATGTTTCAAAGTTTATGTAACGCAGGGCAATATGAACTCGTCACTTCACTCTCGTTATCATGAGCTTAAGAAATCTAAATGGTGCTGTTCAAAAATAAATCTAAATTCCGTCGATATCTCTGCACGCTTACGCACACACACATACACATACACACACCAAAAAAATTAAACAGCTTATTAGGCCACTTGCATAGAATAATTGTTTTAGTGAAAACTGCATGTCAATATCTGCAAAGATTCAGAGAATATTTTGGGGGGAATCTTAGTTGAGCCATCCGCTACCTCTAAAGGTAACTCAGAATAAATATCACAAACTTGTAGGGCATGTATGGTCGGGAGCTGACTTGTTTGCGTGCGGGGAGCGGGGTGTCTTTGAATTAATTGTTTTACTTATTCTCGTTTACCGTTTTAATTTTTGTCTACGGACGCCTGGAGCAATATACTTGGGACAGCTAATAGTTGCGGACTAGGCGGGGATGAGGGCAGCTTCCAAGAACACCGAGAGCAATCCGCAGCCTGATAATCAAGTGATCTCCCAACTATAGAGGGGTTGAAAATGATCATTGTTTGCCATAGAACATGTGTGAAATAACATACAATAAAGTTTCACGTGTGACATATGCCCCAGATTGGTACGCATGTCATGCATTAATGTTTCGTGTATCACGTGCTGACACGTCAAAAAGATTTCGTCTGTGTGTCCAGAAGATTGTACTTGTAGTGAGTCGATGCTCTGATGATCTTTCTAAATATTGCCGACGAAAAAGTTATTTTTTTCGGACACAACACCATTAGGCGCTCAGGACTTTGGCCCGTCAGCCAGCTGTCACAATAATACTGAATTCGTTGTTCACAAACGATGCCCCGAGTCTATAACAGCGTTTCGAGTCTTAGAAATGCGCATGAAGTTGCGTCGAAATCGAAAAATTACAACCAAAAACATTTTCGACAGCAATATATTCCTCTGAGGGCAAATGATAAAGGAATTACTTATTGCTAACTTTTTACATTTTATTTGTTTATTACCTAAAATTACCCTTTAATAGAATATTCAGGTGATTCAAAACCTCTTTCGGGCCTCTGAAGGTGGCTGCGTCGTAGTATGGTAAGTCGTGTAAGATGTTATGTTGTTGCAAAATCGTAAGCGCACTCCCGGCGGCAAAAAACTACGTCGCGCCCAGTGGTGAAAAAACGTTAGATACACAATAACGGCGAAAGTGAAGTGTTTGTCGTTGTGACTGCGTCGCGCGGTGTTTCGTTTGGCACATCTGGTTGGCCAAAATTAATATATCGAAAACTACTGGTTAGAGCTTTATGAAATTTTGCGCACGCATTTGTACGAAATACTTAAACACGTGTTTTAAATATATAATATGTATCTTTTCATTTTCCTACAAAACTGTCAGAGTTTGAAATAGTATATGCAGTAAAACAATGAGTAATTGCATTAATAATTATACTGAGTGAAAAAATAACAAATAATTAACAGAATGCTACTTTATGCAATTGTATAACTTTCTACAATGTTATTTGTTAGTATAATTCACAAACGATGCCGATATAAATGTAAATATAGTATGTATATATATGTAGTATAGTATAAGTAAGTAAATATAGTATGTAATATATATGTAGTATATAAATGTATATACTATCAGAATTCGTTAAACCAATTTCTCATTTGAGCTTTAATATTATACTCTTTTGGCTTCAAACTTACTAACAATTTTGAAATTAGTCCGAATCATAGGTGTGTTCACATTCATCAGATGGAGTAGCTAAAAGCTTTTGCACTTCCTCTGATAAAACATAAACTTTTCTTTTTGGGCTTTTTTCCAGGCTGGAAATATACGGATCAAAGGAAATTAACAACCTGTGTACGCATGAGGGAATTAATTTGGTTAGTGACATCTTTTTAATGACGGCTGTTTTCTTAATGAACATGAATTAAAAAGTCTGTAGTAACATGAGTACAAAGGCGTGAGGTTTTGCCATAAAATAACATTTCTTCCACTATTCGGCGTTTCGCCATAGAATTGTAATGGTATCAGCGATACACTAAACAATCATCACTATGAACCGAGTCTGCAAAAGTTTGCTTGAAACGGCTCTGATCACTACTTCCATCACATCCTCACTTAGAAATTAAAATAAAATTATATTCCTGATCTGATAATTGCTGAATAATTTCGTTCTGCATGGTGCATATGCGATTGACAGTGTGATTAAAAAGACATTGTTAAATTATTTCTGCGGATGATTATGTAATAGTGATACTATTTTCAGGGGAACAACGTTTCATTTGCTCTGTTTTTGCTGGATAATAAAAGGAATAAATAGTACAGTCATAATCCTTCGCATTTGCACGCATTTCCCTGTATTGGTTCACAGAGAGTTTAAAATATCTATCTTTATTGACAATCTTCACCTGCAGTCATTTGTCGAGGTTTTCTGTGAAGAAGAAATCAAGCTTTCTTCATTTTTGTGGCCTGTTGTGAGGAGGCGGTACTAAGTTTCCAACGGTTTGTTGTATCTCTCTTGCCTTGAGTACGTAAATTCGTTTGCTCAGGTAACGGTGTTTCATCCACATTTGTTCTCTCGGCTAGTTATTTTGCTTTTCTTCTCTTTATCGCTCAATGCTTTCCCCAAAAGATTTGGTCGAGCGACCCACACAACCTGACAGTACTTTCGCATGGAATGGCTTAATACACAATGTCCTAAATCAGTACAGTGCCATCTAACCACTTTCTATTCGACTTTACGAAGGACCCTTTATTTATGAAGCACTTTGTTGCGCACTATCTTTCACTTATTTTAGCACACACGACGCTGAGTGTGTGTTTTATAGATTATGTTACTTCTGTTGAACACTCCTGAAGGTCTTAACACACCATTATATTCTTTTAATCCACATCTGTCTGTGAGCGAATCAGTTTCGCGCAATACTTCACAGAGCGCATGCCTAGTCGGTGAACGCACTGTTACTGAAAATAGGTGATAATTATCAGATCTGCACTTCTCTGCAAAAACTGTGACAATAATATTGTAAAGAAACCTTTTTAGAATGCATGTATATTAATTCCAAAGCGGAGAAATGCGGAGCGAATTTTGTAGCTAAACATTTATTTTCAAATTTCGAATACACGCACATGTTTTAAAGTCGAATTTTTGGTACGAATTTCTAAGCATACTTGCCTTTAAAAATTACGAAACAATTTTTTCTTATGAAAGAGCATACATTTCTGAGGATTTTACATCCTGGAATTATAAAATACGCGTAAGGAGAACTCGACGAATAGAACTGAACTGCGTGCACTACCGAACAGAACTTTGCGGATCGGCGCCGGCTATCAGTGGGACGTAACTTGACACCTCGCCTGAGGCCGAATCTTATGAATAAGCACCTTATAAACACCGAGGCCATGTGCCCTAGATATTTATCTACAGAACGGGTCAATAACATCACCAAAAAGTGGAACTTCGAAAAATGGATGGGCCAGCTGGATGTCTCAAACAAAACACCGTGCGTCGCACTGTTTCATAATTCCGTCCGCGTTTTCGTGCGTTTAGCGGCTAAAGCGTCAGACGTTGAACGTTATGCATGTACAGTCGACTCCGGTTATGGTGAACTTATGTCACTGGCCCCGTTTCACTTAATTGAACAGGTACTCGTACAGTGTGAACTCTGTACCTCGGCTATTAATGAACGTAAGAAATACGTCTTGGAAATGTATACCTTTGTGAGAAGAAAAAAATCGTCACGCTGCCACAAATGCCAACACTAGGCAACTTGTAAACATCACTTCGGCGAAAGATCATCGAAGAAGTCTCTCCTGAGGTGGAGGTAGCGGACTCGGAATGGCAACAGTGATGACTAAATTCATGATTACCGAATAAAATCTTTTCTTTGCTAATTTAAAATTGGGTGAGACCTTGTTAGAAATTTGAATCGTGAAACGGACGTTATTTTAGTACTTGTTTTATTTTGCACGAAATTGCACGTTCTGGTGATTACTGCATTTTGGGCTTTTATGGACGAATTGGCAATATTCATAGTTTTATTGCATAAAATGTAATTCTTATGTTATAAACTTGTTTTAATTTCCCTTTTTTAAAGGTTTCAAGCAAGAAAAAGTTTTTAAGACAACCTGGCAGTGCATTCGGGGAGGGGAGGGGGGTCTGTGAAACCAGAGTGGCGTGTAATTCTGCATTATGTTGCCCTATGAACTGAGCGTCTATACTTTTCATTATGTCTATTGTCTAATTAAAATTTCCGAGGGATTGCAGTTGGGAGTTACGGATATTGGTATTGCCACCAACAAGGTCCGCGGCACTTGGTTGCGGCTGCTCAGCCAACACTATACTTGGATTATTCAGAGCTGCCTCTGACGTAAATCAGCTGTTACGGTGCCATCCAATCGGCGGGTTGAACGCTACCACAGTGACGCCACGGTAGTTACTTGTAAGCTCCCGATTGGATGGCACCGCAACAGCTGATGACCGGTCAGCGACAGCTCTGAATAAATCGCAATGATGTCCGAGGTCTTATCTACCTATTCGGATCATGCATCTGTTTTGTTAGTCTTTGCTGAACTTACCAGCACGAGACTGCATGCGCGAATCTCATTTGACCTTCCATCCGGGCCCGAAGCTTATGGCAAGCGTAGTGCGTTTCAAATTCATCGAATTTCTCGGAACCGATGTTGCCCTGCGAAATCGAAAGAGCATAAACGCAGTTTATGACCGCTTTTATCTGTTTATGCACACGTACTACGCGATAGTGAGGATCGGCCCAGAGACGAGTATAAATGTAAAACGAAGTTTTTTTCTGTCTCAAACATATTATAGAACATAGAAGACGTAGTAATTTCTAAGAAAATAATTTGGAAATGTACGTAATTGTAAATTATAACGAAAACGATTAAGAACATTTCATGTATAGCAATTATTTTTGGTTTATGAAGGTATTTTTGTAAATTTCTAATTATTTTATTTACTTTTTTGTATTTTTGTGCTAATTTAATTTTGTGTGTGAATAATATTTAATATATCAAATATGATTTGTTTAAACAATATGTACAACTATAATAAAAACACTAAAATCATAATATTCCATTCATCTTAAATTTTACATAAAAATGTAAAATAAATTGATGAGTGGATTAACTAGATGTTTTAGGCTACATAACACGATTTTGCAAAATTTGGATATTTTTATTGCATATTTTTGCACGTTTTAGAGTGTTTCAGTGTACGAAAATCCGGTCTTTACTGATGGCCTTGTGCCACTCAGTTTCATTGCGGAAACAAAGGCCGTGTGCTGCGTGGGCTACAACTGGAGGCGACGCGCGACTCTTTGCGTCAGTTTCGAACTCGACGTTACTTGAGATTAAGCGCGACAAAGCACGTGGTGTTCCACGTAGACGTCAGGAAGCACGCTCAGTGCACATACGAGATGCATCGTGAGAGGAAGAAACGTTTGCGGTGCTAACTTACGAGTGAACGTAGTCTTCAGCAGTAATGTCGTAAGGCGTTTACTTCGCTAGAGAAGGCCGACATTATTAGCAAATCAAGAATGAAATATGCAGAGGGCACGAACTTTGGAGAAGATTCTAGAGATTTTACTAATGAAAAATTTACGCAGCAAACAATTAAAATTAATTGATTTTTAAGGTCAAATAAAGATATTGAAATTGTCATTTCGAACTTTTAATGTATTTTTCTATATCTCTATATTAATAAAATCGATCGTTCTTTGTAATTTTGACATCATCTGATACCGTGAACCAAAAATGTTAGTCCCAAGAAGTTCACTATAACCGAAGTCGACTGTATTATGTAACAGCTGAATGAATGTTAATGCGGACACAGCATTTCGTCGTAAAGCAATGTTTCATAATCATCAGGCGGTCCGTATTGCCAGTGTATTTCTTTGATTTCAAAATAACTTATTTTCAAATATCTTTTCGCAGAAATATTATCACCATGGTTGACGAAAGCTCTACCACGCGGGTTCGAAGGCAATGTTGTATCAGGATTGAATTTATTCTGTACAGGTTGAAGGTTCATTCAACACGGTTATAATTGTACAAGTTTGACAGCCAATTTATTTTTAACACAAGAAGCAACACCACTAATATGGCGTTACGTAATTTATAATCGAAAGAAAAGGTTTGATAAAGAATGCCTAAATGCTTTAAGGCTCCCACAGACCGACGCGGAAGATCCACAGCCTACGCGGATTGGCCGCAGCGGAAGTTTCGCGTCTCTTGTTGCCCGATAAGCAAGTTCAGACCTACGCAGCTGGCGAGCGTCGTGGCAACGGATTGGCAGCGTTTAATCGGCGGCGAAATTTGTAACGCAGTCAGACGCGTTTCTTCTGCAGCAGCTCGATTTTCGTGGAAGTCCGCCCGTGTTCGGGAGTCTTCGCTACCCTCTGGGTCGAGCGACATTGCCAACAGCCACCAATCGCTGACTCATAATTGACGCTCCGGCGTGAACGGTCCCGCGAATTCCGCGGCCGCGTCTAGCTCGGAACTTTCCGCGCCGGATCTACCGCGTCGATCTGTGGGAGCATTTATAAAGAAACTAATGTTTAGAAAGAAACCTTCAGCCTTCGTAGTCAATTTGGCTTGAGATTTCTATGTGAATTTAACGCGTTACGAGATATGCAGAATACTAAATGAATACTGATGATAATTTTACTTAACACTAACTTATGTTCGAAGTCGCTTGCTGCTTAAAACGTCTCAAATCGCTGTCATCTGGACGTAACCAATCTTTCCCTTGCTCACGTGAGAAATTGCAAATCTAGGGGAGCATAAATGATCGACAGATTCAATTGCCTGATGACATTAAACAATTAACATCGGTACACAAATTTAAGTTAAAAGTAAAATATTTTCTTCTGCATAACTGTTTCTATACAATTAGAGACTATACTGATCATCAAAAAGAAAAATGATGTTTATTTTAACAAAACAATGATAGTTTAATGAATTAGTTTACATTTGCATTGTATAAATAAAAAAAGACTTATTATACCTCTAACTAGTAATGTACTTCAGCTTCCGGGTCTATGTCCCCCATCTCGATCAGTTTTTTTTTCAGTTTCCCTGATTCGTTGAACAAATGCTGGGATGGCCCCTTGATTTGCTTCTGGATATAAAGGTAGCTTCATTATACGCAAGTTTTGTTGAGCTCTCCTTTTGCTTGGAGTAGAACTGAGGGTGAGTTACAATTTTGTTAGCAATACAGAAAAAGTAAATCTGCAGTTCGTTTACCGTTGCAAATAAGTTTTCGATAACTCAGGAACGAAAATGCCTAATTTTTCAAATGTCGCTAATCTCGAGCTTTTTAAATTTTTATTATTAATATTTTTTAACTTTTTTTCATCTTTCAACTGTAGTTAAAATGTTCGGAAGGGATTCTGGAACCAGAGAAAGCCGGCGCAGGTGATCTTCTCCCCCATACGTCACACACAGTTTTTACTGTTTTTTGTCTAAATTAATAATAATAATAATAATAATAATAATAATAATAATAATAATAATAATAATAATAATAATAATAATAATATGGGGTACATCAAAGGCGCTTTTCCCAGAACCTCCTCTTATATGACACTGGCCTTTTTCGTTCAAACCATGACCTGCCAGCCTCCTCTCCGTCCACCTCCCCTTGAACAGCTGACTTTCCGCATAGAAGGCTATACTCTCTTTCCTCAATGTTGAGAGATGTCTACTGGCCCTCGACATGGCCCATCCCACCTGTTGTATTAGCAAAGCATCATTGGGGCGAGGGACTCGGCGTGGGTGGTGGTGGTGGTGGTGGTGGTACTGCTGCTGCTGCTGCTGCTGCTGCTGCTGCTTTAGGCAGAGGGAAAGTCCCTAAACACAGTGTAGCGTATTCGTTTGCGCCACCGATACCGTCATTTAATATTTGGGGGACAGGGAAGTTAGGTATTGTGTGATGGGAATCATCATTCTACTCAAAACATATAATAAAATACTCGATTGTCTCTAAGCTTACAGTTCTTATCGTGCCTCAACTCTTGCATGCTGTACTGTCTGGCATAACGTGAAGAGAGATATAGCGACGGCTGTTCAAGTTGCGCTACTCACTGAATCTAGAGCAGGGGGCTGATAACTGCCCTTTCGGGCACGGACACTTGTGAAACTGCGTCCAGACACGGACCTGCATTCGTCTCTTCCCAATGACGGTCTTTCGCGTGGGAAAATACGTAATATACCCCACAATGCTTTTGCATAGAATGTCCATAGGAGCGGCAAATTTTAAATTGTTGAGAATTGAAAATGTGTTGATATAATATATTATATTGCAAGCGGTTTGCAGGCAAGCTGTATCAGTATATTGCTGTATACCTGCTACTAATAATGCAATTGCTAACAAAACTGAAATCTATAATATAAATTTTGTGAAATTTGTGGGTCTAGAGTGTGCCCATTCGCCTCATCCTCTCCCTCTTTATTCCTTACCTTTCTCCATTCTTTTCCTTTCAGTTTTTTTTCTTGTGCACAATAAGTTCTTGTTGTCTAATCTTTATTATATTATTTTCTCTTCCCCTCCTTTTTAGACAGTATTCTTTATTTGTTTCTATTTTCCTGTCAATAAACTATCATCTCTCAAAATGTAAATGCAGATAATTCTTTGCCTTTTCTCTAGGGATCCGGATATGGGGCATATGACTGGAAATGATGTGCACTTAGGATTGCTTCCCCTATTTCATGCATATGCATTCTTCACACAGTTCTGTACTCTAGCTCTTGGTGTGAAGAGTATAATACTCCCTAAATTTGAAGAACAACTTTTCTTGGAAAGCATTCAAAATTACAAGGTAAGCAAGAAAATTTTCCCAAAATATTTTATCTGCCTTCACCAAATTTGAAGAATTATTCCTGATGATATGAATAATTTATTTCTTTAAAAAATTATTTCTAAGTTTAGTTGTGACATGCAATTTTACAATTGAGATAACTTGAACATGAAGAGGTGAGATCAATTGAAAAAGATTTCAGTGTTATTAGTCATTGGATCCTCAAATGAAAGTAAATTTCTAGAATGGTACTGATGAACTGAGAATGGCATCATTTATAATTGAATGGAAACATCCTAAAATAATAATAAAAATAATATTTACTCTGGTATAAGAGTCTCATGGAAACAGCCTTAAATTGTTTTTGAAAATATTATTCTTATTCAAATAAACTTAGTTAATTGTGTAGAGACCATTTAACTTATTAAGAATAGACAATAGTGTACCATGCAGTGCTCTTAACCAACAAACTTGTTAGGCCAAGACTTATCATTACTAATCTGAATTGTTTATGACTTGTTTTAACAATAACTTATACTTAAAAATTAGTGTATGTTCAGCAAAAACATTTTAACCGATAATTCAGTTTTTATGAAATTTTCTAAATACATCTAAATTTGGAATAGTTTAATATGATTCTCCAAATTATTTTGGGAATGTTTTTTTATAACAAGATTTGGTTAAATGCATTCCGCAATGCGCCTAAGTATCGCGGAGCGGTGTTGCAGGTTGAGCGGGCGGTGCATGGTTTGAGCATGGCGGGTGGACGATGTAGAGCGGAAGGGAGGTAGGCGGAGCGGAGAGAAGCAGGGCGTGCTTATAGCGGATACATTATGTAGAGATTAAAAGAAATGGCTGCTGTGACAGCTACTGCTTGGACACGGCTGGCAGTATCACTGCTAGATACGTCCATGCGCTCATTTTGTCACTGCGTTTGTTTACAGTTAGGTCATTTGCAAATGGTTTCATCACCATCTCTCGTAATGTTATCGCCCTGCATGACGTTCGTTTTGTTTCTCGGCTTGTCAAAGTGGTTCCTTCTTAGTCGTCTATACAAAATGGCAAATTTTATCTTACTAATTCTTCATTTCTTGCATCACTCGCGCAAACGCATGAAATTCAAATTTGCACTTTTCGAAAGGGCAGGTTTTAATGAAAATCGGAGGAATGTAGTACTTTGCTCTACTCGCAGGGGAAATAATTGACTTTAGGAACGGCGAGAATCGCGCCTCTAGGATTCAGTTTTCCAGGTGGACGTTGCGCCACGGAAGGAAACAAGAAAAAGTGACTAAATTTTCATATGAAGGGTGTTGTAGAACGTCAGAAAATAATTATTACTCAACCCAATGTTACTCCAAAACTCCTGATTTTTCGAATAAGTGTAGGGAGGTTCCTGAAATTATTTAAAGATGTAATATTGCGAAATTGATTGCATTAAGAAAGGCATGTCTAGCTTCAATTATCTAAGCAGTAAGACATCGGAAAACAATGGTTTGTGTCACCATACCGCTAAAAATTACGCAAAAACTAAGAATATTATAAAAAATATGTATATGAAATGATTTGAAGATCTATATAATATTGAGGAATACTGTGCATTACATACAATGTCTTCAGCTTCAATATTAAAAGTGTGGGACTCTTTCAGAAGAAAAAAAACACGAACTTTTTCAATTTTCAAACTTCCAGAATATGTAATGAAAATGGGGCCTACTATGACCTGCTGCAGTAAAAAATGCTGCGGATCAAAACCACACAAAATGGTTTGGTAAAAAATAGCCAGCACACTGCACAAGAAAATAAGACTTGCAATCACTGCAAAAAATTAAATATTCTTCACGAATTCTCAAATACTATATTATGGTGTGTGTGTGTGTGTGTGTGTGTGTGTGTGTGTGTGTGTGTGTGTGTTTGCGTGTGCGCGCGTGTGTAGTACAACACTTCTTTACAAACCGTAAATGTTACACGTGAATACCAAATAGCTGCGGCCTCTTCCGTGGAGGTTTGCACTCGCCTGTCGTCACCTCTCTGGCAATCAGTGACGCGCTGAGTATGAGAATGCAGACGGTACGTGCAGTATGAGAATAGTCGGAGTAACTTAAATATTTGAATTTTGCTGTCAAAATTGAAACAATTACATTGTGTTTGGATTTTCCTCGCGTTTCTGGGTATCTGAGGAAGCCATTGAGTACTCGCACATGCGCGGAGATTGCATAGTTTTCTTTCAATTTCAGTGCGCGTTGGAAATTAGTAATGTAGACGGCGTATTCTGACTGGTATCTCATCCTAGTTGCAAGTGTACTAAAAGTGAGAAGCTTTCCTTGTTTGTTCACATTTCAAGATTTAATTCATTTACATTATTTATGTTTACAACGTTAAGAATTTAGATGAACATATCCGAAGGCTCGAAGAGGTCGTTCAAAACTCAGACGGTTGGTCAACAATAGGCAACACCGCAGAAACTTTCAATCGTCCATCCGCGAAAGCAAAAACACAATCATCACAACCAATCATGACTCAAAACAGATTTGCTGTGTTAGATCATGAGAATGATTTTCCTTGCCTTCCCAATCCTCACTACCCCCTCCTTTCATCGACACGTTCACCCACAAACCGACGCACACAGGCTAGCAAGCGCAAAGAAACAGACACGTAGAGTTGCGCAACCTGGCCCACAAGTAAACAAGGACATTCCCACTGAGCCCACCAAAAAGTACTAATTTTAACAGATAGCCTCGAGCGACAAATCTCCTCCCTGCTCAGTGGGAAACTCTCATCCAATTTCTCTGTCATGTGTGTGTTTAAACCTAACGAGAGGTTTGCCGACGTGATTAGTGAATTGGACACCCACACAAAATCTCTCACTAAACGGGATACAGTCATCATCATAGGAGGGCAGAATGACAACAATTTGGGTGGTCACTTTACACCTGAGCAACATGTTGACAAACTACAACGTGCCGCCCAAAACTACAACGTGCCCCTCGACTCTGCCCTGGTACAACAAACCAACACTGTACAACGAAATTAGACACGTAAACAACAAATTAAAACTGCATCTGAGAGGCACACATCTTAAATTAATTGAGCTTAACTTTCTCTCAGAAAAACACTTCACCCGGCATGGTCTTCACTTGAACCTTGTCGGAAAACGTGCACTCGGAAGCGAACTTGTAAAACACATCCTTACACCTCAGCAGTATCCTTCCCAAGACTCATCCCCACCTACATCTCCTAGTTCTCTTCCATCCTCCGGAACCCCTTTGGACCCAATTACCTTATCCCCTGAACCTAATCCTTGTACTACCTCTCCCATTATTCATTCCCCTACATCTGTAACCCCTCCTTCCTCACCCAACACTGCTGGGACACGATACTTCCTTCGACCACGCACTCGAGGTAAAAATGAGATAAATAGCAACTACAGTCAGATGCAGCAGAAATGCATCCGTGTTGGTACATGCAAAAGATTCAAATAATGCATCATAATGTGCAATCTCTTTGAAATAAAATAGAATTTATCGATGCAGCATTAGAGTGTGATCTCAGTCAAATAGATGTTCTTTGCTTTACAGAACATTGGTTATCTCATAATAATCTAAACACACTCCAAATTCCTAGTTTTTACCTTGCAGTATTGTAGAGCAAGGGAATCAAATAAAGGCCCTGCTTATGGAAGTTCGTGTATTTATGTAAGAAATAATATTGATTCTACCTTCTTGTCAGAATTCAATTTATATGCAATTAAAAAAGTTTTTGAAATAACAGTTGTACATCTTACTTTGCTTCATCCGGAATTTAGAATGATCTGTTTTGGTAAAAACATTATTTATCAAATAAACATAAATCCTCCCTCATGCGTTGCACTAGAAAAATACCGCCGGCACATTGCCATCACACTGCAATGAGTCCTGCTAACAGGACAATCTGGAAACCTCAATGCTAATTTTTTCCTTTTTTTCCCTCAAAAACGTCTTTATATTTGATGAAGTCCCTGTAAATGTGAAATCCTGTGTAACTCACAATTTTATTCATCTTAACGAACAAAATATTCCCAAATAATAACGCAGGAGCATGTTGCTCCTTTATATGCATTTCTTTCACGTTTCTAAATTTAATGGAGTCATATTGGAAGGTTTCATAAGGAAAAATCAAAGTGATATTATTAACTTTTATTTTTAAACTACTACATTTTAAAGTGTAGTTCAATTCTTCTTGGTTTTCATGCATATACATCAATAAAATCGTCAAAAACCGATGACCTTATCATCATGTCTAAAAGCTGACTCTCGATATTCAGCAAGGACAAACTAGAAAGTATTTCATCACTTTGTGAATTTCGAAGATAGTTTTGTACTCTCCGGAGAGCAGAAAATGATCTCTTCGCCGACGCACTTGTATATAGTCAGAATCAGAGCGGTCAGAATATAGGTTTGGGGAAAGACGTCTTCTAGTTCATGATGCTTGATATAATCATTTAATTTACTGACACTCTTGTGAAACTCACTATTAAAATATATGGCAGTGAGCTCAGTCGCGAAGAGTCGAAATGCTTTCCATAAACGTCCATTAGACAACTGAAAGTTTCGTTGGGGAATAACGACTGATAACTAAGAGATCAGGGTTAAGAAGGCTTAGAAATTTCAGTTTCGATGTGTCAGAAAATCTATCGGATACATGACATATTAAGTTGTCTATAACAAAATATCTTGTACACGTTCTTCTCATTCTCCGTATTTTCTACCTTGGCTTGCTTGATGCACTGAAATTCACCACTTTCTCTGTTGCAACCTTCCCAAAAACAATCAAAAGTGTCTCGAAATTGCGCCAGGTATTCCCTAAAATCTATATATTTCATGCAATACATGATGTCATTGGACTTATTTTGTAAAATTTTAAATAAGGATTCAGAATGAGGAAAAATATTTGAAAAAAATTAATTTAAGAAAAAATTGAATTCAAAGTCATTCAAAAAATAAAAATGGCCACGAATAGAGCACACAGTTTCAGCGTCCCAGTCACTTGAATTTTCAATCATTGACGCAAATAATTTCTACAGATCATTGGCATGATTTTTTAGAGTTTGTACAATGCTAGTGAAATTCCAACGCGTTAGTGCAGCTGATGGCAATCGCTTTTTCACCACAGTGTCCAAAGCTTCAATCCGCCTAGTAGATTTAGAAAAGAATGCCCCTAATCCTGACAAAGAGACGAAAAATATTCGCACTTCCTTAATACAGCAAGTAGATTGTCCTAAGACTTAAATTTAATTTGTGGGCATAACAATGCACAGATTGCATCTTTACAAATGTTCTTTAATTTGGCCTGAAGTCCAGCATGTTCCCGTGCTATAACAGCTGCGCCGTCACATGTTTGTGCTATTACTTTTGTTTCGCACTTGTACGTGCTAATACCGCTGTTTGCGTGTTCTAATAATCCAAAGGCGGATTGTCTTTGCTGCAGTAAGTGAAATGCAAGAACCTTTCTTGTACGCCATTCTTTGAAACATACTGCGACAGGCTTGTGAGTTGCGATTTCATGGTCACAGTCGTTTCATCAAATATTAATGCCACAAATTGAGGCTCATTAATCTCCTTTTCAATTTCTCTGCGCATAACGTCCGCAACTGCCGCGATAACATCATTCTGGACGTCAGGAGATGTCCCACGAAACACATTGTTGCTTTCAATGACAGCCAAGTGTTCACGGTTATAATTACTCAAAAAAAATAAGAATTTCAATATAGTTGCCTCGATTATGAGACTCAACAGTTTCATTATGCCCGCGAAACGCCAATCCCAGTTTTCCTAAAAGACAAACCACTCTTATAATATGAGACAACATTCCTCTGTTCTTTTTAACTTCTTCGTTGTGACGTACTGACAATCGGAACTACTCGCTGCATTCAATTCTTTGTTTTCCAAACAATTTGAATTTTTTTAGGGATAGGATGTCTGAAACAAGTTTCATGGCGAGCGTGTGCCTTGTGAATATTGTGAAGATCATCGAATCCTCGTTCCGTCGCCACTGAATTCTCCTTAGAAAACAATAAACATGGCCAACAGAATAATTTATTGGTGTTTCTGCACCCACTTATCCTCGGAACATTCTCGTATATTTGTGCCCGAAAATGTATGAAATTCTTCTCCCATTCGAACGACACTCGATACAAAGTTCTGGTGTAGGTTTTCCAGTCGCAATCATTTTTTTATTTTTCCTCAAAAGAAAGGATTGAAAATGCATTTTGTTTTAAATGTTCAATTGCACATCTACACAGCGCAGACGGCGATGTTCCATCAACACCGTTCGAACTAGCGGCACGGGGTGCAGCCGCAGTCCCTTCCATAATGCTCTGGAAGCGCCGGCTCACAGAGCGTCCGTCTGCTTCCAATAACCTACGCAAGGAACAGTTGCGGAGGAATCTCCAAAATGAATAATAAAATGAAGTTGTCTATGAACACTGATTCATACTCGTGCCTTGGTGCTTGGTTCACGCTTTATTCACAGTTCAATAGTCACGTTTCAATCACAGATCTTGACAACTAAAACAAACTCTTCCTTCCGAACGGAGGTCTCCTAAGGGCTGTGCGTCTTGTCGCCTCGTACAGGGTAAACAAATTTTCACGCGCCGTTCGCCCTATTCGAACTATGGTAGCCCCGCTGAGAATCCACCTGGCGAGGGATATACGAAAAAAAACGCGTGAAATACAAGAGACCACGTAAGACCGGCACAACTATAGAAATACCAACATTTCATTGAGTTTGATGAGTGGACTAATGCATTGAAAATGTAAAAACGTGTAAGGGAAATTTGGAAGGGAAGCTGCGCTTCCAGCGCGTCTATGAACGCTACGCCCGTGGTGACCGACTACTCGCATGATACGTCTCAAAGGACCAGATGTCTTACACACTCCAGTTTGGGAGCACGAAACAGAACAATTTCATTTGCTTCGAATTTATTGTCCTGGCGGATTTGGTTTTATTAGAGCGAAAGAGTTGTGAGAAGATCAAAAGGAAATGCGAGTACTTTCTCAGTATTACAAAGGCTTCCTTAGAATGTAGAGGTGGGATTCGGGAGGAGGGGAAGGGGGGGGGAAACAACTGTCCCCCAATGTTGGGACAATTTTTTTAAAAAACATTTCTTTTTGAGGATGGTCAAATTTATATCATAAACAATTTACTTTTTTCTGTATTTGGAGAACTAATTGTAACTTGTATAGTAATAATTAAGTGAACAATTTTATTAAGCTGAGCTAATAAGATACATTAATAGTAGGTGGAATATGCGAATTCTGGCTTATCAGCTTATCTTATCAGCTGATAATGTCACATCCTGATCCCGAACCCGCATATGTTTACCATGACGTCAGAGGGTGTTGCGTCATGGTGTGCGCGCGCGCCCTGGCGGCGGTGGTGGTGGCGGCACGCTCTGTGAGCGTCGTGTGGAAGTCGGGGGCATGTGCTGGTGGCGTGTGTCTTCAAAAACGGGAGTCGGCGCGAGGTGGATTCGAACCGCCAGGGTAGCGTTTCCTGTGAGGAAAGGGGGTGGCGCGCACGCTAGCTCTGAGCTACCGCGACACGCCCGAGAAGAGCGTCTGTTTAGTGGGTTTTACGATACGCGCGCGCGCCGGCGGGGCGTATACGGCCCCCGGAAGTGGCTTATCAGCTTATCTTATCAGCGCAGAGTGGTGATGTCACTTCCTGTGGCCGGATCAGTACATATGTGGACCTGTCGTGAGAGGGTGTTGCGTCATGGTGTGTGCGCGCGCGCCCTGGCGGCGAAATGCGGCGGCAGTGGTGGTGGCGCGCTCTGTGAGCGTCGTGTGGAAAGATATACATACCATGAGCGATGCTGCTGCTGCTGCTGAGATGTTGACACCTCTGTCCACGACTGAATGAGACACGATCGAGACCCCCCTTATTAGCTTATCTTATCAGGGCAGAGTAGTGACGTCACTTCCGGGGGCAGGTCACATGTCTATCAGACCCCCTCCCCCTCCTCCTCCCCCTTCCCCCGCGATATCCTGCAGCGCTTGCATCATGTGAGCGTCTCGCTCTTTGATTGATTTGATTGATTGATGGATGGACTGGGAAAAAAAGGAAATCCCTGCCTGGAGGTGTCGGGATAAATAACAAAAAACATATGTACCAGATTGAAAGAATATATTGGAAAAACAAAAAATTGAAACTACATGACACAAAACATAATTTTTTAAAAAATTCTTCAGAAAAAATTAATTCACATTTTTTCAAACAACTATTGATTTCTTTTTTGATCTTCTCATCCACATACCCTTTCGTGGCCCCGTCGTCCGTTTTCAGTGGCGGCGCCATGTTGACGATGCGTGCCTTCGCCACGTTGACGTTTTCCCAGTTTGCTGCGCCGGAGAGTCGGAAAATTTTCTAGCTGCGTCTTGATGACTTTGATGTTGCGGTCGACGTACCCTTTGTTGACGGCATCTTTTTCTTCTATGGGAGAAGCCGTATTCAAATGCGAAAGAGATCCGCGTTAAAGGGGTGTCGGCTTTCCATTGGCGGAGACATTTGGATTGATTGTCGATCACGCATTGTAAGGAAGATTTTATATCGATGTTCTCCTGCAATATTTTCTCATCGTCTTGCGCTGCGATTTCACGAGCGAGTTCGATTCGTTCGTCCACGTACGCCTTGGGGCAACGTTTCGATCAGTATTTTTTCCTTTGATGCCGCTCCTCTTCCTCTGCCGAGTCGTTGTAGACGTATCCTTGCCGGGAAGACATGATGTGGACTGACGACCGCAAAGCGTGATCGCGTCGTTTTATACGAGGATGGCGGCGGCGGAGGCGTTGGTGACGACGCGCATTTGTGTTTTCTCCGGTTTTTCTTTTTTTCGCTGCGAGGGAGGGCGGTAAATTCGAGAGGTCTGTTGTCGTTTTCTTCGCTTTTTTCATGGGACGGAGAGTGGGAAATTTGACGCGTTTTTTTTTGTTTGTTCTCTCTTCATCCTCCTCTTCTTCAGCGCTGACATCGTACTCCTCCTCCGGGTCGTAGTAGTAGCACTCGCTTTGCCGACAGCTCATGATGCACTAATGACCACACCACTAATGTCCCATCGCGCTTGTTTTATGCGACTATTGGGTGACGTCAGCAAATTTTTTATTCAAGATGACTGAGATCCTCCATCTCTTCGATAAAACCGAGAAAGATGTGGTTCTCTATCTCTTCGTTGTCGTCATCTTCATCCACACTGACACCCGCGTGAAAGGCGTCGTGCCGTACCCTTACATACAAATTCCACAGCGTCCTAAATAGTTCGAAATCGCTCCGCACATAGGTACGACTTATTAAATAACCATTCAATCGATTTATAAAATTTTCACGCGCAACTCGACGGATATCCATCTCAACACGACGTTGAAACGGGCCCACTTCCTCTTCTTTCGCTTCTTTTTGTAACAAGACGTTTCGACACATCGGACACGTATTATACTTTTCCAACCATCGATCGATACATATTACATCGAACAAATGGTTGCAACACACCGTGCGTGCCCGTTGCGACTGCAATTGTTCGAGGCAGATGCTACACGAGATATCGTCGACGTCATCGTCTTCCTTGCTCACTACGATGTATGGAGGCGCCGGCGTCACGTCGATGGGAAGAGAAGAAGTCGTTTCACACATAATTCTCCACTAAAGAGCGAGAGCGAAGCACACTAGAACAGCAGTGATGGCTACGATGTCTACAATAATAACAACAATTTGCAAGCAATTAATCCAATCCATTTACACTTTTTTATGTCTCTCTCCAAAAACCAACAAACGGTTGTTCTCTCTCGCTCTACGGGTACACTCGACGCACTTCCACTTCGGTTGCGGTGACGTATGATGAGACAAAACACTACTTCTTCTCGTCGACACCCTCCGCACTGCCACTGCGGCGGCGGCGGTCCGTCTATATGCGTGCGCCCCTTGTTATAATGTTTGAGGCAAGGGAGGAGTTTTAGAATGCGCGGATCTCTCTGTACGTCGTCCGGCAGACGGTGGAAGACGGCAGGAACGTCCTTCGCGGCCCAATGTATTAGAACTTCAATGGGCAGTGATTGCAGCGATAGATCGTCGAGTCCGAGAAGAGAACAACGGTCGTCGACGAACCGTTGTACGGCGCTATCAGCGTTCGTCCGTAGCTCCTCAGCCATCTGTTCTCTCAACTGGTTGCCGACCGACTGACACGCCGCACACCCGAGCGGCAGTCTTATCGGTCCGAAAGTGCCGGTCGCTCTGACGTCATCCACTCGTAGAGCGCGAGGACGTATTGTACTCCCAAACTCACCCCCACCCCGTTTTTTTCTCCCGCCGCCGGAACGAAGCGGAAGATCGTGCGATTCACACACTCTTTTATAGGTGGACATCCGTGCGAAAACAAGTCCACGACTGGACAGTTTACGCGCTGCCGTAACCACACCGCTTTTTCTAGTCCTTTCACGAAAATCGTTGTGACGCCGTCGAAGGCTTGCTGAACGACGTCGTTATGTTTGTCGTAGTCGTACGTACCGCTATTCCATAACGGACTGGGGCGGTGGAATCTCTCGATCCATCGCCGCGTGCGATTATCTTTCCGATCGAGTTGAGAGATCGGACAAGGCGCTCGAAACACGTACGTCAGACATTTCCTTTCTTTGTCTTCTTCCCGCGAATTCGGAATTTTCAACAGTCAGCAATTTGATGACGAAACGTCCGTTCATGTGATAACCTTGAAGGTCGGCAATGGCGGTCGAAGAAAAAAGGGGACGTCTCCAGTCACATGTGAATTGTTGTTGTTCACTGGGTGACGTCTCTGTTGCTTCTTCCGCACTCCAAGAAACATTCGCCGACGGTGTCGTCATTGCTGTTTCTTCTTCTTTGCATACCACTTCTAAATCTACGCTAGAATGACAAAGCCGGTCACGCAAACTATCCACGTAAGAAAACATAGAACTGAGAATAAAATGTCTTCTGTAGTCAAGCGTGTGAACGTCGCGCGCGCACGCTGCTTCACTATCTCCTCTGACTGACGAAGTCATAGGACGAACGATTCGTTTTATATACACACTCGGAAACGACTTATCACATGCATTGATATCGCTCACTTTCCTTTTTTTAATTTTTACACATAAATGTCTCTTTCGTGTACCCATGAATTGTGTCGAGAATCGAAACCGAGCCATTTCACGAGACGAAGCGGACCCTTTTGCGTACGATCCGCTCGACAGGGTATTGATCTGGATAGCGTGTACGCTGCAATTCCTCCGTGTAGTACGCTGCAATTCCTCCTCGATCGATTCACCTCGCATGTCATCGAGCGAATACGTCACGGGATTGGACAGATGGACGCGCGCAATTTTGAATAGTTCGGTTCCCCATCGCGCTTCGTAGACTTTCCGAAAGGGGGGAGCTTTTGTACGTGCTCACCCGAACGACGTCACCGACTCGCAATCGATTCGGCTTGAGGAGACGCGGGTCGAGCGTCTTCGCGCTGGCGTACACGGTCGTCATTAATTTGTCGTCTTTGACGTCTTTCGGTCTTGACGTCTGTGTTTGGTGTTGTAGTCTCGGAGGAGGGAGGGGAGCATGAGGGTCCAGCGGCGCGTGGCCTGGGCGGAGAACCGTCTCCACATATGCTCTTTGAGCGTGCGATTGAATCGTTCGAAGGTGGAATAATGGCGAATACCGTGCTCTCGAAACCACTTGGTGAGCGTGCTGTATTAAAATTCGGTGCCTCGATCGGTTTGCAGGAAGTGGGGCACTCGACCGCTCGACTTCACTATGCGATCGAAAGCCTTCGCGACTTCCGCTCCCGTCTTTTTCTTTATCGTTTCCGCCCACGCGTACTTGGAATAGACGTCGATGACCGTCAAGATGTAACGCATACCTCGATTGGTTTTCGAGTACGGTTGCATATTGACCAAGTCGGCCTGCCATAGGTCATCGAGTCCTTTCGTAATCACTCGCCGCCTCCCGTAACGACGTCGGGCCGGTGCGTGTAATTCCACGGCAAGACCTTGCCGGACAGATGACGACATCCCCCAGGAAGGAGAGGAGACTCTAGGCGATAATCCCAGCGTCCCGCAGCTCGTCTTCTATTTCTACGATTTCACCGTTGAGCTCGTTGTTCCCGGCGGCCTTCGAAGCGTGCAAAAGACGTAGTCTTTCTACGAGCGTGTTCGGATCGCGCCAATATTTGTAGTCGGGCGCGGTCACGAATCACAGACCCCTCCCCTTCTTCTTCTTTTGAAGTCTTGCGCTTTTTCGTCTTTCCTCTCTGAAAAGAGGTGAGATGATATGGCGAAATTTATACTTATTATCTTTTGAGTTAAACGGAAAATTCGGTCTGTAATGCTCTTTGTGAGCGGAACTTAATTCGAGAATTGTTTTGTATTTCAACATATCGTCTTCCGTAACCACATTGAGGTTAGGTTGTTTATCAAAAAGTAGTTCGAGAAGACCGGGCTCGGGATAGAACTTGTGTCCCTGCACGTAGAAGGAACCGTCTTCCGGACGAAGTTCGATTAAACTGTTACCGATGTGAGGTCGGTTTGCTAAATAGTACGGACCGTAAATGCCATCAGTTATCTCCATTTTGGACTGTTCTAAATATTTTTTCAACAGATTGTAATTTTGGAAGGCGAACGTGTTTTCTTTTTCAGACTCTGCGATAGTGTCGAACGAGTCATGGAAGTCATCGCTTTCTTCTTCTTCCGACTCGACGAGGTCCTCCTCCTTCTTTACTGAAACGTGAGGTAAAAACGATGTTTTAAAATTTTTCTCTTCCTTTTTTCTATCTCTTTGGTGAAGCGCTTTTGAGACGAGAGTCGTGAGATAGGTATCGAATAATCTATTACGCATCGTTTCGGCTTCTTGCAAGGTGTCCATTTTGTTGCGAACGTGTTCGCGCGCCTTCTCCACTTCACGCTTCAACCTTTCCTCCGGTGTTTCGGGTCGCAGGGGAGCGGGGGGTGGGGAGCGGTGACGGTGATGCGGTCGGAACTTGTCGCGCAGTCTCTTTTTCGCTTTCTCAAGCTCGCTCAGGGTCTTCAGATCCCTTCTTTCTCCTATTTGCGTTTCCCTTTTTACAGTTTATTTTCTTTTTTGTCTTCAAGCGACCCCCGAGTTTGGATTCGAGTTTCATCACACCCGCAACACCGAGCGCCGCAGTTCTTTCACCGACACTCGCGTCTATGGACTTGACTCGCTCCCACGCCGCCTCGGCGAGCGATTCGTCCGATCTTTTGCGTTCCTCACGGCCTTTGTAGTTGTGGTAAGCGATGTCGTGTTCTCTACACGCTTCGTCCAAAGGATTGATACCGCGGTCGCCTCTTTGCAGTCTCTTCGCGAGCTTCGTGCCGGGGCCGCAAAACTGATAACCACCGGGAATGTGAAGTTCGAAGGGAAGCTTATCGATCGCCCGATTGAGGATCCGACCTATAAATCCGCTACCTCGATAGTGACGAGGTCGTCGCGCTTTCGCGAAATACGAAGAATGTTGTCGCACGTACACCATCTCTTGAGAGAGTGAAGATCGTCTCGGATAGAAAAGATGTTTTATAGTGTCAGAGGAATTGATCAAAACCCGATCGGTATCGCCCCTTATTGAGCGGACTCGGTTTCCAGATCATCACAAAAGCAAACGGCTCGGAATTCCACACTTCGGAGCACTTTGCTTTAAAGTCGTTGAAAGAGCTATAATTGTTTCCGACGTGTTCCTTGTAGATGTACTCTAGATTGTTATCGTCTTGTCGGAAGATGACGATTATATTCGCGTTATCGCGAATCAGTTGCTTGGGAATTTTCGTGTACGTCTGACATAGAGCACGTCCGTGTATTTGTGTCTTCCGGCGGCAAAGTAATGTTTAATGTTGTCTTGTTTTTCCGTGGCGATGTCGTCGAAAATGAAAACGCTGTCGGGAAGCGCCTCGGCGGGCGGCACGATGTTGTGTTGTGAAAACGAATGAAAAGGAACGAGTCCGTCGCAGACTCGCTTCAAGTACGTACACATGGACTGCTCTTCGGTGGTAGAGTACAAATAGACGTTGAGGAAGGCCAGTCCAAACTTCCCGGTAAGAAGGGAGACGACCGCGTTCGTCTTTCCGCATCCGGAAGGTCCAACGATAAGAGCGCGCACGCTATCAGGGCAAAGAGGACCGTGTCGACTCTTTTTTCCCTCCCCCTCCCCTTCCCCATCCCCCTCCCCTTTTGCATTCCATAAGGCTGTCACGTTCACGACGGGTAGTTTCGGGTCCATTGTGTGACGCTGCTCGAGAGAGACTGCTCGTATGATGCGAGTAGCAAAAACATTTATATATTTTTTTTCGGAAGGAGGGAGGGAATCCTACTTGGTACACACATACAAAGGAAAATAAAAACATATCCAAAAAATTTATTTATTTCAAATTACACACCCATCTCATATGTGGCTGAAGAAGAAGAAAGCATCGAAGCGATTGACATCTCGATAGCCTTCGTCAACCATTCCGCTGCGTTGCGTGCACATCCGTTGACATCCAATTGGGAAAATGTGAGTTCACAACACGTGATAGCGTCCGGAGTTGTTGATCTCTCTCGTTCCCCGTCCGTTTTTTCCTCGTCCTTATCGTTTCCTCCGTCGGCGTCGTGAAGATTTTTTTGTAAGTTTTTTCCTTTTGCAGCCTTTTCATCTTTTTCTTCTTATTCTTTTTTTACTGTGCAATGAATGTTACACGGGTGTGCACACGCATCGTGCGTAGGTGGTGGTGGTGGTGGTGCTGGGGGAGTCATCTGGCTCCGCTGAAGAAGAAAGCGGAACCGACTTCCGGCAGATCATCGTGCGGCTGCGAAGTAGAGACGAAATGACACTGGTGGACGAACGACGCAACTTCTTATAGTTGAGATGTTTTCACACGTTTTTCCTAGCGACAAAGTCATCGATCGGCACGTACTGTATTTCCGTTTTATAGATAATGAGACAATACGCGGAGGTTTTGTTCGGCATGTTTGTTTCTGTTTCCCACGTGATCTTAATGTCGGTTTGCGAAGGAACCATGGCTGACGATCTAGCTGAGACGTCCCAGCAAAAAGTCCATTGTAATCGCCTATGATGGATGACGATTGTAGTAACTTTCTTCCATGTCTTTTATCATTTCAAAGAGATACGGATACCAGTTTTTGTTTTTATAATAAGGTACTTTGCATAAAAGATCGGAATAAGGGTAAAACTCATCGTTGAGATACAGTTTTGCTCTTAGAATATCGCAACCGTCGAACTCGCTCGCGTTCTTTTTACAATTGTCATCCCTGTCCGTTTGCATAGCAAAGATGACGGACAGGGGATGATCTTCCTTCGGACCGATTTTGACCGACCACTGAAAAGGTCCCTTCCCCCCTGCCTTGATCGAAGGCAATTCCTGTAGTTCCCATCGTCTGAATTGCACGGGAATGGGCCGAGGAGGTGAATTTGTACAACGGTGATGTTTGCAACAACAAACGCGCCTTCTGCGAACCGGACCGAAGGTTTTACGCGATCATACCTTTGAAATTGTGGATGGGTTTTTTCGAGGACCACAATCGCGTCATGACCGGTGTGAAACACGACCTCGTGCTGATTCGCGGTCGCAAGGATAAAAATTGTCTCTTTACAAAAGCAGAAACGGCAGATGCGGCAACGTTTAATATCCTCGATGTCGTTTGGAGAATGCCTCATCTCACGCTCAGCGACGCCGCCTCTCTCGCCGTGACTAGGGTATATAGGCGCCGATAGGAATAGTGTGGACGTGCTCGGTCACAGACCGGTCAACAACATTTGGTGCCAGCGCCCTCCGGGTTGCGAAGTTTGCGTTCGCGTGCCGACGCACTGCGCGGTATTTCTGCCCATTTGACAACAAATTATTAAAGCATTAATAATTAAATAGCTTCAGTTAATATTAACATCTTGTGTTATTGTACAATAATGTTCAACTTTATAAATAGATAGAACCAACAAATCCCTTTTCATAGACCTCATATGCCCAATTTTAACTGTTCAGCAGGGTTAGGTTGGCCTTACCCTTTCTATTGTTCTACAAACATTTTCTTCCCACCAAACAAATTAGTGTTTGAAAAAGAAGTAGGCTACAAATGATTTCCCCTTCTAATAAATATTCATATTCATCTTGAACTATTTAAAAAGAATAAAGTAAAACATTAGTTAATAGTCAATTCTGTGGGCTAATTATGTTAAATTTTCTTTTAATAGGTCACATTGATGATGCTTGTTCCTCCACTGATGGTTTTCTTAGCAAAACATCCTCTGGTAGATAACTATGACTTATCATCAGTTAGAGCAATGTGGTGTGGAGCAGCTCCATTAAGTCCTGAAATTCAGGAGCAAGTTGCCCAAAGAATTCAAGTACCATCAATTAGACAAGGGTATGGAATGACGGAAATGACACTTGCTGCATTAATTACTCCACCAGATGATCATAAAATAGGTTCATCTGGAAAACTGCTGCACAATTTGGAAGCAAAGGTAAGAAAATTTGTGAATACTCACCCAGTCTTTTCTAGTTGTTTTTTTTTAACCTGATTACATATTTGATAGAGCAATATTTCTCAACCCATTGTGTGCTTCACCATTGGATTTTCTGAAATTTTAATTCACTGGTGAAATAATTCAAGTTCATTTACTGTTTTTTCTTAAAAGATTGCAGAATTATCTAACAAATAGTGGAAATATTGGTTTGTTGTATATAGTAGTTTCATTGAAATTTTCTGGCATTAATCACTAAAATGTTGTTTTACAAATACAAATAAATGTGGTTAAATGCAGGAGAATAGTCAAAAAATATCATGTACTTGCTGCGTAATATATTGTCTTAATTCATCCTTTGATAATGTACACTTTTATTTTTCTCCTTTTCTTTCTTTCCTTCTTTTCCTTACTGTTTATCTGCCTGCACTGACATGCTTTTTTCATTTCTACCCATAAGAGAGATGAGAAAGTTTTATTCCCAAATGTGCCTGGGAATAACATGAATTATAAAAATTAGTTATCATGTAATTTTCCTGGAAAGAATGTTTTATGTTTGAAATTTTTATACATGTGTAAAGTATAACACAGGATAGTTCAGAATAAATATTACAAACTTGAATGGTATGATGATTGCTTTTTGCCAGTGAACATATGGTCGGAAATCCAGGAGTGCCCAGAGAAAACCATGGGCCTGTGGCAGTTGATCCTAGGCGACCCCTTATTTCAACAAACAATTTCCTCCTTCCCCAATTCATAAAAAGAATACATTTCTCAATGCATTAGAAATAACTTACTATATTGTTAAATTTGGATTAGTGATAAACATATTTTTCATTTCTTTTGAATGAAAAAAATTTCGGGCCCTGAATTAAGTTGGGACTGGGGAACTTGCCCCAGCTCCCCCCCTTGTGAACACCCTGGGGAAATCTTTTTGTGTAGTTACATAAGGAACGTTTTTGACTGTGTACCCCTGGTTGGTTGGCAAGTCCTTCCTGCACAGGTGTTTGCCAACTACACAAACTCTCAGGAGCTTGCCCACTGGCAGTGCCTCTTTGTGTGTGCAATTTTATGCATCAAATATCATGGCAAGTGTTGTAGTATCAGAGACCCTCAAAAAAAAAAAAAATCAAGGAGGCTTTAAAAATCTTCATGTTGTAAATAATATGGCTGTGGAATGCTGTTAGTGCATGATTGCAATCAACTCTTAACTGTAGATGAAGACAGAAATAATTTATTTCAAGATGTGTAAAATATCTTCTGTGGTAGTACTCAAGATTTTAAGAGAATGAAAAGAAAAATGACAAAAATGGCAAATATATGATATTAACAGTTTATTTCATTCATACAACTGTATTAGAAGCTATTTATTGATTTGAATGTCATTTTTTAGACTATGTAGACATTTTCAAAAACCTCATTCTGCATTTTTTTTGACAAATATGATTTTTTGAAGACTTGTGATATTGTTTGTGGAACATATGAAATTCTTTTTAAAAGTTACTGCTTCAATACATTCGTAATTTTCTATTTTAGTGTCCTTTACTTTCAGGTTGTAGACTTAGAGACAGGTCAAGCACTTGGACCAAATCAAAAAGGTGAACTCTGCTTTAGGGGTGAAACTATAATGTTGGGTTATTGTGGAGATGAGCAGTCAACCCAAGCAACTATTGATAAAGATGGATACTTGCACAGTGGAGATATTGGGTATTATGACGAAGATGGATACTTCTTTATTATTGATCGAAAGAAAGAACTGATAAAATATAAAGGCTTTCAGGTAAAACTATTTTCAAAATTTTATGTTCAATATACAGTTGTGATGTTTGATGAATTTGATAATATACAGGTAAGATGTTTGATGATGATCCATGTGATCTTTGATAATTGAAAAATCAATTTTACTACAGAAATGTGTTGTGTGCGGTGGTGTTCCTTGGGTTTTTGCAATAAATGAAATAAATTTGGTGACAGGTTTCTGAAGATAACTATTCAAGTTGAATAAACACTATTAAATTGAAATCAACTGTAAATAATAACCCATAACATAGGATAGCAGCTAATAGGATTCTTCTAAAATTGTGTGTTCACAATATACGCTATGGACTCCATAACAAAAAATGTCCATATTAATATCTGGTGACAGGATTCTAAAGTGAATGATACAAATAGAATGAACACTATTAAATTTAAATCGAGTGCATTCTCATTAAGAAATGTGTAAGCATTTTTTGCATGTGTACTGCATGTGCCTGCTGGTGTTAAAAAGTAGTGGTGTTACAACACCACATACTTTTTAGCATTATTTGTAACTTTTGCAATTTTCAGAAATTCAGAGAATTCAACAAAAACTGCACCTGTGCCATTTTTATAAACATACTATTCTCTAATAGGAGAAAATTCAAAGAAAAGCTTTGCAGCTATGTTTGAGAAAATAAATTAAAAATAAATTGCCTCTATGTCAAAAAAAATAAAAATATCAAAATTTTTGGAACATTTCATAAAAAGAAAAAACCTTTATTTTCAATATTGTACTTTGGGAATTTTCGAGAATTAAGAGTTTTCCCAAAATGAGACCTGCAATATTTTTGTAAGCGTACTTTTTCTCTATTTGAAAAATAAAATAAAAAAAAATTTAGAGCTATTTTTGAGAAAATGATTGTTTAAAAACTGCTCATATTTTACGCAAACTTTCATGAAAACTACTCATATTTTCAGAAAATTGTGCATAACTTTATTTAAAGATGTCTTCAATAAACAGATTTTTCATTAAGATAAAAAGATTTCATAAACTAGCTGGGCTACAACACATACTTCGTTCTCACTCTTAGTAACAGTTACATAATATTTATTCTGCAATTTCTATCCATATTATCATATCTCAGCCATCTCAGTAAAACTCATTAAAAATAGTAGAACATTATGTGCAAAAACTAATTACTTTAAAGCCAATATGTATAAACAAAATTCAACAATTAATACTGCATTTCATCCAGCTGTAACATCGCCTAACAATGAGAAGGAATTCTCAGAATTTAAAACTGCCGTGTCATGATGCAGCACACAATTGCCGTTTTCTAATCTGAAATCTCCTGAAATGGTAGTAAATGAAGATGAGGAATGAAGAAATGGGAAACTTAAATTTGTACATTCAAAAATAAAAATGTTATGGTAACCACTTTTTTTTTTAAATGTACATGATCCTTTTTAAAGAACTGATTGTTTTTAGAACAGACTCCATTTAAAAAAGAACTACCATCAATATTGTATTTTTGAAGTGTTCATTTTTTGCTGTTTGCAATTTTCAAAAAATTCAAGAGTTAGCCAAAAATGAGACCAGCACCATTTCCTTTCCCGTTCTTTGTGATATATGAGGAAAATATTTGAAGAAAAAATTTGGAGCTGTTTTTTGAGAAAATAAGCTTCAAAAATGTTTCACGCCAAAACTTATCATGTCCTCAAAAAATTAATTGTACATGACCTTTTTTAAGATCTGTCATGCAATAAAAGATTTTCTTCAGGAAAAACTCTAACTTTAATATTTTAATAATAGGAAAATGCTGAAAAAAATTTTAAACTATAGCAATTTTTGAGAAAATGGATTTCAACACAAATGAGACAAGCGCCATTCTCTTAAGCATTCTTTAAGCTATCCAAGTTCAAAGTTGTATAAAAAAAATGTGGCTATTTTTGAGAACATTTTTGTTGTTGAGGTATCATGTCAAGTACCCTTAAAATGAATATATCAGTTTAAAACTCACAGAGCCTCGAGTTCCTTTAAATCCTTCTGAAAATATAAATTTTGGAGAAAATGTCTAAATGGTTTAGACATTGACCACAAATGGACAGATAAACAGTTTTTTCATCAATTGATTTTTCGATATTAAGTCCCTGCAAAATGGATTCTGTCTACTCGACATGTAAGAGAAAATAATTTATTGCATATTTTATTCACTTTCCACTCCCAAGATTTATCCAGTTTTTCATTACCAAGGCCCAGCATTAAGAGTTTCTCTGTTGAAAATTAGCAGTCCTCTGGCGCACAATACTTTCTCTCCTTATGAAGTAAGGTCAGATTTTGAATGGAGAATATTAATTTTTGAGAAAATCGTCTAAACAATTTAGGTGTTAATGTTAACCATGGACCACGGTATTGCCATCAAGCAATTTCTTGGTATCAAAGGGACTCAAAACATGGATTTTGACTTGACATAACGTATTAGAGGAAGTAATTTACTATCATAGTCATGTGCAGCCCATAACAAGAGGGTGAGCCAACTGCATTTCTGGGCCCTTTTGGGACCCATTTCCATAAATTGTTTTTATTTATGCATGTCACATTTTACCAGAAAATCGGTAAAACCTACAAGGAGATTGAAAGTATAATTTTAGTGATGCAATGGATTAAACTATTGTTTTTTTGTTTTTTTTTAATCATGTACTTGGTTGCCAGATGGTTTGGAGAGCCTCTTCCTCAATTAATGTGAATCAGTTCTTTAAATTATAAGCTTAAAAAAAGGTAAAATAAGGAATTGAACATATTGATGGAAATAAAATGTTTTATCATGTACGGCTGATGGGCCCCTTTAGAATTTTTCAGGGGGAACATGGCCCTCCTATACACATGCCTATGTTTACTATATATTATAAGGGCAAGATTTATCCACATTTTTGATAGCAGGGACCCACAATATGAGTTTTTCGACAAAAATTGTAACTTTTCACTGCAACATTACAAAACTCTTCTCTTTACTATCCAAGTACAAAGAGGGTAAGAATGTAAGAAGAGCATGCATGCTGGAAAGTTAAAGATTATATAGTGGATAAAATAGGATAAATACTTATACAGTTTATAATGCACAGTTCGTAACAATAAAAATTAGGAAATAAATTGGATTTGTTGGTAGTGTTTGGCTATACGCAACAATAAAATAAAAACACTGTCTTTTAATAGCTGTGGCTCAACCAAGCAAATTGATAAGCGAACAAAAAACATATTGGCTGGTTTACTTCATGAAAAATTCAAACAAGTAGACCTAATTTCTTTGTTTTCGAGTTTTTGAACATATTGTATTAATTCCATTTTTGTTTTGAGAAAGAAAGAGACAAATGTATCAATGACTAAATTTTAACAACTTATAATCTCAAAATAGCCAAATTTTGGGATCTGTCACCCAAAAAATAAGATCATTTTCTACCAAATTCCAATGATGTGTTTCACAGAAATACACCGGAAATTTGTTAAAACAATGGAATTTGATCATCTTTTCATTAGGTTGTAATGGAAACTTTTCACCATATTTCCTCTCCTAAAATGTCACACCTTTTTAAATATGCATTGTTAAAATTTAGCCATCTATGAGTAAATGATATGGATACTTAAATTGAGGTTCAAACACTTAGAAATTACAAATTGTATCAATAGTGTCCCAAGATTGTGTATGTCTACTCAGATATATTATATCCTACAGAAAAAAGCGCTTGCTGTTTGTATGTTTCACCACCAGCCAAATGTTTTCAGGTACCACCAGCAGAATTGGAAGCCCTTTTGTTAACTCACCCATCAATAAAAGATGCTGCTGTCATAGGAGTTCCAGATATTGAAGCAGGAGAACTGCCTCGAGCATTTGTAGTCAAACAACCAGGAGCAGTTTTATCAGAGGACCAAGTTATAGATTTTGTTGCTTGTAAGTACTCTCTTAATATTTTGTTATAACATTTATATGGAATTATTACGAATCCTTTTAAGATTTCATATTCCCTCACGAAATTTCTTATATGAAAGTGGGATTTTTTGATAATTTCTTTTCATGTGCTTCTTATCATATCAATTTTTCATATATTTCACTGACTTCTTTTTCTTTTTTCCCCAAAGTGAAAAGATATATTTGGTTACTTAAACATTGCTTGCTCGTTTCACATTTAATGAACTTATCTTAGTATGGTGATTTTGTAGATTAGGTTTGAGTTTTCAAGTAAGATAAATCAATGGTGAACTTCAGTATAGAGTATATTAAAAATGATTAAGAGACTCATCCCACACATTAAAACAAATACGGAAGTAGGCATGTGCTGTAACAAAACCGATTTAAAGAGGTTAAAAGGTTGAGCAAAAAGTTAAAATATAACCCAAAATATTTTTGACCCTATATCAATTCCTCAGTTCTTTAAGAGTTGTGATACTATCAGCAAGTATATGGTGTCTTCTGGAATCTAATTCATAGGTCAACTGCTCTAATCAGTGATTTCCATGATTTCTTGATCACTTATTAGCAAATGCCAGAGCAAAACCTAATACAGTGCACCATGGACTGCACACGAACTTTCCTTCCCTTTCATCTCCCCCAATCCAAATTGAGAAACTATAGGATGTACATTTCATACCTCTGCCATCTTATCTAGTACTTACTGGCAGGGAGGAAGCCATAGAGCCATTGAATATAAATAATACATAAAAAGATAAGAGAGTGTTTGCTCATTTTTTTAATATTTTTCCTATAAATCTCTGCAATCAGTTAAGAGAATTGTAGGAAAATATTTTCAAGATTAACAGGTTGAATGCCTGTGTATTTTGCTGATGTTTCATTCCATGGCATGTGACACTTTCTTATGCTATTTTTGCTCAGTCTACTATATTTCTCAAAAAAAAAAAAAAAAAAAAAAAAAAAAAAAAAAAAGTGTTTGATATCATGATTTTTAGATAAGGGAATGTGAGGTTTTGAAGTTACTCTCATAACACTTTAATGCTGTGTTTGCTATCCGATGCCTTGATCGTCATATGCAGGACTCATGTTGTTTTTCTTTTTTATTAAAAGCCTATCTGATAACTCTGTGTTACCCATTTATTTATTTATGTCACTCATTCTACTTCCCATCCCCCACTTGCGCTGCCTCCTGTGTCCACTCTGTCCACATCGGAAACTTGGCTTGCTCTGATCCTGTTAGGAGCTGCCCTGCATCACCAGCAACAATGCTACCTTTATGCATTGCTAATTGCATAATTTTATTTTGCCAGTAACATTTTGTAGTGTAAACGAATTAGAGAAACAATTTGGGATCGCAAACTACTGATTTCTCGAAAGCGTTAATGAAACTGAGAGCAATTGCTCTGTGGTTCAAAAATTATTATGGAACAAACACCTAAACGTGGATGCTTTTGACATAATATAAGGTTTTATCAGTGTTGAAAACTTACAATAAGGTTTTCTTATTTGACAATAGTAAACAGTAATTTACCATTCAGACACTGCATATTGATGGACTTCATGGATTATTACTCTTTTTAATGTTAGTATTTGTAATAGATTCAAATATTCAGTTCAATAATGCATGAAGTTACGTGCATTATATACACTATTACCATTATCAAATTCCTCAGACAACACAGTATATATGGAAGCAACTATATCATGTTGGAGTAAATCAGACATGACTCCCATCATAAGAATTTTCATTTGAATCATTACTGTACTTGGAAAATATATACCTTTACTCCCATCCGAAAACATTTCATTACTTTTATTGAGCAAATAAAATAACTCCTCCTGTACACATTGCTAACAGTAAAATTCATGGCAATTAGACACTCAGCATTGTTGAGTGTGTTCAGAATTTTAAATTGAGTTCATTCTATTTGAATCTTGTTCAGAACTTTTTTTTAAATATAGTAATAAAAAAGTATGGTAAATATTACAAATATATTAAAAGAAAAAGATATAAAAATTGTATGATTAGACTTAATTTTTTTAGACATCTACCCTATTTGAACTACAATTGAATTGAACAAAGTGAGGGACAAATTGGTTCCTCAAATACTGTTCATGATCGTTATCACAATCAACCTGTTCACATCAATAGGGAGATGTGTTTCCAAGTTTAATTTGTTTTGTTTACTGTCATTGCAGCTCAAGTTTCACCTGCAAAAAGATTGCATGGTGGTGTGAAGTTCATTAGTGAGATACCAAAAAATCCTACTGGGAAAATACTGCGGCGTGTTTTGAGAGAGTCATTGAAATCTAATCTCTAAAACCACACGTACTGTTAACTCATAAATGTAAGTAAAATTTTCCAAACAATTCATTATGGTTTTCATGCAATATTTCTTTACAAACGAATGAATTTATTGCAGCTTCAGAGAATAATTAATTTTTAATGAATGTTCTTTCATTAATGAATTTTTTACAGTTTGTAGCAAGAAGTTCTTTCAAACACTTCATTTGAAAAATGATACCACTGGAGTGAATTTGGTATAAAAATGAGACAGCTCTGACAATGGTTCTCTGAATGTTGTAAATGTATTGTCAAGTTTTAGCATTAACTCTAACTATAGCTCTCCATTGTTTCAAAATCTTGATCATTATGAGGCAACACATTGCCAGCACAATACTCCAACTCAAGATTCTGATTGATATTTTATACCAACTGAGCTGTGCCAGAGATTACGAACCTAAATATTGAGAATCTTGTTATTCACTATTGCCAAAGTGCCTGAATACTTCAAGTATTACTTTCTTACTGTTTGCATAAAGCATACATGATTTTCTCAGACATATACATATAAATATATATATAAATATATATAAATATATATAAATATATATAAATATATATATATATATATATATATATATATATATATATATATATATATATATATATATATATATATATATATATATATATATATATAAGATGTTTTGATGTTGTTTTTCAGTAGGACACAATTCCTCAAATGTTAATAATATCAGCCATATTACGTATCTTTAGTATTATTTTTTTAACTGAAAATATTATGTCTTTTTACACTTGGCACTTTTTACACTTTTAATTTGAATGTAATTTACATTCCAACATTGCATAGCAATTAAGAATCGTTTTTGAAAAATATATTTGTTATATTCATGTCCCTGTAGTTTTTTTTTATCTTTTTGTCTTATCAGCATAACATGAGTAATGTTTCATGGATATCCAAAATCCTGGCACCATTGCTGAGGAAAATTGATGATAAATAAAATTAGGTTGTGAATTATTAAATCTAATATTGTTTTTTCGTCAAAAAATTGTATCACTCAACATAAACAAAGTAATTGTATGTACTATAAAATGAACTAAATAATAGTAATAATACCACTATAGTTTGTTTTTAATCCCTAATTGGACAAAGGCCCTGTAACTAAATACAATGGCTTGAGTTTGTCCAATGATTTACTCTCTTAATTTTGCTGATATATGGTTTCATCACGCAAAACAGATTTCAGAAATATCATTAACGAGTTTTTATGCAAGTTGTATCCTTATGTACAATAACTTTTAATCATTCAATACACCATTTTGTAAATTCTGGTAATTGTAATTACTCATATTATAGACTTTTATTATAGCCTGTAAATGTTATTAAAATTGTTGACAATGCCTTTCTTTTGTTATTGTATCTTTTTTTGGTTTCAAAAAATAACTTATCATAATGAATCAATCATCCGAAACAGTACTTCTGTTTGGTTACCATTAGACTCAATTTACATGCTTCCTTTTCACAAATGTTTTCAGGAGTTTTAAGCAAACATGCATATGCACAGAGCAGTACCTCTGCCCCAGAAGACACTGTGCGCATGCGCACATTCATTAAAGGTCCTGAAATCGAGGAGCTTTTGCATGTTTCAGAACTTTTTTATTCTTTATTATGTTCATTTAAAAATTGGTAACCTTATGTATTGTCGGTTACTAAATTCTAATGTCAAAATTGTTACAGGTAATGTGTTTTGCTTCTATTTTGTGGGAACACTGTCACAACTGCTTGTCTGCCAGTTGTGATGCTTGATAAAAGTTCATAGTAATTTGACTGTTATAATGATGAGACCTGACAACAGCTAAAAGTCAGTTTAGACTCAATATTCTATTTAGCAATCCCACAACGTTCAAGAATAATTTTGAAGTTAAAAAAGGAGTTAATAATTTCTTTCATGTAACTTCTTAAGTTACTACAACTTCTATGCATAAATGCATTGCACTTGTGCAAGCAGTACTTGTACAAGCATTAAACTTAATGCTTGTACGTGTGTTACCATTTTTCTGGTTGAACTATCATTAGAACAGTGTTCATATAAATGCTAAGTACTTTAAAACTTTTTGAATTAAAAATTTTAGAACCTAGTAAAAATTAGTTGCCTTATCCTTTAATAACTATGTTTGTACGTAATGAACATTTATATACACAATTTAACCTTTTTTTTTTCTTTATTCAATTTATTTTCCACGGGAATTTCTGCATACCTATCTGAATCAGTTTGATCCCCAATGAATTCTGATAATTGGAGGTCTATCATGCACTTGTTTGAACTGTTTTTGCTGTGACACAGCTGCATGCAAACAAGCAATTTTTTACAGAAATTTTTTGTGTCTTTTTGCAGTTTTCAAAAATGCAGAGTTCTACATAAATAGAACCTGCACCATTTTTATAAGCCTATTTTGGTCTACTCAAGAAAAAAAAATTAAGAAAAAATTTAGAGCAGATTTTGAGAAAGTGTTGTTTTTAAATTGCTTACATTTCATGCAAAATAATGAGAAAAACTACTCAAATTTTCAAAACATTATACATGACCTTATTTAAAGATCTGTCTTTGAAGAACAGATGTCATTCAGGGGGGAAAAAATCTATCTTCAATATTGTAGTTGTAGGAAGATGCTGGGAAAAAATTGAATTTCTGCAATTTTTGAAAATTAAGACCATACAACGAAAATGAGAACTGCAGTATCTTTTAACAATCTCATGCTCTATCCACAAAGAAAAATTCCAACAATTTGGAGCCATTTTTGAGAAAAAGGTGAAAATATTTGGCTTAAAGTACCTCCAAAATCAAAACATCTATTTCAAATTTGCAGGCCCTGAAGTTCAGCTATATTGATCAGGGGAAATCAGTTTTGAAGAAAATCATCTGATCAGTTTAGGTGCTGGTGTTGACCATTCACAGACATTTTGCCATCAACCAATTTTCAATATCACGGATCTAACAAAATGTGGATTCTGACTACAAGTGTTAGAGGAAGTCGTTTACTACATTTAGGATCAAGATTTCTCCACTTTTTCGATATCAGGGCCCCACATTGTGAGATTTTATGATGACAAACCACCAGTTTCCACTGTAGCATTATACTACTTATTCTTTACAATGTATGTGAAATATGTAGTAAAGAGACAGTAAAAAACCACAGGATTTATTTCAGTAAATATTTCCACATAGCAAAGAATGAAGCAGTCTCATTAAAAGAATGAAACAGATTTTGAAATGTAGACCAAGAGGAAGGAGTGAACTTGCCACACCAAAGAAAAGATAGGAGAACTAACCTGCAGTAGTTATGAGAAAGAAAACACAGGTTTCAGTCTATTCAGCACTTAGCCCTAAAAAGTTGTTGATGATTACTAGGGGGCAAATTTTAATAAAATGTATTTTTCCCAGTATAGAATTAATTTTATGTTATGACAAAAGGAGATTACCCTTTCCATTTTTCATTGATTTCAACTTTTAAGTCATTTTGTCCCTTTTACTGTCCTTTTTTAAAGCATTTTTCACTGATTTCATCAATTATAACATAATTTTAATGGTTCTTGCTTCGAATAATATTTACAAGAGGCAACAAATTCTCCACAAAATTCCAGAGTAGCAAATTCAATTTCTTCGCTCAGAAATTGTAATGTCAGCTGTAGTAAGTCTGCAATCTAATGTTCTGTATCACCTAACAGTGCCATTGTTAGTTCAGGCAATTTTCTGGTAACTAAAGACAGAGATTTCCTGGTAAAGAACAGTCCAAACCAAAAGTTTGCAAGCCAAGTTCACTTGAACGATAGGAAGAGCCTTGATTACATCAGTAACATATCCAGCAGCTTGAGTTGTTCATGTGAACTGATTTTGCCCAAAATTCTTGTCATTTTCCTTTGCTTTTCGGGCATTTAAAAATATTTTCAGAGCATTTTATTGATCATTTTTTGCTATGTTTTAGGTCATTAAAATCCGCCCCTAAGGATGATTCCAATGAGAATATTGCATGCATTTTTCATTGGAATAACTTTTTTCAAAATGTATATGTAAATGTTCCTATTTTACATCTTAAACCTTCCATTGTGTCTAACAAATATTTACATTCAATTGACAGAACTCCAGGTGCATCCACCTTGATACTTTCCAGACTTCCTACCCACTTCGATAATGGAGCTCATGAGTACATTGGATACTTTGGAACAAGCACAGCTATTGAGTTCATAGTTCTGTATTAGATGAAGGGAGTCATCTAGTATATCATATACTTAGAAAATGCTAACTCTGCAGCCTGTAGACTCTATGTTGCATATCTGGTCTTATTTCCTGCTTACACAACTTACTAGAAAAGGGAAGGAATTGAAAATAGGATTTTACATCCAAGGATGATTCATTACAAATTCTCACCAAGCCTCAACCCACAACATCCATGTGTTTCACGAGATTCAAACCCACAGGCCCCGTGCCACTCACGAATAGGAGGAAAAGGGTTGAAAGGTGAAGCATGGTGGTTGGAGGCAAGCACCATCATTCCATAGCACAAGTAAGCAGCCATGCCATGTCTAAGTGGGTTCAAGAGGGATTTGAACCCATTACTCTTCAAATCCAGACTGCTTACAGGCCCTGCACACGAGTGCTGAGTTGACACATCATAGAATAGCACTGCATCTTAGGCAAAACAGCACATGAGATAGTGTTAAATCCCCATTGATAGTGTTAAACAAAGACACACATTACTGATCGTGTGTCAAAACAACGCTCATGTGGCACAGGCCTTAGGTGCATCCACCTTAGCAATCTCTTCTCCAAAAGTCAGCTTTTTCTAAATGTTATACTCTCATACTTTATTTAAAATGCATAGTGGTACACCATTTTTTCTTTTGAATGTTAGTCAAGAATGTTAATTAGTTTTCCTTGACTTGAAATAGTTATTACTAAGGAACAGATTTGCATGTAATTACATGTTTTTCCAGGAACTAGGTACCTGCATTCATTTTTTAGAGCTTGCAAGACAATGAATTAGAACTATTTTTATTTTACATATTTTGGCATAATTACATAACAAATTTTTTCCCTATTATTTTTTCTATATTTCATTACATTTTAACATATTTATACGTATAAATGAAACATTAAATATGTGCGTTTGCAATATATGTTATGGAATCATCTTTACAAATCAAATAAAATTCTGCTGCGCTTCTATGACCATTGTATTTTCACCCTGAATTGTCAAACTTACACAAGCTTACTCACCCCCCGCTTACTGCGTTCTCGGAGTCAACAATGAGCGGATGTTTGTGAATAAAAGAAATTTGAACCATGTACTTCCTCAGGTTTCAAACAGCACATTTGTTAATTGATCGAAAACTAACAAACATGTTTTACAGAAAATTGCCTTACCGTGTTGTTTGATTGGGGGGGGGGGGGTATATTTCATTTAACCCCCTGCTTCAGAATCCATTTCTGGCTACATGGCACTACTATTCACATGAACAGTGTCTCCTCTTAAACATTGTAATGTATTACAATGTATACTTTGAATTTATTTTTTATTTTGAATAAAAATCTTACGTGTGGCGAAGTCTAGTGTACAATTACTTCTGTTAAGGTAAAACCTTCTTTCAGCCACCCCGAATCCTTGTTAAGAACAGATCGGCAACGCTCAATGCTCAGAAAATGCTTGTAGAAAACAATTTTAAACACAATAATTAATTTTTATTTTACATATTTTCTATTTTTCTTACATGTTTTGGAAAAAATAAATACATATATATTGTACATATTTTGTATTTTTTATTACAATAAATTCCGTTCCCTAGCTATTACATGGTGATTAAGTTTACTACAACTCAAATATAATTGAAGCATTCATATTTAGGGATAGGATTAGAATGAAAATAGGTTATTCAACGACCTGCATCCGATGATCTGTTTGATTAAATTGTGAGAATTCTTTATTTCCAGAGTGGCGGAGTCAATTAAAAAAAACATATCCAGAATATAAAAATACTCACAATAAATACTATATTAATTTCAGTTTAACTCGTTGTGTAACAAAACATGCTTTTATTAAGGGACATGAGCAGCTATAATTATACAATTAATGAAACATGATTAACCGTTTAACATAAACAATTTTCTTACTTCAAGGGAGTGTCAGGATAGGATCTCAGAAATCAAAGCCTATTTTTTTCAAAGTTTATATATTTTCAAAAGAATAACAATTCAGAGTGTTCACAGAAGTCAGTTTTAAACCTATTTTAAACTAACTTTTTTCGTATAGCTTCTGGAACTTTCTCCAGGTACCATTCATGATTTTCTCCTTTTCCAGTGGCCAAAACACCACCTTTGTTTGGAAAGGGTGTATTTTTGTCGTAAGAATACTCCTTGCCATGCATATCCGTAAGCTTCCCTCCTAATGCTACAAGTATAGCTTCTGGAGCACAAGTATCCCATCTTTTGCAACCAGCACTGGCAAATACATAGGCATGTGCTTTACCCTCAATCAGTAACATCACCTGTTTAACAAAATGGTAAAACATCAATGGCACATTTGTTTTTAACAACTCGTGTAGCAATTGAAACACTTTATTTTAAATATGGTAGACAAAAAAGTATCCACATGGCTTAAGTTCTATGATTGTAATTAATTTTATGTATGGAGCAGTGTCATTTTTTTTTTCCATTCTCCACAATTTCAATATGATATCATTAAGCCTAAAATTTCTAATCATAATTAGTCACAATAGTTGTTTCTTGACAAATAAAATTCCTTAAAATTAAAAATTATTTCCAAGATATTTTTATAATTAGTAATGAAAATTAAATAGTAAGATCTTAGCTAACTCCATACTTGTGAAGATATATAAATTAATGTAACATTTTAAGTAAATAATGGTAGATTTGTATTAAATTCAGACATTTTCTTACAAAGTGAGAATATTTTTAATAAATGAGTATGTACCTAACCCTCAAGCAGTCATGTCTGTTTTGGAACATCAGATCCATTTTGTAGTTAGAAATGTGTATTTCTTCTTCCCTGTTGTATTCTGCAGTAAGGAGCCTTTCCATTCCCAAGTCATTTTTTAAAAATTTGGCTCAATAAAAACATTGGGCTAATTAGGAGTAAAAGTGACCACCTTGCTTTTACATCAAGACCATGTAAATTCTTTAAGAACCATTTAAAAACTTTTTTATATTTTAAATTCAATTTTCTAACATGAACAGTAAGTTGTATTATTTACTTTGTCAGCATCAGTTTTTCTTCATATAAATTTAAGCCCACATGATGTACCTCACATTGTTCTTGTTCCAAAATATTAAATGTTTTTCTAGTGTTATCACACAAAATGTAGCAGAAGTTGTTGTTTTTCTTTCTTCTCAATAAGTAGGTTAAGAAAGATTTATTTGAATTCATGTTGACACTACTGATTAATTTTGTCCAGTTATAAACATGGTATAAGGACTCAAATGGAGTTACACCCACTTGTGATATGAACATGGTAAATAACATTGAATTTACAGAATTTTTGTTACTTTTTCAACATGAACACTGCCGTTTCCATAGAGTGGCTCAATGTCTTCAATATCGTGAGATGTAAGAAGACCTCTAAAAGCTGTGGCAATGAACAGGAGGCATAAAGAAAAAATGTCTTCCATTTCATTATTTTCCGTTTTGTAATGAGCCATTATCCTTTTGTAAAGCTTTCTCCGAGATAGATTAGCAAGGTGTACTTTAAAATCAGACTTTAAGGTCAACTTAAGAAGTGACATTATCTCAGTTTCTTTAAAAAGAACTGGAATGGTTCATTCTTTTGATACCAACTGGATATTCACAGCGAAATGAGAAAATAAGCCAGTTACAGTTAACATGATAGATCTCCCAACTACACCACTTCGGCTGTCAAGCCAAATGGGTCAAAACAGATGGCTCCGCTGATAGCATAATAATATAGCATAAACTTGTGTTGCTATCTACACAGTTGCTAAGTAACATACAAATACACCATTTGTGCTGTTAGTAGAATGCAACTTGCTGATTGCAGTTATCAACTTAATTAAAAAACTGAAAAATAGTTACATCACTTGGGCTTTAAGAAACTCATTTATAAAGGTGAACTGAAAAATGATCTTAACTGCCTTTTCAATGCTTTTAATTATATTGAATGGAATGAATCAAATGGAAGGAAAATCAGATATTATCACATGACTTATGAATGCTGTAATAACTGCATCTAGACATGAATGGTTCAAGAGATGTGAAATCAAAGAAACAGTCCTTTTGCTGATCGATGCACTTTGTTTTGTTGAAGAAAACGTAAATGCACTTTTTTTTTGTTTGTATGTCAGGAATTCTTTGTTCAGTTATAGCAAGTTAAGTAAGATTCAGATTATTCTGACATGGATTATGCAAGTGCAAGAGAAAGTTAAAAACATGAGTGTTGAATGTGCTAAAATTAACAGTTTGGATGTTTTTCTATAGGGAAGCAATTTTAGTGATTCTCGAAAGTGAAAGTGTACCTTTCAGTGATGAAAGAAAGATTGCTGAAATAGATGAGGGCAAGTTTGGCAAAAGAAAGTATTATACAGCTAAGGGAAATGGGTCTTCGAAGGAAATGAACATGTGTCTGAATGCTGGTTACTACATGTAACTGTAGTTATAGGTTTATACCTACTGGGGAGCTTGGGCAGCGTGGTCAGCTATTCTCTCAGTCAAGGAAATGTTGAAATGCATTTAATAAATAGCTGCGAGTCATAATTTCTAGATAACGTCTGAGTTTTCTTAAGATTATATTTTATAAAAAGATGTTACATTTGGAAGAAGATAAATAATACTTGCATTACCAATCCTGTCTGTAGTCAATTCTGCCAATGAATGTATGCAGCAAAAAATTATTAATATGCCATTTCAAAAATAGAGTTACAAAAAATTTCTATGAATTTCAGCATTTTATTGTTGACAGTTAATGTTACAGTTTGAAGATAATAAACAATTACAGTTTCACAACAGAATAGGAAGGTAACAGAAAAGAAGACAAGGTTGATTCGGACAATAACGTGACTGCTCGAGGGCTAAATGCAATTGACGTAATTTAGGCATTGATAGTAACTTACAAGTCATGCCATTTTAAATAATACTTTTTTTATACATGCCCATTAATTATAGAAAGTTACAAATTCTTATATTTAGGTAAGGTGGTAATATTTACCTTATGACCAGCTCCACCTACACGAAGGATATTGTCTGGCTTCATAGCATCTAGTGTGGCTTGCACTTCAGGAGTCGAGTGTGAACGAGTGGTGGTAATTATTCTCTGACCTTCTGGAGCTGCTTTCGGCTCAAATCCACCAACGCCTACTCCTCGAATTCCCCAAATCGTTCGTCCTAGTGGTTCATTTTCTTTCTGGTAATTATAATATGGCTGGTGAATAACACCTGCCACTGAACGATTACCCACAGCAATGCCAATGAGAACAGTAACATGGTCCAGCAGGCCTACCAAGAAACAAATTCAAATAATAATAATAAAAATATAACAATAAGAATTGATTCCGAATTTCTAGAATGATCTGCATTTAGCAGCAATAGTTCAGAATTCTTTACATTCGTTCATGTTTATACACAATTATTAAAGCATAAACAGTTTGCTCATCCCCGTGCATACAGTGAGGTAAAAGCAGAGACACTTTTATGCTTGGGATATTTACCTTGGGTGTATTCTGATGTTCCATCTAAAGGATCAACCCAAACAACCACCTGAAACATATCGAACGTTCAGACAACACATCAAAGTCATTTTTTGCCAGTTTTCTTTATACTCATATCTAATTTAAAATAATAAGTACGGAATATTTTGTTCTTGAATATCATTTCTGAAAGAGTGAAACTAAATCCAAATACATTTATGTTCGCGCGCTTTTCCTACCTCTTCTGCGGACACCTGTTGCAAAGTTTCTGGACATTCAAGCCGAAGAATATCCTGGTCCACCTCTGACACAACCCAATCACTGGGTACTGAGACATCTGAAGGTTCATCTTCTTCTTCTCCTATGATAGTTATAGATGGGAATTGCTTTGAGAGAGAGGTAATAATACATCTCTGAGCTGAACGATCGGCTTCTGTTTGCAGATCATTTTTTCCCTGAGGATAATTAATATATTAGTTGAAAATATGAGACCGGGAAGAAAAAAACGTTTTACTAAAAATCCTTACTGTCTTTTCTACGATGCCCAATTCTCCTTTGGACATAACATTTCGAATGATTTCCCCTGCACGATTCGCAATTGCTATCGACGAAGCAACCAAGCGCGGTATGAGTGGTGCGGTCTGCGCCATGTTATCTACCAAACTAACGGAGAATCACGCGCGAAAGTAGAGCAGCATTAAGTTGCCTCAAGGACGTGACTTTCCTATTGTACTGAGGAATTATGTGGTTTGTTCAACAAAAACGGAATACGTGTAGGTATTTCGCCGTTGTTTTGCTTCGTCGTATTAAAAGCGTCATGATAAGTACCAACACCTTTAAAATATTGTTGTAGATATCATGAAAAACTATAGGATTGACGTATGTATTGATAAAGTATGTGCCACCTCTTCCATTAGTTATCTTTTCGGAATTCGACCTATTTTTGAAACATTAAAGGATTAAAATGTAACAGATTATTAACGTCAATACGTTACGAAGTTAAATGAGCAATTAACGTTCTAACTGTTGCAATCAGCAATTCGGTAAATTAAATGCAGTTTTATCAGCTTGTTGGAACATGAACTTCAAGATTTTTTGTTCGGTACGGATACTACAATATATTTCACCTATTGCAATTTCCACAGGGACACACACTTGTCAAAGACACAGTCTATTAAGTTGAAGACAGTGTTATTAGACTGTGCAAAAGACTTTTTTTTATCGCCAATGGGGTGATACAGTACTTTATTGCAAATGAAGATAAAAAGGAAATCTCGATTCAAACCTCGCCCGCCTGAGCACACGCCTGGGATTCACTTTTCTTGCCCTCTAGCTCCCCCTGTGATTCAGCAAATGACAAATTCAGGGACATACCCAAGAGCCCTATAAAGTAGATGACTCCATTCCGTTTCTCTTGACACTGGTGCAACGGGTGCACCGCACTGGGGTCCCCGAAGTCAGGGGCCCCGAATGACTCCTGCCAACATCCAATAAAGGTGAGATTTCTTTTCAAAAATATTTTTAAGATGTATCAGAGTAAAAAAAAATGTCACAAATTAATCGTCCTCAGAATATTTCATTAAGGTTATTCCTTATTACTGCAACTGAATGTGGGAGAGTTATTTCAAGAAAAGACAACAATAACAAAAAAAAAATACTAGAAGATTAGTGGTTGAGAGAGTGAAAGTTTGCCCCTTCATCAGTATAATAACGCCCATCGCAATTATTTACTCGTTCTTGTCCGACACCTACCGCGTGATCAGGGCTTGTTGTTCTCAAACTGAATATCCGAAATTTTCGTATGTTAACTAAGCGATATAATGGCAACAGTACAGAACGGACACACGAAAAACTTGAGTTGTTTGTGTTTCATAAGATATTCGGTCCCTTGTTGCCTGTTCAACTTTATATAATTTACAGACGAAAATTGTATGAATTGTTTTCAAAATAGGGGCCACGGAAATTAGATGGCATAAAATGGAAAATGATTTCTTGATTAAATCAAATTTATAATGTAATACGCATCTATTAGATCTAAGCCTCCCGATTTAGCGTTTGTCAACTACGGATATATGAACACGGACATTGGATCATTCTGCACCGGGACCTCGAGAATCTAGCCCAGCCATTGGACAAAGTTCACACATTTCACAGCTGGATATCTGGGATAACGTGCAAATCTGACTAATTCCCTTATTAGGCGGAAAGTGTTTACATTGTCCAGAATGGGTGGATGAAGTCCCAAGTAGAAACAGCATCAAACTTACGGACTTCAGCCGAATGAAATTAATATTAGCCAATAGAGGTGGCTAGGGTAGCAAAAGTACGTTACTGTGACGAGTAATTGCGGAAACTACGTGACAAACGGGAATCAAACAGCTGGTGGGAAGTTTCTAAGACTAGTAAGAGACAAGGTATGTAGTTTCGAATTATACTGTACCAGTCCTGAAGTTCTATTTACCCTGAACCTTACTATACAATTTATACACTACCTCAGTTGACCACTCCCTGTGCAATTCCGAGTTACTTTGACGCGGCTCCGGGCCTTCGGCCTTCGCGATTTACATTAAACAACCTTGTCTGTGCAACGCGTAATTTCTGTTGAAGAAGACTATTGAGTATTTGTGAACGCACTGTAACAGTGTTCTCTTGCCTCCTTCGTTGTGCTTCAGTTCATTTGATGAGCTGCGGTGCAGCAGTTTAGAACCGCCGAGAGAATATCCGGGCCCTAGAGAAACTAATGTGAGTAGGCCCTTGTAAAAAAAACTCTGCAGTTATGAATATGCATATATTATTATTATTATTATTATTATTATTATTATTATTATTATTATTATTACTACTACTACTATCGATTATAGTATATTATATCAATATAGTATTTAGATAAGAATCAATGCCTTGTCATTGCCACCATAGACTTTTTTTTACTTTCTCGCATACTTCTGATATATAGAAAGTTTTGTAATTCTGCAGTGAAAAATACCGATTTTTCGACAGGAAAATTCATTTTGTGAGTCCTTGATATCAAGAAAACGGATAGGTGTTGCCCCCTGTAAGTAGTAAATTAATTCTAATACGTTGGCGTAGTCAGAATCCACATTATGTGCATCCTTTATACCGACAAATAGCTTCACGGAAAAACGTCTGTACTATGGATCGCTAGCATCGAAACCTTTCATAGGATTTTTACCAAATTCCGCGTGACTGATGTCATGAATCTTTGATTTTAAAAGGGTAATATTTTAATTTGGGGGCGGGGATACTTTACGTGATGCTTTAACAACATATTCAAAATTTTCTCAAAAATAGCTCCAACTCTTCTCTTATTTTTTCTCGTATGGAGCAAAGTACGTTTATAAAAATGGTGCAGGTCCTATTTTCGTAAATTGCAAAATTTAAAATTTGTTCAGCATCTTCCTCTATTACAATACTGAAGATAGAGATTTTTACTTCACCGCGTACGTAGTCAGTAAGTATAATACGTTGTAAAACGAAAGTATTGTTATGCTGCAACCGAAATCGACACTTTTTCGTCAGAAAAACTAATATTGTGGATCCTGGCTACCGATAAAGTGAATATATCTTGATCTTATAATATGTAGTAAATTATTTTCTCTCATATGTTATGTAGTCAGAATCTATTTTGGGGGCCCTTGGTACAGAAAAAATTGTTTACTGCGAAACGACTGTGTGTCCATCCGTCCGTTCTTCTGTGGCTAACGGCTAAACCACGTTCAGACGATATTTCTCAAGAGATTTGCCCGAACTCGAGTCCCTGCTAATCTGAAATAAGATATTTTGATTTTCGGGGTACTTTACATCAAATCTCACAAGTGCCTAAAAAATGGCTCCTTTTATTCCTCAAAAATTTTTTACATTTTTTCGAATAAAGCAAAGTACATGCGCTTATAAAAATGGCGTAGGTTCGATTTTTGTTAAATTTCCTGAATTTTCGAAAATTGCGAAAGTTTAATTTTTTCGGCACCTTCCTACAACTATAATATGTAAGATAGATATAAACGTGTGCAGCATAAAACAACTATATTTCTGGGCTCCCTTTTCCATTGAACATCTTTATATTTACATATGACATATTTTACTAATAAATAAATAAAATATACCTCAAATATAATTAAATTATAACTTTAATAATTACTAGTAATAATTACAAATGGTTTTAAGGGTTAAAACCTCTTCCCCAAATGTATAACAAATTTATTAATTTACTTGGTTCGAGAAATTAATTTAAATTATTGTGAAAAATTAATTTAATTTATTATTCTATGTTCAATAAAAGTTTTTAATTTTTTTGTTTATATATAAAATAATAGCGGTCTCTAAGTTCCTCAGCTGTTTCTAAAGCGACCTAAATTAAGTAAAATTTAAACTAGAGGTGCTACAGAATAGCACAGTATTTCTCCTAGTACAATTTTCAAATTTCCTTGATGTGGGCTGACTCGAAGGTCTTGCTGCATTCTCTGTCCAACTGCCATGTATCGTCGCCCAAAGTAATTATTTTGACATATTCCAATTTTTTGCTTTTCTAATAGTACAACTGAAATATTACTTCAATAATATTAAACTAGAACAAAACCTCGCCCTAAAGAGAAATTTTCATTGCAAAATTGTAAGCCGTTTTTAAGAAAATGGTGATAAAGCGTTACTGTAAATGCGAATTCTGAAGTTCTTTTTCGCAGGAATCTATTGAGTTTTTGAAAAACTTAATTTAAAGTCATTTGAAGCACTCTCACTAAAAAATGTAGTAATATATACAAATTGATGGAAATGTGCACATTAACGGCGTGAGATATATTTAAAAAATAAATTTGTCTAATTTTTGAAGAAGAAAGAGAATACACAAAAATGAACCTTACGGCATATTAAACAATGGAATTAGCACTATTCGTTAGGAAAATGTGAAGAAAAACAATGGAGCCATTATTGAGAAAATGGCGTTTGAGCGTTTCCGAAGCTGTGGAATTTTGAGTTCATTTTAACAGAAACTGTTGAGTTTTCGAGAAAATTTATTTGACATATTGACAATTGACTTGACAATTTACTTGACATTATTTGACATATTGACAATTTATTTGACATTTATTTGACATATTTGAACTATTGCACAAAAACTACTAAAATTTTCAAAAAAAATGTACTTGAACTTAATGAAAGAACTAATTATGAAGAATAAATTTTATTTGAAGGAAAAATCTCTGTCGTAAATTTTATAGCTGTAGGAAGACGCCGAAAAAATTCAAACTTTTGCAATTTCTGAAAATTCAGAATTAATCGCCAAAATCGGACCTATGCCATGTATATAAGTGCATTTGACTCTATTCTTACAAGAAAGTAAAAGAAAAAATTCGGAGCCATTTTTGACAAACTTTGAAAATGTTCCTAGGGTTTCATGTAAAGTACTCCTAAATTTTAAAGAATGTTTTTCAAAATTTCAAAGCTTCAACTAAAGTAGGATAGACCGGAGTTACTTAAATTCTGAAAAAATCACACGTATTTGGTTTTGGCGCTAGTAGTGTTCACAGACAGACGGACGGACGTTTTGAAAAAAAAAAAAAAGACACCTTTTCGGTATCAGGGGACCCCGAAACGTGTATTTCCGTTGAAATATCAAAATCGATTTTCCGCAGCATTACATAACTTTATACTACATATATTACTCCGTATATACGTATGTATGAGAAAGTAACTCGGTGCTACAGAGTGGCACAGACTTTGTCGTAGCAAAGCTTTTGCAAATTAGTGAAACACATGTAGACAAAATTAAAAGCATATATTTATAATATTTTGAATACATACAAATATGAGCAAATGCTCATGCATAATCACACAACAAAGCTACGCATACATCTGCGTACTGCAATAAAGATGAAAGTTTGTTCTTCATATGTTATTTAAAAATGACTGAAAGAGTATACGAGTAGATTACAGGGACATATAGCTAGGTTATGGATTTGTCATTTTTTTTAAATATAATGATAAATGTAAAAGTAGATAGGAGGAGGAATGATATTTTTGTGGATAAAAGGTTAGTTTACTTTATAAAGCTAAATAGTTAGATCATATTAAAAAGGAGTTTTGTGAAAGAGCGAGGAATTTAGCTATCCGTAGAGAGAGAGAGAGAGAGAGAGAGAGAGAGAGAGAGAGAGAGGAGCGATAAGGAGGGGGAAGGAGAGGGAGGGAGAGAGAGCGCGAAAGGGAGGGGGAAGGAGAGGGAGGGAGAGAGAGAGAGCGCGAAAGGGAGGGGGAAGGGGAGAGAGAGAGAGAGAGAGAGAGAGAGAGAGAGAGAGAGAGAGAGAGAGAGAGAGAGAGAGAGAGAGTGAGAAGGCGTTAATATGACATGGAAGTATTTATTTAAGAAATGGGGTAGAACTTTGTACGATAGGTGGGATAGGAATAAATATGAGCTACATCACAGTGCTGACGTAGTGCGGCGTCCACCCGGATCTAATTTTTGGCAAGCGAACAGTAGGACTATTGTTATGTATTATTTTCATGGATCCAGTTAGTGACTTCTTTTTTTAAACTTGTGAAATGTACTGCAATTTTTTATAGTAGAGGGGAGATTGTTCCAAGCACGAATGTCAGTGACAGTGAATGATTTGCTAAACGCAGTGGTATTGTGATGTGGAATACAAAAACGTCGTGACGCTCGGGCACGATGTAGCTTCATAACCTGAAATCGTTGTGATAGGATGGTATGATCTTGTAAAGGAGGAGAAGGCAGTGAAGTAAACGCCTTTTATCAACGGTAAGAATTTTAGAATGGGCATACAAGGTTGAAATATGATCGTATTTTTGAAGGTCGAAAATAAAACGAATACATGCATTTTGAGCTACTTGTATCTTACGTTGCTGTTTTAGATTTATGTCAGTTAGTAGGAAATCACAGTAATCAAAATGAGGCATAAGAAGGGATGTTACAAGGGTCTGACGAGTTTTATAGTAAAAATGTACGCATGCGTTTTAGAACATGCAGGGACGCGAATACTTTTTGACAGATTTTATCAATTTGCACATTCCAGTTAAGAGTATTATCCATATACACACCTAAATTTCTCACGTCTTTACACCACGGTAGGGGAGTTCCATTTATGCAAATGTCAGGGAGAGCGGAGATTGATAGCTTTTTTAAGGAGTTTCTGGAGCCGATTAGAAGACACTGAGATTTATTGGGGTTAAGCAGTAGCCCCAATGATGATGACCAAGAGGACAGACTGTGAAGGTCTTCGTTGATTTCTTGAGCAAGTTCAAAAACGCGAGAGGGGGGTCCGCTAATGTACAATTAGAGATCATCAGCGTACATGTGATGACGACAATTTTTTATTGATTTGTCTGTATCATTTACATAAATTAGGAAAGCAAGAGGTCCTAACACTGAGCCCTGTGCGACGCCGCGTGCTAGTGGCAAGATACTCGACACATTGTCACCATACACAACTTTTTGTTGCCGCTCCGATAGATAGCTGGAGAACCATTTGAGTGTGGATGAAGAACATCCAATGTTTTTCAACTTTGCTAATAAAATATCGTGGTCGACCGAGTCGAATGCCTTGCTAAAATCGTACGGCTACGGCGCGCATTTAAAAATTTTCTAGGGGTCACGGCCTCCCTTTACGCACGCCTTTGAAGATAGACATTTTTTCTCAACGAAATCTGCTCTTTAAAATTAGATCAATAAACGTCATGCAAGCAAATATAACATTGCATTGTAACGGTGCGTGAGGCTGTCGACGCCGCCGCTGCCACTGCTTCCTATTATAAACATACGCTGACCTTTAAAAATTATTGGAAAGTTTGGCGCAATTCTGAATATGTCGTTGACATATTTCGAATGATAACTGAAGTGTTAGTAGGATGGAAAGTGCAATATTACGTAACTATTGACAATAGGAGAAAGAAGTGCTGTTGAAGCACTTCTAGGTTAATGCATTTTGCATGTACATGACTTCTTATAAAGAGCTGATTTTTTTACAAAGACTTTGTCTAAGGCAAAAATTTCTATCTTCTATTTGTAGTTTTGAAATATTAACTATTTGCAATTTTCGAAAAAATGGAGAGTTCGGGAATAATAAAATTAACACAATTTTTTACCGTCCCTTGATACATGTGAGGAGAAAATTTAAAGAAAAAATTGGCATCGTTTCTGAGAAAAAAATGTTTAAAAAATTAAAATTGCCTATATTTTCCGCAAAATTACAAGAAAAATACGCATATTTTCGTAAAATTAAACATTTCATTATTTCGATATCTGTCTTTAGAGAACAGATTTCATTAAGGAAGAAATCTCTATCTTCAATATTGTTGTAGAAAGATGCCTCCAAAAATTGCACTTTTGCAATTTTGGGAAAACCTGGGAGTTCATTGAATGTGGAACCTGCACCATTCCCTTAAGCGTCCTTAATGCTATCCAAGGACAACCTTTAATCAAAAAATTTGGAGCCATTTTTTAAAAAATTTTGAAAATGTTTTTGAGGCTTCATGTAAAGTACCCTCACAAATCAAAATATCCTGTTGAAACTCTCAAAGCTTTTAGTTCTTTGAGATTGACCGGGGAATATTAGTTTTAGAGAAAATGAGCTGAACGGTTTAGGCGCTAGCGTTGAACATAGACAAACACAGACAGACAGAAACGTTTTGCCGTCAATCGATTTTTCGGTATCAAGGACTCACAAAACAAGTATTCTGGCTCCACCACGTGTTAGAGGATGTAATTAATAAATTACACCCTACATAGCAACAGGATTTTTCGGCTTTTGCGTCACCAGGGCCCGGCAATAAGAGTTTTTCTGCCGAAATTCTCCGTTTTCCGGCGCACGATTACATATCTTTCTCTGCTTATGAAGTAAGTGCGAGGAAGTAAAAATATTTTAAGTTAAAACAATACCTTCCCCAAAGCTTTTTATTGCACCGTAATGACATTGCAGGCAAGTTACGAAATTATTTTGTGCAAATTTCGTAATCATTATATAATTGCCATCTTTATCAATGGCGTATTCTGCTTTGCTCTGGGCCACCGCGAACCTTAGAAATAATCTTTTACTATATTATAACTTAACATATTATAACTTATATATTATAACTGTACATAATCTTCGATTATGTAGTTTTTCTAGTTTGTACTATTTTTATTATAATTTCATACAACACAATCATTTTTACAATTTCTCGTTATACGAACGACTATTAAAAGGTTTCTTTAATAGACGCTGAACAATATACTCATTGTCAACATTTAAACTTTCTTAAGTTTTTCAAAATATTTTACCAAATTGACAATTGTTAACTTTGACACTATCACATACTTAATGTGTTGCAATTTTAACACTTAAAACCCGCTTAATATAATATATTATGTATATGTACAATCACCACCAAACGTGTATGTCTTGCATATCTAATTTACTCTGTCCATTTACTGCCCTCTGCCTGTGAACTGCTCTGAGCGTCTCACGAAACCGCTCGGGAAATCGGCAACATGAGCGTTTGGCTGGCCCATATCTTCCTAGTAGGAGGGGGAGTGAATGATGCAACGAACGCACACTGTGTGGATGCCGCTGGGTCCCAGCGGTTTCTTCGGCGTTGCCGACTATTTAAGAGGACTGATGAGCCGAAGACCGAGCGATTTAATACAGATCTCAACAGAACAGATTATACCGAATTTTGAAAAATGTATGTCACTGAAAAAAATGTAGCCTATAATTATTTTTAATATAATTTATCTGGACATATTTTTGTTCTTGTAACTTTCTCGGGCTACCGTCGGTAGCCCCGGTAGACCCACAGCCACTGATCTTTATATTGCGCATTGGCGTACAGGTGGCTCATTTAAGATGTTCTCTTCAAATATATCCTGAACCGTTGCAAATATTGAAATGCAGTTTTCACTAACGCCAAGGTATGTGAGGAGCATATAAAGTAATGTATTATATTGTACTATTGACTTATGATGTTTTAAACGGTATCGTATATACTTCTTTAGCCCATGTAACGAGCTCGAAGAGACGAGTTCATATTACCATTATTACCATATGTTACATAACAACAGTCTTGATTTATAATTTTTTTAGGTCCCGGAACGCACCTCAAATTAATTATTAATTAACAGAAATAGTTATATATTTATGATATAATTTAATAATTATAAAGTTTGCTTAATAACAGTAACACTGGCCTGCGAATTTAAATTTTCTGGTCATTGCATAATGTTTAAGTAGTGATCTTTTATATTTCTGTCATTGATTTCGAAATTGAAGTCAGTTTTTCTCTATCACGTTAGTGTTTTTTGTTTGTTTTTCAAAACCAAAATGAAAATACGAGAAATGTGAGACACGCGCACAGGCAAAATTACAATTAATTTATTATACGTAAGTAATGCTTCCTTATTATTTTTACTCATTTAAACATTACTACGTACGAGGTCGCTTCGAAAGTTTTGAGATACAAAAAAACGAAGAGACTTAAAATAATTTTGATTACTACACTTTCTCAAAATACTCGCCAGAACATTCTATACATTTTTGTATTATCGTAAACCAATTTTCAAAACATTTTCCCCACTGATTTTTCTCCAGTGCTAAAAGTTCACTTTTGTAGGCTTCAACAGCTTCTTCAGGACTTGAGAACCTCCTTCCTCGCATGCGATTTTTGACTGTAGGGAACAGAAAATAATCACATGGAGCCAGGTCAGGACTGTAAGGTGGGTGAGTCATTAGTTTAACCTCTGTTGACTCCAGGAACTGAATTGTGAGGTTGGCCGTGTGCGCTGACGCATTGTCATGGTGCAGGACGATTCCCCGCAGTCTGTCTTCGGTCGTCGTTTTTGAAGCTTGGCGAAAACGTTAGGTAGACGTATTGTTCTGTACCACAGAGCAGTAACAGTTCTTTGTTCTTCCAGTGGAACAGTTGCGACATGACCGCTTTTGGAAAAGAATGTTGCAACCATTTTCTTTCCGACGCTTCGAGGCCGCTTAACTTTTGTTGGTGGATGTTCGTCGGGAAAAACCCATACAGTGGACTGGCGCTTATTTTCAGGATCGAACTGATAAATCCACGTTTCGTCACCAGTAACTGTGTTGTCTCTTTCAAATCTTTTCAACAGTTCTTCACACCATTCCACACGGATGCGCTTCTGTGATTCTGCCAAAGTGTGAGGCACCCATCGAGATGCAACGTTTCTGACTCGAAGATATTCGTGCAGGATTTTGGAAACTGCCAACGTTCCAATCTGTAGGGATCCTACAATGTCCTTAAATGTCATACGATTGTTTTCGCGCACTAATTTTTCCACAGCGACGATGTTTTCTTCAGTCACTGCAGTCGGCGGACGTCCGCTTCTCTCCTCGTTTTTCAACAAAGTTCTTCCTCTTCTGAATTCCTGAAACCACCGAAAAATTGTCGCACGGGAAGGCGCAAGGTCCCCAAAGGCCCGCTGCCAACGATCAAGGCTTTCATATTCGTTTAAACCACTTTTAAAATCATAAAGAATCGTTGCAAGAAAGTGCTCTCTTGTCGGCTCCATTCTGACATGTGAATGCCCCGTCAACAAAAATAATCAAGGTAGGTTTCTTAGCAACAGCGATAAGCCGAGCAAGTTCCTACTTGCACGCAATACTCAGAAAGGACTCTGCTATCGACTCACATTCTTGGAAAGGTAATAATGGACCGCAACATAGTAAATCTCAAAACTTTATAATACGTATTTATGAACATAACTTAGAAATATGTTATGTATTGCGTGTACAGATTTGAAGAAAAACACAGCGAAATGGACCGAATGCCTCATAATGTATTAAGAATGGCAACACTGCTGTTTCAATATTATAACTTAATTTAAGAAACTTTTCCCCCTTGCTTTTCGCGTGTGAGATGTAGTTGTATCTTCTCTTTAGTAACCAACAGTAATCTCCAAGAATGTGTCTGTTCCATTTCCCTTGCAATCTGCATTCCAATTCATTTAGATCTTGGTGGAATCATTCTCCTTGCTCTTCGCACAGCTCTCCTAGATTCTCAGGGAAATATTTCAGTGAAATGTGAATGTAACATGTGCACTTTTAAGCTCATTTTCAGCCTAAATCTTGCAAAGAAACGAGCATTCTATTCACCATTTGTTTGTAGTCTGAATCCTTTCTGTTGTAAGAAAGTTTTTGATCACATCCTGGAATGATTTCCATGCAAATTGTTCTGTAGCGCACATAATATCTTCAAAATTAGCATAAGATAGGCGTTTTCTCTCTGATCGGGAGAAATCGGAGAGAAACAATGTGGTTTTACTGCCGGTAGATCGGTCATAGACAATATATTTACATTAAAACAGCTTATAGAAAAGAGAACAAGGAGAGGTAGGGAGATTCATGTGGGTTTCATTGATCTTCAGAAGGCGTATGACAATGTACCAGTTGCTAGAGTATGGGAAGAAATGGATGGACTTAAAATCAATGAGAACTTAATTGGAGCCACACAGAATCTATATAAGAACAACAACTCTCATATTAAGATCTACAGTAGACTCTCAGATCCATTCCTGGTCAGTAAAGGTCTTCGTCAGGGCTGCTGTCTTTCCCCAACACTGTTTAAAATATATCTGCATCAAATTTTACACCAGCGGGAGAAATAATGCAGAATAATGGGAATGTCGATCGGGGAGGATAAATTATATACATTATATTTTGCCGATAACCAGATAGTAATTGCAGAAGATGCGGACGATTTGAGTTTCATGATCCGTAAACTCAACGAACATTTTTTAAAAGCACGACTTACTATCAACATGAACAGATCTGAATACCTGGCAATTGGGAACAATGAGATTGAAGATCTTCTTCTGTAAAATTGGGAAAAATGAAAGGAGTAACAAATATAAATATTTGGATGTACTGTTTAGCAAAAAGGGAAATAGTCAAGAAACAATTGAGAGACGAAAAAGCTTTGGAGAGAAACGTGACACGAAGTATATAAACTCTGTCTTATGGAACAAAACCATCACTAACACTACTAAAAGACGTCTTTTCTCCACACTAGTCAATAGTGTTACAATGTACAGTTCAGAAGTTTGGGAAGTTGATAAAAGAACGTCATACGCAGTTTTTAACTGTTTTTTGACGTAAAATAAATAAATAAATAAACAAGCGGGAAGCTGTTAGCCCTTGAAATGGACTACTGGCATCTAAGGTGCTGTTATAGCAGACGTGACAGAATCAGGAAAGAAAGAAAATGGATGTAAAGAAATATATCCTTGACGAAATAGAGAAAAAAACAAATTGTTTGGTATGGTCACGTTACGCGAATGACAGGCGAAAGATGGCCAAAATGAGTCCTGCAATGGGTGCCGACAGAAAGACAGAAGAGAAGAAGACCCAGACTTGCATGGCAGCAGGGAGTGCGAGAGGGTATGACGGCAGGAGAAATGCAGGAAGAATAATGGCCAAATAGAGAGGCATGGAGACTGAGAGCGGAGGCATAGCGACAGTTGTAGAGCAACTGGTATTCTTAATATATCTGTTTTCTGATATCAGAACCTGTGATGATACCCTCTTTGATTTTAGCATTAATGATGTCAGGGAATCGATGACAAGTACTGAAAGCATTTACCTTCATTTTTTAGAGCGTTAACGAATTGCCTCATAAGCCCAAGTTTGATATGAAGTGAACAGAGTATCGGACTTGTAAACAAGAGTTTTTTGGTTTATGTTTATCGAGTCTACAATCCACTGCCTACGTGGCCATTCTGGTTGGTTTGTTTCTATAAACCAAAATTCCCTCTTCAGAAAAGATGTAAATTCATGTTCGCGATGTCTGTACTAGTAGCACATCGTTCCTGGTGCCAACATGTTCCTTTCACGAAGTCTAGACCCAAGTATTTCCGCAGATTCCTTTGAAAGGCAAAGATCTCGAACAAAATTATTTAATACGCTTTGCTCGAAAAGTTTAGGTTCATTTTCAACATCTTTAATTCGAGATAGAGGTAGGATCGGCTATTTTTGCGTCACACTCAGATTCAGTAGAGTCTTGTAAATTTTCAGGACGGTGTGGAACTGTTACATCAGGACAGTGAGGAACGAGTAAAAATGCTAATGGAATGTTTTTTGGAGACACAATAATACTTTTGTTCTCGCTGTTCTTGTCTCCACTTTCATAGAACAGAAGTAGCATTGATTACTGTGGTCTGTACTGTTGTCGCCACACCATTAGAATTCCGATGGGAAACGCTGTTCTCTCCGTTCATCCCATAGACATATAGTACTATATGTCTATGGTTTATCCATTTTGTCGAAGCTGCTCTGTACACGTTCTACAAGCCCTATGTGGTGCGCAGGGCTTGTCTTAGTCTCCCAGTTTGATGCCGAAGTAGGCCTTCTCACGGACAAAAATATCTTTTCACTAGCCAGCGAAACACAACTCAGATTAGAGAACAAACCACAACAAAATATCATCACTCAGCAAAACTTATTGCATTGTACCGTGTTGCCAGTTCTAGACTCGTGCGGGTCATACAGAGTTGTCAGATGGCTGCAGGACATTAATTTAATAAATTAATCTGGAAATCTTCATTAAAGCAACTCCTCCCGTAACAACGTATGAAGTGCATTAGTGCATAAATGTGATAAAGACGTAATATGTGATTTTTAAAATAACGTGATGTGGTGTGGGAAAAATAACGTCGGATCCTGATTCAGGGTACAAAAGTAATTCTAAAAATCAATACAAGAAACCGGCAGTGAAATAATGACAGGCCAGTGTAATAATAAGAGGGGTAACCCCTTTTTCTGTGTGAATATAATAATAATAATAATAATAATAATAATAATAATAATAGTGAAAACACGATATTTATGTTTTGGTCGTATTATGATAATGTTATTTTATCGTTTTTAACTGATAGTTTTATTACTTTTGTAGAAATGATACAGTTGAATTGACAATTACTGAATTTTGAGTTAACGAAAATTGGTCAAACTTAAAATCGAAGTTTCCAAGTGTTTGTCGTCTCCTTTTTGTTTGTTTGTTTCTTTTTACCTTCTCGTGTACGTACGTATATACCAAATGTATACGCAATATAGAAAAAGTTATGTAATGCTGCGGAAAATCTATTTCGAGATTTCAACGGGAATACACGTTTTGGGGTCCCCTGATACCGAAAAGGGTTTTATTTTTCAAAACGTCCGTCCGTCCGTGTGTCTATCTGTCCATCTGTGAACAGCACTAGCACCTAAAGGATAGGTAGGGTTTTTCCCAAAATGGATTATTCCTCGGTCGATTTGGCTGGAATAGAGGCACTGCGATTTTGAAAACCTTTCTTCAAAATTTGGAAGTACTTTACATGGCATGCTCTCAGGACATTTCCAAAAGTTTCTCAAAAGCGGATCCAATTTTTTTCTTTAAATTTCTTGTAAATATAGAGTAATATACTCTTATAAAGTTTTCGAGCAATATTGCTTTAATTTTTAAAAATTACAAAAACAAGATTTTCTCAAAACGGCTCCAATTTTTCTTTAAATTTTTGGTAGAGATATTGCTAAATGCTATAAGATGACATAAACGCCAGGTTGCTCTATTTTTTGTTGTTGTTTTTTTTTTTCAAAAAATGCAAAAATGTAATTTTTTGACTTGTCACTCACATCGTTAATACTTATTTCCATTCGCGGCAATTTGTTCACTTTATTGGATTTATTAATGTATGTGATTTAGATAATGTCCTACAAACAGTCTCGAAAACTCAACAGTTTTCTGTTAAAATGAGCTCAAAATTCCACGTATTCAGAAACGATCAATCGCCATTTTCTCAAAAATGGCTCCAAATTTTTTCCTCAAACGTTTTCAAGTGCTAATTGCACTGTTTAATGACATAAAGTTTATTTGGGGGTATTCTTTCGTTTTTTTTCAAAAATTACAAAAATGTACTTTTTAAATATCTCTCAAGCCGTTAATATTCACATTTCCAGCGATTTGTACACATTATTGCATTTGTAAATGGAAGTACTTCAAATGAAGTTTTTCGAAAACTCAATAGATTCCTGTATAAAAGAACTTCAAATTTCGCATTTACAGTAACGCGTAAACGCCATTTTCTTAAAAATGGCTCTAAATTTTTCGATGAAAATTGCCATTTAGGATGAGGTTTTACTCTTTTTTTAAAATATTTCGGTTCTACTATTAGGAAACCGAAAAAAGGAGAAAATGTCAAAAACATGTACTTTGGGCAGCGATAGATGGCAGCTGGCAAGAGGATGGGGCAAGACCGTAAAGCTAACCCACACCAAGGAAATTAGAAAACTTTAATACGAGGAAGTCTGCGCCATTCTGTAGCACTAGTAGTTTTCTTTTTCGTTCTTGAGGTACCTGAACGCCGAACAGAAATCGAGCCCCGCATAACAATATAGAAACTAATACCGGGCGATGTGGCTGAGGGCATCAACTGATGTCACTGCACTGCTTCTGACCGTGAAGTCCTAGGTTCGAGTAGGATTTTCGGCACTAACTTGTATGCTAGTTTGAGTGTAGTCGCTATCTGGAAGAGAATTCTAGCGGCCGGTTGCTGTGATCGGTAGTTTTACGTGGTTTCTCCGATCAACACGAGGCAAATGCCGAAGCAGTACATTACAAACCATGCGTTACCCCATGCGTTATCTTTCCTTCCTCTTCCTTGCCCTATCCTCACCCCTTACGTATACACACATTCTCTTAACATGCATTACACTGCCACACTTATCGGGAGCTTGGAGCGTGTCCCGTTTGCGGAACGGTGCCCCGCTGATGGGAGATACCTGGTTGGGGAAAACCCCGGTAGCCTACGATAGGTCGGAGTTGGATGGCGCCATCCAGCGGGGGAAATCATCGCCATAACCCGAAAAAACATGCATATTTACAGGACTAATGACAGTAACAGTTGACGCGCACGGAATCACTAATCGAGCAATCAATTGAGAAACTTACTGTTTTTTACGGCCATGCCCACCGTTAAATCTGTTCTGCCACTACTGCGGGGAAATGTGCTTCAAGGCCGTTCTGTTCGATTGCGTTGGCCCTGAGGATTAGAAAAGTCTTCAATGCCAATTCCGGCGCGAAGAGGCCACGAAACCGCGCGGCGAACGCTCCAAGAACGCTCTGCAGGTTGCAGACAATGTATTCACTCTCAGTTACGATCTCAGTCGGTGTTAGGTAAAAAGTATTTATAAACAATAACTAACAACTTTTATTACTTGAAATAAGTAGATAACTACAATCTTTAGTTATTAATTGAACTGAAATTAAATTAAAGTTATTAATTGAATTGAAATTTCAACTAAATTATTAGTTACTCTTACAGAGAAATTACTTACTAATAACTAGGGAACGGATTTTCATGTAAATACATATTTTTACAGGGACAAGATACCTACATTCTCTAATATTTTTTAGACTTAACACAACATTCTGTTTTGGAATTACATTTTTTACATATTTTATCTATTGCAACATATTTCGTTAGATTTTAATATATTTAAAAATGGAAAATGAACATTTCATATACGAGTTCGAAATGTATGTTACTTGAAAACTTTGTAACTGAAATTCTTATAAAACCACCCAATTGGGGCTTGTATTAACGCCGAACCTTCGTATTAATTGTTAAGCTTACCTCCCCCAGCCCCATACTTCTTGGAAACCGCGAAGTCTGGATCAAGGACGAGCGGATGTACGTGAAGCAGAAAAAACTTCAACCACGTGCTTACTCGTGTTTCATGACCCCCACGCGTAACTCGATAAAAATTCAGATCATTGTCTTATTCTTTGTAGACTGTAGGTTGTAGGTTGGCGGGGCGTATGCTCCCTTCACCCCTTCTTTCTATCACAGGCTACACGGGGCTTTCTATCACAGGCTATTCGCTTAAGCGCCGGCTCCTCGTAAACAACATTGAATATACTACGAAAGTATTATTTATACGAAAGTATTATATATTTCGGATGAAACTAGCAAATAATTGCTTGTGTAGATATAGAACTTTTCCAAGGAAACTTTTTTTAGCATCTCTGAATCCATGTCAAGATCTGATCGGCAACGTAGTTTACTCGGAAAACGCTTGAAAAATGGAATTTTAAATATAATGAATTTTTATTTCACATATTTCCTATTTTTTCTTACATATTTGAGAAAAAAAGTACATAAATATGTACATATTTTGCTTTTTTTATTACAATAAATGCCGTTCCCTACTAATAACTCAGAGCTGTGTGTTGCAGTTGTGCGAATAATATCTAATTCAGACAATTTTATCTCGTGTTCTTTTGTAGTATTTCTGGTATTCATGTTATTTATATTTGTTTCTGTAACTATCATATATTATTAGCGCACTCATGGTTATAGAAACTGTACCATGGGCGTAGCCAGGTTTTTCACTAGGGGCGGTAGAGTGCAAACGAGAGTTAAGAATTATTCATTTGCATTCATTGAATATAAGTAAAATAAACGTATAAGTAATACAGTATTAAAATTAATAACAAAACAAATTTATATTTAAACAATTATCAGGGCTGGGCAAAATATTTTAAATTTATTATTTAAATACTTTGCCAAAATACTTTGTAGATAAATATTTGAATACATACTCAAAATACATTAGGTTTTGAATAACTAAATACATACGTATTTAAAATTCAATACTCAAATCGTAAATACAATAATTTTTATAATTACTTTTTTATTGAAACAATTTACTGTAATTGTCAATTACTATAAATTACTAATTGACAGTAATACGTTATTCCGAATTTCCTTTTCAAACGACCAGTTTTTCAAACAAATCATCAGACAATAAACCTGTATTTGGTGAATGCATAAAACCCGCAAAGGAAAACGATCATTTAACTGGCACGAATTAATTTAAACTATTTTAGTGTTATAAGTAGAGCTCGGACATGTGGGCACTTAAAAGGTCGAAAATAGTCAGGAAAATAGGTACTTAAAAAACTTAAAAATAGGTAGGGAAGTGGGCATTATGGTTGAATAATATTAAAATTTATACGTAATACTTACTACATAAAGGATGAATAGAATTTTCTAAAAACAAGTTGAATTTTTTTGATTGTCAAAACATATTGCGGAGTTGAAGTGAGTAATGGTTGACTCGTGAGGAATTTTATATTTCGTATATTTTGTTGGTTAGATTTTCTAGTGTTTAAAAATGGAATGTTTTCGGCATGGCTCAAGTCATTGTTGAATTCTTTCTTGTCTTCATCTTTTGACAGCAATTGCTGAAGAAGGTTTGAATAGTTTTTCTCACTTTTTTGCATTTTTTGCATGAGTTTTTATGTTGTAAGAAATTTTTTGCACAGTTTACCACGTTTTCACAACAATGGCAAAAATAAATAGATAGATAGATAGATAGATAGATAGATAGATAGATAAATAGATAGATAAATAGATAGATAGATAGATAGATTGATAGATTGATAGATTGATAGATTGATAGATTGATAGATTGATAGATTGATATTTGGAAATGTAGACTTATTAAAAGACGGTATGGGGCAAACATCGCCCACATCAGGTAAACGAGGAAGCAGCAAACATGCTTCTTAAGAAAGGAAAAATTAAAATCGGCTGGATTAACTGCCGAATTGAAAAAAGGGAAATAGCGCTACGCTGTTTCAGGTGTCTAGACTAACGGACATACTGAAAGACACTGCAAAGGTCCAGACCGAAGGCAAATGTGTCTGAAATGCGGAAAGAATGGACATAAAATCAAAGACTGTCAAGGAGATCCGATATTGAAATAATAGATATTGAAAATTTAGATTTTTCTTAACTGTTCTTTTGTTCAAATACAAATTTTGAAATAAGGTATGTACAATTTTTCGAAAATATGAGTATTTTGGGAATAATTTTGTATGAAATACAGGCAATTTTTAAACAATTCTTTTATCAAAAAGTGACAATTTTTTTGTCGTATGTATCAAAGGACGTAAAAAAATTGGAGCTGGCCCATTTCCGACGAACTCTCGCAGAGTGTTTTAGAAATTGCAAAAACAATTACATGGCAAAAGTTCAATATTAATGGAGATTTTATGGTGAGTCACGTAACACTGGCACACTTTGTAACTTTTGAACGGTTCAAATGATTGCAATGTAGTTTTCACGAAAGTGCATGAGGGAATGGGGCTAATTGATAAGTGTATATTTTATAAATTGTATTTTACGAGATACTTGAGGTAACTTTGTTTTTTCAAATGGAGCAATACATTTTTTTCAGTGTATCATGACGAGCGTAAAAAGAGAAATTTAATGATATACATATTGTCAAATGTTGAAGAAGCATTTTTTTGAGTAATTTTGATTTTTTTGCTTCTCATGTTTAACGGATATTTTGAATGTAACAGCCCTCCACGCAAGGCCACGCCGCGCTCTACCAGCAAACGCGCGCTCGGAAAAGAGAAGCTGATTTTAGTATTTCATAATACCAAACATATTCCAAATATTCACAAAACTGTTGCAATTTTCTCCTGAACTCTGCTTTCCATCCCTCCGCGTTTTCAGATTTGTTGTCTTTCGTTGATGCAAGGAATTGAAGGATTGAAAATAAAGGTTTTTCATAAGTATGTATAAGTATAAAATTGTTTGTTACTTTAACTCCATTAAAGGGGATTAACATCGCAGGATATTAGTGGGATCTTGAAACAAAACACAATAAGGATAAATAATTAAGACTGTACAAAGAATATTGAATAATAATAGAATATTTCGAGCAAACAATTTTAATGTTAATAAGCATATAATAATAACTTAGCGAAAGAAACATTGGGATAGTTATCATTATCTTCCTGCATTTTTTTCATTTCATAAGGTGTTATTATATTCGCATTAACAAAAAAATATTTGCTGAAAATATGCATTTTTCTTTGTACAATCTTAATAATTTATTATTATTGTGTTTAGTTTCCAAGATCCCATTAATATTCTTTGGAATGACACCCCTTTAAATGATGTTGAATTAATCTTATTTCAATACATACTTCTGACGAATCCATATTTTAAATTCCTAATACAAAAAATCTGAAAATGCGGAAGGATGGCTAGCAGAGTTCAGGGAAAAAATGGCAACAGATTTGTGAATATTTGGAATTTGTTTTGTATCTTCAAGTACTAAAATCCTTTCTCTTCTCCGAGTGCGCATTGGCTGGTGGAGAGCAGTGTGACCTTTTGTGTCGGACTGTTACATTCAAAATATCCGTTAAATATGAGTCGCAAAAAAATCATAAATACTCAAAAAAATGCTTATTAACTATGACATATGTATATCATTATACGTAGTTTTACGCTCGTCATGATCTACTGAAAAATATGTATAATTCCATTTGAAAAAAAAAGTTTCCTCAAATATTTCGTAAAATACAAGTGGTAAAATATTAATAAATACACGTGTCAGTTAGCCCCATTTCCTCATCTACTTTCGTGAAAACTACATTGCAACAACTTGAACCGTTCGAAAGTTACAGGAGGTGCTAGAGTTACATGACTCACCCTATATATAAAATGTATTATTAGAAATAGTTCTTTAAAGAAATTTATGTACATATATTGCTTTTAAAACAAATAGTTTTCGCGAAATTTTGCTTCAATTACTGCAATTTGTTAAAGAAATCATAAAAAAGACTCCTAACTTTTTCTTTGATTTTTTCCCCTACGAGAGGACGCTTAACAAATGGCGGAGATCTCCTTTTTACTGAACTCCCCGAATTTTTGAAAATTGCATAGGAGAGAAATAACGCAAAAAAATATGTGCTGTTGGTGCACTACTAGTTGTATTAACCACTAGTTGTATTGAATATCGTGTGATCGCATTTATTATTTTTATCTGTGCTATTACGCTTTTCGTTTTCTGTTTTCTTGTCATTCTTTGGCGTGCTATATCTGCTATGATTTGCATTCTTTGCGTACTTTCTTTTGTATGTGTGACCATGTTGCTTATCGCTCTTGTAGAGATTTGTATGGTCGGAACGAGCCGGTATGCTTTTGGCACTCGGTGCAAGGAACGGGAATACTAGATCTGCACTGTAGCTTTATTTCCTAAACAGTGAATGTCAAATCCTCATACGTTTGTGGTAATTTGTTGTATCCTGCGACAAACTGACTCATTAAGAGTAAAGCCGTCAAATGAAGGATGGTTTAACATTAGATATTATCTGCCCTGCCACTTATGGGGTGGTAAGCACTTGTTCCTTTAAGGTTCGAAAGCTTGACTCCTGCCTCCAACGTCCAGTGCGCACAACCGATTTTGAGGAGGACGTTCTGTAAAAATTACAAGCGATGTGTCTTGAGAATCTTGAGATGTTGCACCACTAGCATTTCAACTACAGGTTCGTACCACTTCGAGAGTGTTCAAGCGTGTGAGAACGTCAGTATTATGTTGCTATATGCATGCATTCAATCGGGAGAGAACAAATTCGAGCAATGTTTGAATTGAAGATAATAAATTTTGCTGAAAAATTATCATTTTTAATACATCTATGCCGTTGTAATATGTACGATCTGTGGCAGTTCTTACAGAAAAGTTTAAAATGCCAAAATCCGCTCTAGCCCTCTCAGCCTAAAATAGCGGCTACCCGCACAACTCCAGTGCATGACGATGTGCCAACTTTACAGGGGCATACTCTACTCCTTTCAACACAAAATCGCCACACAATTTAGTGTTAACGGTGATCTCTAAGATTCAGAATTAACGAGAAGAAACGTTTTTCTGAACTTTATCTTCATCCCCTGTACGTTTGTGCATTTTTTCTGAAACGTATTGTGAATTTTCAAGGAGAGATCCGCCCAGGCCCTTGCATATCTTTAATCAGTCTTCGTTAAACTTCACGTAAATATTAAATATTTGCACAATCCAACCTTTATATGCAGTTATTATTCGGTATACTTTGATATATTTTTTAATTAAACCCTTCAATGCATGTTCATTTGTTATTTTTGTAATATTTTTTCCACTACTTTAGACTTGTTTTAATATGCTTCATGTTGTAGATTTATGTTACTTCAAAGTGTTTCTGGCGAAATGCCGAATCACAGTTCTTTTTACTTTCTCGCTACTGCTTACGTAGCACAGAAGCTACGGGAAAACACGAGCTACGGGAAAAACCGGCAAATTTTCGACACAAAAACTTTTACTTCCGGGCCCTAGTAACGAAAATGTGGATAAATCATGTCCCTATATGTAGTAAATTACTTTCTCTAACATGTTGTGTAGTCAGAATCAATTTTGGGGGGGGGGTCTTAATACCGAAAAATTGATTGACTGCAAAAGGTCTGTCGGTCCGTCCGTTGGCTGGTGCTCAACGCTAGCGTCTGAACTATCAGTCGATTTTCTCTAAAATTGATATTCCCCAATCGGTCAGGCAGATGTGGCAGCCCCTTGAATTTGAAACTCCAAACCCCATTAATTTAGGAAGGTACTTTACATGAAGCCCCTGGAACATTTAAAAAAGGCACCAATTTTTTATTGAATTTTTGTAGTCGGGTAGCGTAAATGACGGTTAAGGGAATGGTGTAAGTCTAATTTTCGTTGAAATCCCAGATTTTTTTAAAATGGCAAAAGTGCAATTTTCTTGCGGCATCCTCCTACTATAATATTGATAAAAGATTTTTTCTTTAATGAAATCTGTTCCTCAATGCCAGATCTTAAAATAAGGTCATGTTCAATTTTTTTTTAAATATAGGTTTTCGTGTAATTAAAGGTTTTAATTTTTAAATCATTTTTCCAAAACCGCCCCAATTTTTTCTTTAAATTTCCTTGTGTGTAATAACAGACGGTAAAAAAGTTGGTGCTAGACCCGTGTTTGGCTATCTCTCGTTTTTTTTAATTGCAAAAAGTTAACATTTCAAAACTACAAAATAATTTTTGCCTCACACAGTCAGCTCTTTAAGGAAGATCATGAACAATTTTTTGAGAAAAAAACGAGTAGTTTCTGAGTATTTTGCTTTAAAACTTATTTAATTTCTAAAAAATATATTTTCAAAAACAGCTCGTTTTCTTCGTTTTTTTTTGCACGGATAGAGGGGACGCTTAAAAGAATGGCGCAGGTATAATTTTCGTTGAATACTTTTTATTTTTGAAAAATGCAAAAACTTAGCATTTGGAAACTACAAAATGGAAGATAGATTTTGGTCGTAAACAAAATCTGTTCTAAAAAAAATCAGCTCATTATAGAAGACCGTGTATATTTATTAAAAAAGTAGTTGTTTTCGCGAAACTTCTGCTTGAAATTAATGAAATATATACAGATTTTCCACAACTACGGGCCACGAGAACAATCCTTGAAGATAGTACGGGCTGCCCTGTGTCTTTTGAAGATTTCCACCTACCCTCGTAAACACACACACACACACTCGTGTGTGTGTGTGTGTGTGTGTGTGTGTGTGTGTAAATTCTTATGTACGGATTAACATTAGTATTCTTCACGGACAAACTTAATAGCGAATACTCTCTCTCTCTCTCTCTCTCTCTCTCTCTCTCTCTCTCTAGAATATATATATATATATATATATATATATATATATATATATATATTATATATATTCTAGCACACCCACCTACTACCTTCCACACGTGGGGTGGGCGTGATGGAATGAATGCTCGTGAAGCGAGTTTAAAATTCTCAGGAAGCAGGATCTTTTAGGTATGAGAAAGGTCTGAACCCTTGACACAATGAATCAGAAAAAATACGAATAAAAATGAGTATATATTCAATGAAAAAATTACAGTGACGCAATTTTATAACAGGATAATGCACTTTAAGTAGTTGGTCACTGAAAACAAATAAAACAAGGCAAAACAAAAAATAGGCGTCACCTCGACTGCCTGAACACACTTTCACCAACTACAATTTACAATTTGCTCATTCCTCTTTCTGAATTTTCATCTACCAAGTTATTTTACTCTTTTAACCTCTAGATTCCGTGCACGGATTTTAAAATGAATTTTACACTTGTTTTAAGAAATCCCGTTCACAGGTGCTAGCCTTGGGCTTCGCACTCACTATAACACTGAACTTTAAACAGAAAAAAACAAGAAAGCCTAACATACACGTTACCTAAATCTGACCCCTTTACATATCACAGAAAGCAATTACTTTTAACACAGTACAATAAACTGACTTTTCCAGATAATATCAACTCTACAACATGTAAAAATCATGAATTATTTAAGTAGAATTGTACAAGGTATGGCCTCTTTGAATGAATTTAATGACATGTGCAGTAAATTAACTTGAAACTGCCACTCACATCGTTCGGAATTCTTCTCTCACCTATTCTGGACTTTTCACCCTCTTTTGACATGAATTGTCGTGTATTTTACGGCTATTCTCTTTCCCCAACTGATCGGCGCGTTATGGGGTTGTCTAATCCCATGACGTCACATATATATATATATATATATATATATATATATATATATATATAGCCATCTGCATGTCCCTAAAAAACACAAGAAAGACAATCCAGAAATAATGTTTCTATAGTGTACAATTGTTTGGCTTCCTGTACCCCCAATACAACAACAAAAGCAAAAAGCAACAACACAGAAGTAATATTTCTAGAACTATTCTGAGGATTATAGTTAACTAGGTTTTTTTCTTTGAAAAATGTGTGAAAATCAAATTATTTACTTTGAACAAATAACTCGGTCATTTGGTATGAACATTATCCTTCCAGATAATCTGTACTACGATAATCTGTCCATTCACACCAAACTAATTCAGAATTGTACCTTTCTTATTCCTTTGTATTGTACCTTTATATTCCCGTATTTTCAATAAAAAAAAACATCCAAATTTGATCAACACACAACAATAGAAATTTAATTTAAAATTTAAACGATAGAATAAACATTCTGTACTAATTCACTAAAAATTGTTAGGAAAAAGGAGATTCAAAACTGACAAAGTTTTTCATTGCTTTTTTAACTACTCAAGAAAGTGTGGAGTATCATTCCCCAAATTCTTAAATGATAATACCAGTTCATTACCATACAAGTAATCATTGCAACATTCTGCCCTCTTTACCCTGCAGGGTCATATAGCAATCCTGTCACATACTACATGCCAAGAAATCACATCATACAAATTTCGTTCAGAAGAAATTAATGGATAAACATTCTGCTGAAAAGTTATGGCAGTAGAAATAGCTGTGTAACTGTCCTCCTTTCACTCAGCTATTTATTTCACAATCTGTGATATTGGACAATCTACAATAAAATATTGCACTTACACAGAAACTGTAGGATCTCATCCCCAATGTAACAGAAATTAACAACCCTTGACACATTGCTTATAAGTTACATATAGAAAGCACATAATAGTCAACAGTACCAGGAAATGTAAGTGAAAGTTCACTTTTCTTCAAGCTCATTTTCCATTAATAAATAATTGGTTCACAATCCATAAAGGCATATTGGTGATTGATAATTGATACATGAATATGCACAACTTCATTTATCAATCTCTCTAAGTCTTTGACATGGAATAATGCAACAGAACATCTTGTATTTAAAAGAATATTACACATCCGGCAAAAGTGCAGTCAGAAAAAGTCACTTGCCACTTCAAATGTCAGGACTTACACCTACAATACTTAAATTCCTCACAATTCCAAATTGGATCATGAATTAAATATTCCACAACAAACTCAAGTACATAGTGTTCCATTTACCTCCTCTCATATTTGTAGTGGAGAGTAACATCCCACCGAAGACCTACACTGCACTGTTCCACACTCCCGTCTCGCCACTCCGCCATAAAGAAAGCTTTTTTGGGCGCAAGTGAAGTTTCGACACAGCTTTCTGCACCAGCGAACTCTGTTCGTAACTTACTGTCGTCATGGAGCCGAATGGAGTCGAATTATTTAAGTAAAATTGCACAAGGTATGGCCTCTTTGAATGAATTTAGTAACACGTGCAGTAAATGAACTTGAAACTGCCACTCACATCGTTGGAATACTTCTCCCACCTATTCTGACCTTTCACCCACTTTTAACACGAATTGTCGTGTATTTACTGCTATTCTCTTTCCCCAACTGATCTCCGCATAAAAGTTGCCAGTTCTTTTACAACAGATCCTCATCACTCGCCTCTAGGTGACCTTGTGGATTATCTGCCGCTCGCAGCCTCGCGTTGCAACCCGTCTTCGCTCGCTGTCCCACGATGTTCCTTCCCGCGAGCTCTGGACTCCGCCACGCCTCCAATTTCCACACCCTTCTCCCGTTCTCCGGACTCGTACGATTCTCGTTCCAGTCGAAATCTTTCTCACCTACACTTCTCTCTTCCTGGGGTCGTCCTTCTTCATCTGCCGCGCCTCGTACAAGTTTGTTCGCGCTTCCAGCCTCGAATAATTAATGTTGCTGAATTTATGCTTTAAATGCTTGACCTACCTACCACACTTTGTGCGTGTGTGGTATCAGCGTGCAATATGAGTTGCTGGATTTAGTTAATATCCTTCTGCGTGAATTTTACAAATTTGAATTTATTTCGAAGTCAAACAATCACATCACTTGCTCTCTCAAATATTGTGAATGTTAATGCGAAGAATGTTCGTGCACTCCACTTCTTAATTACATCATTTTCGTTGATTCCCTTCTCAAACTAACTTTTAACTACCAAGTTAAAATGAACTCCTATGCTATCAAGTTACAATCGCCTTCAGAACTCAGTCTAGTCGCCGTCGCTACTGCAATCATAGAGAGCTCCTCCGAGGCGCGCCGCGATACTTATGGTACTCGCACCTGGGGAAATTTTTGGAGGGGTGGATATTCTCCCCTTTTCGTGACCTCCCGGAAAAAGATTATTCGCTAGTTCGGGCGTCAGAGTTCGAAAAGCTGTTGGTAGATGGCGCGCTTACAAGCCATCGCTCCGCCACGTACCCTACTCCTTTCTGTTCGTGCGCTTCTTTTCGTAGCTGATGGTGGCGATTGAAACGCACCGCGTTTCTGCCTAAAGAAACGGCGATACATCAAGTAAGCACGCGGCAGAACGGTTGCCAGAGGGCGCTCGCTAGCCACGAGAAACGGTTACGGGCGGCGAAGTGTTGTCGGTTGGCCCAAGGCGTGGGAAACGACGCCGCGAGGAGTCAGTGTCCGGGCGGTCACCGGTAAGGAAGGACGTACCTGGGGCTGCTCCGCGTTCGAACAAAGTAAAATAGTGTCGCGAACGAACGAGTGCAGAAAAAGTGATTGACGGACAATTTGTGCTAGATAACCATCATTAGTAGCTCGGACGTAGTGCCAGAGTGATAGCTATTATCTGGAGTAGTACAGATCGAGAGAACTTGTGTGCAGAGGAGTACACCACGGGACTAGTAGCCTGGTGAAATGGTGAGACACGTGCTCGCAACTGTACTTTGAATAATTAGTGGCGTTTATCAGCTCGCGGAAGGTGACATCAAGAAATCTGGGTGAACCGGAAAGGAGTTCAGCGAGGAGGCGCAGAGGTACCGTGGGAAGATTACGCTGGAGAACGTACTTCGGAAACGCAACGCATCGCATCGGCTGGTCCCCAGTGGAGCGGACGCAGGCAGACAGCGAAGGAGCACGAGGCAACCCGAGAGTCCCCGAAGCCGTCGACGCTCGAGGGGGGAGGATTAAACGGTAAATATTTCCTCGATCGATGTAAGATCGAAAGAACTAACAGTGATTCTGGGTGAGGTAAAGAAAAGGATAAAGACCACCACAGATATTGTAATCAATAGTGATTTGTATAGAATAATAAATAGTTCATGTTTATTTTGTTCACGGAACAGTGGTGTTTGATTAATAACCCCGAGTCCATTCACGAAAAAGAACACCTGTCCCTTACAAATAAATTTACTGCGAACAAGCCGGACTACCCGGTACGTCACTATATATATATATATATATATATATATATGGTGGACAGAGGGAGGCGATGTCTGGACGAAGGCACGAGAAAAAAGAGCTGTGGTTACGTGCTGGGGGCGATGGAAGAGGATCCTTGAAAACCTAGGGCGGCCACCGACTCGCGGTTGCAGCCAGTGGCCCGCTCTGCGAACAGGACGGCCGTACGCGCTACCGGACCTTCGCTGGTGGAAGAGGGGCGTCAGAAGCAGATAGCGAAACGCAAAGTATTGAGAGATTTGTTTCTGTGCGTTGAGTGGGAGACCTTAAGTGAAAATTAGTTTCGAAAATTCACGTAAAGAGATTACTGCAAAGTTCTAAACTCGCAAGTTTTCAAAGTGGTGGAACAGGCCAGATTATCAAATCAAAAGAGAAAAATCAATAGTTGATTTTTAAGAACTGTGTTATTTAAAAAAAAATTGAAACAGTTGTTAATTAGAATTAGGATCTATTTTGGAGATTGTTGAAATGTTGTGTGTTGAAGAAAGTTAACAAGGTTTAGTGTGTGGGTTCGCAAAATAATACAGTCAAGATATTACTGGTAAATTGCATATGAAATCCCAATTATGAATAGAATTTTCAAGGTATGAATTTTCGCAAATCGGGGAATTTAAAACATTTCTCAACTTCTCTACCAACTATATTTTTTATTTTTTAATTAGTTTTTTAATGAAATGCTCCGCTTTTTTTAAAATTGGCTCTTGGAAAATGAAGAGAATTGTAAAACTTATTTAATGCTTCAAATTAGCAAAATTTCTATTTGCAACCCCTTTCCGCATTCATTCCATATTTCCAGAAATCAATGCAGTAGTCATTTTTTGCAGCTAAATGGTCATTGATGTATGTGCGTTTATTTTAAGGTAATGTAAATAATGAATTGTTGAGTAAATACTGAGAAACTTTAATTACCTATTTGATTAGAGGATTTGCGAGATCTTTGTGGTTAAATATAACAAAGATAGTCGTTGAATGTATGTTCTTTTGGTTCAAGGCCAGACGAATTTTGTGAGTAAATATATATTAGTTCTTAAAAAATTACCTTGTATTAATGTTTAAATTAATATTTTTAATATATAATTATATATATAATGTGGGATCATGTCAGAATTAGGAAAAAATGAATTTAAAGTAAGGGAACCAACCAAATTTTTCACCCCGGGTGAAGAGGGATACCTTAGCGGCTAAGGTATCAGTTACTCCCTAGTAGTTAGTAAGTTACCCCCTAAATGGGAGCTATATAGGCTATAATACGAGTCGTCCACTTCCAAAACCTTTTTAACGAGAACGTTAAAAAAATCAAGTTATTCTGTTCATTAGAAAGGTCTCGCCACCCCCTACAAAGATATACAGAATGAGCCACGTAATGTTAGCACCACTGAGCGGTCGAAGTTGTTGCAATGAAAATTTCACGGAATTATGTATTCGTTTCGATTTTATCAGTTTTATTTTAAGAAATATTGAGGTAACTTTGCAATCAAGTATTTTTTGAGTAATTCTGATTTTTTGCGACTAGTGTCTAACGTATATTTTAAATATGCCAATCCACCAACCAAGGTGCACAGCGATCTCCCTGCTAGCACGTGCTCGGGACGTTGCAATATCCCTTAAATACGAGTCGCAAGCAATCAAAATTATTCACGAAAATGCTTCTCTAACATATGACAATTCGTATATCATTTGATTTGTCTGTTCACTCTCGTCATGATGGATTTTAAAAAATGTTTAGTTTCCTTCGAAAAAAAAAAACAAAGTTACCTCAGTATGTCGAAAAATACAAATTATAAAATAGAAATAAATACCTGTATTAATTAGCCCCATCCCCTCATGCATTTCCATGAAAACTGCATTGCAATAACTTCAACCGTTCAAAAACCGCAGGAGGTGCTGAAGTTACGTGACTCGCCGAGTATATTTATCAACTAGCAGATCTCACTGTAATCACTTCAAAACTCGTTAAAAGTGTCTCGTCCACTAGCAAAACCTGTAAAAATGGCCATGGCTACTCTTTCAAAACCAGTTAAAAAAGGTTCAATTGCAAAAGCAGCTAAACCTCAGATGCAACATAAGCGCCCGGAGCAATCCACGTGCATAACCTGCTAATATCTATTTCAGAACTTTAACATTGAGAGGGTTCAAAGACAATGTATTGCCTTTTATCTATATTGTTTGCTTCGTTATATGAAGTTGATTTATATATTTTATGAAGTTGAAGCATGTTCTAGTCAGCGTTCTTTCTTTTACGTAAAATTTAAGTTATTTACGATGGGTGTCATGGAAAACAGTACAAATGATATTCAAGAAGTAGCCATCGAGGCTGAGCTAATACATGTTGATCCTGCTAAGACAAATTATACACCAGGCAGTGTAAACTCGGAAAGAGGTTGCAAGGACACCAATGTTCCGCGTAAGAAGAAATTATGTCCAGAAACCTTGGAAAGAAATATTTAGAAGGAAAGAAGTTATGAAAGTATGATAAATTAATAAGAAATGTAACGAAGTGAGTCGTATCTGCGATATGAATAAGCTTTAGTGGGCCAGATAACTATGCAAACGTCAGTTTTCGTTTCTTCAGTTACCCTTCCAAAGTGCTCCCATGATAATCATCGGAGCGCATCCCATGTTAAGTTTTTTTTTTTTTTTTATGAAGTATAACTTCAAGAATCCGTTAAAACTTGTACCAAAACTCGTTTCTAATTGTTTTTGTCCAATAGTCAAGGTTTACTAGAGATTAACCTTCGAGTATCTTAATTAAACTATTTCTTAATTTGATATTGTGATCATATTAATTTAGCGGATGGCCGAGCGTCAACTAGCAAAACTTGTAATTGCTTTGAAACTTGCAAAAACCTCTTGTATGTATACTACAATTTTAAATACAAAATTAACTGTTTAGCGAGATTATACAGATTTTAGCAGTGGACAGATTTTTTGGCCTTTTTGCCCCAAAATCGTGGTTGGGCAGCGAGATTAAATCGTAAAATATTTTCGACTTCTTAGCTACAAATTAAAAGGATACTTCAACAAGAATGGAGGCTTTGAAAATTTTAAAGAAGCCACTTCATATAGTATTTGAGTTCTACTAGTTATCACGGAAAAAAAAAAAAAACTATTTTCAATAAAAAAATTCTTTATAGTCATAAAAACCACACATTTAAAAAGTTTAAAATATATTAATACATTGTATGTACTACTCATTTACACCTTGCATTTATTATTTATTGTTTTTTTTTCACAGTTTAATGAATACTATTAAATGATCCACATCAAAAGCGGTACATTAAAATTATACTTAAAGAACTGTAATATTACACAATTTAGACCAAATACTTTAAGATCCAGCATAAACTTTATTTTCTACTCTTTCCAACACATGCCGTTACGCTGCCATTTTTCTAACATTTATAAATTGTAAATGTAAGGTAAGTTACTCACTTTATTTTTCTCATTATCTCTCACACATATTTTCACTACTTTAACACTTCATTTTAAAAATTAAAATAATTAATACTAATAATAAAAAAGCTCGCTGTAATACTTAATTACTTCAAAATTATTAATATTTTAAAGAATTGATATATTATGTTACACTTCGAATATTTTAAAAACTTATGATTATTGCACTTCAAATAGGATGTTTTACATCAGAAGGCATATGGACGACAGTTTGTTAATATAGTACAATTTTTTTCAAATCCTGTAACTGATATATAAAGTTAAAATACTAGTTTAACCAAATGTATAAACTTCATAAATTACTACAGTGGCTAGCAAATAAAATTTAATTTAAAAACAAAGGCATAGTAGGAAGTTGGTTCACTTGCTTTGCTTTTCCTTTGGAATCCTTCACAGCCGGGGTTTTACCAGTCTTCTTTTTTGGATCATTCACCAGTTTGAATGTTCCTCCACAATTCTTTTTGTGATCATCCCACCACACATTTGCACTTGTCGGTGGTCTAAATACAGTACTGCATATTTCTTTCTTACATTTTCCACCGCATATCCATATATAAGAGAGATGATCGATTTCATCATGAAAATCGTGATCCACCTGCGAACATGAAGTCTCTTCAATGCATACTAAAACTAACTTCCTAAAATGTTATATCACCTTTTCAGGATAATTGTGAGCTTTAATCCAAGCTAAGCAATTTAATGAAATTGTGAGCTTTATTAAATTGTTAGCTGGCATTTCTCCCAAAAAGATCCTTTCAAAAACGTTTCACTGAATTTATAAGATTTAGTTGACCAAATTGAAACAGCGAGTAGTCATCATTTTAAATAATTATGAAAGTATTCATTTATTTAACGTCAAAAAACAGTTAAAAATGTATGACGTGCTATGGGGAGAAGTGAATTCTGTAAGTATGTGGTGTATGAGAATGATGTAATCAGTGTGACCAGCGATCTGCTTTTTGGAACTCAAGACTTTTCCCCGGTTTTCTAAGCTTGAGAGAGTAAATTTTCCAGGTTCTGTTTTGCATATTTCAACTTTTTTCTGTTTATCACTTAACCGTACTATGTTACACACGTACTTTTCTTTCGCGAGTCCTGGAGTGTTTAATTTTGTATAAAAATGAGCTTTAAAGAAAACGTGCATTGTTTCTAAGAAAGAATTATGTTTCTAATTAATATTCGGAGTCCTAAAATGCTTAAGTATTTTCTCAGCCTTAAAGTCGATCTCTGAGCTGATGCTAACGCAGGATTTGAAGTACCGTTTTCCTTAGATCCGTTTGGGAAAATGTCTGTCATACCGTGAATAACAGTTTTCAACACACAAGTAGGAATATTTTGTTCAAAATGGATATTCTGCTGCCGATACTAGGCCTACTTATAAGTTCTCACACTGTAGATTACACGACATACCTGAAAAATACGCTTAATAACACTACGATTTTCATTTTTAATAATACTTTTGAATTTTCGGAATGAATAAAAATCATATTTGCTTTAAATATCCAAGCATCGTTTTTTTTTAATTTATGATCGATTTTTCAATAGAAAACTTTAAAAGTTGTTCAGTTTTTTTTTTAAATTTTTTTTTTTGATTTTTTTTATTACAAATTTCAATGAGAATAAATTTAAACAATGATTTTCTATCCGTTTTAATTAAGTTTGATGTTTCTCTCACTCCCAAGCTGCAGTACTTGATCGCTTTAAGCTTTTGTGTTACAGGACTTTTTCCACCTTGTGGTTGCAATGGAATTTTGACATCAACAGAATATTCTACCTATATTGCACCTACACAAACGGCAGTGTTTGAAGTTGTATGATGCGCGAGTGAAGGACTACGTAATCCTCAATCATACACGTGACTTGTCTTATACATTTCGATTTTCACTCGCCATATGATTTACCGAGTTGAATCAAACTTTCTACTGAATACGACGCCGTATGTGATTTTTTTTCAATGTTTAGGATAAATCTCAAAATAACGAAAATCTCTGTTTTGAAATCAAATTCCCGTTTTCTTCGCTTCTTTCAGGTTTTTGCAAATTTCCGTTTTTTTTTCTTCTTTTTTTGTTTTGTTTTGTTTTGTTTTCCCTGTTTTCAAGGATTCCAGATTCGCTGTTCGCCCTGTGTAATGAAGCAGAATTTTTAAATGTGGACTGTGTGTGTTCTAGATTAATGATATTTTTTACAGCATTCTATTGAATAAATATAATTTTTTTATGTATTACTGTTAGGTTGGTGCCTGCAAGGCGATCAATGCGTTCCATTTGCTTATGGAACTTTGGTCCATGATCTTCTTCTTCAAATTGACCGGGTGCAACAGCGAGATATGCATGAATCATTTCATGCTGAAAGAAAAACAGATCAATAGATTTAACAAAAGTTATAATGCTTGAAATTCATTTGAATAAATACTCCTGCATTAAGAATTAAATCCTCCAAGATTTGCAGATAAATTTAAATTCTCACAATAGGAAGAGCATTCTCATTTGTTCAGAAATTTGTTTAACTTCCTTACAACACAATATAGACATGCACTAATTATTACATTAGGGATTATCGTAATGTTTATTATAAACATACTAGTAGGGTTTCCACTGTATCTTTTCGTGGGCGAAGCTTGAGTAAAGGCTCACTGAGCTGTATAATTGGTGGATAATCATCCCTGCAGTTTCCGACAGATCTGTAGAACATGAAAGATCAAATTTCAATTAGCTCATAATTGTTAACTTTAATGTCCCTGTTAATTCTGTTGTTCCCATAAGTTTAGTAACGTTTGCTTTACTTGTACCTTTTCTCTGTATATTTTACATTTTTCGAAGATTCCATGGAATTGTCATTTTTTATTGTAATGGTGAAGATAAATCAAGTGTGTTCCATGGGTAGTTATTCAAAGTAATGACCAGAGGAGAGGTATCTAATAAAACTGGCTCCAATAACGAGCACAAGTCTCATAATTGGCATGATTATTTTATGACGATAATAGCGACAATAGCAAAAGATCATATTCAATGTAAGCTCGTGGTAAATGATCAATCAATAGAGCAAGTGTTAGAAACATAATACTTGGGGATAGTGACCACAAGCTCGGGACAGAAAAATAAGGAGGTAAAGAACAAATCATGAAAGGAAACAATTTTTGGCTGCTTAAATTACTCAGTGTGGTACACCAAATATTTGAGACAAGACTCCGAAGTAAGAATATATAAATCAATTGTTAGTCCGATTTTAACATATGCAGCAGAGGTGCGAGGAAAATGAAATAAACAGCATGCAACGTCAGCTAGAAGTGGCAGAAATGCGTTTTGTGAGGGAAATTTTAAACAAAACTTGGATAGAAAAATAAATTTTAACATTAGAACATCATGTGGAATTATTCCCATTTCCGAATGGATAATATCACGTAGGAGAGAAAGGAACCAAGACCTTGATAGAACGAATGAAGACCGAATTCGAAGGGTCTCGAGAGACAATAGATCTATGGGAAGATTCCCGGTAGACCGGGACCGACTAATTCCCCCCTCCACTTTCAATTACTTTCTGTAGAGACCCCATGTTAGGAATTCACTGAAAATGTGTAGCCTGCTGCCGTAAAAATACTGCTGAAGAACATACAATACTTTCGTATAACACTAATTAATAATTGTTTAGAAAGAGCCTTCACGTACCCGTCAATAACTTAGTATTGTAAATACAGATGCACAAAACAATGCTTTACATATGAATATAAAAAGTTTGTGTTCCATAACGCAACATGTGAATAGGAAATATTTCATGGCGGGCGGCCTCTCTTGTAGCCTTGTAGCATACCGTGAACTGTATCTGAAGCAGTGACGGACTGAGTATGAGAATTTAGTCTGCACGCACAATATGAGAATAGGAGAAATAATTTAATTGTTTTTTTCATACAAATTCTAAACTACTCCGTATTTTTTTTTCGATTTTTTCGAGTTTCTGGGTATCTCACGAAACCCTGGACACTCCGCACATGGCCGGGGGCTGCCGAGTTTTCTTTCAATTTCTGCGCCTTTTAGGAATTAGTCACATAGATGTTACAGGAAAGTGCGATTCTTGCTAGTTACAAAATGAATCTTAAGCCTAGCGAGGAAAGGGTGGGTACGATATAGATGGGATTTTTAAATTATTTTTTTGTTTCCGGAAAAGGTGCACGCTCTAAACTGCCCTGGTCCGGCCGGGACACTCCGCACATTCGCCGTTTGCAAAGAATTCCGGAGGATCCATCTTAGGACATTCCGACGTGCCTTTCCGCCCGTATCATTGCCACGTCATCGACCAGTTCACGCGCGTGCGAGTGTGGATGCATCCAATGTAATTATGTTGACCCGGTATTAACACGAGTTGTACTACAAGATCTGAAGTTTTATTTAACGCACTGAAGTGTAATTTAGCAGGTTAGCTAAACTTTGTACGAGGTCGTATATAAAGGAGTAACTTTTTGAAATTTAAAGTAATATGAAGGAAGATACGTATAGGAATATGCAATGTACAATATTACTGGGTAATTTGTGCACGGTGAATGAATTCTACCATAATTAGGATTTTTGTATTAATCATGCACGTTATCTCCGTTTGCCTCATTTATGCAAATTATGTCTTTCTGTAAATTATTTTTGTACGTTTCTAAATAAATTAAAGCAACTATGATTAGTTGCTTTAGTTCAGTATATTCCTATAGACTCCCAACGTGCTTATTTTACCTCTTGTGTAATTTTACTATTTTTTTTAGTGAGATTAATATTTCGCAATGGACTTTAATAAAAGAACATTTACGAGTTCTATTTTATTAGTTTTAATTTTTATTTAAATCCCCGACCAATGCCACCGTACGCGACGTCTGATGAATCGGAATATGTAAAATATTTGCGTGAAATCTTAAATCGTAATCCAGAAAGTATTTTTCTCCCAAAACACTATTTTTTTACCCAGCACTCTACCGTGCTCGGTGCATCTATTATATTGTTCTATTGGCGATAAAATCAACGTCAATTACCATTCCGCGTCGGTGCGCGGCCTCCGCTCTCAACTCTCTCTTCTTATTGAGACTTATCTGAGCTTGTACCTTCATTGTCCTACTCTTATCCCTTCATCATAATCTATACTATTTCATCCACTCCGTAGTACTTGTGTGCGATACAGTCATTCATTCCATAGGTAACAGATTCATCACTCTAGTAAACAAGAATTATTCCATTTACCTTACATGAGCTTTTTTAATGAGATTCCAGGAGTTAAATTATTTTTTTGACACTTATCCAATTCTAGTTAGTAAGCGTCACAGATTTTTTGACGTAAAATAAATAAATAAAAAATGATCTCGTACTTACACCTTCAATCGTTTACTCCAGGCTACTGTTACATTGTGCTTTTGAAGCGTACCATGAAAGAACTTCTTGTCATATTCTATAAACAATTTTTGGATATCTGGATTTGGATCTACCAATTCCAAAGCTGGATCAATAACAGAGCCTTTCTTTCCAGTTGTTTTGGGAGATTCCAATTTCAGTTTTAGCTTATTCTCTACAGTATATTGTTTGGCACCAGCGTTAGACGCTTTAGACCCCTTTTTCTTCTGTAAATCAGAAGCAGTGTGACACTTTTTAAATTCCTTATGTCCACATTTAGAGCATTCAATATGACAACCCGAGTTCAAGCAACAGCAACAAATCTGGAAAAGAAATAAAGACAATGTATTTTTTAGAAATACTGGTAACGAGTTTAATGAACACAATTTTGATTACCAAACATAAAACTTGTCCCAAACACATTTCTTAATAAATGATCATAATCAAGCTAAACAATTTTGTTTCCATGGACACAAACTGGAGTTTTTAACGTTATCAATTGGATCAATATGATGTCCAACTATTATTGCATTATCAGCATGTGGTATAGTTCACGTTCATTCGATCATAACAGTAATTTGAAACTATCATTTCACTAAATTATTTGCTATAAACTTTTCAACCACCATTTAAGCAATCGTAATTTTTACCTAGCGTTAGTCCTGTGTAGTTGACGGCCCGCAAGGCCTCGGCGGCGTCTGCCGGTTGGGTCGGGGTGGGTTACGACGGGACGTATTCCCCCCACGGTGGTGCCCTCGAACAGATCGGAAGGAACGGAAGGGAACGGAACGGAAGGGAAGGGAACGGAAGGGAACGGAAGGGAACGGAAGGGAACGGAAGGGAACGGAAGGGAACGGAAGGGAACGGAAGGGAACGGACCTGCGCTGCCCGAGGTTCACCACGTCGGCGTTCGCCAAGATGTGATCAACGCCATCACTTATCAGATCAATCCGTAATACATATTCGATTCCGGTAAGCGCCTGGCACGAGAGAACCCGCGATCTCCCAATCGCTACTTAACTGGAGTCGTAAGGCGTTGCTTTTACGCTTGCCGCTATTGGAATTTAAATGATTTTTAAGCTTTCAGTCAATTCTTATTCACTCGAGATTCATTATATTTGAAATATCAACGTTTACAAAAAATACGATATTTGGATAAATAAAAACGAGGAAACCGCTAGAGCCTCAGTCCTAGTCGTGCGCTCGGGGAGGGGGGATGACTTTTGGAGGAAGCCCCGTACACTTGCGTAATGCATTTATTTCACTAAATAATTTAAATACCTGATGAAATGACAGATTCATTTCAAGTTTACAGATATGACGAACGGATGGACAATCTATTCGTTCATTGTTATTGTCTATGTTAAAGTATTATTGCCTAGGAATGCAAAATATTTTAAAAAAATATGTTATACTTAGTTAAGGGACAACAATAGCGTTGTATTTATTAACTCTGAGTTACTACTTTTCAATAATTACATTGTTTAACTTTTATTTTTGATTAATTTCTTAAAAAAATGACAATTTGTATAACGTGTACCTACAGTGTAAATGAAATCTGATAAAAAACACGATGAAACTTAAATCTACCCTCAAAAAGTGACCATTAAACTATCGCTCAATGGAACCCTCCTAAAATGGCGTTAAAAACCCAAAAGTTTCTAACTTATCTAAGTTGCTAGAACACTGCCGGACGATACTTCAATGTTTTTTTGGTCTTTAATTTCAAAAGAGGCGATAGGATAAAAGGCGAGTATGTACATATATGCCTGTCGATAGATTGATTTGTTCGGTTTCTTTCGAAAAACTTCTCGTAGTTGTAAGAACCAAACGACAGCCCCAATAACAAAGATGGGGATCAATGGTGCGTACAGCGACAAATAGCGAAAGGTCACTGCTCGCCTGTGCAACAGGACTGCGCTTACGATTATCTTATCTGACGATCTGTGTGCGACAAACTGAAATGCCGTCATTAATTGAAGGTGTATCCGGAAAAAGGCTGTAACTAACAAAACCACGATTTCATAGTAGAAAGAAAAATGTTTTTCCGTTGAAATCTTGAAATTGATGTTCCGCAGCATTACGTAACTTTCTTTATACTACGTATATTACTCCCGTTTATCCGTATGTATACGAGGAAGTAAAACTGTTTGTATGATGCATTTCATAAAATACATCAGTAAATACACAAGTTATATTCTAACTTAATTCAACGGATATACACAATATTTTAAGATTATGCGTGTGTCTACATTATTATAGTGTGTAATTGTCACAATGGAAAAAGAATGCATCATCATTTTTCGCAAAATTAAATCAATTTTTACTAATGTCTAAGCGAACTAACAGTTCTCCGGTAATTAAGAAAACAAATAGAAGAACATTTTAACTTAAATAATTATACTTAAACGTGTATGTCTCAACGTACTTTTTTAAATTTAATTATTAATTAATTTTGGTAAACTCAAATTTATATTACGTCTTAAGATCTTTTCGATCGCGTAGATCATCGTCAACTTGCAGCTGCTGGCGGAAAACGAAGAACTTCGTTTTCCGCCGCAGCTAGTTTGACTGACGTGATCTACGCGATCGAAAAGATCTTAAGACGTAATATAAAAATTTGATACCAGACAACCTCTGTTTATTTATTGTGATAAGTGGAAGAACTTTTCAGAAATTATAATGGACCCTCGTATAAAAGTGTGAAGGAGTCATGCTTAACAGGTCCAGTTGTAGATCTCTTTCTTCAAGAAAACACACACACACACACACACACACACACACACACACACACACACACCATCACACCATGGTTGTAGAATACTATGACTTCTTCACATGCGCAGATATTGGATTTACTCTAAATAGAGGTTTCTTCTGATCAGAGTTCAATGTCTTGCAAACTCCACGTTTACATTTACATGTAATTTATTTATAGATTTAGTAATTAAATTATAAAGTATTAGTAAAATAATATTCCCTTTTTCGCTATTGTGTATCGCTAATATTTTCGCTATTCACATTTCGATTAGAGGTATTACACCTTTATTCCACGTACATCGGTAGAAAGTTTAGCACGTTTTAAAGCGTCTCTCCATGTGATATATTGATCATGATCTTTGAGGCATTTTCTTTTGATGCGCTTCCAATTTTCTACATTTATTTTACGCCTCCGGTCTTTATTAATTTGCTTTAGCACGCTAAGCGATGATTCTTCACGTGCACCCTCTGCCAACTTGACAGATGTTACATTCTATTTCCACGGAATGCGATGTTCAAATATTATTAACTAGAGAACTATTACATGTATCGGAAAATAGGAGTGCGCCACCTTGTACAGCACCAATATTATATTTTTATTAGACATATATCCCCATTTCGCCAATTTTGTTGGATACATCCTCATTCCGAGAACCGCTTCAATTTCGAGCTTGTATACGCTCTTGGCGCACAGAAAAATATGCGTGCTACACTAGAAGCATTCTAATTTTTGTGATTATTACAAAAATAAATATTGATAAATGGTAAGCAAACTTTTTTGAACCTTTTTTAGCAAAAGACGAGAGAACGCTATGATCACAATGACGTATGCACCGATCTGTGTATTGAATTATATAATATATATTTGTAGAGATCAGTATGTATAAATGAAAAAACTGAGAATTACAAACAAAACCTTTATTAAAAATTCAAATTTAGAGAATTGTATGTAGTGCACACTCGCATTTCTTCCGGAGTCTTTTTTATTATACGTCAAAAAGGTAAAAACTGACGTGCTACGGAAGAAGCGAATTCTTTGCACGTTTTCATAATTCTGTGATCCCTACCCTAAGCCATATACTGCTTGAATTTTGAATACAGAAGTGGCTTTTGTTGCAAGGATTGTTAACAAAAAATATTCGCTCCGATGTAATAAAATCTATTTTCAAGGGTAAATCAGCTATAAATTTGGGCTCTTATCCCTTACCATGGCCTTTGAGAAAGACTAGTACTTCCTGCCGCGATAGCATGAAGAAAGATAATTTGAATATCGTTTCCCACTGAATTCTAGAAGACGTGCCCAGATAATGAAATTACATTTATGTCCAGAAGCAAAACCAGTGGCCATCTCAGCATTTGCTAGAAGGATCAGAGAAACTTGAAGAAAAACCTGATCGAGATGGAGGGTCCTTGAACCAGAAGCTGCGGTACAATACTTTTTACAGGTTGTTTAGAATTATACAGTCCAAATTGTAAATAATACATTAAATATCTCTTAAAATTAATGTTACTTCCCTTTTGATGCTCAGTATATTCTCTAATTGTATAGAAACAGTTATGCAGCAGAAACGATTTTACTTGGGATTTAAACTTTTCTATTGAATTTAATCGTTTAATGTCATCGGGCAAAGTGTTATATAATAATGCACATGTATGTGAATTTTTTGTAGTGAGATGTTGATACTGTCACCTGATGAATATGATTACTGACAAGTATTATAGTTCTAGGCATCGGCGTTTTCTGACAATATATTCCCGCCCTTAAGTCATTTTTGACAAACACCACTTATTCGTAAATCAACAGACAAGTTAATGGTAAAATTCGTAGATTAATAAGTCTTACAAGAATCATGTGGGTGGAATTTGGTTATTCATACAATTCTTCTTTGTAATGTAAAAGTCTGGGAGCTGTAAGTTGTATTTCCCCAGAATATTATGCCATAACTCAGGCGGGAATGAACATTCGCAAAATGCACACAACGAGCAGTATGAAGGCTGGCTGATTTCGAAAGAAATATGAACGCGTACCATAATGAACTTAATTTTATGTTCAATTCATTGAAATGCACGTTCCATTCGAGGCAAAACCGTTAGACCTTAGCAGCACATGTCCCGTCAACTTCGGTGCGGGCCAACCACCGTTTGCTTTACACGTGCCTCTCCCTCCGACTTAATCACAGTCATACAGCAGCTAAGCACGGTTTTAGTTGAAGATTCGAACTGACGCAAGTAATGTGTACACCCTGGCCAGGAGTATACAATGCCTTAGCGATAATGGCTAAACCGACATCTGGTATTCGGGAATGAAAAAACTTGCTTATATGTTTCGTTTAGATTGTTTACATCTATTGAAGAAATAAAATTCGCAAATTATATTACACAATGTCAAGCAACAATGAAACAGTTCGGAGTTCCCCATTTGGGGATCGTGGCAGTTAATGGGTTAAGAAGTAGTAAAAGTAACGTATGTTCGAATTAAAAATCGAAAATTCTTTTAATACACATGTACAACAAATGACTTTAGAATGCAATGTTTAATGAAACCCCTAGGTTTAATGAACTCGCGTTCGCGGAATTCCCAAAAATGTCTCTTCACAAAGGGATCAAGATTTCAAATCTGGACATAACAGTTTATGCGAAAAGTTGCTCATAAATAACAGTTTTGACTTTTACCACGAATATAATAAGGCGATTGACAGCGTGGTCACATGGCAACTTCAAGACCTTTACCTAAGCAACAACGAATTAGGAACTTCAGCATTTCTGTATTATATCATAAACGCGTGCCCCGAATGTTGCAGTGATTCAGCATGTAAGAAGTGTCGGCACTGAGGAGCGAAGTTAACTGCATTAAAGTTCTGTGCGTGAACGAGTTTTCAATAACGTTAATTTCGTTCATCGGATATCGTAGCCTGGTAGACCACGTAGCATGTGGCAACTCTGTTCACCTCTACAACCAAACGTCAACAACCTTATTTTATTCGGACCTTATAAAAACCAAGAGTTACCTTCATATCCAGAGGCGGATTTACCTACAAGCGAAATAAGCAGTTCCCTCCTTGCGTGGGAAGTAGAGGCGCGCTAGGAAAAAATTATATTTTTAAATCTGAGAAAATTTTCAAGACTGTCCCAGGGAAAGTTACTGGGTATAGAACGATTTTCCTAAGGATGACCCAAAGTGACAGTTCGCGAAAACAAGTGAACATCACATGTAATTCACAGAAGTATCCCTCCGCCGCGACAGCTGTTCAGTCACGCCCCTTCGTAAAGTGCTAATGGCTCCTGTGAAAACAGCCCTATGAAGAAGTCCGAGTTTCGCTGAGGTATATGCACGTACGCGAGTCCTGGAAATATTTACATTTAATTACGTATGTGGAAAGTCTCTTAACATACTCTCACAATCAGTAAAAGAAAACTGCCATGAATGTAAATAGAAAGAAAAATGATTTTAAATCGGAAACACGTGCCGTCTCGATTCAAGTCTCTGTTTTAAAATAAACATAATATTTATCACACAAAAAGTAAATTCAATGTAATAAATAAAGCAAAAAAGAATTTTTAGAGAAGAGCACATAACACAGCACTTCCTAATATCAATTATTTCTCTCAGCGCACTATATTTTTGTCGGACAAGGACACCACAAAAGGAAGTGTCGAAGCCACTTACAAGTTAGCCAACTGCAAACGAACGAATGCGGGAATGGAGTTTAATGGGCTCAAGGGCACAACGACCACAGAACCTTCAGTTATGTTGCCAGCGCTAGCTGTCACTTTGACTCATCCTTAGGAAAATCGCTCTATATTGTGGGTATAGAGTATGATAAGCTACAAACTGCTTCCAAAGACTTTTCACCAATTTTCTTCACCCTAGTGTAGAACAAGGTAGCTAAAAATTACAAATTACAAAAGTATTTAAATTATATATTTATTTTAAATTTTTTACTAAGGGAATGTTATAAACAGTAAAGGGATATTTTCCCATTACACCTTTTTCCATATTATCAATTTTTAAATGCGCATGATTTTCTTTTATATGCTCATACATCGCTGTTTTATGATAAATAAATCACACCCCCTAGTAGTAACGCATGTTATTTATACTATAGAATCAACGAATGTATTTGGGATCTATCTACTTGATTAACATATTAAAGTCGCGTCCATCAATGACATGGATCCTATGGATCTACGTGTCATCTAAGTCGCGTCCATCAATGACATGGATACTATGGATCCTACATTTTGAGTCATTTCTACAATTATATCTGCTTAATTAAAGACTAAACGGAAGAAATATCAAATCATTAATAGCCCTACAAATTATCCTGTTTATAAAACATCTCGTAACAGTGATATGTGAGTTTTTATCATTAAATTCGCTTCTGGTGCGATTATGTTTAATTATCAATCTTGACATAAGGTTATGAAGGTACCTTATCTGTTGTTGTCCCCTTCGAACAAGCATGGCCTTTCTTGGACATTTTCCCCAATCGCTTCTACAGAGTTCTCGGCCCGAAACAGGAACACGTACTTTCTTCCAGTCTTCCGTCACTTTCCGACTATGATCACTCCTCTAGTCCATTTCCATGATGACGTAGATGGAGATCGGTATATTTTATGGTTTGAGAAGCGGATTAAAGCTGACCAATCGTGTTGTTTGGTTATTGATACGAATGATGCCATTGTGAACGTAGAATTTGTACATATCATTATTAAAGAAATATTCATTTAGGTCTCTTTATTTGTTTGTTTATGTATTTAGTTATTTGTTTATTTATTCATTTATTCGAAACAAGTTAATATAAATTATTCTATTGATTGATTAATTTGAAGTCTTATAAAACAATAGTACATTTATCAAGGGTTATATTTTAAAAAGAACCCCGTCTTTAAGAATATATCAATAAAAGTCATTAATAATAATAAACTGGTTTTAATTCTGGAATGCGATTCTTTTTCAATGTCTAGAATACAAAATAATCTAACATGTCTATTCGAGTATAAACTTCAATGTAGAGCATATTGAATGTACCCTTGTATTTAAAAAAAAAATATTATTCTCATGGTACGATTAGATATAATCATTAGAAAATAAAATGATACACTGTGAATTTTTTATTAAAATTGTTCTTATTAACCTCTCATAACCTGCACATAATTATTGTTTGTGAACAGATGAATAATATATCGTAATGTGACACTCGATTGGGTGTGTTTTAGTAATTTCATGTGAACAAAAGGCATATATGTTCATTTGAAGTTTTTATGAAAGTTTAATAATAAGAATGATAATAAAGAAAAATAATTGTAAAAATCCTCAAAGTATTTCCCCCACGAAGATTTCGCGCTCAACGGAACGATTGTATGATACCAACATTATAAATGTCAATGTAAGGTTCGAACGCTATCTGGTGCTGAGCATTTCTAATAATATGTTCTGTCAAGATGTTGGGCATTCGGAATATGACTGTGTACTGTTCGTACAATCCTCGCAGCAATATGAACAGTGCAAATGGACATGTGAGAAATACTGTAATTCCGAATGATGAATTTTAAAGGTCAATGAGAATTGAACTTGTGTGTCAACAGATTAGAGATTTTGTCGATGTGGAGAAACTTACGTTTTCTACTCGTTCTATTTAAAGAAATTCCATCTTCTTGTAATGAGTTTGTTTAGAGGTAGGTTAAGGATTCAATGTAACTCTTGAAATGTGACACATTCAGAATGTTTTATGACATTACGCAGTAGAGGCAAAATTGTAAATGATCGTTGCTGAAACTGAAAACTTTAAATTTTCCAGAGAATAAACGAAATCTGTAATTCGATCCGATTTGAAAACGATAATTTGAAACGTTTAATAGTGCGGATAATAAGTCCCAATTGCAGGAGTAATCGGAAGTGTTGTTAAAATGTAGTGCTTTGGGGTAATGCAATTTTTTCAATCGAGAGTAACTTGATAATAGTGTAGAACATAGACATCGCTTTTCAAATTAATCTTAGAATTCAATCACCTTGATTATATTTACTGTTACTATTAGACAGGTCATTTCTAACCTTTTAACATGATTAATTAAAAAACTTTTTGTATTGTTCTTCCAAGTTGGATGTCAAAATTTTCTTTTGGAAATAGTTTGAGGTTTAATATTTTATGTATAATTCAGTCTGAGGCTTAATTAAGCGAGACAATTTTCATTAAGAATAAATTAATCATTGAGTACTTATTTCATTTATATTTAATTGTAGCCATGTGTTGTGGTTTATTGACTGCTTGGAAGCACTGTGTTTTAGGCCTTCTGCCTAAAGTTTTTTGATTTCTTTATATTTGATATATTAGAAATTCCTGCTGTTAATTTGATTACAAATATGATTACATTGGTCTTTACCAGATCTATCTTGAACATTTACTCAGATCCCAGGGGAAGATCCACATCTCTGAGAATCTTGAAATCAATGCTAGGTCTAGTTGTTTGAAGTTGTAATTTGAGTTTGTTGGAGGCTCTGTAAGACGGGCCTCATAAACTAGAGGGAAAGGAATTAAGGAGAAAGTGATTTGGTGAGCACCATCTGTGCATATTATTTCATTTTCAAGAAGATTCCAGTTTTTTATAGGGAGCTAAATAGATATGACTGCTGGAAATAGGTTTCCTACTAAGATTTCAATTTTGACTGTATACTTAGCATGAATTTATTTTACAAACTACCAGGTCACTCCTTTGATATTGTTGGTTATATACTGGAATTCTTAGAGGTTTCAGGAGTTGAAGAGTGTGACAGTGACAATCACTTGAAATTGTGAATGCTCCTTTCTGTGTTACCCATGTTTAGCGCTGGATATCAACTCTATGCACATTATGCTTTTCTTGATTAATTGCTGGAGGTAATGACAGATTTTATATTTAAAAATATTTTTGAAAGTTTATTTTTTGGTTTATTTAAATCAGTATTGTTTGGCATTCATACGTGATTGAGTATCATAGACCTTGTGTGTTGATATCTACTATGATCTTCTTTCTTAGCTCTCCAGCCTGGAGTGTCTTTGCTTCCTGAACAATCTTTTCCATTTATCTTGTTCTCCTTCGTCCATCATCTAGTCAACATCCAGAATGTTCTTCTTGGTTTTCATTGCAAATGAATTTCTTTCAGGATTCTTTATATAGTTGTTTCTTCTTTTTAATTGTATGTGACCAACCATACAATTCTTTAAAGTTGCAAGTCTTACTTCATCTTCTCTTTGTAGAATTTCATTTCAACATTTGTTCTTATTTTCCAATTTCATCTGATTCTAACAGGCTTTTCCTGAGCATCTTTGTTTCAAATTTTATCAGGGGGCCTTGGACACTTTCTATTATAATCCTATTAGCACCCAACATTATGCTTTATATCTGTGCTCTGTGTATTAAGCTCTACAGGCTTAATTAGTGATTTATATATTTTAATCTTAATTGTTGTTGAGAAACTGTAAATATGCAGAGTATGCCTTATTTTCTAGTATTATTCCTTGAGAGATTTCTTCATAAATGCTGTTGTTGTTAACGTCACTTCAAAGGTTTCTGAAAGGCCTAATCCTTTCAAACCAAATTATTTGTTGTGATAAGAAATACAATAGGGTCACTGAAACATCAAACAAGTCAAATGAAAAATTAATGAAATAAAAGTTTAAAATAGTATTGATTTCTAATTAAAGTATTTGTGAAACTTTATAATGTAATTTTATTTAATTGTGTTCCAAAACTTTTTTCACAATAAATCTTCAAATTTGTATTATGTAATTTTCCTAGTTATATCTGTACCAGTAAATGGTTTTATTTAATATTATATTGTAATATAATTTGTTTTGTGACATTATCCATATTCTTAATGCCAACTCTCAGGCAGACACTCCAGGCTGGAGAGCTAAGAAAGATCATAGTAGATATCAACACACAAGGTCTATTATACTCAATCATGTATGAATGCCAAACAATACTGATTTAAATAAACCAAAAAATCAACTTTCAAAAATATTTTTAAATATTATAAAAGTGACAAACTTTTTATCCAAATATGTAGTACTCTCATAATTTAGAAGTGTCTCCTAAAAGCTTCAGTAATAAGTCCGATGATTTTCACCAGCTCAATTGTATATAGATTAGTCTTACATGATTCATGTAGAAATTTTCTTTACGAAGGTTAAATTTCTTGATATTATTTATAGGACTGCCTTTTTGATATTTTTGTAATTCTTGGAAGGTCTTTTAGTTTATTTTAGGCAGACTTTTATATTATATCAATTTTTATTATAATTTTAAATTATTATTATTATTATTATTATTATTATTATTATTATTATTAAATAATTATGAAAAAAATGTAAAAAAATATATAATAAAAATGAAACAATATAAATTCAGCCTAAAAAAACACAAAAGACTCTCCAAGAATTACAAAAATTATGTAGAAATTCTCTAAAAATTTCTTTGGCTTATTTTGCCTATTAACTGTGGCATTGTGCAACTGTGGCAAAAAAACACACCTATAAAACTGCTTTATCAAAAAGCAGTTTTATAGGTGTGTTTTTTTGGATGATGAAATACATTTTCCAAATGAGATTACACAATTTTGTTTGCAGATTTAAAATGAAGAAACTTAAGGAAGTGGTGAAAAAGACATTGGGTTTGAGAAACTTTTGTCAGCATGCATCAAAACAAGATATTAATTTTATTAGAAATATAGGAATTCTAGCTCATATTGATGCAGGTAAGGACATTATCTAAATTTTGATAGACATACTGGAATTTTATCTTTATTGTATACAGGTTAAATGACCAAAAAAGCTACAAAAATTGTTAGTATGATGATGAAGTGCCATACTACCTCCTTGAGTACAGGCAAGAGAGGAGGTTAATGCTCTTATGTCCTCCTCTTTCATGGGCTGATAAGTCCTTCTTGCCATAGCCTTGCACTGGATGGATGATACTGATGGTGAATTGTATGAAAACTGCTAATAAAGAAATCGCAAAATTAATTTTGTCTTTTCTTTCTTTTTCCCCAACTGCTTAAGTTTGGATTTCTTCAGAAGATTTAGTAAAATACTGAATCCACCAGATTTTCTAATCTATTTCTGAGACTTCAGTTTTCTTCGCTGAAAACTAGTCAAGATGTTTCCTCTTCCAAAAAATATTTTTCATGATCTACCTAATTATATGAAGGTAATTTAGTCTTTTGAATGACCTTCTAATGCAAGACTAAAATATTTATTACATGACAACTTTGCCCGTGGGTAGTCATGTTAGACTTTTAAATCTCTTAATATCATAGCACAGAGAAGATTGAAGAAGGGATGCTATTATGGCCCCTGTAGTTGTCTTAGTGAATCTGAAACTCCTGTTTTTGCAGGAGCATCATTGATCAAGTAGTAAATTAAAAAGCATGTACTTCATTAGGTCCTTTTTTTTCCCCTTCACACTAGTGGTATGAACTTTGTTAATTTTGTGGGTCATTAAAGCAGGGTGCAGTTCCTTCTACATAAAAAGATGGGTTTGAATTGTAGACCCTCACTCTATCGTTAAAGCAATTTCAAAAAAAAAAAATTGAACTGATGCCCTTTAAACACGAACACATACATTCATTGGAAGAAGTAGATGATTCGTCTAATATGTTCAACCTTTACTGTAGAAGAAAATACATTTTACAAAATTCTTCTGAAAATTACGACTTAGAATTATTTCTTTGTAATAAAAAATATTATACAATATTAATTAATTATAATAAATTTAATATTAAAAATTTTTAATAAATAATTAGAAACAAAATATAACTAATTACCAAATGTCTACTTTTTATAAAAACTATTAAATTTATATACTACTATAAAATCATTAAAATTATATTATTCCAACTTTAAAATTTTCTAATTGGTGTCACCTGGGACAGACCCCCAGCCCCACACCCTCCCCTAACTATGCCTGTGGGTGGCTGTGGCAGATAAAATTGCAGTTTTTTCTATCCTTTTCAGTATTGAAAGTTCATGAAGTTTTAAACTCTTGAAAGATTGATAACGTTTCAATGGTGAGTTAATAATGTTCTAAATCTTTTATTATTCAATTATGTTTCTCTGCATTTATCATTTAAGACCCCATTCAGATTAATATTTATCTGGTATGACCATTGACTGTAGACCCTCTGAAGAATGTACCTTCATATTAATTTCCATTATTCTCTCAAGTGTTTCATTCTGGAGGGAAGGAAAAAGTTAGAGAAATCATGAAGCATCTGTTTATTCACAAGTATATGCAACATTATGCTGCGGAATAGTTATAATAATATTATAGCAATAAATTATTGATTATAAAATAACTTATTTTAAAGCCATAATACATAGTAGCTCAAACAAAGTTTTGCAAAACATTATCTGTTAGATGTGTTGAAGTGGCTGTATTTTTGATAATGCCATGACTACGTAGCTGAAAATCAACAATTAAGTTGAAAATTACTTGTTTTCTACTGTATTGGTGTGTTCAGTTAATTCAGTTTATTTATTCATTATGTTTTTTTTCCAAATGAGGATTGAGGTACCCAATTAGAAAAAACTCTCTTGCTTGGTTTTTAATTTCCAAACAGTAAGAAACAAAATATAAGGCTTTAATGTAACTTCACTCTGCCATATCTGACTTGTTATACACGATTGAAATTGTATTTGTGACTCAATTATTATTATTATTATTATTATTTATTATGATCTCTCATTGCTCCACATCTTTGTACTGTGTAGGTAAAACCACCACCACTGAGCGTATGCTGTTTTATGCAGGGAAAATACGTTCAATGGGAGAAGTACACCGTGGAAACACGGTAACAGATTTTCTTGAGCAGGAAAGGGAACGAGGTATGTTTTTGTTTGTTGTTAGTTATTGCTGATGGTAATGTTTAGAGCCCAGATGTTTATAACGTGTCAAATTTTTTCTTTGTGTTATTTCCGTGGAAAATATAAGTTAAGAATGATTTTATCTACAATGACTAAAATTAAGCAATTTTCATGTGTCGTATAGTCAAATTTTGGCTTTTTTAACACTTTCATTATTTTTCATTCATATTTTATATTATGGTATTTTTTTCGTGAATTTTCAAATTTTTTGTTGTCGTTTTTACTTTTTTTTTTTTTTTTTTCCATTTTCATATACTTGTCTACAGTCGTCTCAAAGGGACTTTTCACTTGTAATTATTATCTAATTTGTGTATTGAGAATTAAGAGGGCAAGCTATATAGAATGAGAAGTAGGAAGTGTTAGTTTTGTTTTGTCAGGTTTTGTGCCAAGGTCAACCACTTACGTTAATAAATTTAGCAGGTAGAATTGTCTTCATGGGGCCCCCAAAGGAGGAGTGAATTGTGAATGTGCTAGATTTTAAAAGTATATTTTCAATATAATGGTTATTTAAACAGCTGCAAGATTTTGAAAATGGAACCAAAAATGTTTTTAAGTCATAAGACTTAAAAACATTTAACATTATGATCATATTTTCATATCTTTTTAGGTCATAAATATATATTTTTAACGTTTTTAGGTCAATCATCTGGGTCCTAGTAATGATTATTGCTACTGATTTATTGACATACTTGAATTACTTACTTAAGAAAGCAATGTGGAATATAGTAAAAATTACATTTTCACATCACGTTTTTTTTCAATTTCAATTACATTAACTAGAAACTGTATAGAGAATGTTGTTTTAAAAGATGAAAGAGAAATGAATGATCCAGCAACAATGGCTAGTTTCTTCAGCCAAAATTCTTTGAGAATTGCAACTGATCTTACTAAAGCTCTGAAGTCACGAAATTCAACTTCAGATGTTTTCACAAAAATGTTGACACTGTTTTTGAAACTTCTTCCAATGAAATTCTCAAAATAATCAGTAAAATAACAAATAAGTAGTCGACTGATATAGATAAATTTCCAGATTATTTGTTAAAGAATTGTGTACCTGCCATTATACACCCATTAAATCACATATTTAATGCATCCTTATGTCCGGAATATTTCCGAAACATAATTTCTCTTTCATTGTGGGAAATCTTTCTCAGTAAATATGAAGCGTTTTGTGATAATCAAAATCAATGTCTATGGATATATATATATATATATATATATATATATATATATATATATATATATATATATATAAATATATCCATATGGTGTATATGTGCGTATGGATATACATGGATATTTCATATACCTTCATATGGAATTTGTGGTAATGCTCTAGATTGGTTGTGTTCATACCTTAAACAACCATCTAGGGGAGTAAAAAGTCTGTAGTGAAATACTCTAGTGGGACATTATTTACTTCCCTTTCTGATTCATTGCCAATTGAGCATGGATCCTGCAGGGTCCAATTTTAGGTTCTATTCTCATGTAAATGTAAACCTTATGCCCTCGACAATTCAAAACGGAAGATCAATTCTTTGTGGACAATATGAATGTTCTTAGTAATAAAGAAACAATAAGTAGTACAACATTAGATATTTCAAATTGGTTTCATAATAATAAATCAATAGTAAATGAAAGGAAAGGTTCACGAATAATTGTACTTTACAAACAAAATGCTTTGTTTCACTGTTCAAAATGAATTTTAATACACATATCCTGTTTTGATCTGGACTCTAAAAACTGATTGTCTATAATCTTAAGATACCCACAATTCAGAAAATTTTTACAGGAATCACAATTTCATCTGCTGCTGTGTCATTTTTCTGGAAAAAGCATCTATTCAATCTTATTGATACCCCAGGTCACATTGACTTCACAATTGAAGTGGAGAGAAGTCTTAATGTATTAGATGGTGCTGTTGTAATTCTTGATGGCTGTGCAGGTGAGTGGAATAAAATTATTTTTGCAGAGTGAAATAATATCAGTATGAACATGCACTTAAATTAAATGCAATCAAAAATTCTTCCCACATGGATACCTCATTCATAACAACAGATGTATGAGAATACCAAAATTTTTATCCACGTATCACACCATCACACACATACAGAAGTTCATGCCATTAATATGATTATTATTGCAATGTAAATCTATGGGTTACAAAATAATGCTTTAATGTTTACTTTCTTTTAGATTTCTGTGTAGTATAGAGTAAGTATTATAATAACTGCAAAAAATGGATGATAGAAATACTTGTTTTCAAGATACCAAAAAATTATTTTTTATATTATATATATTTACTTATTTATGTATTATATATATATATATATATATATATATATATATATATATATATATATATATATATATATATATATATATATATATTTGTTTTAAGAATGTTTTCAAAATTTATTGAAAGTGGCTCCAATTTTTTCTTTAAATTTTTTGCTTGAATAGAGCAAAGTGCACTTAGTACAAATGATATATGATAAGGTCCACTTCTCATTTAAACCTCTGAAAATTTGAAAATTGCAGTAGTTCAACATTTTTTGGACTACTTCCATCAACTATGTTATTGTATATATAGATTTTTGTTAATGAACTCTGTTCTTTAAAACTAGCTCTTTAAATATTTTAAATTTTTTCAAAAGTAGTTTTTGTGTTTTGAGTGAAATAGTGACATTCACAAGGACATTTTATCTTTAAATTTTTCTCCTAGAATGGAGCAAAGTGCACATATTTGCACACAATGTACAGTACAGATTCAATATAATCTCTGAACTTTTGAAAATTGCAAATTTTGTATCTCCTGCTCTTGTTATGCTGAAGAGATTTTTTCAAGAGATGACTGAAGAATGGGTAGGATACAAATTGCATCATTTTATCATTTTGTAATGCTAAAAATAATGGTTAAAAAAAGTGTGTGCTATGTAAGCTCTACTAGTTTTGGTATAATCACAAGAAGTAATAGTAGTGAACCCCTTGTTTGTTCTTATATTCTATTTTTTTTTATGAATCTTTCTTCATACACATTATGTAGTGTTTCAAGATAATTAAAAATTTCTGCTGTGCTGGGCATGATGTTTTTTATCATAACCTCCTCAATTTCATATTTGAAATATTGCTTCAGATTTTTTCCTTCAAACGTTTCATCTACTACCAACATTACACAGCTCATATAGAATTACTCTTATAACCTTTTTAATGTAATGTATTCTACATCTCCAATCACTGGTTGAGAAACTTTTAACCAAAACAAAATGAATGTTATGATAAGCTTATATATTTAATAAATTTATCAACATATTGTTTTTAAGACTATATATTTCCTATCTTAATAGCATGGCTTTTTTTGTCAGCATACAAGTAATCAAATAAAGAGTTTTCTTGATTTTTGTGTAGGTGTGGAAGCACAAACTTTAACAGTATGGAGACAAGCAGATCATTACAAATTGCCTCGCCTAGTCTATGTAAATAAAATGGATCGTCCAAATTCTTCTGTAGAGAGGTGCCTTGATACTGTACATCGAAAACTGAATGTTCATCCTCTCCTCCTCCATTTTCCTATTTATGATGAAAATCTTCAATTAAATGGTGTTGTTGACTTGATCAGCATGACACGCAATTGTTGGCAGAAGGGCGATGGTCGTAAATTTGAATCTTCACCTTTAAATCCAGAAGAACATGGTCAAATTTGGGAGACTGCATTTAAACTGAGATATGAACTTGTTGAAAAACTATCTGACCTTGATGATACTATAGCTGAGGAAGTCATTAAGTCAGAATCTCTGAATATTCCGACAAATGTGATTGTGCAATCCATAAGGAACATTACTGTAAATCAGGTTAGTTGAGTGTTAACGAAAAGAATAATCAATATTAGGATTATTATGAAACAATTGTTCCTTTCCCCCTTGAAATATACAAATTACAAAATAAACAATTTTGTGTTTTTTAACTTCAATTCTTGAATGTTACATTGATCATGGATTTTTGTTGTTGCAGAAAGGAATACCTGTTGTTTGTGGTAGTTCATATAAAAATATTGGTGTTCAGCTTCTAATGAATGCCATTATTCATTTTTTCCATGTCCCATTGAAAGAAATAACCAAATTAATGGTGTGCCAGAGCATTCAAAGTTGTTCATGATAGTCAAAAAAAGCCTGTCACTTTTTTTCGAATATATTCGGGATCACTTGTGAAAGTAAGTTGATTTATCATATAATCATTATTATTCTTTTCAAAAGTTTTAATACATTTTTAAAATGAAAATATCAGTAATAAAGATGACTTTTTTAAATTTCTTTGATTTATTTTGAAGTTAAAGAAAAAGAAACAAATCACAGCAGTAACTTGTGCTTACTAAATTGGTTTTTACAGTTCTGATAGCATTGTAATAGAAAATCACATAGGGAATGATGTAATATTCCAAAATGTTTTCACATTTAATCAGTATTGGTATTAATTGGCTTTGTCCTTTGATACTATGAATATGTTTCAGGGTCAGAAAATCTACAATATTCAACAAGAGAAGACAGAACAGTTGGCACGACTCATGATTCCATATGCAGATGAAACGATTGATGTACCTGCTGTTTCCTGTGGCAACATAGCTGCTGTTGGTGGTCTGAAGGTTCGTTTTTCATTTGCCATTGAAATCATGAGGATCGGAAAGTGTTGTATTTCTTATTTTTATTTCTCTCCTCCCCCTTCCCGATCATAGATTACTAGTGTTCCCATGCGAGAACTCTCGCATGTTAAACCCTGCCCTCTTCCCTGCATTTCCTTTTCCGCATTAAGCCTGTAATTTTTTTTTTTATTCAAGACCCTCTTATCCTCTGTCAGTTGCTATACAGGTGTCCTTGTAATTGATAACAATACAATACACCAATGCCTATACAAACCATTCTTATTTAATGTTATTGCCGAGCAGAGAGGTATAGCCGTGCAATTAAATCGCGTAAAATATCAAGTAATTAGTTTAATTTCACATACAGTTCCAGTTTCTACAGGCTCTAAAGAGGTCAGGTAGAATTGAGAAGCATCATTCAGCAAAAATGTAATAGTATTACGAGTATTATTTAACTTGCTACAGATTAGCATTCAGTATTCATTTTATATTGAAATGATACTTTTGACGTGTACATGTACTATTTATTCTCTTCAATGCTCATCCCTTAGAGTGTGGAACAAGAAATGTTTCTTTGAGGCCTTTCACCTCAAAATGTTAGTTTTTAAAGCCCTAAAACGCTTCATTTAGGAGTTATTTAAGGATATAGATTCAAAAATACGATCGAGTGTTGCGGATTGCATTTGACATGAATATTTAGATGCGTTTTTAAAAAATCCTTCATATTTTTAAAGTCAAAGTGCAATTCGTCACATCTCTGTGAAATTCTCTTTCTTTAGAGACCTCATTTATAAAGATTGGTGTGTGTGAGAGCCGCAAAAGGTATGTATATACTGAAATAATATAGGAAACAATAGTTATTAATGTAATTTGATAAAGTAATTTTAGAAAATGTTTAAAAATATGCTTTAAAATTGTATTCAAATTTATCTGAACGTTCCTTGTTTTAAATACATCCACATGAAATTTATCATAATTACTCCTAAAATTTTACTTATCAAAATAACATATTTGTTGTGATAATTAACCTTTATATTTATATTTTGGTGTCAGTTTATTTTGTAAATTGAAAAAAATATTAATGTTAAATTGTTTTACACATTCAAGTTTGATTTTGCCGCTGACTCACTATGGAGTCTATGAGCATCATCTGTTGACACTTTCATATTTTCTAGTATGAAACTGCTCGATAAATGACAAATATGTGAGGTTCTACTATGGGCACTTGTTGGTGCTGTAATTCTCACAGCCTTCAAGAGTTATTTGCCAACATTTTAGAATATGTGTACAACATGAATCCTCATCCTTTGCTGTTGCTGTGACATCATCAGGCTTTCTTGTTCAAAACAATGCCAGGTCCCAAACCACTCCAGATGTAGGCACATTGGTGTGCATGTTAGGACAATCAAGCTGAACTTTACAATCATGTGCTTTACCAGGGAATTAAGCAAAAATCTGATATTTTGAAACATAATTGTTATATTTGTGAAAGAGATTAGCTAGGGTGCTGCAGCACCACAGCACATATGGTCTAGTCACCACTGTGTGTGTTTGGTGTCTTGTGTGTTTTTTCTTTCCTCGAGACTGATTCCTCATTGATCTGTCTTGAAAAGATAATATTTTCCTATAATTTTAGAATTGCATTCTAGGTTCATAAGGATTTCCTGAAGATATTCAAAATTATTATGAGTATTTTTTAACTTGCTACAGATTAGCATCCAGTATTTATTGCATATTGAAGTGATACTTTTGACTTGTATATGTACTATTTATTCTCTTCAGGAAAATAATTTTTGAAGTAGAGGCTAATAACACTAAAACTGCTGGCACCATCTTTTTTAAATTTGTTGCATCTGCACCTTGACGCAACGCGTCTCCAAGCCCCTTAAGGGGCGTTGAGCGCTTTGCACTGGGGAGTAATCCTGCATTAATGTGCTTTATTTCTGGAGTAATCCTCCGTTACTGTGTAATTATTACACTGAATAATTATATTTGTCAAGTCTCGTCCCGTCACAGTCAGTCAGTGCCTTTTATCCCTTAGGCCAGGGGCTCGACGCCGTTAGATCCCAGGGTTCCTGGCCGGTCACCCAACCACGAACCCGCGAGTCTCGAATTCGCTTAACCTTTGTGACTTCACGGACCGTAGTAAACGAATTCAGCTAGCGCCACCGGCCTTTTTGACAGCATAAAATTCTAAGGTAACACATCCTATAGTTCCCATACCTTCAGATTTCAGTAAAGAATTGAACTAATAATCAAGATATTCTATTTATGATTCATGTATCCCTCACTCTTTATTAAGGCGGGAATCCTAGTGTTGCCTTACCTATTAATTTACAAAGGCTCTAGCCGGATAAGATGGTAAAAAGTGTCCCCGCTTGAAATTGAAAATAAAATTTTTTCCTTAGGATTGTGACCAAGAAAAACATTTTTTAATGGACTTTTAGATTCCTCCCCCTCGCATCTTTTGTACTAATGAAAAATGTGTTTTTTTTTGTTTTTTTGTTTTTTGTTTTTTTCATTAAATTGGCTGCATGAATTTCCATGGGAAATAATATTTCTTTATGTGAAATTTGCTAAATTTTTCAAAAAAAAATTTTTAAATATTTTATTTGCTGCAAAAGTCAAACTTTTAAACAGATTTGAAAATTTCAGAATTATTTTAAAAAAAGTTTTAATTTTGCTGGGTGCACAAGTAAATTCTCAAATGTTGCTCTAAAAATCAGCTATCATCTGATCCTTTTCAGATTTTTGGTGTGGCATGTTAAAGAAAATTGAAATTCAAATTTTTGTTCCATTTTGCGTATTTTCATGTATGCACAAATGTATAGAGATACGTAATTACATACCTCTATATATTTCTCATTTTAAAGTAAAATGTTTTCTATTGCCTTCGAGCTAATATTTGTTTTCAAAATTTTGCTAAATTAACTTTTTGATACCTTTATTTATTTCACTAAATAAAGTAAAAGAGGATGGGTAGAGATTCCGGAACTCAGGAAAATGCCCACTGATCATGGTTGTCCCCAATAAGCTGCATGTATTTAGTTTTTTAAAAATTGTGTTTATGATTAAATAATTAATTATACTTCCTGTGAATTTTTTCATTGATTCTTGTTGTTTTGTTGTACATTACCGTATCATCAGTTTTTTTCTACCATTCAGTAAAATGTTCCAAATATTTTTTTTCAAATTATTTTTCTTATTACTTTAGTTTCTCGTTGGCTCTCATGCCTTGATCATTATCTACTGTCTAAATTTTTTAAATTTATCATTCCATTTTTGTCATTACTTAATGCACATTTTCAAGACTGGAAGTGTTGACATGAGAGATCATTAGTGTCACTTGCAAACAAGGGCACTAGAATTCTGATGGTGTAAGTATCTGACAGCTTAAAATCAACCTCGATTGCAAAGTTGTTATAATTTGCATTCCAATTCCATCAATTCACAAGTATGTATTAAGTCGGCTCCACACATTCGTTATTCGGCGCACAGAGAGCAACTACTTGCCGAATCTCGAGTAGTGTAGATGAGTTGTTTGCTATTTGCCGAGTGACGAACATTCGGTGCTCATCCTATCCACCGCGTGTCGGTCTTTCGGACACATCAAAGGAAGCGAACATTCACCGAACATATCGGGTGATTGGGATTGGGCGAGCAGTAGCTCGCTGCTCGGCAAAGGCCGAATGTATGAAGCCGCCGTTATTTGTTTGTATCGGAAAAAAAGTAAATTTTTTATCACCTGAAATGACTTGCGTGTAGGTGTGGTTTTGAGAAATTGTTATATGGCTTCTTTTATCTCAATTTTTCATGTTGAATGATTGAAAAAGTTTTATTGATATTAAATTTCCTTTCATTCTATTATGGTTTTTGGATTAAATTTTACGAATTTATATGTCTGCTGTTTTTTAGTAACCAAATTCTTGGAGCTTGCTTCTCTTTTTCCTTCTTGCCTTCGTTTCTTTTTTCCTTCGTGCTGAAAATGCGGAATTTTGAGCAGTTTTCAAAGAAAACTTTTGAGTTTTGGAAAAATTTATATGACAACATTTAAAGCACATTTACTCGTAAATATTATAATGTGGACAAATCGTCGCTAATGAAAATATCAATGAGAGGCAAGTTAAACAATTACATTTTTGTAATTTTTGAGAAAACAATTATGGTATTATTTGCTATCTCATATCACTATCCCTACGAAAAGTTTTAAGAAAAAATTTGGGGACCGTTTTTGAGAAAATCTTGTGTAGTTATTTTTTAAAATGGCACGCAATATTGCGCGAAAACTACTAAAGTTCTAAAAAAATATAATCTTAATGAAAAAACTACTTAAATTGAATGAAAAAACTAATTAATGAAATAACTACTAACAAATTTCATTTGAAGGAAAAACCTCTATCTTCAGTTTCGTAGTTCTAGGAACTCCCCGAAAAAATGCAAACTTTACAATTATCGAAAATTCAGAGTTAACACTGGAAATTGGACCTCTGCCACCTTTATAAGTGTATTTTACTCTATTCTTACAAGATTTTTTTTTAGAATGGAGCCGTTTTTTGAGAAAATTTTTAGAATGTGGCAGGGGCTTCATGTAAATTACCCTAAAAAATTAATGAATGTTTTTCAAAATCGCAGAGCTTCGACTCAGGCCAGATCGGCAGGGGTTTCTTCAATTTGGGAAAAATCCTACGCATGGTTTAGGTGCAAGTGTTGTTCACATTGCATACCAGACGGAAGGACAGTCGGCCGTTTAACCGTCAATCGATTTTTCGATATCAAGGATTCACAAAGCATTAATTCTGGGCACACCACGGGTTAGACGATTTTTTTTCTAAATTTAGCAATTTGGTTCATTTAGTTTTTCGTTATAAGGGCCCGGCAATAAGAGTTTTTCGGCTGAAATTTCGCAGTTTTTTCGCGCAGCATTACATAACTTTCTTTTTACTGCGAGAAAGTAAAAATGTTTATCTGATATTATTATTTTCTTATTTTTCATACTTTTTCAATCATGAAATAGTGTTTAGTTAACGAACAAAAATAAAATTTTAAAAAATACCTTTCGTGCTGTAGAGGGTGTGGGTGGTGGGACGGAGGCCAAGAAAACTTTCAAAAATCTTATATTAATGTTAGAGTCATGGTGTAACTACTCATATGTCATTTGGTTTAGGACAACTTTTAACTATCTTATTCGGGGAGACCCTTTGCCCCCCTCCCCAATAAGAGATCCGAAATCCCACCTCTTAATTCGCGGCAGACACTGAAGATGAGCGGAAATCCATCAAGGCACAAAGGTATTATAGATATGTACAGGATCGAACGGAAAGAAAAGGAAAGGAAATCATCGCTTTCACTCTGATCCTTTCGTTCGACCGTTCTTCGATTCCAGCCAGAATATCTTGTCCTACAGTAATGTGCAGCGTGTCAGCATCCCCGTTTGCGCTTTGTGGCTAAACGTCGCTCGAGGAAACGCCGTGCTCCTCACCACCCAATGTGTTTACTGCAAGGGCGATCGTGCGGGAAATTCGAACCGCTGCCCAATCTTCATTAAAGAGAGGGAAATCCAGAAAACCTTGGTGTCGAAAATTTCGTTTCTGGAAGCAAGAAGGAGGTAAGCAAAACACCCCCTGGATATGGCGAGTTCTTTTTCTTCTTTGTTAAATCTGCCCAAGAAGTCGGCGAACAACCAAACAAAGCCTGCTGCTCCTTCAGTGGCTAGTTTGGTCCAACTTGCGAGGCCAAAAGGGCCACAATTATATCCTTTAATAGGATTGCGGGCCATATTTTCATTACTCGGGCGATCACACGTGACTTCGTATTGTTGATCTCGGCAGTTTGCCCGGCTGCTCTGAAACGAGGGAGGGGGTATGGAACCGTGTATGATAGGCTCGACTATGCGTAACGCAGTGAAACACATTGAGATTATTTTGAAATTTAGAGTTCACTAGAACAAATCCTTCAATCCAAATTTTAGCATATTTTTTACATTATGGTGGTGTATACCCGGACAGGGCGCGTGCTCTATGCGCAATATTCTCGCCTGATACTAATGCCAAGGACTTAATATTGTCTAATAACCTTTTAGGGGTCGCATTAAATGGCACCGCGGGCCGCCAGTTGGACAGCCCTGTCCTAACCTGTCATAACCTCACGGCAAAGATTGTACCGTCCTATCACAAGTAAGCCGACAAAAATGTCACACCAAAAACATCGAGTCTCTAAAACTTCCTTAGGAGGAGACTGTTACTCCCGAGGCCACCTGCCAGACTACCACAACAAAGGCCCGATCACTCACACTTAACGTACGTACACGCTGGACGCTGGTTTCCGGCTCTTGAGGGCCCGGCTGGAATGACGTCAATCAACTTGCAGCAAGCAATCACTTGATTTGCCCATGCTCTCGAATGGTGACGGACAACGAACGCTTGCTGCAACTTATCGACACCGACTCATCAACGCCTACCAGCAGCCTGAACTCCTAAGAGTTTCTGCGCGCTGGCTGCAAGCGTCTGCTCTCAATCGCGTCGTGACTTCACAGCAGTGTTCACAAGATTCAAAATGTGTAGAGAACTTTTCTGATGTCGAAGATGTTTGTGAGGCTCGCTATATGGGATAATGAAAAGAACAAGTAAACATCTGCATAACCCCAAATGTATTTTTAAAATAATAAAAGTTACATTAATTGAAACATTAATGAATCAAATCACTAGAAAATAAACGACAATTCGTTTTCCGAAGCATTTAACAATTTTTGTGAGGGTACACAATTGGATGGTTATTTACGAATGTTAGAGAAATATATTTCGTAATTGATATATTGGACGGTCGTTCTGTACATTGCCTTGTAACATTATGTGAATCCAATTCACTGGCGTTAGTGAGAAGACTGTCAAATCGCTATTTATCAATAATAGTGTTTTGTAAAACACACGCACTTTAAAATTTCTTCTTAAATTACACAGGCCAACGACTAAAAAACTTTGTGTTCACGTAACTTTATGTGTTCACGTAATTCTTATTGATTTAAACGCGTTGATTCCAAAAATAACATTAAAAATGCCTTATCACCCACCATTTTAACATTTTCTCTGTATAGTTAGGCAAACGCAGCTGTATGTCTAGAAACGTATAAGATGCAGGAAGTTAGAATGAGAAATTATTAGGACGACAAAGAGACTCGTATAAACTTTGATCAAATATTTCTAGAATGTGAACCCTTCCACTTCCGCGCATCGATAGGCGTGGCGGTTTCAGAGCCAGAGATGTATTTGACAAGCAGTACCATTTGAAGCGTACGTGTTTACATTGTTGATAACAAGATAAGATACTAGTTTAGCAGTTAGTGTTCAGTTGTGGAAAACAGTCCTGACAGTTATTGTTATATTTGTGTCAAAATTGTGATGTAAAAACACCAACGGAACATTACATATTTTGTTAGAAATATGCATTTTTCATAGTTTGGAATTAAACTTGGTAATCAGGACAGGTCTTGGGTGCCACATAAGGTATGTTATATTAGAGAATGGTAAAAAAAACGAGAAAGTAGCCTTTAGATTTTCCATTCCAATGGTATGGATGGGTTAAAGGAATCGTTCAGATGATTGCTACTTTTGTTGAATTGAGGTTACTCGGTACAACTCAAAAAAACAAAAAAGTAATTCAGTACCTAGCCATCCATCTTCAATTCGACCAATAGGCCATAGTCCTAATTTGCCTGTTCCTAAACCACCAGTGGCTCTTGCAACTGCTAATCCGGATATGTCAAGTCATGAATCTTCCTATGATAAAGATGAACCAGCTGACGATTAGTTTCAGTGTCCCATAAACAGTATGGAACTCAGTTGTTCACACAAAGTGAGCAAAATTAAGTCAGAGGTTTGAAATGAACAAAGGAGGAAAATGAACTGCTTGCCTTTCTAACGTGAACGGGATAGTACTGCATGATATCAATTTTTTCAGAAAATATTTAAATCCAGGAGAAAAGAACATTCAACGGGAACATCTGATAGATCAACACAAGATTCTGCGGCCCCCATTCAACATAAAATTACGAGTCGTAAAGGAATTTGTGAACGTCTTACCTAAAGATGGGCCTTGTTGCCAATATGCTGGATGCTTTCAAAAAATTGGAATGTTTAATGAACCTCTAGGTTCATTTTTTAAACAACTATTTACAGTTCTTTTCGGACAATTTAGGTGATGTAAATGAAGAATGTGAGCGTTTTCATCAAGATTTAAAAGTGATGGAAAAACGTTATCAGGGACGCAGGAACACCAACATGATGGGAGATTTCTGTTGGTCAGTTAACGGAGAGAGTCGGCAAACGGTGCACAGGAGAAAAAACTATATCATGAGCTTTAAAGAAAAGAGACACAGAAAATATACGTCAATGGACACGTAAAACCTTTGTAAAATGCAATGTTAATATAAAACCCTCTTGTTTACATAAAGTTTTGTTGGTATTTTAAGTCTTTTACTTTTTATTTTTATTGAATAATTAGCATATTTTCCCATATCTTACTAGATCAAATTGTGACTAAATTGTGGGTGATGGAAACAGAGTTCAGATGCGAATTCAGCATCGAAAAAAACTATACAAATCAGCTATCAAGATTAAAAAGTTTTTTGAAACTATTTTTTGTTGGCCTGTGTTGTTCGTCCGTATATTTTTCGCTAACATTCTCGTATTTTGAATACAATGTTTCAAATGCACATTCAGTAGCACTCGTATTCTCTGTTTTTTTTTTTTTGTTTTTTTTTTTTTTTTAATAACTCATTTTCTTCTGGGCTATCACTGGAAATAATTTGATAAATGCACTGGTCGGCAGTCCGCATTCCACCTTGCACACGTGTGGAAGTGGACTATTAGAAACGACTGCTAGGTCTCGACGCTATCGAACCGGAGTGCTACGTGTCCACCCTAGCTGGGTGAGCAGAGCTGGTTCTCAGCAGCGGATGTAAGCCGGCTAACCGGCGGCATGCCTGCGTTCTTCGTGCGCGTACCCGAAAGGACGTGGGTCAACCAAATGTGTTCACCGACATCGGCTGTGCCGACGTCACTGGCGTTTTGAAGAGGAGAGTCGTATGAAGAAAAAGCACAAAAGATTTTTATTGGCTCTCCTACCGTGGAAGTAAGATGGTTTGCCCGCCATTCAGAAGACCAACGGATAATTATATCTAGTTATTTCCACTCTATTGTGTGTTTGCAGGAAACGCATCTTTTACGCAGGCTTACACTATCCTTCCGAGGATTTCACAGTTGAAGATTCGATGCGAATGATGGTGCCTATAGCAGTGTCGCTTTGATAGTCCGTGACCATCTCTTTTGTCAAGAAATCACAGTCCAGTCTCCAGATCGTGTGTGCGGGTCAACCGGCCACCCCTCTCCTCAGTAATATGTAATATTTATATACTCCCAGATCAAGCAGTATCGGACTTAAGTAAAACTTGTCAAATTTAATTTCCCAACTACCACAACCATTCCTCATTGTTGGAAATTTCAGTGCTCATAATCCTTTGTTCTTCTCTAACTTGTTAGAAGGGAATTATTGTGGAAACAGCCACAGAGAACTACAATCTCATTCGGTTGAATACAGGTCTCCACACCTGTTTTTCAGTCGTCTCTAAACCTTCTCATGTATAGTTCATTAGTAGCAATCGCTCTGCCCAACCCTGGGCAGGATTATCCTTGATGATTTACACGGGAAATGCTCAGCTCTGCTGAATATCAATGTGGATCTTAATTTACCGATTCCGTTATCGTCGTAGTCACAGAGACCATTCCTTGGCATACTGAAATGTAATCCAGTACCATATTCGAACCGAGATTGTGCGAGAGCGATAGAGACCCGTAAAAAGGCACTATCAAGGCCGAATCCTACTGTTGAAAACAGTATAAACGGTTAGGAGCCCGGGTGAGAAAGAAACGTGCTTAAAAGCAAATCAATTTCCTGAAATCCTTCTCTTACGTATCACCCCCCCCCCAATCCCGCGTGGTTGAAAATATGGAAAATTAAAGGAATTCATCTGCAGTGCCTGGGCGTTTGGTGAATGGGCAACTACAAACACTGAAAGACAACCGAAGATATTGTTGCACCCTGCTAGATGTGCTTTCGAGCTCGCCTTGCTACACCCCCATTATTTCTTCCAGAAGAATAGAGAACTCACTCCTCGCTTTTGTGGGTGGTGTGGAAGAAAGTTACAATGCCGCTTTCTCTCTGGACGAGCGTTCCCCCCCAAAACCTTATAAAAAAAATACATCTCCTGGTCCAGACCAGATACTTTATATAATGTTGAAACACATGCGAGAACCAGGCAAACAATTCCTCCTTAATCTTTTTTTATCAAATCTGGTACGAGCATGCCATTCCAAAAATCTGACAGGAAGCAAACATCATCCCGATCTCTAACAAGGCTTATGACACTCGTGGGGTTTAGGAGGCGGCTCCTCTGTATTTCAGAATAATTGTCCAATTGATCTTTTCATGTCAGCTTATCCTGACTACACTTCCTTTATTCTTGACGGCTCTGCCATCAATGACTCAGTGGCTTGTGCGTTGTTTTGTATCTGCTACTCGGTAATTTCGAATTCTCCCATGTTGTAGCGTATTCTGTGCTGAGAAATTCGCTGTGGTCCAGGCCTTGAAATACATCAAATCAGGTTTATCAGGACGAGTATTGTATGAAATGATTTCCGTAGTGCACTTATTTCACTCTTAACCCTTTTCCCCTCGGACCACTTGTCAAGGTTAGTACATGATTCATCGTATATTGTGTCGCCACTACGACTTAGTACTTTGTTGGGATCCTGGTCATTTAGGAATCACAGTTAGGAATGAGTTACCTGACCAGGCTGCGAAATCAGCGACTGGAAAGTATTACATTAACATTCTCTCTGTTCTCTCAAGATATCTGAAGGGATTTCTGAAACTTTCCATACTCAGTGCATGGCAAAGGGAGTGGCACAATGCCACATTTAATTGAAGGGCGATTAAGGATTCTGGAAATAACTGATGTTCCTCATCCCGTGCTGCAAGGTGCGAGGGAGTAATTGTAACGCGTCTCCTCATCGGCCATTGCATCTTTTCTTATGGTTTCCTCCTGTAAAGTGAATGTCCTTTTCTGTATGGAGTTCTGGCAACCGACGTAGACATCGTCTGGGCAGCTCTCTATGGGAGATGCTCGGCAACGATGAGACCGCGCTCTCAAACATATTTTTTTCTTTCGAAATAAAATATATAATATTATTTGAGAGATAGGGCAATAGTGCGTTTTTTTGTTATTTTGCTCCTATAAAGACACTTCTGAAGTTAAAAAAAGTATTTATCTTGTTCTTTTTGTTTAAAATATCTTACGGCACCACGAAGCCTTAACTTTAAATTATACAGGATGGGTCACATTACTTCAGCACTCCCTGCAATTTTTGAACGATTGAATTTATTGCAGTGTAGTTTTCATAGAAGTGCATGAGGGAATAGGGTAGTTTGTACATACATTCATTTCTATTTTATCACTTGTATTTTACGAGATATTGAGGTAACTTTGTTTTTTTCAAACGAATTCCTCCTTTTACGCCCCTCATTAGAGGCTAAAAACATACGTATAGTTCCATTTGAAAAAGGTTACCTCAATATCTCGTAAAATACAAGTGATAAAATAGAAACGAATACATACATCAATTAGCCCCATTCACTCATGCACTTCAGTGAAAACTGCATTGTAATAACGTCAACCGTTCAAAAATTACTGGAGGTGCTAAAGTTACGTGACACACCGTGTATGTGGTCATTTAATCAGCGTGTTAGTTGAATCTGCAACATTCCTTTTATTAAATGTATATAAATTTTTAAATTAATTCGACATGGACACCAATGACCATAGTAGTTGAAGAGGCCGCCAAATCTCCATATTTAGTGGTGTTTGCAACAGTACTTAAATTTTGTGGGAGATTAGTGAATCTGCTACAAAGTTCCCTACACGACTTAAGTTTTGGTGTTCAATTTTAATTGTTTGTTACATTTGGAGATTAAGCTTCTCATTAAATCCTGATTGCCCTTTGGTGACTCATGTACAGCGTGCTAGCTTTTTGTGAGGCGGTCCCGGGTTTGATTCCCTGCAGGGGAAAAGAAGAAGCTGTAGCTTTCTAATACGAATCATCTCAATTTCTGTAGCTGTGTGACGAAAGGAAAACCTCAGCCGGGCTAAGTAATCTTGGTATGGTGTTGGGAATACATGTTGGCCACATATTTCCCTTACCTCCATGCATGGATAATAAAAAAGCGGGGCCCAGGGCTTGGAACGCCGCTAGCTGGCAAAAGTCGGATTAATCCGACCCGAAAATGCTAAACTGATACATGCATTAATCCTTTATTCATAAAAAAATATTTTATTTTAGGAAACTAAGACTGGCGATTTCGTTACATCTAATGCTAGCACAGCAACTACTGCTAAGAAGAGATTGTCCAAATACCAAGGGGAATCACACCAAGAAGACTTTGGTGAGGCTGCTAAAGTTCCTGTTCCAGTGTTTTACTGTTCTATTGAAGCACCATCTCAGGTATGTTTTATTTGCAGAAATATTTTTTAATACTAATCTTCAGTTGGATGATTGAACTAATTAAGTTTTTGAACGGTATACAGTTGTGACTGAAACTGGAAAAATGAATCACGTATTCTAATTATTTAAAAGCAACCAAACTGTTTAAAACTGATGAAATCAAATGAACGAAAAGTAGTACGTTTGCTTCATTTTCAAGTAACCTTTGTTAGTATCTTTGTATTATGTGCACTAAAGATAGTGTATATTCAGTGGCGGCTCGTGGTCATACTATTAGGGTGAGCAACGCCTCTCTTCTCTCTCCTTCCTCCCCTCTCCCCTCTCTCTCTTTCCACACACACACACTCCACATGCCCATACATACAGGCATACATTACAAGCATACACATATATTCATTAACATAGATAATGACAATTAGAAACAAGGCATCTTATGAAGTTTGATAACATGTTGAATAGTTCCTTTTATCACCAACGAGGGTTGACCGCATTTCTTTTCACAACATTCGTTTCGACTTCGCTCGGCAAGGACCCCTCCGAAATATTTACTACTTGTGTCGTGTTACCGCATGATTCGGCACTTCCAGAACGTTTTTCAAAGGTGTCAAGAAACACATTGATTCGAAACTTTTTCTCGCACTTTTGCTGGAGTATTTTCCAAACTGTGTTACCGCATGATTCGGCACTTCCCAGTAAATGGTGTTTCTTTTCAGAAATTTTGTCTGTGACTTTTTCATTGATGTTATTTTAATATTTTCGATGCTATTCATTGTCAGTTGTACAAACACACTTCACAGAAAAACGAACACTCTAACTTCGGTTTTTCAAAACGCATTAAAAACTAACCCCAAAAATGTACGTTTACACAATACATTTTGGTTTTCACATGCTTTGGAATGGATTTTTAATTGTAACTCCCTTTAAAATGTGCAAATAACATTCGATTAACACTATACTTATGAATGCAATACTGCACAGCAATGCGTTTGCGTTTCGCACGCTACCGAAGAATTGCTTTGGAAGGGGTGAGAGCTTATTCAAGCGGAGAGATATCTCACACTTTCTTCCATCAATGCCACACTTACTTCTCTTAAAAACTTGTGCTAGCCGAGTGTTATATCTTCACATGTCAAGGCACTTCCAGAGGTCGCACCTGCGCAGTAATATCCTCACGCTCCGCAGTGTGTTCCCACCGTCCGTAAGCCACCATGTTCCCCTCTCTCTCCCCTTCAGCCCCGTGGGAGCCGTCGACCCCGGCTGCTCGCTCGCATTTCCCGAGTGTGCTCTATCCTGCTGTCACGAAGGGCATTGGCGGCGGACTGTCAATCGCAGCTTCCGAACGGCGCGTGTTTTGAAATACCATGTGTCGGAAACGCTCTGAGAGTTCTTGTATTCCCCTCATGTTAAGAAATGTTAAAGAAACATTGCACCGAATTTATTTGGGTGTGCACATGCGAACGTGCGAATACCCACGAGCCACCACTGTGTATATTCGAAGTACATCTGCATTATTGCAGTCAACTGCAAATCAAAACTACAGGAAATTAGTTAATTAATATATTCAAAGTACAGATCATTTTCTCAAAAAATTGCTTCAATTTTTTCTTTAATTTTTTTTTCTATGTATAAAACACGGAACGCATAAAACGCGCATGTCTCAGTTTCGTTGACAGCTCCGAATTTTTGAAAATTGCGTGTTTGGAATATTGTGTTGAGACAAGAATATTTTCAAGCATCAGACCGTTTCCATGGCGTAGAGGTAAGGCACACGGCCAGTTGACTCGGAGGACTGAGGTCGGGTCTCGGTGCGGGAAAAATGTTTGCTTGTTGAGAACACTTTTGCAGGTTCATGTAGTGTAATATTGCGGAGTCGTTAGAAGTAATGCGAGAAAATGTGTGCTGCTATATAGCACAACTAGTTTCTTTAGACATTTTTCTCGAATAGAGGAAAGTACGGTAGTAAAAAAGGCGCAGATCCGAATTCCCATGAACTGGTCATTTATATTTAAAAAAAAACGATGGCACCGATTTTATCTTTTTCTTTCTTCAGATAGGGCAAAGGACGCTTTAAAATCGTTTTCTCTCTCTGAATTTTCGAAAATTGCAGAAGTTAAAAATAATTTGAGGAAGTACATGATGTAACTCCTAGTTTCAAAAATGTTTAAAGTTATGTTAACACGAGTGTAATCCTTGTGTGTAAAATTTGTTCACAATATTTGTTGAAAAACTTACGTGTGCGTTACTTTTGTTTTCTCTTTATGACTAATGTATATAATTTTTGAACATTTATTTTGTTTTAAATGTAAAATACCTTTATTGAGGTATGTAAAATTTCTTAAACTTCTAAGCTTTAGTGATAAGCGTGGATCTGTAAAGAAGGGTAGGAAACAAAAATGTAATGATGTATGAAAATATTTATTTACTCTAGAAATTGACACCTACAAGCGCTCATTTTTTTATTGGCCATTATCACACTATTGTAAATAAAAATTAATATGAAAATACTTGTCTAGGCTTATCAGTCACAGTTAGAATCAGCTTTAGAGCAACTGCAAAGAGAAGATCCCAGTTTAGTTGTTATTCAAGACGAGATGACTGGACAAACAATTTTAGGAGGTAAATTGTTGATTAACGTTGACTGTTGAATAAGATAGGTAATAGTAATAATGCTTTAGAAGTTGGTATTTAAAAACATCATTGTTTCTCTTGCTTCTCTTTAGGTATGGGAGAACTTCACTTAGATATCATTAAAACACGCATTATTTCAGAGTATAAAATTAATGTTGAGCTCGGCTCTCTTCAAATTGCTTATCAAGAAGTCCCTCAGCAATTGGATATAAAGGAAACTCATGCATTGAGCCATAAAATTGGTAAGTACTAATATTTTCGCCTCCAAATACTAGTGTTGTAAGATAATCCTAGTATACTCTAACAAAAATGTAATAAATGTCAATTCAAAGTAAAATGAAATAAGTGTCAGATTCACGAGAATTTTGTCGTATAAGACGAGGTGAAATTTTCTCTAGAAACGAGTGTTCTGAGTAGCAACATAAATAAGTGTGAGCAATGAGCAGTAGTTTTGCGCGGCTGGGGGGCTCTAAAATACGGGAGGTAGCATGTGCGAAATGGCAGTAAAATTCAGAATAGGCTGAAACACGGAAGGGACACAACCATAAGTTTTTAACTCTAAACCTAAGAGAAATACGGGGTGGTTACAGACATTATGCGAGTGCTAATCTTACAACTATGATGACTAGAGTCCGAAAAAATATGTAGTATGAAACGTCAAAATATGTACATAAATATATGATGAAACAGTAAGAATATGTAATAAAAATATAAAATCGGATAAAATATGTAATATTAAAATTATTATAAAACACATTTACATAATACAAAATTACATTTAGAAAAAGTCCTAAACAATTTTAAAAATAATACAAACTCTAAAAATCATTTGGAGAGCATAAATTAATGCACACTTTGCACCATACAACTTTCGGTGGTAAAAGCTTCATCTATTGCTATTCAGGACTGGAGTTTTACAGCCAGACTAGACGTAATAGAAGACATCGAACAAACTCGCGATATCTACGACCAGTGCACAGTGAAACACTTTCATTGAATGTTAAATGTCGGCGATCGCCAATGTTTCTCCAAAATTAAGGTTAAAGGTTTCGAATCGCGGTGCGAGTGATACTTTTCACACCTAAAGATGAGTCGGGTCAATCCCTGACGCGCACTTTCGAACCCTGAGATAAATGAAGCAGACGCGCGGGACTGTGGGAACATCACGCGTCTTCACATAGGGTGCCTGGAGGAGACAGTACGCAATAATAATGTTGGAAAAAATGCTGATTAAAAAAAATATTTCTTTTCCTTAAAAATATGTAATAAAATTGAAGTAAATTAATACAATAAAAATATTTTGTGATAATACCAAAATATGTAATATAGTACCAAATATGTAAAAATATCTAACGAAAAAATTGAATACTATGTTAGGATGGGGCCGATTCGCCCAGTTTACAAATTTGTGAACGGTAAGTAGAAAGACAAAAAAATGTAATTACATAAAAATCCGGTCTCTAATGATGACAGCACCTGTGTAAAAGGCGCCGGCTCCTTCGCAGTCTGTCTTCTGTTGGGAAGGGCGGTGGCCTCCGGCGCTCTCCCTTTCGTTCAGAATAAAATAAATACATATTGTTTTTACTGTTATGTACTGTATTTGCCGGTGAATAAGACGCACTTTTTTCCTTCAGAAATTGGTGAAAAAACAGGATGCGTCTTGTACCACGGATGGGAATTTATGTAACTGTCTGGATGTTTAGTATATAGCATTAAAAATCAAATTTTTGTACACTAAAACAGGAATTTATATTTCTACAAAATTGATTATTACATAAGCTAAAAGTATTGCAAGAAGAAAGAATGCTGAAAATTTCGTTGAGTCAACGTCATGGTGTAGAAGATTTATCAAAACCCTCAGTCTTTCGATGTGTACTAGAAAAATATCATAAAGACTCCCGGCGGAATATGAAGAAAAGATAATTGCTTTTCACAGGACACAATTCCCATTATTTTCGTAAAAATAAAAAGGATTCAAGCTCGCTTTACAGAAGGGAGCGGATGGGTGTCCAGTGTTTTAGTATTTGCGTTACGTAATTTATGGACTATTTGCTCGTATGTGTCAATTGCTTTCTTTGTTCCGTTATTAAATTATTGGACCATTCAACATTTTTCGTCTGCTTAACCTCTCTTATCAGCTGGCGCTCCCCCTTAATCTCCGCCAATTCATTCCACTAACTTTTTACGCTCTAGGGAAACTTGACCCTAGCCTCCACTCGTGAACTCCGCTGTGACTTAGGTCCATTGCGGATAAGAACCGTCTTCTGCCGCTATTGTAATCGTCATAACTCGTGTAACTTGGCGGGTCGGCTGCGGAGGCGGGGGAGATTCTTGCGCAGTTGCCGTTCATGACACGTGATTGTCAGCTGAGATGCGAAGTGCGCGCGGAGGAGTAACAGCGGCATCTGGCACGTCAACGATGTCGGTTCTTTTAAACAGTTCACTACATTAGCGTATGTAAATAATGAGCATATACAATTTGAAAGGAAGAAAGCAGTAATCGACACTTTATGAAGAAAACGAAAATAATTTTGTTTCGTATTCATTTAGTGTACCATTATTACGACATTGTCTTCATCACTCGTGTCCAGCGAATCTGAGTCAAGTTGAAGCTCAACAGTAATAGACTTATTTCGTCCCTGACACATTCTTTAGCAAAATAGCTTTCTTGAATCTCTGCAGCGTGTCGAACACATTTTGCACACGTTTCGACATTACTCTCTGGATTCCTTACTCAACAATTCAACATCAGCAATTTTAAACCTGCTGTTTGTTTCCGTTTTTTGTTTTTGGTGCCCATAACAATTCGATCGCGTTGAACTGACACTTAGTTCGGAAGCAATCGAACTGCCTATGTCTATTATATCTTAGCAGTAGTGGCCAGTTTAAATTATTATCATTATCATTATCATCATCATCATCATCATCATCCTACGTTTTTTCAGCTATTTTTGCTGGTTAAAAATGCTCGCCTTCGCCAGAGTTGTTTTGGTGACAGGTTCGGTCACAGAAGAAGAACGTCTTATATCTGGACTTGAGATAAAAATGTTCTTACGATATGGGCTGTTTGCAACAAAATTGCGCGTTGTCCCATGTTCAGAACGTTTTTGGGTAGTTTAAGTTCTGTTAAGTTTTTAAGGAAGTTTTTACTGACCAGGAAGTTTTTACTGGTAGCATTTAATTTCCAAACATGTTTTAGTTCATAAGATAAGTTTTCATATTTCGATTTTTTTTTCTATTTCTTTCTGTTTGATGTTGTGGGATAATGATACTGCGATGTCTATTATTACTCCTTCTTTTTATCTATAAGGAAAGTATCTGACCTATTGTAATCGACAGTACGATCAGTTAAAACTGGTCTGTCCCAGTAGAAAAGGGTGGAAATTGTTTCCAGCACTGGAGGAGGGGTGTACTTATAGAATGGCGGTGTCGATTCATTCAATAATTTATGCTCTATTGCAATTGCCCTGTGCACGGTTTTCGCAATTTGATTATGCCTTCCTAAGTAAGCACTGTCTGAGAGGGAAGAGCATGCAGATGTGCTGTGCTCTATAGTTTCTCCTACAGCTCCACATTTCCTACATTTATCCACCACATCTTCTTTTAAACAATGCTTTCGATAGTTTCTGGTCTTGATAACTCTGTCTTGAGTTGATATTATAAAACCCTCGATCTCAGGATATATTTGTTTCTCCAAAAGCCACTCCACCAAGGAACGTGTCTACATCATCTCGAAACAAGAGTTTTGGGTATCTTCAATGTATTTCTTGTAGTTTCCATTCATTCGACTGGTGGGTAGAGATGTTTCAATCATAATTTCGTTCATGGAGGTTCAACGGAGTGAAGCCGCGGTCCTCATTAACAGTAACATAACAGTAACATTATTATTATTATTATTATTATTATTATTATTATTATAACTATTTATTTGCACGGTAACGAAATATTAGTTCACTTTGTCCGAATTCTCTGTTGGCAGAGCCTGCATGGCAAATAATTAAACGTACGTCTTTGCCAGTAGGAACTCAGAACACACCAAAAATTTTTTGTCTGCCTACAATATGGTGTATACTACCCGGGTATATATTACCCGCTCAACTTTTCTTGACCGATCCTTAACCCCCTTCCCTGGCACAATAAACGATTGAAGGAAAACGCCTGCAGCGAGCACATTGGCGCATTACATAGAGCTTTGAATACATACTCCTAACTCCATGGCGCATTATAAAAACTATGCGCTGTTGAAAACGAGAACTCCTGTTCGTTTCTTTTTCTCCAAAAAATCTAAAGAAATGGCCGAAGCAGGTCCAGATCCATCACAGGAGATACCTCGAACTCCTGAGAAAGTTACAACGCAAATTATTGAAAAAGTGGGGAAGGCATGAGTGATACCCGAGACATTGGCAGTGCTTCATAAAATCTAATGGCAAATTTCGTAACTAATACCCCCATCTACCTGCATTTTCCAACACATCGGCGAAGGAAAGTTGCGCGAATATTATGTCATAATACCGCCACCACGACCACTATACTACTACGACTACTACCGAAGTTCTGTTACTTTTTCATAACAACATTCTATAATCTCTTTACTGGCTTCCAACGGAACGGAAAGTAATCGTAGTCAGTCATTAGTTAGCGTAGTCAGTCATTGCCTTATATTTCTTCGGTCAGGGGATCGGCGCCGTTAGAATCCGGATTGCCAGACGGTCGCCCATCCAAGAACCGCGGTGTCTCGAGTGACTTAACCTCCGTGACTTAGGGCCAGATTTAAGACGGGGCTATTGCCCAAGAGTCCCCACACATTCGGAGCCTCCACAAATTAAAAGGGGAAAAAAATCTGAAACATGTAAGATAAAGTTTTGTCATGACTTGCGGCAGTACGTAAAATGAATGAGGCTGGTGTTGCTTGTTGGAGTGATATTTTACGAAAAAATAATTTCTTGAACGGTTGAAGTTATTGCAATGCAGTTTCCACGGAAGTGCATGAGGCAAAGGGGCTAATTGATATGTGTATTCATTTCTATTTTATCACTTGTATTTTACGAGATATTAAGGTAACATATTTGGATTTTTTGCCACTCGTGTTTAACGGATATTTTGAAGGGATAACAGTTCACCACACAAGGTCACGCCCCTTGCTAACGCGCGCTCGGACAAGAAAAGCTAAGCACAAAAAAATCAAAATTACTCAAAAAAAATGCTTATCTAACATATAACAATATGTATATCATTGGATTCGCCCTTTTATGCTCGTCATGATGGACCAATAAAATGTGTGCCTCCATTTGAAAAACAGCAACAAAAACAACAAACTATGTTACCCCAATATCTCGTAAAATACAAATGATAAAATAGAAATGAATACATTGAGGTCTTATATTGCAAAAATTTATTTATTTATTTATTTATTTTCGCTAATTCTTTTGGGCTGCCCTCCCCCCCCCAATATTTTCCATTGGGTCAAATTTACTCAAAAGTAAAATTTCATCTCAATAGGTCGGTATTAACCTCGGTGCCGACTTGAGCGCGAAATTTGAATGTTAGGGGTAATTGGTTTTGTTGTGTTAAGTCAGTGGAAAACTACTGATACGCGTTTAATATATATTTTTATATTTCAATTTAATTCATTTTTCACTCTTTAGACTGCATTGGTCTTTACTTGTGGGTACTTTTTTCAGTGTTTCTTGCAATATGGGTACAGTGGACGATGTTCTTGAACAACACAATACAAATTGCTTTCACTCCTCATCCACAGTCAGAAGTGCATGAAAATCTTGCATTAATTTAACAGCCCTTTCAGCGCTGTCATTCACAACTTTCAACTTTATAAATAACCTTTGAGCTTCTAAATATGCAAAGTTGCTTTTCCAGGTCAAAGGGCATTCCTAAATAAAACTAGTATCCATCAAGTGAACAAATATTTCCTTTTGGGTGACACAAAATCGGCTGTTGGTTTCAATGAAATGAAGATTAAATTGAATTAGGAGATGTATATTAACAAAATCATTATTAAAGAACGGTCATTTGGATACAATTGCGCTTACCATATCCATCCAATTCTCCACAAAAAGAAATATATCACTCTTGTATGTGTAGATTCTCTCTAGCTAAATCTGCTCCCATTTTGATTTTGATTTGTATGCCTTCTTCATCATCAAAGAGTGATACAACAGACAAATTTTTTAATAAATACTAAATACGATGTCTAATTTTTTAGAGCTGCTTTTGAAATTGTGGAATCTATCCTTTCGTGTGATTTTAGAATTTTTAAAAACCAGATATTTTGTTAAGGAGCTTTCACAGCCGCACTGGACTGAAGCCACAGTTTGACATAAACAGTTACTATCAACAGAATACATTTTTTAAGGATTACATCAATATTTTACATTCAAACACACATTGTAAAATAAGTTCGAGAATTACACCCATGTTAACATAACTAAATATCTTTGAAACTAGGAGTTACATCATACACTTCCTCAAATTATTTTTAACTTCTGCAATTTTTGAAAATTCAGAGAGAGAAAACGATACCTATGCCATTTTTAAGCGTCCTTTGCCCTATCTGGAAGAAAGAAAGAAAAAAAAATCCGTGCTGTCTTAAAAAAAAAAAAAATACCAGTTCATGGAAAGTCGGATCTGCGCCTTTTTTACTACTGTACTTTGCTATATTCGAGAAAAAAATCTTAAAGAAACTAGGGATGTTGTATAGCAGTACATACTTTCTTGCATTATTTCTAACAGCTCCGCAATATTACACTACATCAGTCATCAGTTCTTCAGGTATTGTGATCAAGTGCCTCAGCTGAAGGATGTGTACAGAATCTCCCATCAGCTGACATCTATATAGTCCATTAATTTAGGGGTAATGAAATTTTTGGTGCCACACCTTGCAGCAATCTGTATTGCTATACTCTCAAAAATTCACCGTTGATTTCATCTGAACTTAGAATGTCGTTATCTGAATCTACAGACAATGAAGAAGGGACAGCGTATGATGTAGACGCTTCACACTGTTGTTTGTCTTTCCTTTTCTCTTCTTGTAATGCTCTTTGTCTCGCCCTCTTTGTCTTATTCTTTATCCGTGAGATTTTGGTCTACTCGTGTAAAATGTACATGTGGCTCTCATGGCTGACGTAAAAATATTCTGTCTTCTTCCAACATAATCATTTGTAAGGTATTCGGATGTGCAATATTTAACAAATTGTTCAAATTATTTCTTAACTCCTCCTCACAATGCTTAAAAATAGCGTCACACTTGTTTGCTTTTTTTTGTTGTTGTAATTTTCTCCACTCCGAATAAAAGGTAATAATAAGTTTTTTGCTTATCAGAATTTTTCCTTTCTTCCAAAATTCATGCACTCACAAACCACAAGTTTAGCTCTTGCATTAAGTATTAATTTTACTTCCCGTATGTTATAAAATAAAACTTCAAGTACTTGTGTATTTGATGAATTGTATCCAGTTAGTATTTGGTGTTTTATATTAATAATGAGTATTATCTTCTATTAAAAACACACGTTTCTCGGTACTGCCTATGACACTATGATTAGTTAGATTAGCGACCTGCAAACAGGACACGGTCAATTAAAATTCTGCGCGCCCAAGTCGGTACCGGTTAGAATCCTCCAATCTCAACAAAATTTTGTATAGGCATTTTTTTAAGGTCATTTAAACAAAATTGGAGGATTTGCGTTCAAAAATTTTGAAGTCGGGGAAAAAAGGGACACTAGAATACATGTATCAATTAGCCCCCTTTCCCTCATGCACTTCTTTGAAAATTGCATTGCAATAACTACTTCAACTGTTCAAAAACTTCACGAGGTGCTTAAGTTCTGTGATTCACCTGTATGTATGTATGTATGTATGTATACATACATAATACATACGTACATGGTGTCCGAGAGGGAACATCGAAAATTCAAAAATAAGCTCTTAAAACAATTTTAAGCATATTTTGTCTAATAAACTACATGGATATTCTGAATGGCTGAGCCATTCAGCATAAGCATTCAAAAGTTGGTTTAGAAAATGCTCTCTTGACAAAAATTTGCATTGCAGAAGCATAGAAACATGTAAATTATTTATTTTTTCAAAAGAAATTAAAATTTTTGTTGAGCAAGGAAAATTAATCCATGAATAAAAAAGCACCCAATTTGCACATTTCAATTGCTTTTTATTTCTCAGTTAATTTTTCTTAGTAAAGTTTTTGAAGGTGGTGGCATAACATGGTGGAATTCAAACCTGTAGATCCTACATTGAAATCTTCAATGTATCACTGGTAAGCTATCTCAGTGTATTGCTACTTTAGTTGTCGTAAACTGTTCTTTTGTTTGGGAATAGTAAAACAAAGAAACTTACTTCTAACATACTGAGGTTGATTATTCACTGATTGTAAGAAAATCTATCTTCATTGTTTATATATTTGTATTCTAATAGATCTAAAGTAAAATATGAATGTTCATTGTTGAGTGAAGGTATTGCTACATTTCTTTTTTCTTTCTTCAGGTAATTCACAACAAAAAGTTACCATTGTAATGACTCTATTGGCCCAGTCTGCTAGAGACAAGAGCATAGTGTTACTTGACAGAAGCCCTGAAAGTGCACCAAATATTGCTAACTTACATCCTCGTTTCCTGTTAGCAATAACTCAAGGAGTTAAGAGAGCTTTGTTACATGGTCCTAAACTCAGTTGCTCAGTAAGTGCTTTTCGGCAAATGTGATATTGCTTATATTTATCATTGTTTCACAAACATTACCTTCCAGGTAGTGAATACTTGTGTAATGTTACACTGGTGTGAGACGAGTAGAGGAACTACTGAACATATGGTGGGTGCTGCTGCAACTCAATGTGTGCAAAAGGTATGCAGTTTTGGTGATGTTCCACTTATTTTCTGTTCTTCACTATTGGTATTTGAAACTTTTTTGTTATTATATTTTACTTCGGAGTAATACATTCTAAATAAATATTTAGGTCTTGTCCACTGCTTCTTCATTTTTCCATTTACATGTGATGCATGCATACAGATACATGAATGCATGCAAACAATAAGGATTAATAACACAATCCTTAATAGAAGTAGCTTACATTATTAGTAAATAAGTTACATAACATAAATATAGAATTCTTGAATGCTCTGGTTTCTTTTATAGAACAGTTTTCTAAGTAGAAATAACAGTAAAATTATATTCTATTCATTTATTTATATTAATGTTAGAACAGTTATATTTTTGTATAAATGGTACATGCTAAAGCTCTATTATTTTGAGGTTATTTAGGAAACAAATTAACCAAGTTGTACATATGTCTTCGTCTGGTTATGAAGTCCGTTGCGTTAGTATCTATTTGGCTGTCCGAGAGACGCCGCACAATGGGGCCGAAAAGGGGAAAAGTTGGCAAAAAGGATTTTTAAGCATTTTTCGGAATATTTGGAAATAAAAAATTAAAATTAAATAATTACTTATTTAATTGTTTAACTTTCAAATAGTTATTAAGATAACCTCAAAGTCAGAACTTTCGTCCTGTGACTCTTCTTCAAGACGTGAATTTGTACTTTTTGAAGCCATTAACATTGGTGTAACTTCTAGGTCCAATGCATTTGACAACCTGCAAAGCACTTTTTTTTCTTTTTCTTTCAGGTTGCACTTTTTCTTCCGCTTTTTTCTTTTCAATGTGTTTATTAACACCATACAGATCCCTCCTTGTCAATAAAGAGCTATCAGTACCAGAATTTGAAGGAAAAATAAGAAAAGATGTGCATCATCATAAAGAACCACAACGCAAAATGGGGCGAACATGGGCAAACTTTGATTCATGTTTTGGAAACTAGATGAATTCCAGAATCAGATATAGTTAATATCATAGTCCGGGAACGCCCGGAAGGGAACTAAATGACAATATGAAAAACCGAATTTGAAAATTTCATTCCATTGTGACACGTAAAGTTTCTACATGGAATTACTAAATTATTGTTCAAGGAATAGGTTTTTTAGAAATATAGATTTAAAGTACATATCTCCAGGTATCGTATCCAAAGCATGTACGATTCTGCTAGTCGAGAGAGCAAAAATATTTGCGTCGAAAAACAAACCTCTTCTTACTGCGCGGGAGACGTGCGCCGCCCATCACTTGTGCAAGTTCAAACTTACACTGAATGGAGTGGCGTGATTCCTTCTCTCTTTTTTGATGGGGAAACGTTGAAGGAGACATTTTGCTACCACTTTCATGTGAAATTGAGATTATGAAGTATATTTTGATTTTTGACTTTTTGCCAACTGTCCCCTCCTCTGATTACACCGTGCGCCGCGTTCTAGGCACAGATGCCAACATTTCGGCTGTCATGCAGAGGCCTTAGAAAGTTTGTTTCTGGAAGGACTTTTCGGCCAGAAGGAAGTCGCAGCATGGTGACCGAAACGTTTGCATTTGTTCCTTTTCATCAACGGACGCGGTGTCTCTCGGACAGTCAAGTCAAGCCTCCGGCCGCGGAAGCGTTTGCATTAATTTTTCACTGTACAATAAGTGTTATAAACTGCACTTTCATAATTGATTAATTACTTAATGTATTTTTTATTTTTCATGTTGGACACCAAAAAACACAAAAAAAATTTGATCCGAAATATTGGAAAAAGTTTTGATTTGAATCTGTAATTTTTCTAGGAGAAAAATTATTTAAATCATCCAAGTCAGAAGTGTTTCTGAGAATTAATTTCTATATGATCAGGAAATCGATAGGTCGAGAAATTCGGGGAAGTAGGGAATTTTTTTTCTTCAAATTGTCAAAATGTTTATGGTCACCTTGTAGATATTAAATTAGGTGTTTAAATATGAGTGGTTTGGGCTTGAATGATTTCCATTGTAATTTTTGTGAAATTTTACCGTAATAACCTATAAGAGTATTCTAAAAAGTAAGCTTCTGTGAGGATGACTGTTTCTCTGTTGTTGAGAATGTTTTTGCTCCAATGTTTATAAAGTGTCTCACGATCTTCATTTTTCGTTTGAATCAGCAGTGTTGAGAGAATTCAAGTATTGTAACCTAAGTAGCGTCATGAAATTACAGAATGTGATGTCAAGACCAAATATTCCATATTTAATTTTCCCACTTTTATGGTACTTTACGAAGTTATTGTTTCAGATGTTGAGGACAGTAGGAACTCGCTTATTGGAACCTCTAATGTCTGTTGAAGTTGTAATTGATAAAGATATGTCCTCGGTCGTTTTGTCGGATATATCACGTCGTAGAGGTCTTATACAGAAAATCTCACCACGAGAACAACAAATGGTAAGTTTGTTTTTGTTGAGTGGTTTGATTAATACTTTACATAGTTTGTTTCAGAAAGAACTAATTTTATTCTAATGAACATATTGTTAGGCGTTTACTACATGTGCTTGATTTACAAAGATTTAACCATTCCGTTGAAGTTTATTCAAAATTTATTATTATTATTATTATTATTATTATTATTATTATTATTATTATTATTATTATTTATGTATTTCACAACTAAAGATGTAACGAATCGGTTGAATATAAAATCTACTCCAGTTTGCAACCAGCTTCCTTAGGAGCAGATGTAGGCACTATCGGTGCGTCTACAATACTTTGCGCGACTTGCGGGCTGTTCCAAATAAAGACGTTTCTGACATTTCCCGGTCTTTTGAATGACCTGGGAGTTTACCAAAGTTCTTACACAAATTTTGCGGAACAAATTTCAGAACTCCGATAGCTATCGGGACGACCTGTGCTTTGACGTTCCACATTCGGCTGATCACGATTTCCAGTCTTGTATTTAAGACATTTCTTTTCCTCCTTGGTTACGATGTTTTGATCGTGCGGCACAGCCACATTTACAAGTATACCGGACATCTCATAACAATATCCGCTTGTTTGCTGTAATCGTGCGATCAGTTTGAATTTGTTGGTTGTAGAGTATTGTACATAGCCCAAGAGACGTCATCGATTTGGTGAGTGTTCGTAACACTTGGAGCATGTGTTCGGAACTTAGAGGGCGTTACTGATCTACCGCTGGATGTAACTACACTCTCTATCGTGGCTGATATTCGTCTTTGCTGCAATTGGACGCGCTGAGACAATATGATCAATAATTTCAAAACCCGATTGTTCCTGGCTGATGCGGCATTTATTATTTTGGGAAATTTTGAGAACCACTTTATCATAAAGTCGTGTCCTCAACACCTGATATTGGGCAACTATTAAAAGTGCTTCCGATTCTGGGTTCATTCTTCCCCTTTTAAACCACATAAATTAATTATCTTTATTGATCTGCCCCTTGTCCATTCTTTTTAGATATTGTCTATTGAGTGGTGATTGTTTCCACGATTTCTTTAACATTTTTTGTCACATTACATATTAAGTAGCATCAGAAGTTTTGTGTCTGTGTTATTCTGCCTGTCTCGTGGTTTTATTCGCAATGCTTCTTGCTACACTTACAATGCCTCTCTTTCCCATTCTTCGGTCAGATTTAATGACGAGCCTCATTAGTGAGTTTTTTCCTTTGACAAATGCAATAACGTACACAAATCGGTGGAAATACGAGTATGTATATTAATGACGTGAGTGATATTAAAAAAATTACATCTGTGTAATTAAAAAAAAAGAATACAGCAACATGACTTTTATGTCATCTTAAACAGTGCATTTAGCACTATTCGTACGAAGAATTTGAAGAAAAAATTTGGAGCCGTTTTTTGAGAAAAGTTTGTGCTCGTTTTCACAAAAAACTTTTTAGTTTTCGAAAAACTTTCCCCGACATCATTTAATGCACATTTACTTGTAAATATAATAATACGAACAAATCGCCGCTAATGAAAATATTATCGACTTGAGAGACAAGTTAAAAAATTACAATTTTGTAATTTTTGAAAAAGAATAGAGCAATATGGCGTTGGTGTCATTTCATAGAGTACATGTAGCACTATTCCTACCTAAAGTTTCAAGAACAAATTGGAGCCCTTTTTGAGAAAATATTGTTTCAGTTATTTTTTTTAATTGCACGCACATATTGCATGCAATATTGCGCAAAAGCTACTAAAAGTTTCACAAAATGGGCATGGCCTTAATGAAAGAACTAATTAAGGACAACAAATTTCATTTGAATGAAAAATCTCTATCTTCAATTTTATAGTTGTCGCCGAAAAAAATTCAAACTTTGCAATTAGCGAAAATTCAGAGTTAACAGTGCAAATTAGACGTATATTATAAGACGTACCTTTATAAGTGTATTTTACTCTTCTTACACGGAATTAAAGAAAAAATTGAAGCCATTTTAGAGAAAAGTTTGAAAATGTCCGGGGGCTTCATGTACAGTATTCTCAAAAATTAATGAATGCTTTTCAAAACCGCAGAGCGTCGAGTCAGGCTAGATCGGCAGGGGCTTCTTTAATTTGGGAAAAATCCTACGCATGGTTTAGGTGCTAATGTTGTTCACATACACCAGAGGACCATAGGAAGGACGGACGGACAAACAAACCAACAAACAAACAAACAAACAGACGTTTTACCGTCAATCGATGTTTGGTATCAAGGACCCACCAAACCAATTCTGGCTACACCACGTGTTAAACGATTTTTTTCTTCTAAATTTAACAACTATTTATTTCTTTTTCATTATTAGAGTTTTTCTGCCGAAAATTTGCATTTGTAACAGATTAAACGCATAATTTCATGGAATGTCGTCAAAGTATGACGCCATTTTGATCGTACGCTGTACGAATGCATTCGTTGGTTGAAGATATTCGCAACGTTTTCTGGATTACTTGTTTCTCTTTCATTATCCTTTTAAACAACATTTTATACGAAATATCGTGATGACGTGGTCGTATTGTGTACAATATTCCACATTGCTTTAGTTTTGTTTCTAGCGTTCAAGATATCCTCATTATTTTTTCCTGAACTATTATTTTCATTAAAATTATTTTATATTCTCGAAAGTAGATATTCCCTAATCGATCTGGCTGATGTCACGGCCTCTTGAATTTAAGACAAATTTTAATTTTGGAGAGGTACTTTACATGAAGCTCCTGAGACATTAAAAAAAGGCTCCATTTTTTTGGTTAAATTTTGTTGTTGGATAGTGTGAAAGACGTTTAAAAGAATGTTGTATGTCTCATTTTCTTTGAAAACTGATTTTTCAAAATTTGCAAAAATTCAAAAAGTTTTCGATTTCCTACAACTACAGTTATGAAGATAGGGATTTTTCCCTAATGAAATCCGTTTCTTAAAGAGAGGTTTTAAAATAATGTATAATAGAGCATGTACAATTTTTCGAAAATTTGAGACTTTTGGCGTAATATTGCGTGAAAGTACGTGCTGTTTTAGCACTACTTGTTTACTTTCTCGACCATACGAAGGTACTTCGTAAGAAGATAAAGTTACTTGCACCGGAACACGGCGAATTTTCGGGAGGAAAACTCTTATTTTTGGTTCCTTGTAACGAAAAAGTGGATAAATTCTGTTGCATAAATACCATAGTAAATTAATTCCTCTAACACGTGGCGTAGCCAGAATCCATGTTTTGTGGTTCCTTGATACCGAAAAATTCAATGACGACAAAAGTCTGTCCGTCCGTCTGTTAACAAAGCGGCTAAACCGTTCAGCCGATTTCTTTAAAGTTGATATTTCTCAAGCGATGTGGCTGATTTCGTGGCCCCTTGACTTTAAAAACGATTTTTTTTTTTTAAGTTTTAGGATACTTTACATGAAGCCGCTGGGATATTTTCAAATTAAAAAAATGGCTCCATCAATTTTGATTTTTTGTTGTTGTTGTTGTTGTTGTTGTTGTTGTTGTTGTTGGGTAGAGTGAAGGACGTTTGAGAGAATGGTACAGGTCTCATTTTCGTTGAAAACCCTGATTTTTAGGAAATTGCAAAAAATAAAAAATAAAAAAAATCGGCCTCTTCCTAGAACTAAAATTTTGAAAATAATTTTTTTCTTAATGAAATGTGTTCATCAAAAACAGTTCTTCCAAAGAGGTCAGGTTCAATATTTCAAAAATATGAAAATCTTTTGCGTAACTTTAGATGAAAAATAGGCGCTTTTAAAACTATTTTCTCGGAATCGGTGTCAATTTTTTTCTTTTATTTTTATCCTCGTTTGTAGCAAAGAACTGTAAAGATAGTGTGATGATCCTATTTTCGATCCTAAATTCGAATTTCGCGCGCTTCATTTCAAGCGTTGCAAGTTCGAAAATAGCAACATAGAAGTTTCGAAATTCTTTGAATTCATTCCATTGTTGTCGGTCATAATGATTGCATGATGTAGATAATATTTTTATGAAAGGAAGTAGATTGCAGGAAGGTAATAAATATTAACTTAGAACTAACGAACACACTTCTATATTTTAAGAAGTTTTAATCGCTGATTACGGTATTAAAAAATTGAAATCTCACTTCAAATGTAATTAAGTTAGGCGTGTGTGAAATTATTCGTGCCGTACTGTATTATGTTTTCTATATACTGTAACATTTAAATTTATTCATGTTCGTTTCATTTCTAAAAGTAAAAAATGACTACTCTTCTTGACAATGGAAATATATTTAGATAAACGCGAGAGGTGATTCGTTTGAATTAGACTTGTTCAAGTTTTAACAAGTTTTTAGTATGGCAGAAATTACGATATTTTAATATTACGTTACTATATCCAATTATGCGAGAAAGTATGTGCTGTTGCATCACCTCTACTTAAACTTTTTCGTCGGATAGCGCAAGGAACGCTTAAGAGAATGATGCAGACTCATGTTCGTTGAAATCCCTGATTTTTCGAAAATTGCAGGAGTGAAATTTTTTGGGTCGTCTTGCTACAACTGAAATATTAAAGATAGAGACTTTTTTCCTTCATGAAATCTGTTCCCTAAATCTTCAATATGTTCAATTTTTCGTACATTTGAATTGTTTTCATCTAATTTTGCGCGAAATACAGGCAATTTAAAAATGTTTAAAACAATTTTTTTCTCAAAAAAACGCCCCAACTTTTTTCTTTAAAATTTTGCATCCGTAATAAGAGATGGGAAAAAATGATATTCTCATTTTCGGCAAACTCTCCGTATTTTCGAAAAATGCAAAAGGTTAACATTTCAAAATCACAAAATTGAAGATAAAAAGTTTTGCCTTAGACTAAGTGTGTTGTAAAAAAATAATCTCTTTAAAAAAGTCATGTACAATTTTTAGAACGAACAAAAGGATTTTGCATTATTTGTGTATGAAATTTGTAAAGAATATTTTTTTTTAAATCATTGCTTTGGCTATTTATGTATGTATCTGTAGTTTTGTCTAAACTGACTTAATTAAGTTTGGAAACATATTTTTTCATACAATACAGAGTAATGTATTACAGAGTACGTGAAGAGAAAATTTTGTATCCCTTTTTAAGCATATTGCATGCATGTAAGAGGGTGATATTTGACACAGTTAAAGTGGATATGGAGGAGTGTACGAACATTTTATTTCAAGCATAGTGGTTAAGAGAAAAATACTGTACTCTGTATTTGCATGTGAATATATGAAAAGTATATTTTTAACAGTATTTGACCGTTCTTTGCTCTTTTGGCAGTTGAGATAACAAGACAAGTTTCTGTTGCATATCCCACCCATGTAGGAGAGGGAGAATCCGAATGATCTCCCTCTTGGTGTGTCATTGATGTTAATTCAAAATAATGTAATGAAATAATTCAGAAAATCGGTTAATGTATTGAAGTAAGGTTTGAATGTATTGAAACTAATATAACTCAAAGTACTTCATAAAAAAATGCCAATTATCATTTAAGAATTGAATACAAGTTTAAAAATTATAGTAGTTCAGTATTCTTTACGTGCACCAATGCGTGAAATTTTCTCATGGGTTCAGCCTGTATTTATAATTACAACATATGTCATAGCAATCATATTCAAGTGTCAATACGAACAGTTCACTACATGAAATGTACATATAATACATGTTACATTACAATAAATTGCCAGATGACATTAAACAAATAAAATGAGTAGACATATTTAAGAGATATGCACCAGATAAAATATTTTCTGGTGCATGACTGTTTCTGGATATACTCTCGTTCTATATGGACTATACTCTCGTTCCAAAAAAAAAAGTATTTATTTTAAACAATAATATTAACTAATTAGTTAACATTTGTACTGTATATTTTTATAAAGACCAAGTGCCTGAAAGACTAAGAAATTTATTTCTGCTTCTGGCTCAAAGACACACAGGTTTGTCCAGGTTTCCTGATCCATTGGGCACATGCTAAGATGGCACCTTGTTTTACTTGTGGACATACATTTAGCTTCACTATGCACATGCTTTGTTGAGTTCTCCTTTTACTAGTTGTGGTAAGAGCTGGAGATGTGTGTTGCTATTGTGTTAGGAATACTATAATATCAAATTGTAGTTTATTTCCAATGTAGATAACTTTTCTAGAACTCCTGAACAAAGATTTCTAATTTTCAAAAGTTGTTAAGATTGATTTGTTGGCACTTTTATTCATCACACAACTGTGTGTAGAAAAAGGGTGGGGAAGGGACTCTGGAGCTCTAGAAAATTTGTGCTCATTTATACCCCCACCCCTCCTGTCACATTCAGCTTTTACTGTTTTTTGATGAAAATATATCAAATCAAGCTACTTTCAGTATCCTGTTCTTTTGTTTGAAAGTTCAACTGTTCAGTCGAACATTGCAAAAGCAGTGCACAATGAGAACAAAACTGAGAAGAGGTTTCCTGTTGAAAGTAGAGAGTAAATACATTTTCTAGTAGTTCCTGTTACTAGCTGAAACAAACAATGAGGCCACGTGAATTAAAACAAAATTGTAACTTCCAATATGATTTGTGTTATTTTTGTTTCAGGTAATTGAGGCTCAAGTTCCTTTGGCAGAGTTGTTGGGTTATGCAACTGACTTGCGAAAATTGACATCTGGTAATGGATCATTTACCATGGAATTGGATTCTTATCAGGCCATGTCATCAGTTGAAGAAGCAAAAGCCATGAAAAGAGTTACTGGGTTTGATCTTTGATTTAATAGCTTGATGGGCGTTTTGCAACTACCCATTCTAGATGGATGCTGCAGTAGTTAAGATGTGAAATGTCATGTTAATATCTTTGTAAATTTTGTGGATTTCATATGTAGAGTTTTTTTATGGAATTTGATACCAAAGTTGATTATAAAAAATTATATGATATTGTGTAGTTAAAAAAAAAAAAAAAATAATCCTAATTTTCCCCATGTTTTTGCTAGAACTATTTTTATGAAGTATGAAAGCACTTACTTTGTATAATTTTCTTACTGCTATGTTCACAACCTTGAGCATAAAAATCACTTACTGCTAAATGTGAGCATGAATGTGTATGCAAGCAGTATAACTATTAACATATGTTTATAGTCCTTTAGAAGTCATTTAAAAGAGGTTTACAAGAAAGGGGGAAATTTATTAACGATCCAAACAAAATTTACTTCGTATTTTATGCAGTTGTACTCCAACATTCACATATAAAACAAAAATGATTAACTAATGCATTAAATTATGCAGTCTCTTAACTGGATCCTACAGAAACTCATGTTGAAAAGAATGACTTTAATTAAGTTCATACATTTTGTCCAAACAATCAAATGAGCTTCTTTGTAAAATTTGTGAAAAATATTTTCTTCAGAACACTTGCCAGCAATTCAACACATTTTTTCTTACTCTTCTATTACTAGAAGTGGCATCTTCTGGAACACCTCTATTGGCAAGCCTGTTCTTCATGTGTTTACCAGGCATAATTTTTCTCCAAGGAATGGATACCTAGCAGATTATCACAACAAGTCTTCTGGTACAAAAGCAAATAGTTTGCAGTTTTATGACCCATTTATTCTAGGTAGTGATAATGAGTCAATGAATGGGGGGATGCAAAACTCACTTGTATATCTAGGAGTAATTAATCACTAAACCAAACTCAGTCAAGCTAGTTTTTCTTTAAAAAGCTCCGGCTTTTTATTAAAAATAAAAAATCCAGCTTTTATTCCTGGAGCATCAAGGTGTGCACTATTGTGTTGAATGACCTTGATTTGGCTTATTTTTTAAATGAGATGCAAATATTGGTAAAAGCAAAAAAAATCTATGCACAACAATAATATAACAAAATATGAAAATTAATCTAGAGATCAGAGTATATAATTAAGACATTCTACAAGTGGGCTGAAAATTTAATATGAAGGTTCTGCCTCCAGTGGTGGTTCTTGCTTGAAATCCATTCTGTACTGGTCTTCATCCGTGAGCCCAGATAAAATGATTACGGGTTGCTGAATCGTGCCTACATTGGAGCTTGGGCAGTTGGTCGCAATTGGGCTAACTGGCATGTGCCCATTGGTATGTAGAGGTTGGGGAGGCACATGCTGTTGCACTTGTGGAGGACTGTTGCATTGTACTGATCCTTGAGGAGTAAGTGGGCTGCTGGGAGAACCTGCAGAACTTCCCCCTTGATAACTGCCAGCTGAGGTAGCATTTGTTGGGGTCTGGACAGTTCCATCTGTTGTGGCTCCTGCAACAATTAAAGATGCAATAAGATTTATTGTGTATTTGCAGCAATTATGTCTTGGAAAAGCATGCCTTAAATACAGTAAAAAGAATGTTTTTTTGTAGAAAGTATCACTTGAAAGAAAACATGCTGCAATATCTTAGGGCAAGTTTTAAGTTATTTCAGGAAAAAAATGAAGGTTTTATGAGCAAATGTTTAGAAATTTTCTTAGCAGATTTTAAAAAACATGAAGAAAGGATTATTAATTGGAAATAAGCAAAGTGCATTTTTTAATTTTAAAATGTGGAAAAACTGATCACACTCTCAGTATTAAATTTTAGTTCATGAAATATGCAATGTTGTGTACAAATAAAAATCTAATTTTTTGTTATTAATAAGAAATGGTAAAATTGCATTGATCCCTAAATTTTTAACACATTAAATGTTTTGCAATTTAGTATGACTATCTTGGAGTAGAAAATTGTTTTGAATACAGTGAATGTGAAATGCCTTTTATGCTGTTATTGAAGAGAGGGAAAAAAGTTGTGAAGTTTCTCTCCGCTCAGATTATTTAATTGTATTTTGTGCTTTGTTTAAGCTACTCAATTCTTTGCAGGTGATCATAAAATAAACATTTCAATTTAAGATTTTTTTTGTATACATATAAATAATATAAAACATAAAAAATATAAAGAAATACAAATTTAATAACTGAATTTCCAATTTTTGGATTTTTAGTTAATATAATAGTCTGTGAGAATTACTTCAAATCATTGGAATGGAATTTTAATCTTTTGAGATTTCAGTACATTAATTTAGAATTTTAATTTATTTACAAATTGTAATAAGTAATATGAAATAATCAGACATCATTTCCAAAGGAATTTTTCTGTTTTGTTATAATGCTTTGTTAGTTTATTGTTTATATACAGCAGAGAAAATTTTCAGTAGTTTATAATACATTAAATAACACTAATACACTTAAAGAAAGCAATAGCAAATGCTATTCAACGAAACTTCATACTGGAACAATAAAAATTATACACAGGATCAAAAAGCATACAGAAAGCAATTGACAAGTGAAAGAAAGTAAAATTCCTAAGATATAATCTTGACATTTCTCCTATATTCTGTGTTGCATAATGTAATTCACAGTGGCTGTGGTGAAGTTTTTGAAGCTTTGCAATGAAGTACCTTTAATTTTTAACATCCCAGAGACTGGAGTGCCCTTTGTTCAAGTATTGATTGCATCAACATTTTTAATATACATTTTTCTTGTGTCATGGAGAAAATAAAATTGCTGCGGGTGAACACATTGCAGGTGTGCATTTTGAGAAAACAATTTGCTATTATGTTTTATATAGAAGTATGCAGTTGGGGAAATTTTAAAATTAATCATATGTGTAATGTGATAATTTTATCGAGTTTGTTGCAGTGTGTTAGAACAAATGGAGGAAGGAAATTAAGCTATTAAAGAAAAAGTTATTTTTCCAAACCCTTCTCCCATTTGTTACACCTAAATACTTTTAAACCCCTCCCCAATTGGAACGTTCCATGCCAATCTCTCTCACCTCCTGCCTCACTTTCTGAGTGAAAAAGAGTTGTATTGCAACTATGAATATTTCTCAATTTTATTCCCAATGCTGTATCCTGTTATTGTACATAAAAGTTTTGATCAATCAAGTCATCATTATTCTATAGTTTGAAGTCTACAAACATGATTAATATTCATGAATTTTTACTATAAAGCTTTTTGTTTGAATTTGATCCATACTTGCATAATTAATATGAAATAATAGCTGTTAGATAAAATAGCATCCATTAATAGTTACATTAGTCAATTTGTTGAAATGTGAAACAGAAAGGAGTGCAAGTAGCAGTGCTTTAATTTATTACTGTATAAAGATGACCAACTATTAAATTTTAATTGGGCAGATAATTGAATAAATTATCAAAAAAGAGTACTAAATTTATGCACTTGTTAATCTTCAAGTTACTAGTTCAAAATGTGTTTACAGAAGAGCAGTGATAGTTATTTGAAATGTTTGAAATTGCTACAGTTAAAATGTAAGTACATTGTCAACTTTTATTAGTGATTTACTTTGAACATATCATATTAACACATTATATTAGTACAAAACTCTTGGAAAAACTTTCATCCACCCCTCACCTACCATCCCACCTCTTGAACACATTTTTGAATGGACCCAGAGTATATGTGATCATAAATTGTCAATGCTAAGGTAGATCGTGGAAGTGGTAGTGCATTTAATAAATACGATGGCAACTTTCTGTAGCAATTCGGTTTGTTTTATTCTCGAGGATTGGAAACTAAGCTGTGTTAGCAACATTGAACAATGTATTATTATATGAGGCAACAAGATTTGTGGGTCTTCTTGTGTGTATTCCAAATGTAATAGGGGCTTATGGTGGGGCGATTTGTGCACTTGGAAATCTTTGTTGGAAATTAGTGTTAAACATAGTGGACATATTGAATACAGAACGAGAAACAATACACAAGCTACTAAATATATTGGAAGATCAAGCACATAGGTACTGTACTAACCCACACTAGGGTCTATGAAGACAGTACAAGGAGTATCCGATAAGCAGGTTGTTTGAACCAGAACATGGACAGCTTGAGATGGAGTAGAGACGTTCCACGAGTGGCTGTCTACAAACACATGCACGAAACATTAGAGCATGCAAGAAAATAAGCTACTTTAGGAAAGTTTGCACAGAAAAAGTGAGCAGGAACAGATAAGGTTGAGGTAACAGGAATTCAACACACCAAGCAGAAAACATGCCTCTTCATGTGTTAGAATTAGAAATTTTTATATTAAAACAAAAAAGAATACGTACCACCCAAAAGCATTTCTTGAAGAAGGCTGTCAATGCGCGCCACTCCAAACAGTTTAGCAAATTGAATTTGCTCAATCATTTGCCAAGTGATAGACTGCAATGCTGGAAGAGTTAATATTATTTCTCCAAAACGTCCTCTAGAATCATATTGACGATCGCTGATGTAATCTTCTAGATTGATTTGGATCTGATACCGTAAATTCTTTATACGGCTTGAATCACTAAGGCCTTTGGCATCTGAGAACAGAGCGCTTTAGTTGTTATGTGTTCAAATTAACTATAAGATCAAGATTTTTTTACCAAGAATTAGTAGCAGGTTAATTAAAGTACTTACTAGGGTCAAAGAATACAATTGCCTTCAGGCAAGCAAATTCTATGTCATCAATTTGCACTTCATGGAGAGGTTTGACTAGTTCATCCATAACTCTTCCTCCAACACGACTTATGTCCAAATCAGGAGATATTCCAGCTTCTAAAAGAACAAAACAGGAATTCATTGTTGAATGTGTGTATTGACAAGTGCAGTAGAGGGTCAGATATTTCAGTACTAAATAATTTGTTAATTCCTCTCTTGTGGTTCTGAACTTTGCACTAGACTAGTCATGCAGTATTAACAAGGGGCAAATATGTTTAGATATTAATATTGAAGAAAAAAGTGTCTCATAATAATTTTCATTCATATGAAAAACAGGTTTGTAATAACTTAATTCAACCATCTGTAGTTTCTCAATGTCGAACTCTTCTCACATAATAAAACTTTCATTAAACTTTATTACTCCTTAATTCAAATTAGAAAATCTATTACAATGTGAAATATTTTGTTAAAATATTTTGAATAATTTGAATGTTAATTTTCAAATACATCAATGTGACTTACCTGGGTTGCCACGTGTGATGATACAGTTGTTACCCAGTAAAAGAACATCTTTTAGATGCATTGAGCGACGGGCCAAACCCAGCAGCAAATGCTCACCAGCATGAGCTCTTAGCAATGCCACCTTTACAAATGAGAATTTATTTTTAAATTGACATTAATACTGACTTTATCAGGCATTTGTATGTTACGTGCAGTTTTTTCTACAAAATTGTAATTTAAACAACACTCAATTTTACGGAAGACGTGATTCAATTAAATACACATTTTTAAATTTTTTTTAATAAATTGTAAAGTAGCTAATTTGAAAATTTTTAAAAATTTTTTTTTTTTTACAAACACACTTGATTATTTGTAGAGAAAATAGCTAAGGACAAAAACTTGAAAAATTGTTTGCACTTGCCTGATCATCCAAAGGCAACTCTGTAAATGCTGGAATATATTTAGCCCATTCAACTAAGATGAGTAGTTGTTGCTTCATTGAATCACAAACATCATTTATATTGGCAATTTGTTTGTTAGTTAAATTATACTCCAATTCACCTGTAGAAGACTGTAAAAAAATGACAATACTTTACTACAACATATTAATAATACCTATGTACTTATTTTAGAATAAATAAATATTCAGTATACAAGTAAAGTTCACCAAGTCCAAAAGCTGTATTTGAAGATAAATCAAATTGAAGTTGGTTCTGTTATTCCATCTACTCAATATCTTTTGCGGGGTAGGAGATAAAACTATTTTTTTTTCCCCAAACACACACTTTAATATGTAATGTTTGCTCGTAGAAAAGAAAATCATGTCCAAGGATGTTTTTATCTGTAAATTTTCATGGTTCTGTGACTTAGTTAACAAAAAATTTAAAAATTTCTGATTTAATATACCTAAATTCCTGGACTTCAGTGATTGCACTAATCAGAATAATGAAAAAAATATACCTAAGCCATACAAAGAGCTCAAAAACGTCAAAAAGAAACTTTATGAGAACTTCATTAGTAGACCAACTAAAAAAACTGGTAATCTACATGTAAATAGAAATCAAAATATTAATGGCAGAATCCTAGTAACCAATTGATTTGTCACACAATGTTGTTTGGTTATATGCGATATACTTTGAAGTTTTGTCACAATGTGGGTCAGATATTTTCGTTTTTATTTAACTGTATTAATGGTTCGGTTCTAATTGATGCGTTTTGAGTTTGTGCTTGTGTAATTCAAAGTATTATCAGGGTTGTGTTGGGTGCATATTTTCAGTAGTTAGAAATTTTCTCCATAATTACAAAATGATATTTAATATAAATTAAATATCATTCTTATAAATAAAAAAAATTACTTATACATAAGCACTTCAGAAATGCTTACATTTGGACTTACTTCTAGGGCTGCCACAACCTGCCTAGACAGCATTTCTGCATTCAACAAAGAAGCTACAGAGAGACCATTTGATGAAGTCTGTTCTTCAAAGCTTGGTCTGCGGCAGCTAATGCGATCTCGTTCATTCTGGACAGCTGAGGGAGAAATACACTAATTCTTAGAATTTGAACAATGAATATGAAATTTAAGGTGTTTTTTAAACTACTGCACACAACAATTCTGAAAATTAAATTTCTAGTTATAATTTTTCATATATCCCACAGCTTCTGAATCCACTCGGAACATGCAGTTCTTCTGAAATTTCTGCATGTCCTAGAGTGTTTTGTCTAGTTGTTTATTGCCATTGCCATTGCCCTTGCCATTAAAATCTCTAACTTGCATCTATCGTCTAACTTCCGCTAGGTAGTTTCACTTATACACCATCACTGAAACCAATTATTGAATAGCTTTTTGAAGAGCTATCTTACAATTTTTATTCATTTTCTAAAATGAAATGAATCATACTCTAAGTGTTTTGTGTGTGAAATTAAAGTTATAGAAAAAATGTTTGTACCCTGATGATGCATCACTGAACCAATGCTCTATGACTAAGTTGCATTGAAAATGGAGATTTGATAAAGCTTTGCTCAAGTTCGATAAATTCTGGGGATTCATGAATTTTGCCAAATTTTTAATTAAAATAATTTGATTTATTTTACCTGTGACCATCATTGAAATACTACATTAGAGGAAATCTTCTATTTTTCATAGTTTTACACATAATTTACACAAAATTCACACATTTGTATTGAATTATTTATTTGGTAAAATAACTTCCATATATCCTGGTAAACTAGCAATATATTTTAAACTTTAATTTGTGCTTTCCTTTTAAGTGTATGCTGGTGTTAAATTCCCAAATTTTCCAAGTTCATTCAAAAAAACAACAACGAATTCGTGGCTACTTCAAGCAAGCCAGTTCAATGCCAGCCACGAACAATAAGGCCCACCCTGTTATAGAAATTTATCCTATTAAAAGAAAAACAAAGAAGCAGTGAACATTTTTGTCCTTATTCCATTATCAACAATCCAAAACAACTAATAAGTCTAAGAAATGTATTGCATATATTGTAATTTCATACTTTGAAGGAGTTTTGTGATAGAAAATAGAGTAATTTAGAGAATTTTAATTTTTCATATCAGCTCAAATATACATAAAGCATTTTGAATTTTTTTCTGCTTTTTGTGGACTTTCTTCATCTACTTACTTAACGCCCCTTCCCCACTTCTCTTGAAGCTAACATTAAATAGTTTTAGTGCCTACTTGGGGGATCTCAAAATATCAAGAACATATTGTATAATCTTATTTGAAATAAGTTCGTACTCAACATAATCATTCAAGACTTGAATGCACCAAAGTTGGTATTGTTAGTGCTTTATAATCTTTTATATCAGATAGTAATACAATTTTTGTAGTATAGACGGTAATATTTCACTTGGTGATAATTTAAAAACTTATGGGCCGAGAAAGTTAGGGGGGCGCACAATTTTGTCTAATGTCCCAAGAAATTTATGGGTAGCCCTGCCCGAGATTTAATCGTTTATCTTAAGACCCTCGGCGGGTCGATCATTCGCAGTACTAAAATTAAATGGAACGTCGAATACCCCATTTGTTATTTGAAACAGTCGGCCGTATTTCTGTAGTATATTTTTAATCTGTCATAGCAGAAAGAAGTCTAATGGCAAGAGTTTCAGCACAAATTGTCGTAGATATATGTTCTAATGTAGCACAGATAACGCATATCTTACGATATATACTCATTAAAGCAATAGTCAGATCAAACAACAGTGGACATGAAGAAGTAGGAGCGTGTGGATGTTTTTCAATTGTACGAGTTCACATCAATTACGTAACATAGGAAATCTCTGTTCCTTATCTTATCATGGCAGACGGCAATTTGCTAAATCTGTTGTCGGGTCCTACAAGTAACTATGTGCAGCAGCTAGGCAATTATAACTAGAAATATAAAATTAATTTACCTTCTTTTTTCATTCCAGCTTTGAAGCATTTTCGTAAACGGCAATAGCGGCATTGGTTGCGTTTGTCCTTGTCCACTACACAGTTGCGGCTAAACCTGCAACAGAAGAAGTTGGGAGTCACTTTCCGCCTTGGAAGAATAGCTTGAATTGAACAGCAGAAATCGAGTTGTCATGCAACATTCTCCATGGGCATCCCTGGAACGCGTGTTTTGAGGGGAGGGGGCATTAAGTTACCTTGTGGGAACCTCCCCTGAATTTTAGTTAACGTGTATTTTCTATTGATGGGAGTGAGGGGGTGGAGAAGAAAGGCAAAAGAGGGAAGTGAATGGGCATTGATCGTTCGAGACACCAAGGCTAAACTTAAAGGGCCGTAGTGCGACAGAAGAAGTATTTTCTATTGATTTATTGAAGTTAATGTGGTGCACGTCAATTTGGGTTATATTGTATTGTAGGGGAGACGTGACCCCCCCCCGCCAGCGACGACTGTGGTCTTCTCTTCAGACAAAATTCATGTCTGTGCGCGCTTTTATGGCTTTCAACGATTAAAATATTCGGATACATTTCGAAAAGTGTTGCTCTTTCACTTATATCAATGGTAGCTGAAGGGAGCCATATGGGTTTCCACAAAGTTTGTCTCCAAAGGGTAATTCTTATTCGAGACATCTTATTTACAGAAAATTGTAAGAGAAGCTTGTATGAATGAATTCACCAAGCGAATGCTGAAGCAGTGTCCTAACAACCTGGCCAGGGACCGAGCGCGATCTTCCTTTCTCTATCCTTGTCCCTTCCTCTTCTCTTACAAGCACACACACACACACACACACACACTGGTTTTGCGTTGATTACAGAAGATGTATTTATGCTCACAATAGAATTTTTTAAGAAATACTTGCAGCAAACAAAACAATAATTTTCGAAATCGGATGAAAGGATCTTAGTTTTTTAGTTTAGTTAATACATACATTACACTACAACACATGCCAACATTACGCCAACTCCCGGGATATTACTTGCACTACACCTATGGGACTAATGCAGTTGATGCCTGCTGAATACCTTTGCAGTTGAAGCACACTGAAACGAAATAATGAATAATGCGCTACGTGGTCATCATTTTGCACAAAAGTGCACTTTAAGTAGATTTAAAAGACAGAATGAATAGTATTTATTGTCAAAACACTGTTAAAATCTTCGTGTGTGTTACTATTTTATGGGGGGAAATTCCAACTTTCGCCGGTTTTCTTAAGTTCTGGAATATCTAGCACCTACATTAAATTGAATCAAGAATACACCAAGCAACGAGAGCACACATAAAACACTTGATATTATTTCTACTCTAATAATAGTATTATTGCTCTAGTGTGTGACAAGCGGTATTTCCGCTCACAGACGATTTACTCGATAGTTTCAAGGACAAAACGGAGAAAGAAGAGGCGACGCCCCGGCGCCCCTTTTTTTTTTTAGAAAAAAAAAAAAAAAAGTATCTGCCTTTCTTCACAAAATTCAACATGAATTTGAAACAGTCACTAGGAAGGGTATACCCTCCCTCATCCAGCCACTTCCACTATGGCATATAAGCTACAACCGGTTTTGAAGACAAACATAATTTCATGAGCCTGCGTAAAAGAATAATTTAATATATATATATATATATATATATATATATATATATATATATATATATATATATATTAATTATAGATGGAGGGCTTGGCCACTCCTTTCCTCCGATTTTGTTAATTACCGTTTTATTTGCTGCAAATATTTTTTCAAAAATTATATTTTCGTGAGCATAATTGCATATTCTGTAATCAATGCAAAAGCTGTCTTACAGATAGATTTAAATTCCGTTGCTTGTAAATTGGTACCCAATATGCTATAGTTGGGCTTCGTTCTAGAAATATTCTTAAGAGAAAGTGTATGTGAGTGTCCGCACACACACACACCTGCCGCCCCTCCTAATTCGCAACCCACTGGGTGGGGGGGGGGGCGTGATTGTTGAAGTTGCTGCTCCAATTTGAGTCGCCGTCGTTGCCCTTCCTGGCACTGCAACTTCCGCGCCGCGGTTTCTCGCTGGTGCGTTGATCGTTGCTCCAGCAGCAATATTAATAGTTGTAGCTGTTGCTCTTGTCGTTGCACCCACTGTATGTGTGACAGCTGCCCTTCATGGATGTCCATACCGACGTCGGTAGTCATCAATTTGTCGGTATAGGATGGTAATGAAACAACTTTTCCGTACAAGTGCTGTTTACTAACTGCCGTCCCCTATCGCAGGGGATGTGAGGTGATCAGCCGAACTGTACATTGTACCCAGCCTCTCGGCAAGCCTCTCATTTCTCTGCGTAGGCGCGCGTCAGATGACACAGTAGGTGCCACGACTTCCTATGCTACTCCCGCAACGGACAGAAAGAGCCCAACAAGACTATAAGAAACCCTAGACGCCGGGAAAACGGAGGAAGAAACCGTACTGCAGCAAATCTTACCACGAAATCTGATGATGCGAGGAGGAGTAACGACATCGTGGAAATATCCCCCATCATCATTATTGATACACGGTTGGAAAAGTGCTGGCTCGCGCCCCTGCGCAGATAATTGGCAAGAACTGGACTCGTAAATCCAGGCTTTTTTATGAAGGTAATGAGTAGGATAACGTGTACATACTGAAGTTATATTGATGTCCAGAAGTAAAGCACGAGGCAGTGTCAGCATTTTCTTGACGAATCAAGGGAAACTGGACGAAAAAAAGAATCTGATCGGGATAGGGATTATTCATCTAGGAGCTGAAGCACAATACTTGCTACAGAATATTTAGAATTATTCAGTGCAAATGGTAACTAATGAATTTATATCTTCATTAAAATAAACATATTTGTTTTGATGATTAATATAGTCTTAATTGTGCAGAAACAGTTATGTATCAAAATGTTTTACTTGACATTAACTTTTGTGTATCATCTTTAATTGCTTAAAGTCTTCTAGCAATATATTGTAAATTAACGAACACGTATTACATGTGGAACTCTGTAAAAATTGGGTAAATTGTTGATTCTGGCACTTGGGAAATGGGATTCCTATGACGTATGTTGTAATTATAGGTCTCTGTAATGAATGTTCCCACACTGCATGATAATTTGAACTCATAAAAGCTTTCATCCAGCTACAGAAGTGTAGCAATGAGTTCAAGGTGGTCAATATATAATAAATTCCTTTAATTTTTTACTGATAGTAACTGCCTTCGATACGAAACTCGATATACGCATGCATAACTTAGCTGGGTCGAGAGGATAGTGGTCACGAGGGTAATAATAAACGTTTAATGACGCTACAGGTTTTCTTATGTAGGGAATTGTGGGAGGGACATGATAAAAGTTAGATGAAAATCGTGAACCGATCACAAACCGAGTCAATATTTAGTTAATTAGTAAATAAGTCAACCTGAATTATTAAAATTGGGTAAAAGAATAAAAGATTGTATGTACTATGGGATTTATTTGATTATAACGCCCTCGTGCATAAATAACTATTTCGTCATCCCTTCAATATTAAATCGTTAGGACTCCCGATTACATCTAGGCTTTTCTTGGAGAAAGTATGAGATATTTATCTTGGAGCCAGTTGGTGTCGTTTAGGATATGTTTACGATCCTTTGGAAGTACAACGTAAATCATTTGAACTGATTTGGTTAGATTCATAACCAGGACAGGAAAGAAGCTTTCGATCACAGATGCTTGCTCATTTATTTGACGTAAAAAAAGTTCAAAACTGTGTGTGATGTATGAGTGAGAAGTGCTAATGTGTGCAAGTTTTCTTGAACTCCGGAATCCCTACTCTCGCTTTTGTATTATACTAAGTTGAATTATGATTAAAGCCAACGCCAACGAGGGCTTTGGAAAACTTTGTAACAAGAAATTTTCGCTCCCATCTAAGAACTATTTGCATTGGCAATTGAGCTACAGAGATTTTAACTCCCTGCTTGCTCTCCTTTCTTTGAACTCTGTATTCTTCTAATGCCTCTGGAGTTTACATTGAGAACTAATGTAAGTTGAATTCCTTCTTTCGTTGAACAGCACAGTCTACGTCTTTATTCGAAATCTTATGCCACTTTTTTGTTTTATATATTTTCTCTTTTTCCAGGAGTTTCGGTTGCTATCTGTCATTCCGTTTCAATATCCGAGCCCATTGGCTATTTCTCCATATACAGTCTTGTCCGTATTTGGTAAAGGTTTATGATGCTATTAACCTCTAACAGGTTTATTTTCCATACTGCGTCAATTGTATCTTTTTTCCTGTTTTTTCCCATTTTATTTTAAGTGCTATTTTACTTCGTGAAAGGTGTGGTCACAACCTATATCCATTCCTCACATCACTCTTACATCCTGGAGTATTTTTTTCCATGACCCTACTGACCAATAACATGCTTCCTTTGTGATGGGTCAGTAGATATAAAAATTCGCACTTTTAGAGAAAGAACTGCCCCCTTTGAAAGAAAAGGAATGTTGAAAAAAACGGTTGTGCAGCCGTCGTTGGTTTAAGTTTATAAAATTTTGCTTCTTTCTTTACGGATCAAATTAGAACTTGAGATAAAACTTGTAAAAATGTTGGATAATAATGGACCTTCTTCTTATATATAATTCGCAAAATTTCCAAGGCTAAGTATAAGGTAAAAGGTGTGTAATCATAAGATCCAAAATTATTTTCTGATAAGCTCTTTGATGAACTCCTGACACGTACAGGGAAAATCGCGTGGAAATTGCTCAGAAAAGTCTCTCAATTTCCCGATAAATTGTTCCCCAAACTAAGAAAAGTTGTAAAAAAAAAACAACGTCAATTGCATTTCCTTAAGTAAGATGCAACATATCCTTAAAACCTTTCACTCACATTTGTGAATTGTATTAGGTTGTTTCATTACCTTATAATTGTTTAATTTAATTTTCGTATAAATCCCGTAAAATATGCGATAGTTCTGTTTTCTTTTATTTCTGTCGCGTTGTCCCGAAAAACTTTGACGAGACGCCGAAATGTCCCGTATTTTGCTTCGTCCCGTTTTTCTTTATTGGAATCCACGACTAAAAAAGTATAGTTCTCTCTTCAGATTGCGCGAAAACCAAAATAGTGACTTTCTACATGCCCTCCTACTCCACGCACATGCCGTAGGTTCAGATTCGTATTTACATTCTAACCACTCTAAGTAGCGCCAAAACCCCCCCTTAAATATCGAAAACTGTGCAACATCGAGAAAAAATACTGTGTTTGAAAAGTGAAAATAAATGCTAAAGAGTTTGAGATTTGTATCCATTTTTTTTATTCCCAATAGCTTTTGATTTATTTGCTAGCGAAAATTTAAAAAAAATTCCAAAATGATTTCACTCCCTCACGACTTTCGATCAACTTTGCGTGTCAGCAACTTTGTCCTTAAGTTTATCAGTAATATCCTCATAGTAGAAGTTGGATGGAATTAAATTTCCTTTAAACGAGTTATTTTCTATATTTTCTTACTGTTTGGAGAGTTTCAATTTCGCTTTTTTGGGTGCCCTGATCTCATAAGCAAAATTTTGGGAGAATGACAGCACTTTTCCCTTTATTTTGGACCCAAACGAAAAAATACTGGTTAGATCCCAAGCGCTCAACCCTCTTTAACTAGTGTTTTAATAAAAGTTCTTATATGGCCTAATAGAGTAAGTAACCTGCGTTCATTCGCCTGTTCGTTAGTCACGGCTAGACCATTTCCGGTCTCCGAATCGAGACAAATTAGATGTCATTCGACGGGTCTCAATCTCTTGATGGGGAACTGCTCATTCTTTGTATGGATCAATCCAGAAAACTCTAAGAAATTTCTCTGAAACGTCCTTTTTGCGTTTGTTTTTCTTAACATCTATAACGCGTTTTGGGTGTTTAAGAAGTGATCAACGACTTGTTCGATTCTTCTTGACAAGACGAGTGGAGTGCACAATTCATAGCAAGATAAGACATTCTAGAAGAAATCTAGAAAATAACTTTTTTGGTTTCAACGCATCTACGAGTACATTGGTGAAACGCTATGAGTTAATAAGCTTTCTTTCCGGTATTTACATGAATTGTTACGGCTTGATTCATCAGATTCACGATTAAACCTAATTTTGTAATGAAACAAAAAATTAAACAAATGTAACTGTCAATGCAGTTTTATGTAACTTTCTACGCCCGAAAGTGGACGAGCCAAGCAACTGTAATGTTTAAAATTTATTTTTATTATGAACTTGCAAAGCACAAATAAACCTTTTTAACAAGTAAATATCCGCCAGATACGCCAAGCTAAGTTAGTGTATAGTAAAAGTCACAAAAAATAATGTGTTCATTTCTGGCGAGGCTCAAGCCATGACTGTTTTTCCGCCTAACCACTTAAATTACATTTACATGATTAACAATTGAGGAGTTTTAGCGCAAATAATGATAGCTGACGCGTCACGTTACTTGGCTGTGCTTAGAAGAAAAAAATTGGATTTCGTTTTTTTTTTCTTTGTTAGTGATCGTTTGCCTTACCTGCACGTGTACTGATGGTTCTTGCGCACGGAGCGCCGGAAGAAGCCCTTGCAGCCGTCGCAGGAGGCCGCGCCGTAGTGCTTGCCCGTGGCGCGGTCCCCGCAGATGGCGCAGTGCTGGCTGAGCGCCCCGCTGGCCGCGGCGCCGCCGCCGCCGACCGCGGCGCCCGGCTGCAGCGTCGCCTGCAGGCCCGGCTGCAGAGTGCTGTTCGCCATTTGCAGGTCTGGCTCTGCGTACACAAAGGCCTGGGATTAGAATTCGTCCTCTGGAGGACTCGTGGAGGGGGCTAAGGAGGCAGGAGGCCACGCGTCATTGAGGGCTTTCTTACTTCCTCAAAAACACTATGTTCAGAAGTTACCCAAGAAGATATCATTGTACGAAATGTACATGCCTAACAGTGACTTCAATCGTTTAGGTGATCTTGTATACAGATAGTGTTTACTTACTGTTAATGCAAAGTCGATTGTATTACTTATAATTCACACAATATTAAGTAATATAGATTGAAACAATTATAAAACATATACTTTATGTATTTCTTAAAGTATTTTCACCAACATTTTTATTCGTTTTGTTAAAATTGTCAAGTAGCTTAAAATCTTAACTAGTCTATGTCCCAGGAATCGAGAGTGCAAAATATTACGTCAGTTTGAAGAAAGATTCTTAAAATACATGCCAGTTCTAGGAGGATGTGGTCGTGATGCTCTAGAAAAATTGCGATATTCATTTGCTTTCAGACTGTCTTATCACTGAAAAAGTTCAAGATAATTTCTTTTGCTAACCATTTCTGTTCATTAAGTAACGACTTTTTCAGTCAATGATAATAACATCAAATGGAAAATAACAGATGCATTTTTTATATTTGACGACAGACTTTTCGATTACTTATGAGATTCCATGGAAACTCTTTCGCTGGAATATGAGCGTATTAATGTTTTTTTGTTTTGTTGCGCACATTGCCATAGTCTGCAGATGAGAAAATACAAGGCTAATGACGAAAAAAAAAGTATTTTTCCACAAACAAGTATTTTTGAAAATCTGTTTTCAAATGGAGAAGAATAGAATGAGAAATTGCACACCAATTACTGTTAATTAAACGACATTTTCTAATAGGTTAGAGAAATGGAGGGGGGGAAGCATTGCTTAGACTATCTGCAACTTAGTGTGAAGGGAGCGCGTTCTAAGAACCAATTAAGAAGCACCTCAATCACAAAAAGCATATTATTCCCACGCCCGTGAATGCCATTTTTACAACACACTGCGTCTAATGACGAATGATGGCACCTCCCAATCGGGAGTCATTTCTTTAACTCCCAGTCGTTCTTTAGCGATAGAGATGACTTCGCACTAGCAAAGGGAGTTTTGTAGACTATAAACAACGGTTACAACACGCAGCCACTGTTGCGTAACTGCGATTACTGAGAATCACTTTACCTCACGTAGCTGTAATAGCAATATTAATTGCTTAAGAACTTACTTTTTTGTGTGTATAAGCACGCTTCGCAGTTGTCTGTAAAACTGTATTTCTTTTGCATAAAAATAAGGACCCCTTAGGAATCTTACGAGGAAATAATGAAAGCGCTAACACTGGTGAACATGAGACCGCGTGCACATTTGCCGACTGCCTCTTACGCCATAAAAACCGTGGAACGAGGAAAACCCTCATCGAATCTGTACGCAGCCAAGCGCGGGGCACTAACTACGCAGACGAAAACGCAAGTCATAACGCATCAATTATATACTCGCGCGCAGCTCGAGACGAGCGCCATGTAACGCGTGGAGGCTAGGTAGCCTCCGCGGCGGCATGTTTTTGTGGTGGACCGGGCACCAGGGGGGCTAGTCGCCACCCGTCGCAGACGTCAGCGTCGGCCTCGAGGCCCGTCATCACGATAGGCCCGCGGGCCAGGTGAGGCACCCCGGTGTCACGGCGGGACTCGCCCCGGCCCCCAGCCCGCCCCGTGTCCGGCGTCCTGCGCACGCGTCACCGCCGCCGCCGCCGACTAGGCGAGAGCGGGTCACGAAAAATACGAGCGTGATTTTTCTCGCGCGCTCAGCAGCGCTGTTGGCACGTAGCCCGTGCCGCGGCGCCCGCGCCGGCGCTGGGCCCTGGAGGCGGCGGCAGCGGCGGATGTGACCGGACAAGCGCAGGAGACGAATACAGTGGGGACATATGATATACCGGAGGGGTGGTGTGCGGGTGAGGGATGCAACATCGATGTTTATATAAAAACATAGATGTTTTAACCATCGATGTATTAAAGCCGATGTTTTTTGAACATCGGTGTTTTGTTCTCGATGTTTTTTTATCTTCTCGATGTTTTGTTCGTGGATGAAAAATTCCCGTAATCACTAGTTTGTAAAAGTTAAAATATGAAATGATAACTGATGGCATCGCTGTCTGTTTATGTGTTCGAACCAAGCGAACGCTGTTTATACCACCTTCGTCCTTCGCCCGAGATGATCCTGATGCCCTGGTATTTCCATCGTCTTTCTTCGTATTTCGCACATTGAGAGGCGTTTTTAAAACTGTTTTTAATTAAATTTGAATTATAAATTAATATACACGACCATCATTAAATTAAATTTTAGAAGTTACTAAACTAATTTTAAAACATCGATGGTTTTTAGTCGATGTATTATTAACACCAATGTTTTAATTTTGAACATCCATGTTTTGTTATGGATGTGGCATCACCGGTTATAAATGGAGAGGAGGGCGGAAGGGTGGAGATGGAGATGCGAAACCAACGCGTGCACTCCGGCCCGATAGAGGGTTCTGGTGGGGTGGGCTGGCGCTCAGTGATGAGACCCACGGTGAACTAGCCTTCGATTGGTTTACTCAACTCGCGATTGCCGTCTCGCTCGCCGATAACCACGTCGGGTTCTTAAACGCATTCAGCATTGTGCGTGACCGCATTTATAGCCATTCGCAGATTAATTACGGTTATTTCAATGAGGGATGATTTCTCGCTATAATTTACCTTTTTAATAGACGATGCACTATTTTTGTTGAAGGTTACTAATGGAAAAAATTATTGGAATGTTTAGACGGAATTTCTTTGCGACGCAATTACGAATATTATGCAGTGATACGTTGTCTCCAAGACCATTCACATCCATCACATCCATGTCACATCTATTCCGGATGTGATATCCAAAGGTTCGGATCTTTAAAATGCTTAGTCAGTTTCATACCACTGCAAGTAATACGCGATAACTTGACAATAGTTGTGCTCACGAGATATTGCCCAAGAAAAATGTTGCTGCTCTGGTTGCAGTTGTAGTTACCTGGAAAAAAAGTTTCATTTTCCTTCAGTAACTTCCGTTGCGGTAACCGCAGTTCCTGTTACGAAAAGCAAAGAGCAAATTACTTAATTTTCAACACTTCGGATTCTGTGTTCACGGTGGGATGAACTAACCATCCGGAAACATCAGTAAGGTTGAGAGAAGGATTAACGGGAATTAAAACCCCAAGGGCATGGAGAAACGGAAGTAAAGAATTATGCGTCTAGCGGAAACCAAGATGTTCACGTGATATTCCTCTGGGTCGGGAATCTTTTTTATCAATTCACAAGAATAAGTTCTTGAAACCTAACAGCTCGATTTCTCTGAAGGTGTGAAGCCCGGGGTATGTTGCTCACGGCTTTTCCACACCACTTCGTGAATGCATATTGCATCGATCAGCTTTCATTCCGAGAGAATTCAGATGCTAGTGACGATATGCATTACGTGCACCTATCTTCATGGGTATTTCTTTCGTGTATTTTTCGTGGAGGTAACGGTGAAAGCTGCAGATGTTTTAACTTCGAGTTAGTCTCGACTAGGACATATGCTTTCAAGTAAACTTCCGAGGTTTCTTCCGTTATCCTTTCTAGCCTGTACATATTACGAAAGGAGCGTAGAACCACTTCTTCAGAAAACACACCTACGCTTCCTGCAGTACTTTTCCCCTACGCATCTTTAAATTGTTGTCTTGAGCCTCATTCGAGTATGTCTAAGTTCATGATTTGTATTGCTTCATCAGTAGTTAGAGGAATTTTTGTAGAAATAGCTGAGTTTATCAAGCTTGCTCGACCCTGAATGTTTCGCTGAGTAGTGGTAAAAGGATTAAAATTTGATTAGTCTCTAGCAATCATTTTCAGGGTGTTTACTGAAGTAATAACTGTGATAATGAGGAGACAGTTAACAGTAGGAAAAATGAATTAATCAAAATATACAACGAAATGGTAAGAACATATTTAGAAACAAACCGTTAAGTCATTTGTATGAATATACTTGTATTTTCATTTATATAATGTTAGAGTTGAAAGTTTGAGAATTCGTTATTGCAAACAGAGTTGTTTTACTCATTCTACTATGGTTCCCGTGAAAGTATACTATTTCTTCCAGACACTTCCACGTCTCTAGATCTTTATTTCGAAAAGTTTGACCAATAATATATAAGGCAAGAAAGGGTATATTAATGGAAAGGGAAAGCAATAATTTAATTAATATCTGTAAGCAGTTAATACGAATGTAAGTAGACTGCCTGCGTTAAAACAAAACTGATATAAAATGTTAAAAGTAAAAAACCACACAATTTTGATTCTATATTATTTAACTTAATAATTGAAAATTGAAATTTGAGTCTAAATAATAAATGTTAGGGTTATATCGTTCTTAATGTTGACAGTAAAAGAAAGAAATCCAAATCAAAAAAATCCCGAACGACAATTCCCAAAGCAAAAGAGATGGAAGTGGCCCGAGTGCGTGCACATGCCGTTACTGCGTGCTGTGGGCTGCATTGTTTTCGTGGCTGCCGTTGATTGTGTTTGTGTCAGTGTTGAGGTTGTCGATGTCGACCGACGACCTTCCTGTGACCAGGAAAGGATGTTTCGATTTTTTCCAAATATCGATATATTTCTTTCAATATATCGTAATAATTTTGTTTATACCTTTTGTTACTCACCGAAAAAAATATCTATTTTTTTGAAATTCAATTAAAGTCGAAGTACCGACCACTATTATAAATATATATTATAAATCATTACTTATTTCTGATGCAAATAGATCTCTCACACTCATGTTTAATGTTAAATTGGATTCTTTAGTATCAAATTCATGTGTGATTGCATAATTTATGTTAGTGTTTGATAATCTGATAATCATTCAAGTATATGTAGCTATTCTCCCACCGAATGTCATATCCAGTTTTTTGTTTCTTTTTGAAATTAAATGAATGAAAATAGAAATAATATAAAAAATTAATTAACGCTTTGTTTTTTCACCTTGCGGCGTATTCTCGAAGGCAAGTGGAAATACCGGTATGTTTCTTTTAATATTTTCTCACGTTAGTCTTGGCCTTGCGAATAAATACTGATGTATCCGATACAGTAGCGCAAACAATTTTTTTGGTGAGAGGGGGGGGTCGGACACTAGGGGTGTAATGTCCAGCTGACGAAAAAATGTTATTTATGCTGAATTTAAAATGAGTTTTGTTTGTTTATTTACAGTTATTTATAACGTATTGTTGTCGAGGTAATGAATGATTTCCGTTACTACAGAAAATTAGCAAATGTGTAGTCGTGAATGTGTGTCTTCGGCTTCTGGGGAGATGGGAGGGGGCCTGATGCCCCATGAGGTCGTATACCCCGCTATACGAAAGATCGTAACCAGCCCACTCGCAATGCTCCGCGCCACCAGTGCTCCGCGGTCCGCCCTCGCCTCGCCCCTGCCTGGTTCGCTGGCCTCGCGGCGCTCGCAGAGGGAGAAAGTGCGTGGCAGGCGCCCTCGCGGCGACGGCTTCACAATCGGTGCCGTTACTTTCCTCGGGAAGTGCTGTGGGACTCTCTTCGGAGTAGCGGTCGCCTTGCTTCGAACGTTCTTTTCTTCGTCGAGCACTTTTTGTGGTAGGAATGTACCCCATAAATAAACTGATGATATAGAATAAAATAATAGATCAAGTAATGAAATTCACTTATTTAGGACTTAAAATTTAAAATAAAAAAATACCAAACATGGCAAGACCAGTAATAACATATGGAGCAGAAACAAGGGCCGATAATAGAAGAACTCTACTTAGAACATCAGAGATGAGAATATTAAGATCAATATTGGGTGTGACAAGACGGGATAGATTGAAAAACGTAGATATAAGAAGTGAATGAATGTGGCATTACAGACATAGTAAAATTTCTAAGAAGAAGAAGAAGAAGAAAATGAAATGAGCACGTTACCAGGTCCGACAGCAAAAGACTAATCAAGATTGCGAATATTCAAAACCTACAGGAATATGCGTCCCAGGCAGACCGAAGAAAAGATGGATCGAGAGTTAGATTTCCACATCTCCTGAATCATCCTGATGGTGAAGTGAGAAGAAAAACAGTTGTAACCTTAATAAAAGAAGGAGGAGGAGAAGAAGAAGAAGAAGAAGAAGAAGAAGAAGAAGAAGAAGAAGAAGAAGAAGAAGAAGAAGAATGTACTCCTCTCAGAAAAGTTGGGTTCATATCCTACCACTCGTTTCTTCTGACTGCGGGACAATGGAAGGCAGATGTGAAACGAACATTTACAAAACTAGTGTCTTTATCAGAAAATGCCCATCGGTTGAGCACCACACATAAGATGCTATTCTCCGATTGCGCTACTGTTCAGTTTGGACCTATGCATAACTTCCGCGTACTCGCAGTATATAGCCGGAGTCTCTTGCGCTACACAGATTAATACTCTTTCATATGAAAAGTTACCTCAAATTGAGACATGAAATTACAATGTGCAATTAGTATGACAGATAATTCCCCCAGTAAAATAGTTTTATATCATGTGTGATACTTCTAGCAGATTTAGAAATAACTTTTAATTTCACAGCGCAATTTGTATCAGTGATAATACTATACTTTTGGACTCGTTCAAATGTTTAATGATATCAGATAGAGTAGTAATAGTAAAATACACAAAGCAACACAAATCAAAGATATCATTAGAGGTTATTGCTTTAATATGTTCATCAAATATTAACGCAAAAGAGCCATTATTAATAAAATGTTATTTAGATTTACAATTTTTTATCGAAATCAGTCACATATGCCATTTTACATTACATTTACTAGAATGACTAAATAAATTACACTATTCTGTATCCTAAAGTATTTATGGATTGAATAAAAAAATAGATACAGCGTTATCAATTTAACACAAGCACAATTAAGCGTTAATTATATGACGAAGAAAATGACATTATGTTTTTCAACCTTTAAGTTAAATTCTTAGAATTTCTTATATTTCAGTAGAACTTTTTTCATAACAGTTCTAATTTTTCCTTTTCCAATATAAGTCGAGAATATCGGCGTCCCATGTTATTGGAATAGTTTCAATCAGAGAACTATTCAACAACGGTTACCCGATTACTGGGTTACCCGTATTTTATAATTTCGGAATAAAATATGATGTCTTCACAGCTACACTACTGGGGAACGTTCATCAGAATATTGCAGACCTTGAAAGGAGATTAAAGACAGTACATGGAATCCTAGCTCAATATCCGTTTTACATGATTGAGTGATCCTTGGTTAGTGTCATTCCATCACTTAAGCAGGGTTCAAGAACGACTATCAACATCCGCTTTGCAGCTCAATAACAGAAATAAAGGCATAAACTTTGAATGAAACCCACCATCTTGTAGAAGCAAATTATGCATCAGTTTGAGCTCTTCATTATGTCGAATCTTTGTATTCTAACCCTCGCACGACGCAGTTCGAACTGCACAATTTGGGAAGCTTGTTTTGACTAAATATGGCAGTGAAGCAGATTCTACAGGGAAGGTCTTGAGGTTCTGTTTGGAACTGCGCGACAAAAGAATTGATTAAAGATTGGAGACAACTGACGATTTCTAAGGTGAGCAGTGATTATAATAGATTAGATATAAAAAATGAATAGCCTCTTCAACGTTTCCAACCAGATGAAAATATATTGTTTAGTGCTTTGTGACAGTATTTTAATTCAAAACCGTTAGTAACCACAAGAAAACGTCAGTCCTATCAATTGCCGGTAACCAGGTTTGTAAAAGTACAAACTTCCACAGAAACAAAAAGTTAAAATTTGCGAAAACAGAACTACTGAATAATTGAAATAGCATTGTGGTCGGATTAGTATATTACGGGGCCCTAACCATGAACAAACTATGGAGCCTCCTAAAACTGGATTATTGAATGTGTATACAAAATTAGTGTAAAAATAAACAATAATCTTTGCAAATTAAGAAAATAATATTAAAGGCGTTATATATTCCTGAATTAATATAAAATTTTAATTGAAAATCGAGGCCCCTAGCAACAGGGGCTGTTAGCACGTGCTTAGTCTACTTATGAATTAATCCCTCCTCGAGTATCAAACAAACACATATCTGACACTATAACGTGAGACAGCAAATAACTTTCGGAAACGCGTTGTGAAATTGAGATAAGTAGTATTATTACATTTAATTATACCATGCATGTCCATACTAGACTAACGATTCAAGAAACAAATCCAGCTCATAATAGAAATCCTACTGGAAAGTCTCACCGACCAAGGTGAATATGAAATTCAAAGTGTGCTCACAAAATGTTTTTGTTCATGTTTATGCATTGAAAATTGGTGTTGTTGAGAGTTCCTCCACACTCATTTTTCTGTTTTCGACTCGTGACGTCTTTTCCACTCAGGAAAATCCGGGAAAGTTTCAAATCATGATCGTATGCAGCCATCTTAGTTACTAGCAGCACAGGAAGTTTCCACACGCAGTTTCTCCTAGGGATTCCCGATCGCCCGTCGCCGCCACCGCCGTCGCGGCGTCGCAGGCGACACCGGCGCCCCTGGCGTTATCGCGAAATCGCTCGACCGAAACGGAGCTCCCCCTCCCCCCCCTCCATTCTCCGCAAACGGCGGGCCCGCGGAAGGATCGCGGCCGGCTCCGACGCACCGCAATCTGCTCTGCGAGCTTTGGGCTACTTGACACCGCGGCCAGCGCCATTGACCCCGCATTGCCGCGCCGCCGCCGGCTGTCGGAACGACCGTCGCGCGGGAAGCCGCGGCCGCGAAACCCCGGTCGTAGTAGAGCCGCATGTTTTCCCCAGGACAGGGGAGGGTAATGTATGGATCTGGTTAAATATTCGGTTACAATGAAGGGATTTTGGTGGCTGTTAGTATTTCTTTGACTTTCTATACTTGGCGTCATGCTGAATTGTTTTATACCTATTACTTTGGGAACCAATAAACGTCGTTCATACGGCAGGAAGTACCGATGAGAAACGATGATCTCTTTTTAGTTGTTAATATTCTATTACCGAAAAAGTACGTATACCGATAATTATCCAGGTTTGTTGCAAATAATGAATGACACCAGAGTCACACTAGAGTCATTTTTAAAGACAACTAGTAATAAAACGTTGGGTAAGGTCCACTTAGGCAGCTCCTGGGATTTCACACGAGAAAAAACGAACAAAACAGTAATAGGAAATAATCTATCTCTTAAGAATCCTCTTCAAACATTCTTCGTATGCTTCAAATTACGAGATAGATTCTAATAATTTCGTCTTCTGAGATCACAGTTGGATAAAACTGTTTGTTGTGCTAGCTTCTCCAAAATCGTCACTTTTTAGAAAATAGTATATTTTACTAATATTTCATTAAGATCAAACGATAGCTGGTATGTAGAACACTGCCTTTGGCTACTCATCAATCCACCGAATGTAACTGTTACGCAAAATGACAGTTCTTAAGAAAAGTGACAGCTAATGAACTGGCGACATGTACAATCATTAAACAAAAAAATCCCAAAGTTCTGCACACTACTTTAAATTCCCTAAGTTTTATGTTCGCTGAAAAAATTAGGGGGAGCGTATGGTTTGACTGCTACTCAGAATGTTATTTCTCTTCATGCTAGAAGAAATGCAAGATTCAGAATAAACATAAAAAAGACGAAGTGCAATTTTTCATTAATCTCGTATTTCATTTCATTAATCTCATCTTATTTTAGTTCAGCGGTTTTCTCGAGATAGCGGTTTAATTATTCCGGAATACGCATCGCTGTCTTCCATGAAAGACTGCAAAACGATAACTAGTGCAATGAAGACTTGTCCTCCGGGACCCAAACGTAGGAGGAACGACACTGAAGTCTGTGTTATATAGTATCTGCACTATTCCTTACAAAACGAAGGGAAACGAACAAAAAGAGATTTGTCTGTGCGCAAGTTGGGTGGTCATATTGCTGATGATTAGTAGTGACTGAGCCTTTTGTAATTTTCTTCTAGAGAGTCAACGAGATAAGATACAAGTACTTTCTCTTTCCTTGTCGACTTCCCTTCTTTCTTCTCGAAAATTCATCGCTACGCTCGCTCTCGTTGGTAGTATACTGTTTATTCCCATAATCAAAAGGTGAAAATGAACAATCAACGCCTGATAACAAAAGATCACTTTTCCTACTTACTTCGCTACGTTGAGCGGCAAAACATTTCCGTCTGCCGTTCGGTTCGAAGGGTTCGGAGGAAGATGCTAGAGCGCAAGTGGCGGGGAATCGTGCGCGGAGGCGCAAGCGAGCGGCGACGCGGCGTCCCCGGCAGGCGCTGTCGCAAGCGGGGCGCGAAGGCAGCAGCCCTGCGGCACGGCGCGCCGGGCGCCGGCCCGGCCCGAAGCAGGGGGCCGGGCCGGGTCACGACCCCCCGACGCCCTGATATACTTGTTTGAAAACAAACCGACGAGCGGTGGCCACGGCGACAACAGCGACCGGACAACCCCGAAGGAGGCGGAGGAGGAGAAAAAAAAAACGAAGCGATCGAAGAGGGATAGAAACCGGACGCAGGCTGGGGCATCTCAATCTCGCGAGTCAGCGTGACGCGCAACAAAATCGCCGCCGATTGTTGCCGCGCGCGCGTCACGGCGTCCACGTCACGCACTCGCCGACGTCAGGATGGACTTCGGCCGGGCCGGCGGTGAGCGAGTGGCGGGCCGCGGCGACAGGCCGGGCGCGTCGTTAGGTAACCGGTCCGCGTCCAGCGCGTGGCTGCGGCCGCAGGCGCTGGCGCAGGCGCGGGCACGCCGCGGAAGCGGAAGCCGCGGCCGGCGCCGTCGCCTCCGCCGCCGACGCCAAGGCGCCTCCTCCGCCTTCGTCCCCGGCCGCAGCCCGGCGCGCGGCGGCGGCGCGCGGCGCGGGGCCTCCGCGCGCTCGCTCGCGATTGCGACACGCGGCCGGCGTTACGTAAGCACGGCTCCGATGCCCTTTTTGCTGCGCATCCTTGAGCCGCCTGGAGCAGCGGCTGGAAGCGCCGTGCCGCCCCGTGCGTGTGCGTGTGTGCCGCGAGCGGGAAACCAGCGGCAAGCCCTCCGGGGAACAGCCCATCGCGACAGACGGCGCTCGCAGCCACGCGCGAACGCGACAGCGCCGCAGCGCTGACGCGACTCTCGCGTTTCCGGCGAGAATTTACCCAGCGGTTAACACAAGAGCGCGTGACGCCGGTACGCGGTCTGTCAATAGAGTTGTTACGTGCGGCCGCGCGCCTCGCCACAGCGGTCTAAGCGTGTGGTGTCCGCACGTGCACGGGGCGCGCGAGCGGCGGAGGGGGGGGCAGAGAGTCGCAAGAGAAGGCAAGATCCCTTCGGGCCAGGGTGGGCCGTGATGCGCACATCGCCACTGCTGAAGCCACTGCCGTGAAGGCCGCGTCCGCCTCGTCGAGATGCGCGCTCAGCCTTGACGTTCGAGTCCTCGGTAAACAGTCGCGCCCGCGGACCACTCGGCTGCGACGCGATCGCCGGCGACGGAGGCGGCGTCGGCGTCGGAGGAAGGTCGCTTGTGACCCGGGAGAGCGGGCAGGGCCGCGAGGGTGGCGGGGGTGGCAGCGCGAACGCTCTTGCTCGCGAGGCTCCTCGGCGTCGGACAGCAGCACGAATGAGGGCGCCGGACCCCTCGTGACTAATTTATGTGAGTAAGCCCCTGCAAGATAGCGATTGGGCTGTGGAGATAGCTCCTATTGGCTCGGCGCCTCGGCGGAGGGGGAAGACGCGTCGCGGCGCCGCCGCCGCCGCCTCCGCCTCCATCGTCTCCGCCGTCGCCACCTCACCCGCCTCGACTACCGCCGTCACCTCGACTTCCCCTGCGGTGGCGACCCCGCCCTCGCCGCCCTGCGCCGAAGGGAGGCCCCGAACCACGCGCGCTCCCGGTCGCCCTCGGACAACAACTATTTGAGCTCGTTTTCGGACCTCACAAGTCTTGACCTCGAACAATGCATTCTCTATGACATCTAAGGGCAGTAAACAATCTTTAGCATGTAATCAACAGCTCTCCAACTCGTTAAATTGGTCATGTCGTTTGATTCAGAAGTTATGTTGTAAAATACCTTGGTTATCCTTGGTTATAGCAGAGTGAACGATCCTGTATTTTTCTAATGTCATTCGTAGCCAAAGCCACGGATAACAGTTCACGCAAAGAATAGTATCTATTATGTTATCAAATATCGAGTGTAAAATCCGATAAGCTGTCAAACCGATATCGGAAAGCGCACAAAAGAATCGTATCCCATTGATAGGCACCAATTTTGCGATAAAGAGTCATAAGAGTGGACAATGACAAAGGTAGTTTATTTTATTTATCGTAGGGGTTATTTTGAGGGGATACGGCCAGTGGCCGTGCAGAGGTAATGAACCCCACTTTCTGAAGAAGCCAGTGTGTCATGTCCATGACAAATATATAACAGCCCATCTTTTAGAAATATTGTTTTAAAATTATTCCGACATAATACATGCACAAATCACTATTTTGTCATTGGACAAAACCATTGATATACGTACATTTAAGAGAATATTTCCTTTCAACATTCCAGATCATGACTTCAACGTAGTATATTACTAAAGGCGTCTTCGAATGTACCTCTACTATTTATAACACATTTTAACGACTTGCTCACTCAACTGGTGCAGTTAACACCAATCACGAGACTTTCCATATCATGCCATCATGTTGTAACCTTCGTGATTAACACAAATTACTGTAACAGGCTACAATCGCAGTATACAACGTGATTTAACTTCCATGCTTCTATTGTTTTGTTGCGCACTTAATTTTCAGGAACGTTCCCAAAACAGCCAGATTCTATTTGAGACTAAATTATTTATCGTATATATAATAACATTCAAATAAGTGTGTTGCATACGTATTAAACATATTTGTTAAAATGCATGTTGCAAACATTCGTCAAATCCCAGCGCAAGTTTCGACTTTCTTCTGTTGAATATTTCTGACTATTCGTATGAAACTGAAGCAAATATAATCCTTATTGTGATATTTCCTCTATTATTGTAAAGACGTAAGTAATTTTCATTAAAAAATCAGCGGGATCATTTCTACAAACCAAGGAAGTATCAAATGGATGGTGCGGCGAATTTTATAATTTTAAATAGTATTTGTCTAAGGAGTATTTTTTAAAAGCTCTTTTGTGTTCATGTCATTGCGATGAGAGATGCTCAAAATTGACAAATTTGTTCCATTACGTGATGTATTGAAAGAGTATGTTGAGAGCACATTAAGGATTAGTAGAGACTTAGATATGGTGGAAAATGGGGCCTAATTGTTTGGAATTTTCCTGCGTAGTTGTCATTTTCAATTACGCTGAAAGTAGTTTTAAATGAATCACTTATACAATGAAAAGAAGTTTTAATGTCAGGAAATGAGATCTTCAAGAGGAATAGTTCATCAATTTCTGTTTATATAAACATTTATATTATTTATGTACTTTGAAATCCATTCTGCGGATTTGTGCTCGGCCAATTTACTCTTGTTTTAGTCTTAACCAACAAAAAAATATATATGACTTTTGGAAGGAAGAAAAGCTGTTTCAAAGTGCTTTATTGATACGAAAACTTAACTAATAAACGGATAAGATATTATGAAGTACTAACAAACAGGTAAACTCAAATCAGCCTTGCGATACTTACGAATCGGTTATGAGCGGTCAATTTGCAAACTTTACAATTTGACGTGTAAAGATCTCTTTGGGAATTAAACTATATAATGATTTTTAAATCTAATAAATTCGTGGGTTGCTCTAATTTAGGAGAACTGCACTTTGTGAGCCTGTAGAAGGATTGTATGAGTACACGCACGGAACCAAATATTTATGCTTGTTCGTAATCACCTTATTGCACTCTTAAATATTTTTTGGTAGAATCCGGACAATTTTGCAAATTATCAGCAAACGTTTTCAGAATGAAGTGATAAATTGTCTTTTAATAATATATACATACTTGACGGGCTTATTGTTTCTCTATTTACCTGAAATATGGCAAATTTGAATGTTTCTATGATAGATAATCATAGAATATAAAACGCGGTGACGGATCCCAAATAATCTATTGAAATATTTTGCTGATTTGATTATGATAATTCCTGACGTTTGATTATTTTTTACGGGAATTATCTCTTGAATATTGTCATAGCAAAACCTAAACTAGGGTACAAAAAAATAAGTAGTCTACTTGGAGGAAATACATATTTTCTCTTGTAATAGTAATATTTTCATATGAGAATGCATGAAACTGTTAAATACAAAATGTATATATTTGCACATGACATATATTCTTGAGCTGTAATATATTAATTTATGATTAATGTATCCAATTATCTTAATTATCTTCAAGAAACGATTGATGTGTCTACCGTGAGATCTTGCCAACTTCAAACTCATGAGAATATGCTGCAAGTAGCCATGCTGGGTAAACCTAGATCAAAGAGCGACACGTTATGACACTCTGAATAACGGATGTTTCACGCAAATGAGGACATATTCTCTGGGAATATTGCTGTAGCAAGTGCTACCATATCACAGATTAATCCTAATGTTGATCGTGAACACATGAAAGTAAAAAACCTTCAATGAAACAGACTCCCCGTAATGTTAATTTCTATCTTTTGGAAGAGTGTTCAAAAACATTTAATCTTGAACGTTTCAACTTTTAGTTTAGTTTCATAAAAAATTGGTTATTTTTTAGCAATACTAAATCGAAAATGTGGAATTCTGAGTAATATTTTTTATGAACAATACGTCGTAGATCATTTGTCAGTAAACTTGTACTCTCAATACACTTCTCCTCATAGCCCATCGCCCAGTTTTGAACTGTTTTTACTATAAATAAATAAATAAAGTTGGAAGTGTCGTAAGTTATTCACGCATACTATTTGAATTGTAATGAACTAACATCTAGGGAATACCCAAACACTATAATTATATTATCTGTCTTAAATTCAATTAGATTACTTAACATTATTGTTATAATGATGTTGAAGAGTAGATGAGTGTGTAATACTTTATTTTAATAAACAAGAGACAAACATTGATAAAATGTTATCAGATACACTATTCTCAATGAAGGTTCTGAAAATTAAATTACCAGCTATTGTTTTCCTCTGCTCAAAAAAATAATTGTTGAGAAAAATTGTCTGTCTCTTCTGTGATCCTGTTATTTTTGCGACAATATTCTCAGAAAAATAGAGACAATGGAATAGTTGTATGTGCACAGGTCAGGTCGTTGATTTCTTTTTTCCCCCCTGAAAAACAAAGAACTCTTTTACGTGACACTATATGTTTTCAAAATCAACCACAAATTTTAAATATCTATGTAATTACACGCAATGTCACGTTTTAAAAACTTTTTCATGAACAAGCAGTTAGACGAAATGAAGGACATTATTAGCAAGACAGTGGCACCCTCAAAATAACTAGTAAAGTTTGAAGTGATTGTTATACAAAAGTGAATTTAACTGAGCTCTTATTTATCAGAGTTACAGTATGCCAATTTTTTTGTTTTCCCTCATTAAAATACAAAGAACTCTAGAAAACAATTTGCGAAGACCTCTGCGATACAAACTCTTACTTGCACAGATTTTAAACCATACTCGTAATCCAAGTCTGTCTTGGTCGGCAGAACATTATTGTAGCAGAATGTATACTCGTTTGTGTGATGTTGGAATGTCCATTCAGACAAGTGTTTCTCAGCTCGATATCTATTTCGATACATTGTTTACGAAATGCCAAGAATATGAAAACCGATGGATTAAAAAAATATCGTCAAGATTCTACCGCCACAACTTTTGTGGCGGTATTTAAAAATTCAGTAGTTTTTATTTTGGAATTATAGTACATTTATAGTAAATTATAGTAATTTTGTAGAATGTAAAATGTATTTAGAAAAATTATGAAATCTTAATTCATGAAAAACCATGAATCAAGGCGCGGAATGTAAGATGATTTCATGATAAACTGGCTGCATATAATATTCTTTTATATATTTTATTTTCTTGTCAAAACTCCGTTTTATGAACAAACGGAAAATCAAAATCAAAATTACATTAAGATTATAAATATATAAATAATATATATTAATTAAATAATAAATTATATTAATGGAGATTTCTAAATATCGAGAAGTGAGAGTAAATGAATCGTAAAGATCGTAATATTACATTAGCATGAGTGATTCATTAGGGCTGTCGAAACCTTTACACCTGAGCCTTGGAATACCGAATTCGGGCCGTGGATGACGATTACAACAAACAGGTTGTTAGTTAAATGTATCAGAAAGCAACGTATGGGAAAAATATTGATTGGGGAAACAACAAAGAATTTTTCACACTCTCAAATAACAAGAGGATATGTTTTGACGCTCTTTTTAGGAGTATGGTCGCATACAAATATAAGCAAGATTGCTGCAGAAACAGACTTTCCAACGATCAGCAATGGAAGAAATTCGTTTCAGATAATGGAGATGATTGGAGGTGGTACCTGCTTGCCTTTGACAAAAGACGGGTTCAATTCAAAGGGCTTCATTGCCTATGTTATTGCCTTATAATTTGTGGAAATAATGATACAAATCAATTCTTAGAAGTCTCACCTATGATGTTCCAAGAAATTCTTTTTGACGTGGTGTTCGGATAAATGGCGTTAGCATAAACCTCAGAGGAGAAAAATACGAGATAAAAAGTAATACAAAGATGGCAGGAAGTGGTCACGCAGAATTCTTCTCTGTGAGCAGAGGACGCGTGACATTGCAATACAAGAAGTCTCGGCGATTGTGTGATTGCACTGAAGCGATTTACCACTGCGACGACAAATTATTCTGGAACATTCTCACGTGCGCTTGGACAATGGTTCTCACTTGAAGAGGAAAAAAGGAAATGATAGGGCACTAGCACGCTGAGTGCAAGAGTGCATGCATACGATTCTGAACTTCTCAAAAGATTTAATGCTACTTGACCGGGGAGTTCGGGGAGTTGGTATAGTCGGGGCACGACGCTTCGGACACTGTTCACGAAGTGGCCACTGCTCTAAGATGTCCTAGAACAACTGTTGGAAACATGCATAAGGAATTTATAAATTCACAACCCATCAGAGGCACGAGTCCAGACTGGGCACCCACAGTACCTGCACGACCGGTGGCAACCGTGTTCCAATGGATGGCTCGGGTCCTAGTGGAATATACTGACGCTCATAGTCACATGAAAAACTATGAACAGCTTCCTGTAATGGCGAACCTTTGTGATTAGTCTGAGTCATCAAATCCCTACCTGAACCTTCTCATGAAGGTTCTGGTTGCTCTGCAAGATAAAGGGCTTAGAGCTTAACTAAAGGGGTGGGACGAAAGGCGAGTCTCAGGCGCCTTGAAACGAGTTAAGGAAAGGAAAACTAGCAGAAAAACAAGGGAGGAAGAGGGTTTTCGTAGGTGTGAAATCAGCTCTCCTAGGGGATGCAACATCGAAGAATAAATCCTGGTCCTAAATGTAACGAAGGTTTTATTACCAACAACCCAATAGTGTAAAAGCATTATTATGAAGCTTGACGTCACTAATTCCGGGACTATACCTTTAAGATAACCAAGCAAATATAAGGACACTCCAGAGGGGTATGGAACACATTTTCGCAACAAACCAAGAAGATATTATACAAAACCCTGATTAGACCAGTATTGCTATATAACAGGAAGTGTTGGACTTTCACCGTGAATGATGAAGAGAATATCAGATGTTTTGAGAGGAAGATCGCGAGAAAAATACTATATGGAACGATTAATGACAATGGAGATTGGCTTATCCCTTGCAATGACGAACTGTATATGGAGAGCCAATTGTTGTTAAAGAGGCAAAATCATCAAAGATGGCGAGAACATATATGGCGGTCTTGTAAAAAAAACAAAAACAACAACTAACATTTGATAAACCTGATAGAATGTGAAAGATGGGTAGACCGGGAATGTCATCGATGGATTCTGTAAAAGAAGACCTCCGAAACTTGGGAGTCATGACTTGGAAGAAGAGAGGGATAGAGAGAGATAATTTGAAAAGAGTGATTAACACGGTCGTGGCCTAAAGTGGGCTGTAGAACCAGAAAAGAAGAAGAAAACAAGAGGAAGAAATTCAGACCAGCTGCACAAGTCCAGTCTGAGCTCTCGTGGTAAATCGTGGCACGATCTCTGGCAACTGGTGGTAGACCATGGGGATGGTGATGCAACGAGGCAAGGACTACCGCAAATCACAAAAGGATTCACTGATGGTGCTGCACCCGCACAACTTGAAGTTCGACAGCTACGGGCTCACTCGAGTTATTATTCATATTTGAACTAGGTAATTTTGCTGCCCCTTGTCCAGAGGACATCGAATTTTCTAGAAAATTCACTTATTGGCCTAATGAGACTGAATAGGCAACGCAGTTTTCTCTTGGGCGTGATGAAACTTTATCGACTAACTGTCGACGTGATACTTTTTATAATGTGTGAGCGCTGTAACAAACATAATTGAAAATATACTCGTCAATTTATTATTATTATTATTATTATTATTATTATTATTATTATTATTATTATTATTATTATTATTATGTACTTAAACTTAAATTACTTTGATTCGACAGGAGGGCGCTGAAACTTTTGTAGTATTTCCCCCAAATTTGGACATTTATTTGAATGTACGCATGGTAAAGAACAAGCTAGAAGTGAGAAGGTTTTAACTGTCATGTCTGCAACTACGATAATAGTATTCATTTATTCATTATAGGAATATATCTTAATTTTATTTTGAAAACATAACACACGAAGTTGGAACAGTTTGTTGACAACAAAAATGAAAGGTTTTAGCGGGCCTTGTTGTTAGTGTTTTAAAAATGTGGTAAGTATTCCTTACGTGATACTTTACATAATAGTTCGATTGGATACCAATATTAAATTGTTCTTGCATCTGTAGCCTTTTATGGCCATTTAAAACAATTTTTGCAACCATTGATAGTCCCTGAAGAGGGGAAAACGTGCTAATAAATGAAAAATAGAAAAAACTTAAAACCTGATTTCACTATAGGGAAATGTAAATTAATTAGGGTAATGTGTTTAATGTGAATTACCCCAATAGGTCTTCCAACTATTCATAATTTATCAGGAATTTTCAGGATTCTGTTTTTTACCATAAATAATAATTATATGTTATGTGTTTAATACATACACATTTTTGCGAACTGATCACATACGAGTCGGACGGGTTGATACCCTTCGGTTCAGAAGTTGGCGGTACTGACAGATAGCTATCAACTTGGGCATTTAATGTTGCTTGATAGGTTTCTCCAGCAGTAGGTCTAAAAAATTACAGTGAATTTCATTTCTATGCAGATCGATGTGTTCTTTTGTAGACTCATACCCTTGAATTCACATCAAGGTAAATTGCAAACTAGATGAATACCTGAAAAAATATGGGGTGTGATTTTTTGAGGAAACGGGAATTCAAACAGATCTTGCAGTTATCATAACATATTTAATTGGCATCTCCTGAATAATCTTCATAAGGTACTATTTATTATCTTGTCTCTCAAACATCAAAAACAGTGTTGATTGTAAACCTTTACCTAGTTTATTATTCCATTAGTATTCTCGGTCTCTATTTCTCGCCGTATAGCGAGGCATTGTTACAATATTACTGTATACCAAATTGAACCTTCTTATAAATATAACGGAATAAAAATGCGGCCATTTAATGTGATAAAAATATCGTAGCCGAATAGTAACATTTGTGCTTGAAATATATACAATTTCTAAAAGCAAATTTTGCTCCAATTTTTTTCAATTTTTTCTTCCACGGATAAAAGAAGGAACTCTTAAAAGAATGGTGCTGATCTCGCTGTCGTTCAACTATCTGAATTTTCGAAAATTAAAAATTCAGAAATAATATCAGTGTATGCTATTGTAGCACACACTGACAGTATAGCAGTTTCTTTTATGTAAATATTGAAAATATTTTGTAATGATGTTGATCAAAATTTTAGATGGAGTGATTGATTTTTACGATTTCATGTATTTTTATTTTCGTCCACAATCGCTGATGACATAAGATATCTGCATATCAGCTGATGAAACGTAGTACGTGTGAGATGTAATTCTCCATTTTTATTGTTGACTTGATGAAATAGGATATAAAAAAACTTTGTTTTTGTTACTTCTGCACGCCCCTGTTATTTTGTAAACAATAATGCTTGAGAGGACGTTTTGCTGAATTGTGTAAAAACTATTGGATATTCTTAATATTTCTGTAACGAATATTGTACACATTTATGTGTAACTCTGTGGGTGAATGGGAAGTAATTTTTTAATACACAATTATTACAATATTTTTAAAAGCTGTGTTTAATGAATATATTCAAAAAGATATACAACTATTAAAATACTTTAAAAAATTGCTTCTCATATTTATGAACTAGTGGGGCAATCCATTTTAAGTAAAAAAAAAGAAAATTTCATGTTTGAAATTGTATTGCGGCTGTCGTTGAGCCCTAGGCGGAAGTCGCCTTGCCACAGCAGGCCGGGCGCCGCGCCGTCGCGTTGAGGCAGCGCGAGTGCGCCGCGGTGTCTGGTGAGCGAGCGCCGCTGGCCGGCGGCCAAGGGCGAGGGCGAGGACTTTCAGCTTGTTGGGCTTTCTGCTACTGCTGCTGCAACGGTCAACGCCATTAGCACCTGCGCGTGCCGGACTCCACCCGGTCCGCTTCGCTCCGTGCCGCTCCGCGCTCCCACTCGCCTCCAGCCACACCAACCACATGCTCTCTGTTTGGTTCGTAGCGCGTTATTGCGCCATGGATTTGCAAAGTCGAGAATAATGCTTATTAAAATACTAATAGACGCACCGAGATTTTTTCTCGGAGAGGGAGGCTGCTTCAGGTATAGTGTCCAAGCGACTTGATGTTTTCGTATAAAGAATTTTTTATCATGCTGACTATCATTATTTTGTTGACTTATAATTAATATTTATAACGTTGATAGTTGACATATTGAATGATTGCCGATGGTATACAAAATTAAGGAAAGTATATTTTTGAATGTATCATTGGCTTGGGGGGGGACTGAACCCTCATGAGCTTCACTCTTTGGGTGCATCACTGAAAATACTACTGGTTTGTTCGTTTCCAGACATCTTCGTTGACATTGCATAAATGATACGTTTAAATTGACATTTTACCAACTGTAAAATAAATTAATTCATTACAAACTTTTGAACATGAGTAGGCCTACAGATATACCACGCACACTTGTACACGCCCAACAAAAACAAAGGGTGGCAATTTCATGAGATCATGTGTAAAAATATATTAAAACTGAAAAACGAGTCCGCGTTCCTTACGTAGCTGCGAGTCCACAGGTGATGCCGCATGAGTCCGCAGATGATGCTGCGTTAACCAAGAGTTCATAAGTTCGAGGCCTGCAAAGATTTTCCGGTAGGATTTTCGACTGCTAAATATCTGATTAAAGCCTGTTGCTTCCTGGATGAGAATTTTAAAAGGCTGACCGCTCTGATCGGTAGTTTCCGTGGGTTTGTCTTGTGATGATGAAAAAATCTATGATAGAAATATCAATAAATGATAGAAATGCTGGAACAGTACCCTTCAGTCAACACTAACGAGAACGCCCGCGATCCTACCTTCCATATTTCAACCTCAGTCCCATATTTAGTGTATAGTGATGGGCTGATCCCGCATCCTTGTATGAACCATTCCCCAGTGGTGCGACCAGTTGAGGTGTCTCAGGGCACCGATATCACTGCAATATGTGGATTTCTTGTAGAGAGCTTTGTTACTGAGACCTGATGAATATGAATCCTACGACGTGTGTTGTAATTATAAACATCGGTATTGCATAAAAAATATGTTCACACGGTGAAGTAAGACAGTTTTGACACATTATAGATTCGTAAGTAAATGGGCAAGGTAGTGGTAGCATTGCAAACTCAATGAATCGCAAGACCATTTGTTTATTTTTCGCATCATTGTTTCTCTTCAATCTAAAAGTGTAGATGTTGTAGGACGTGCTTTTTCAGAATATTAAGCCATATCTTAGGCGGGAATGTACTATCCCAAAATACCCGCAAGTTGTATGAAGACTATGGAATTTGAAAGAATACCTAACGCAATGAACTTGATTTAGTGTTCAATTTATTTACATGTATACTCCGTGACAGGTTTGCCTGAATTAAGAAACACAGAAATTTTGTTATATTAACATCAGCCAATTGCGTATTGTTCACTTTCAAAATTGCATTGAAATAGTTTTCCCTTCGTTTAGTATTAATTTATTACGAAACCAAATAGAAACATCAGAAATTTTACTAATCTTACATCTCCTATTTATTTTATTTTTTGCAAAGTATATTCGTGTAATTAGGAAACAGAACGTTCCTACAGTTCTTACAGATACATTTCTTTCATTTCTAATAGACGACATTTTTTTCACACATAGAACAAGGAACCCTTCAAGGAACGGCGCAGGCCCCATTTTCGTTTAACAGTCTGAATTTTAGAAAGTTGCAAATTTAGAAACAATGAGAGAAAGTATAAGCTTTTGTAGCGCCAGTAGTTCCATTATTTTATTTTCTATAGTTGCTTTGAAATGCGTTTGTATTTCAGAAGTATTTCGCCCAAAGCACAATTCGTCGTCAAGCTTCTAGTTTAAAAGTTTAGTAATTATGAATATTTCTAGGAGTTATATTCTAACGAGTAAATAAAAGCAAAGACAGGAATTGAATAATTATTTCGTGAGCATGCACACAATAATGTGAGAGAATTTGTGACAACTGGTATACTATGCGTTTTTTCTTAATTTTGCTTTACATCAACAATTTAGACAGTGGATTTAGGAAAGAATGATAAATAATATGTAAGGTTTTTATTCCTAATGAAATAGAATTATGAAGAATTCACAGTAATGGTTTCCTAATTGTAGAGAAGGCAGCGTTCAAATGGCGGAAAACAAAATAAATAATGCACAGTTATGAAGAGATAAGAGAGGTCAGCGATATGTGTACAGCGTATTTCTTTGTATGTTGCCAATAAGAACGGGGAAAGAAGAACAAGAATTTCAAAAAAATTAAAACTCAAATGAATATATTATCTCATTATCTCTCTCAAGTTTCACTAAAATCTACGAGATATTTTGGTCAATTCATATTTCTAATTCATGTTTATTTCGACGAAAATTTCCCTCCTTTAGTATTAGATTCAAGTCTATCTGCGCGTGTTCAAGAATGCTACAATTACGAAGGATATATCCTTCGTTTACTATAGTAAATACGGATATATTTCAATAATTCTTTACGATAACATGAAATACTTGTTGTTCTATAACGCAACATATGCGTAGCAAATACTTGACGCGGAGCCTCTCCTTTGGTCTCTTGTTATCGTATGACATCCACTGTGCTGTAAGCAGTGTCGCTCTGAGTGTGAAAATCCAATTGGTAGGGGCAGAATGAGCATAGGTGGAATAACACAATCATTTGTTTGCATTTTTTAGTCACAAACGAAATTCTTGGGTATCTCACGAAACCGCAGACTTCTCTTACAATACCGAAAGATGCCTAGTAGTTTTCTTTCAATTTCTGAGCGCAAGGAAATTAATCACATCGATGTTACCTTTGAAAAGCACGAATATTGTCTAAGTCAATAAGCATAATTTATTCTATTAGCCTTTAAAATTTTCAAGTGACCATTAACGTTTTTGCTAGTCATTTAAAAATTTATTCGTTGGATTTCCTACAGACGTTTACATTTTTCAATAATTACTAAGAATTTTGGGACAATACAGCACTTTCTCCTGGGACGTGATTATTTCTAATGTTGATATAATGTTAATTACTTTGTGTCACTGTCGTTCTTGCAGATGATGTTTTCATAAAAGTGTTGACATTGTTCTTGGCGTAATCTAGTGTTTTACAACCTTCCACACAATTTATTGCTAGAAATCCTCAATATTGTTTTCCAAGACCCACATTCCATTTCTGAAGATTTTGGATGAGAGAAATCTGTTTATCTCGACCGACTCCGCCTTGTCATATAATTCACCTCTATCGAACATCACAAATCCTCCCAAGGGCGGATCATGGCCACACGTGGCAACATGTGGTTCTGTGGCTAGAGACTACAGACATGGGAATCCTTGTTCGAATGTAAAGACTTCTCTCTGAGCATTTCATTAAAAGATGTACAATGTTTTTCTTATATGTGAAAATAACTTCTGAAAATAAGACATTGCATTAAATTGTTAACCCATTAATGTTCACTGCCCTCATTTGAAGACGCACCTCTCTCCTCAATTCACATTGGTTTTCTTTGCAAACATTTGCGAATTTTATACCTTCAATACACATAAACGTCCTAACCGACACTGAGCGCAAAATTAAATTTATTATTTAAAAATCGACGTTCCGTTTCCTATTTACTGGTTTTCAGATTATTGGATGATTTCGTGTAGTGGTGTTTAGCTTAGTTGAAGAGCAACATACAATTAAATTACCGTCGCTCAAATTGGACCATCGAAAACCTATTCCACCTTTCCTGTGCACCAGAAGCGACAAACACATGTCCTTGAACGGAATACGCTGCAGTCAGTGCTTCCGAACGTGGAGAAGTTAAGAAAGGCTTGTCCGGGAGAGGTGGCTCAAAGCGTCAACTGATCTCTCTGCAGTGCCTCTGACCAGGAGGTCCTACGTTCGAGTCCCGACAGTGGCAAGATTTTCGACACTAGCTAGACAGTTATGTCGAGTTCAGTTGCTGTCTGGAGAAGAAGTCTAGAATTCAGCTGCTCTGATCGGTAGTTTTTCGTGGTTTCTCTGATCAACACCAGACGAATGCCGAAGCAGTTCCCTAACAAATGGGTCACGATCTTTCCTTCCCGATCCTTTCATATCCTCATCCCTTACACTCACCCACCCACCCACCCACCCACACACACACACACACACACACACACACTTACATTCACTACACTATCACAGATGCTGGGAGACCGGCCGAGAACTTAGAGCTTATCTCGGCTGGGGTGGTGCCCCGCTAGTGGGAGATACTGGTTGGGGAAACCCCTTTGTACCGGCGGTAGGTCGGCGCCGGATCTCACGATCCTGCAGTCTCCCACGATCAAACGTGCACTTCAAGGTACGGTGCAAATGACCTTAGCAGTTGACGCGCTCGAGTCATGAATCAACCAACCAACCAACCAACCAACCAACCAACCAACAAGGATTGGGCGATGGGTCGGCGGGGCGTGACAGGAGAGTCGGCCTTCCATCGGAATCACACGGGGGCTGCGCCTACGCGCGGAAAATTCCCGCGAGCGCCGCCGTCGGTAAACCGACTCCAGCGGCCGAAGCGTCAGCGGCGTCGCGTTTTGCGGCCGCGAGCGCGCGCGACGTCGACACGACTTCTCCGCTGCCTTGGCGTCCTCCTCACCGTCCTCTTCTTGTTTCTCTCCTTCTCCGGCGGTGTCGTCTCCGCAGCCTCGCGGCTGCGTTGCCGTGCCTCGCGGCGCTCGCGCACGCGCCGTCTCCGGAGAGAGAGAAGGAGACAGAAGTTGCAAGTAATTGTGGAGAGTGCGAGTCACGTTAGGAAATACTTGTCCAGCGCTCCTATGCAAATATTACCGCACAAAAACGAGCAAGACGCGCGCCCGGGCGCCGCGTCTCTACCGTCGCCGTCAAGGCCGCCGGCGCGGCGCAGCGGCTTGGTGCGGCGCTGCGCGGCGTGCGCAGAAACGACGCCGATTGATGCTGCGAGGAACGGACGTGCCGTGCCGGCTCAGGTTTGGGAACTTTGCCGGGCCCAGTGGCGGATCCAGGGGCATGGGGGCCATGGGAGCCATGCCCCCCCCCCAAAAAAATCGCTTAGGGTTTTCGTTTGTTACCTTCTTTTATTTGGTAAAATTGATCAAATTGTTTTTGTTAGAATTATGTAATTATTTAAAATATAACATTGTATAGTTTGATATATTGTGACCGCCCGTTTTCTTTTGATTCCGAAAACGTGTCACATACCGCCCTAAGAAAGCGAGGGAAAAGAATATTTTGAACGCGCGCCAACGCGGAGGGATATTTGGAATGATAATTAGAATTTAAAACAAGAGAGACCGCCACCTTAGACCAAGGGCGAGACCGGAGGTCGGATGAAAGAAAAAGTTCTTTCTGAAGGTAGCAGCTGAACTGGGCGGACGTATGGAAAACGGTACGCCAGGAAGTGACATTGCAGCGGACTTCAGATTTGCAACTTTTTTGAGGAAAACTCTTCTAGAAGACCAGAAGAGGTAATTATTCTATTATAAATTGATTTAAACATAATCTTAGAAGAAAGGTAATAAGAAATGTTATGAATTTATAATGGAAGAATTAGGGAGAGAAATTTTGAATAGATGGATAATTATAGCTTGCATTCATTTCTCTTTCCAGTTTTTTTTTTCATCACATGCTTTTCGTATATTTAAATACTCTCTGAAGTTGGTGCTCATATAAAAGGTGATCTCTGATTCATTTCACTCTGAATATCCAGTGGTCATTAACTTATCGAAAATAGTACAATTCATATGAGTATTACAATAAAATTTGAACGAGAAGAAGAGATTTCTGAGGAGCAACGGTTCTCAACCGAGGACACGATGTCAAGGCCAGCACTGTGAAAAGGTAGAAGGAAGCCCAGCGGACTGCTTACGCGCCGAGAACACAGTAAGGTCTCCAAATAAAATGTTTTGTAGGGATAGGAGTGATTCAGTTTAATAAGAAAGCTCATTCTGTATCTATCATGTAGAAAGAAAAGGAGGGTAACAGATTTACCACGCTTAAAAGATAAGAAAGTAAAAGTACATTTGTTTGACTTCTAATACGTGAGAACAGAATCAACTTTCTTCAAAAAGGATTTCAAGATCAAATATTGTAATATAGTGATTAAGAGTTTGTGAAGAGTATAATTATAATAATAGTAATTCTGGATTTTGAGAGAGAAAGAGTTTCCTTTTGTTGTAAAAGTAATGTTATGAAAAGTATTAATTTTTGATTTTCAATGTGTGTTTCTTCAAATTTGTAAAGTAATATTTAAGATTCTTTCGAATTTCTGAAAGTGTGTTTGTTAAACAATTGGGTTGTAGATGAAAGTAGAAATTGTGTATTGTGTTATTAGTGTTGTTTTTTCAGTCAAGATATTCTGTATTTGATTTTTTCTGTGTGCCATTGCATGTATTTGTCAAAGCAGCCAATATTTTAGAATATATTCTGAATTTAGTGAAAAGTGATTCTCACCTGAGTTGTTTGTAATTTTGCATCCAATCCATAAACGATCTTCACGACCCTGCTCCTATTTTTTATTTATTGTGTCCACACTGGGACGTCTATACTGAGCTAGTCGACCATCTGGTGAATTGTGTTGCCACCCCAAGACGTCTCAGGTCGGGTGCTGGCCTTAGGCTTGTACCGCACACGACTGTGGCTCGCAATTGGCGCCCATAAGCGGGGCCTGATTATTGGATGCATTTACGACAACTCGATTTGGGTATAAACGAGACCAAAATTTGGTGTAACTAAAATTACTAGTACAATTGAATCACAGTTCACTAAAATTCTGACCAGGTTGCAGAGTACAAGTGTGTTGAGTAAAGTGTATTTCAGAGTGGTTTTTTTTCTCGAAAAGGATATTTATTATATGAGAGTTTTATCAGTTTCAAATTGTGTCTGGTATTTCTGTGTAAAATATTTTGTGAGAGGTGTATGGTGTCTGGGAAAAGAATTGATTGACTAGGCAGTTATAGATTCAAAATGGCAGATAAGTATAACGTGCTAGGAATTTACCTACTGTGGAAGGAACTTGAGGAATCAGATAGCGATAGGAAACTGGGGACAAGCACCAGGTACGATGATCGAGGGAAACGACAGGAGTAGAACTAGAACGGCAGGAGAAACTAGTGAGACGTCGCCGACAGAATCACAGCCAACGCCAACACGAGATCAGGATGAGGAAGAACGAAACTCAGAGGGCTAATTCAATGATGCAACGGTTAATAGGTCAATTTATCAACAATTAGATGTGAGGTTAGTATGCAGGATGAAAAACAGAGGAAACCATAAAAAATTAGGGGTTACTTGGAAACTAAATTAGAGGAGAATAACTCGGCAATAAATACTTTGGAAACCAAATTAGAAGAAAATAACTCGGCAATAAATGCATTGAAACTAAACTAGAGGAGAACAAGGTTACTTTGGAAACCAAATTAGAAGAAAATAACTCGCAATAAATGCATTGAAACTAAATTAGAGGAGAACAAGGTTACTTTGGAAACCAAATTAGAGGAAAATAACTGGCAATAAATACTTTGAAACCAAATTAGAGGAAATAACTCGGCAATAAATGCATTGGAAACAAATTCACGGAATTGACACGAAATTAGAAGAAAATAAAGAAAGTTAGAAGAAAATTTAAAAGCACAGTTTACTAATTAGGAGCAGTGGAAGGTCGAATTTAAGAGCGAGGTTCAACAAGAATTGCTACAGGAACACGAGAACTTAGAGAAAAATTCACGGAGCTGGACTTGAATTGAAGAAAAGGCTGATCAAGCAACGAAAGAATTTGAAACTAGGATCGAAACACAATCGGATCTTATAACCGCCGTCCGACAGGCAGATTGAGGTAGAACAAGGAGAAAGCCAGAAATTAGTTACTGAACAAGTTCAGGTTCGCTAATAAATTAGATAGTGAATAAAGGCTCTTTCTGAACAGGATGGCGTTCTACAACATCAAATTAATGATATAAGAATGAAGTAGTAGAACTGAAAAATCAATTAGAAAATTTACCATCGGGTGGAGGAAGGTTCAGCCACGTATGTTTCATTACCGTGTACTCCTAATTTCAGTGCAGTGGGAGATGAAAATCCATGTGTATTTATGAAAGAAGTAGATAATTTCTTTCTTTAAATTGTGTTCCGGACAGTAAGAAAACTAGAATCGTTTATCAGATGTTGCAGGGTAATGCACGAATCTGGGCAGATAGTAGAGAGTTTCCAAAACTATGGCCGAACTCAAAGAAAATTTTATTCGAGATATTGGAATAACGAAACCAAATCAATTTTAAGTTAACGTAATGTATGGTAGTGGAAGAAGGGTACGATGTCCATGCAGGAATATGCAACGGAGAAATTAGCTTGTTTCAAATTATGTATCTGACGATACCGATAAGAAATTGTCTGTTTATTAATACGTCATTTTCTTCCTCGACGAAAATTTGCTTAAGAATCCTTACAATGTCCACTGAAAATTAATAACGCAACTAGGATTGTATGATGCCACTTTCGTGTATAATGAAAGGTTACAGAAAGCAAGAGCAAATGCTAATGGTCCGGTAAATGGTCAAGATAGCAGACAGCAACAACATAATGTGCAAACCAGAAACAGGAGAAACTTACAAACCGAAACATTACCAAGAAAAACAAACTTATGCTAGACAAGACAGGACCTCGTCTAGGATAGAAATAGAAAAATTCTATTGATAGAGGAGTTTTCAACCCAGAAATACAGGACCAAGTACATCTCGGACATGAGTCGAAAATTAGAAAGGTTTGTTTCACACGCCATCCCGCCGCAAACCAAATAGAACAATCTAGTGAAGAAGAGGTGATATTATCAATCGAATTAATCTCATTTGATGATGAACCGTGAACGAAGAAGAACAAATGCAGATCGGATCCAGGAGGCAGTGTCGAGAATTAAGTTAAATGTGAGGTGTTGATACTTCGGTATTAGTAGACACAGGTTGTGCAACTTCCGTCATAGCTGAAAGTTTGTTGCATGAATTAAAGAACAAAGGAGTGAGATTCTACATTGCTGCTCGTGAAATCTTTTCTGATAGTGCGAATCGAAAAAATCAAACCAAACAAGACAAGTTTATTTGGAAATAGAGATAGGCAAGAATAAGTATCAAGTTGTGTGTCTTGTAGGTCAGAACTTTTATATCCACTCATACTGGGAGTCGATTTCATGAAACAACACGGAGTTGTTATCAACTTAGAGAACAATACTTAACTTTGAAACCGAATAATCAGCAGGATCTTGAATTCGATTCATTCACGTGAATTATTGGGAGGCTAATTGTTTGGAGGAAGAAGATGTAACCTACAAATTCGTTCGAGTGTGCAGAGAAACGATAATCTTAATGCATATCAGAAAAAACAGTTGACTGAAGTATTACTTAGGAATCAAAAGGTGGTTTGCAAAAACAAGAATCCAGTAAAAGATTTTCAATCTGAAATAGAATTAACAGATAAAACACCATTCACGGGTTACCAATATGTCATTCCAGAAAAACATAAGGAAGAGGTGGATAAGCTCATGTACCATGGTCAAAGATGATATCATCATGAAGTCCAAAACCTCTTATCTAAACTGATAGTGCTCGTAGAAAAGAGTAATGGGAAGATAAGTTGTGTTTAGATGCAAGGCGATTGAACAGTTACCTTACCGTACAGAGACAGACAGTTGCGAGTAGAGGATTTAACTAATCAATTATCCGGCATCAAGTGGTTGAGTTCAACCGACTTCACTGCATCGTATGGCAAATAGCGATAGCACCTGAATGTAGACAATATACAGGATTTATTCACTGGGAATTTCTATGTCTTCAAAAGAATGCCATTTGACTAAGAACAGTGCATCTGCTCTTGTACAATGTCTAGACAATATCATTGGCAGAGGATGTCCAGCGATGTTTTTATCTATATTGATGACGTGCTTTGTATTCTAAGACATTTGAAGAACACATGACTAAGCTAGATATTTTGTTGAAACGTCTGATTGAAAATAATTTACAACTGAATTTGGAGAAAGTAATTTCTGCACTAAACAAGTTAAGTTCTAGGTTATGATGTGACAGTTAACGGAGTCAAAATGAATATGGAAAAGATGAGAGATAGATAAAATTGCACGCCAAAAACACGAAACAACTTAAAAGTTTGTTAGTTGCGTCAATTATTACGCCAGATTTATTCCTAATTTCGCCATGCACATTGAAATATTTCTTCCAAGTTCTGCGAAAGCAACTAGATGAAAGTGGAAGACAATCGGAAAGTACAATTTACAGTTTATGACCATTTAAAGAATAAAATAAGTGGCAAAATGATGAAACAAACAGATAAAGTAACTGACAAGAATCATGTAAAAGAAAAGAAAAACAAGAGAAAGAAAGAAGGAGGAGAAAAAGAAGGAAGATGAGGAAGAAGAAAAGGAGTAGAGTACAAGAGGGAAGAGAACAAGATTGCCTGACGTTCTAGAATCAAGAAAAAGAAGAGTATAATTTAGTGAAAAGATTTTACGGCATATGAAATCAAATCCAAAAATCTTTTTTTCGAAAGAAGGAGTGACCGCCGTTTTCTTTGATTCCGAAAACGTGCACATACCGCCCTAAGAAAGCGAGGGAAAGAATATTTTGAACGCGCGCCAACGCGGAGGGATATTTGGAATGATAATTAGAATTTAAAACAAGAGAGACCGCCACCTTAGACTAGGGCGAGACCGAGTCGGATGAAAGAAAAGTTCTTCTGAAGGTAGCAGTGAACTGGGCGGAGTATGGAAAACGGTACGCCAGAAGTGACATGCAGCGGACTTCAGATTGTAACTTTTTTAGGAAAACCTTCTAGAAGACCAGAAGAGGTAATTATTCTATTATAAATTGATTTAAACATAATCTTAGAAGAAAGGTAATAAGAAATGTATGAATTTATAATGGAAGAATTAGGAGAGAAATTTTGAATAGATGGAGTAATTAATAGCTTGCATTCATTTCTCTTCCAGTTTTTTTTTTCATCACATGCTTTTCGTATATTTAAATACTCTCTGAAGTTGGTGCTCATATAAAAGGTGATCTCTGATTCATTTTCACTCTGAATATCCAGTTGGTCATTAACTGTAATCGAAAATAAAGTAAAATTCATATGAGAGTATTCGCATATAAAACTTGAACGAGAAGAAGAAGGCGATTTCTGAGGGAGCAACGCGTTCTCAACTGAGGACACGACGTCAAGGCCGAAGCAGCTCGGTGAAAAGGGTAGAAGGAAGTCAGCTGGACTGCTCTACGCGGCCGAGAAACAGTAAGGTCGTTCCAAATAAAATGTTTTGTAGGGATAGGAGTGATTCAGTTTAATAAGAAAGCTCATTCTGTATCTATCACGTAGAAAGAAAAAGGAGGGTAATAGATTTACCACGCTTAAAAGATAAGAAAAGTAAAAGTACATTTGTTTCGACTTCTAATACGTGAGAACAGAATCAATCTTTCTTTCAAAAAGGATTTCAAGATCAAATATTGTAATATAGTGATTAAGAGTTTGTGTAAGAGTATAATTATAAATAGTAATTCTGGATTTTAGAGAGAGAAAGAGTTTCCTTTGTTGTAAAAGTAATGTTAAGGGAAAAGTATTAATTTTTGATTTTCAATGTGTGTTTCTTTCAAATTTGTAAAGTAATATTTTAACGATTCTTTCTGAATTTCTGAAAGTGTTTGTTAAACAATTGGGTTGTAGATGAAAGTAGGAAATTGTGTATTGTGTTATTAGTGTTGTTTTTTTTCAGTCAAGAGTATTCTGTATTTGATTTTTTCTGTGTGCCATTGTATGATTGTCAAAGCAGCCAATATTTTTAGAATATATTCTGAATTTAGTGAAAAGTGATTCTCACCGAGTTGTTTGTAATTTTGCATCCAATCCATAAACGATCTTCACGACCCTGCCCCTATTTTTTTATTTATTGTGTCCACACTGGACGTCTATACTGAGCTAGTCGACCATCTGGTGAATTGTGTTCGCCACCCCCCCAAGACGTCTCAGGTCGGGTGCTGGCCTTACGGCTTGTACCGCACACGACTGTGGCTCGCAATATACACTAAAAAATAATATACAATATAAAAAAATATTTATTAACAAAAATCTATGGCACTCCCCCTCCCAAATGATGGGCTGGATCAGCGCGCGGGTGGCCCATTTTGCTTTTATTTGAGAGCGTTTCCAAAACTGCATGTTTTTGTGAGACACATGACATTCTCTTTCATCACGGAACCTTCTCAATTCCTGCCGCTAAACGCAGTTGTTATTGCCCGAAGATAAGGAAACGCTATCAATATGTTAACTTTTCAATAATTGCAATAAACATTTCTTAACAAACATTTTAAAAAGTTTTAAAATAATTTCTATATAGTTAAAAGTTAGGAAAATATAATATACAGTTTTTTTAATGCGAAAAATACATTGGCGTGAGGTTTCAAGTTTTAAGTTCAATGAATGGGAATCCCCGAACATACGGGCTTCTTTATATGGTAGGATTTCTCCTTCATTCAGTTTTTGAGCATAATCATATGGTTACAAACGATCACTTATTTGGATGTATGTCAGCAACGTATACAACTCGGATTTCTCTAGATATTTGTCGAAGATTCTTCAAATCAAGGTTCAGGGATTACAATGAGGGCACTGTTTTGCAGTTGAAGCAGGATCATTGAGTCAATTATTACGTTATTTCATACTACGTTTTGAAATGAGTGCCTATTCTTCTTAAACATCAGTAATATTAATGCAATAGTTGCTCAATAAAGTTGTATCATTCATAACTGCTGACTTTTTCTTCCAAATCTGAGCAGCCGTTGCACATCACACAACATATTTCAATGCACTTTCAAATTTTGGATAGTTTCCTCATCTGTCTTAATTTGTTTCTAAATATTTCGAGCAAAACTCCCCTCCAAGTGATATTGGATTTTTTGAAGTAAAATATCGATCTTAAATAACATATTATCGTCAAATACTATCTTTCAACATTTTAATTTTTCTTTCGTTCTTTCTTTCTTTCTTTCTTTCTTCGTTTGTTTCTTTCTTTCTTTCTCTTTCTTTTTATTATTAGCGTTTCGTCATGAAAATTAGCATGTTTAAATAAACCAACAGAAAATAGTTTAGATAATAAAATAAGAATTTAGAGTACATTAAAAGGTATTATGAGATAAAGAATTAAAAATGTATTATTGAACACGATAAAATAATTCATCAAGAACTTAGCAATGTCCATTTAAGATAGCAAGTTCAGAAGACCTATATATTTTTATGTCTCCTATAAATCTACTGAAGTTTCGATTTCTGCATAAAAATTGATTCGTAGTCTGTTATTCAACATCACAATCACAGTTCAGCGATGGCAACATTCTCCAACAGACCAGTGTGCCGCTGCATCTTACACAGTTAACCCTGGCAATAAAATACAGGGAAGATGGAAACCTTTTGATGGGCTTTCCGCTAAAGCATTCTTCTTTCACTCAGATGTCAACACGTTCTTGGAGTCATATTCTGCGGCAGAAGCAATTTTGTAGTTATTATTAACGGGTGCTAGGACGTCAGGCGATAAAATACATTTTTGATATCCTCGTTAATTGATAGTTCGGAATTTTGGCTTACTTGATGAAATGTTAGTAAGACCGGATTCAGAGATCGTCGGGTGGTACTACGTGGCTGAAAACGGGTAAAAAAAGGTCGGTGTTAGTTTTATTTCCTCAGTAATGACGCTCATGATTTCATTTAGACAATGTGAATTTTATTTAATTGCGACTGTTGAACCACAATGAAGAGCAATATTTGACAGCAGGAATAGAAAGATCTTATCTTTGATACGGATTTTTTCGTTTTTGTAACCCATGAAGAATCAGTTAAAGATAATGTTATTTCTTGTTTTCAAGTTTCTTTTTGCGAGGTTACCCTTTTAAATCACGTGTGTTCTGTTAAGAACACGCCTGGAAATGATCCAGCCGAGATACATGAAAATGGGTTATGTACAATTATATGGGCTTTTTAGATGGAGTAATGTTCTTTTCTGTTATTTAAAACAAAGCACGATAACCCAGTCTTCATTATGCGCGGAATTAGACACCAATTCTCGAAGTGAACTCTGATTTATACAGATCATCTGTTAAAGTTTGCGCTATTATCTGTTAGTTTTCTGAGGAGACAACACCCAGACCTCAGTATAACCAAATTTTCTGCTAATTTTAGGTAATATATCAGGCATAATATTAAAAAGTACTGGGTCCTTGAGGGAGTTCTTTAATCAACGTTCTTTGCGAACTGGTGTTGTCAATGTGTTAGTCAGAATGTTATATTTACTGTTTTGAGGCCTCTGATCGTTTTAAAAAGGTTGGTTTGGTTGCGAGTTCCCGCCAAAGTGAATCACGGGCTTCAGATACGCCCAAAACACGACGTCTGTGTTTTAATTGATTTTCAAATCCTGCATCTCTATATATAATGAGAGATACATCCATTTCTTCACATCTTCTATCGGGTCAGAAGCTGTCTTTTTCAATGGGAATATGACTTTTAGTAGCGATTCGATTCTGTGCAAAAGTATTGGCTCCAAACATTTGTAACTATTTCTCAGGAGAAAGATAGGGTGATAGGTTTTCTGGTCTGACATAATTTCATGTTGCTTCCAGAAAGCTATAACCGTAGTTTCTTTAACTTATGGTAATGGCCTTTCCGTTTTGAGAATATCTGAGAACTGCGTTCGCAACCTTTTGGGATTGTTGTTGGAATTGGAAATTAAGATTTTGAATAATGCAACTACCTCTTCGAATTTCAACTAGTCTTCAGTAAACAAAAATATGTAAAAATCTGGGTTGTTTTGAGCTGATGCGTATGTTTTACATGCACATTACGATTTTTTTTAGCTCTACAGCTTTAACGGGCGTCATTATTTTAACTGTTTCAAAATAACAAGTTTATATTTTTTATATTTTTCAGTCCCTTTTTTAATTGTGAGGAACCATAATTAAAAATATCAAAATTTCATCATTCCATTTATTTAATAATTTTATTTAAATGAAATAATGATATGGAATTTTGGAATAAAAAAAAGAACTTAAAAATGTAAAAAAATATATATTATAATAAGGGACAACCAAATCAAATCTTGTATCTTATCAAAAGGAACGAGCAATTTTATTCGTACGAGTGAGTTATAAGTGTCGAACATCTTTTAAAATATTTTTTCATATGAGCTCTTTGTTTTGTAGAGTTGGGTGAAGAGGTATTATCGTGTGAATTGAAAAGAAGTAGATACGTAATCCCTCTTCCGTCGAAGTTTGCGGAATCTTTGTTTTTAACATGTGATAAGAGGTGAAATGAAGGATAGCACAGCTGAAGTACATTGAAGTAATTGCAGACGACAAAAAACTGTGAGCGTGTGTAGATCAAAACATTGTACACTTACCTCATATTCGAAAGTCAGTGCTCCGATCTTACAAAAGTCTTAGACATATATCTCATACATAGAAACTCTGCTTCATTGTTTTCAAGCTATGAATTTTTCACGATATTGATTTAGATTTTACACTATTTACTTTAATGTTTTTTCTGTAATTACTGAGAAATGAACAACTTGAAACACTGAATAAAGTGCATATAATTTTAATTGCATTTTATAAACTATGAACGCATTCTCGTTCCTGAACCGCTTCGATTATTGATACTGTTTATATTAACCTTCATTATCATTCATTACAAGAAAAACTGATGTGTTGCAGTGGTATATCTTCCAATGTGTCTCATTCATGATCTAAATTGTAAACTGATATTATATTTATCGGAAAATTACGTTATTTATCCAGAAACTTTCCGGAACTTGGAAAGAAAAGCTATAGGATTTAGACAAAATAATATGAACACCATGCAAAATAGAACATCTTTTGGCATGTTGGCGCCACAGCGAATGTGGAAACACTGCAATGTGACTGCATTGCACAGTTGAAGTGCCACATTTTGACAGTTGTATTACCCACTCACACAAGGACCCGGCCAACACAAAATTATCCGTTGTGTTCAAAAACATTCATCAATCTATATCTGAACAGGACATTTTGCAGATCTTATACAGCACCATCCTTCAGCGTTAAATATCACCAGACTACCAAAAAGTAGGTAATCCAATGCCAGTGGTCGCAGCCAAATTCAACAGCGCAGAAACACCCGACACTATATTACAAATAAACCAAATATGCAACCATCGAGTGATTACAGAAAAGAAGAAAAAACACAGCGGTCTCATTCAATGTCAACGGTGTTTGGACTACGGACATACAAAAAATAATTGTAACTACCGTGTCAAGTGTGCTTTTTTTCGTCGGAAACCACTATTCTGCGCAATGTCAAAGACAATCCCGTGTGTGCGAACTGTCTCGGCAGACACAAGAATGATGTAAGAAACTCAACTTGTAGTTATTACAAGGAAGTAACAGACAGAGAAAAACAAGGCTATAAAGAAAACTAATAGACATACGGCACCCTCTCGTCTATCCCCCCTCCCAATCAATCACAAATCCTCTTCCCGGTACGACCGCAGACCAGCCTACCAGAAAATTTCAGTCATGTCTCCGACTCAAACCCTTCCCTTTCACCACCCCGACAAAATACCCGAACGGAAATCATAGGAGTCGCATACTTGATCCTCAATTAAATAATTCCATTCTCTCTGCAATCATCAATTCCATCACTTGTATCATCAATTTCATAAATTCATTAATACCTTCAATCATTAGTACGATTCAAACTCGGTGGCGGAATATTTAAACAAAAAACAAAAATTAATAATTTTTTTAAAAAAAACAATAAAATCAATGATACTCAAAATTAAGAACACAAACCAACAAATTTCCCCCGACATAATAAAAAAAAAAAGAAAGAACTTAAATAATCACCAATTAAAAAATAAAACCCCCAATAATCAGCAGTTCCACAATATTATAAACTCGTTAAGGAGCAACAATAACTGTATTTGGCAATTCACAAGGAAACTTTTAAAGAAAAAAATCCCTTACTAAATGCACCCACTGGAAAAGTGCTCACCATCATTCAAAAAGCAGAATAACTCGCCATATATTTCAAAACAACATTCGCAGTTAATAACACCAACTTCCACCCCGAACATCACCATCCTTCAGTGTTCAAAGTATCAAAACATACCCCTACGTCCCATACCATAATATACATTTCTCTTCTCCCAAAGTAATTTAAAAAATCAGCAGAAACCTCCCCAACAATAGAGCACCAGGACATGACAACATCACTAACATGGCAATAAAAATCTACCCATATCTGCAATACCCTACTTAAATAATATATTTAACTCGTGTTTCAGAACTGGCTATTACCCTCATTCATGAAAACGTGCAATAGTAATCCCCATAGCTGAACCAAAAAAGAACGCAACAGAGATAAATAGCTAACGCCTTATTAGCTTACGAACTAACTTCTCAACAATTTTTGAAAAAATAATTCTAAGTGGACTTGAATTGTGGAATAATGTCTGTATTGTGAGAGTAATATGAAAAAAAATATCGATACAAAAACACGTCTTTTGAAATAGTTTGATTTTGGTAAATTTAAAATTTTTAAGTACAAAAATTAAATCAATTAATTCAATTAACGGTAGTTGTTATTCTGTCTTGTTTGATAATAGATTCCTTATAATTTATACTTTAATAATAATTTATGATGTGTAATGTAGGTATAAAACAATAAAGACAATCTTTTTGAAATAATCGTCTGTGGAGGATGAGAAGATAGATGACAACACACATTGGTACTCTCTGAATAGCTAGTAAACCAGTACCAATAGTGATCAAATCCCGATAATAAAATATGATGAATCTAGTGACTCGCTGTAGCAAAAATTGCAGATGAACGAAATCACACAAAATTATTTTCCTATTAAGGACCCCGCACACCGCTAAAGAACAACAAATAAAATTCTCTCGAATAACACTGCAGTAAATTAAATAGTTTAACAAAAACAGTCTTCACGAATTCTGCAATAACGTAGTATAGAATATTTGCAGTACAACAGATCTCCTCACCAAATTAATCAAAATATTTTCTGTTTAGTAACGCAACACGTGCATAGAATATTATTGTTGAGCGGCTTCTTCCCTTTCCTTGCTGTCTCATGACGTCTCATGACAACACAATCAAATATTTGCATTTTTAAGTAAAGGCTGAAACTGTTTCATTGTTTCTATATTTGTTTTCCGGATTTTCTCAGTATATAACAAAAAACCATAGATACTTCTCAAATGCCCGGAGGCTGCATAATGTTCTTTCAATTTCTCTGTGCATTGGAAATAAGTGATATTCATGTATAATTTCTAGTCGGTGCAATGAACGGCAAGCCGCCAGTCTCAGTATCCTCGGTGAGCACCGCCCAGTATCTTGAAGATGTTTAATATATTTGCATTTTCAGTGAAAATCGAAACTGTTTCACCGGGAGCGGTAGCTCAGTGCATCAACTGATGTCACTGCAGCGCCTCTGACCGGGAGGTCCCAGGTTCGAGTCCCGATGGCGGCAGGCTTTTCGACACTAGCTTTTCAGCTAGGTCGAATTCAGGCGCTGTCTGGAGGAGAATTCTAGCGGCCGCCTGCTCTGATGGGTAATTTTCCGTGGTTTCTCCGATCAACACCAGGCGAATGCCGGAGCAGTACCTTACCATACGGGCCACAGACCGCGCGCGATCTGTTCTTCCTCCTCCTTGTCCTATCCTCTCCCCTTAGACACACACTAACATGCACTACACTACCACACATTCCGGGCGACCGGTCGGGAGCTTAGAGCTCGTCTCGGCTGGGGCGGTGCCCCGTTGGTGGGAGAGTCCTGGTTAGGGGGAAACCCCACTAGCCGACGGTAGGTCGGCGCCGGATCTCGCCATCCAGCGGGGGAAGATCACCGCCATCTCCCGAGAAAGAAACATGGACTACACTAACGGGACTAATGACCAAAGCAGTTGACGTGTCCGGAAATACGAAAAAATCAATAAATCAATCAATCGAAACTGTTTCATTGTTTTCGATTTTTTCGATATTCTGTGAATTTTACAAAACTATAGACACCTCTCACATGGCCTAGTGCTGTTTAGTTTTCTCTCAATTTCTGCACGCATACGAAGTTCTAGTATACTTTTACCCCAAATACCTATTTTTGATTGTGCTGGAAAATTCGAAATTTTCCTTCAGAGAAAATATGCTTTCTACAAGCGTTACAAAACGCAACTTTCCCAACAGTTATTTTTTCATGAAATGCTACGAATCATTAATCTTTTTATTAACACTTCCCTATATCTTGAACAGTTTTACATTCGTTGAAAACTATTTTGAAACTAAACGAATTTGGACTCGTGTTTCTTGAATGATAGAAACTACGAATCCTTGTTTTCCAATTTAAAAGAGCATTTGTACTTTTTCTAGCAAAGAAATTGTTTTTTCTCTATCAATCTCTAACGAATTTTAACTTATTTTATATGTGAAATTCAGAAATTTTAACAAATACAAACATTAAAATTATTTGAATTTCTTTTACTTTTTCGAAACTTGTCTAACATTCAGAGACCTCCAAATATGCAAAAAAATATGCAAAGTAAAATATGACACGATAGTACTAAAAGATCCAATCCGCAAAGAAATTGCATAATTTTCCGACAATTAGCACAAAAATATGTATTTGCAAACGAATTCTGGTTCTACTAAAAAATTTTAGTTCGATACCTCGAGTCTTCTTCGGCAAAGTAATGACTTGAACACACAATGAATTCGGCAAAAAAAATGTATTCTCTCAGAGAAATCGTTACGTCTCAAAAGTCGTTAATCATCTCATCAGGTATCGAAAATTCTCGTGACAAAACCAGCAAGTGAAGTCTTGTTGTGTAGACGGCGCAGTTAGCAGCGTCCTTAAAGCTCGCATCGTCACCAAAGCCAGTATCACATGACAACGAACCTCGAAAACAATCCTCAAATGTTAGCAGACGAAGGCGGAAGTGTCTTCATATGGCGCATTCTGAGGAGAAACAAACGATGGAGCCTCCTGACATTTCTGCAATTCCAGACATTTTGTCCCCTCCTATCTAAGAATTGTAAAGAGCATTACAATTGCTGTGCATCACAAATAAGCCTTTCCATTCATTCATTATCCATCACCCACAGTCAATCTCTAGAGTTATACCTCCAACTCCCCGTTCATCACTCTCACTCCGAAATAATGCGAGAAAGTGTGTGTTGTAACACATCTAGTTTCGTAAGCAGGGCCCGGTAATAAGAATTAAACTATCGAAAATTCACCGTTTTCCGTCGTATTATTGAATTAATTTATCTTATGAAGTAAAGGCGAGAAAGTAAAGAGGAGGATAAAAATGTCCTAGAGTATCTTTGGAAAGTATGAAGACACGTCGTTCAGATTTTGGGTTCAGACTGTCAGGGCTGAGTTGAAAGAAATAACGGATGCATTATTTAGCGTAATACACTTTTTATCCATTTAAAAGAGAATTTTTATCATAAGCTATTGTCGATTACAACGGGAAGGTGACCATTATTTTTCTCCGATATCACTTTTCGGACAGATTTCTTGATTATCTTTTTATAGAACACATTGATGTTTGCATTGTGAGCTTGCTATACGAAATAAAAATACGGATAGAACGTCTAAAGTTTACATTTGGCGAAGATAAATTACAATATAATTAAACGATTTTGCGGAAGTGTTGGCAGTATGAAGCAGTGCGTTTAAAAATGTTTTTAATATATTGCCAACAACAAACAATAGTCTCAAATTTTCCTTTTAACTTAAAATTAACTCTGTTAATCTGTTTCTTACTGCATTTTCTTTGGACTCCATTACCACTGAGCCTTTTTTTAAAATAAATTAGTCTGAAATTTTCTAGTTACAGTTTAATTCAGAACGAAGACTTTTTGTGCCTGTCTTCCGTGCGCAGCGAGGGAAACTACTGCTACGTCGGCATGTCATGGTCGAGTGCTCCGCTTCCTTACGCAAGGAACTCGCCGGACAACTGTGGTTTTCATTAATTAGTCTCAGGATGGAAACGCCAACTTGTAGAGTTGTGGGCGAATATTCTGGCTTGGTTGAGAACCGTAAGGAGTTACAGGAAGGTATGTGACATTTCCAGATATTTTTAATTGTCATGTGTGGTTAATAACGCGAAAGACATGGCGAGGGACGCGTTATGTCCAGATAGACAGTGAGATTAAAAAATGCTTGTCCCCATTTCTTATATGTTTTGATTAGCAGAAAACATTCAGTTGTTGACCTAGAGAACGAAAGAAATTAAATTTAAATCTATTTTATAAAAACTACTAAGACACGCAAGCCAGAGCAACGATTCATTAAACCCACAAGTAGAATATAAACAGTGTCAGTAGTTGAGCGCCTGGCAGACAGTACTAGCAAGCTATCCTTTTTACTTTCTCGACCTGCTTCCTAACCCATAGCTTCTCCGCATAGCACGTCATACGCAATTTCAACTGTTTTTTAAGTAAAATAAATAAAAAAATAAATAAACAAACCTTCATTCACCCCTTAAGGTGAAAGTATAGTAGTCGTGCGTCAGAAAACGGTGATTTTTCGACATAAATACGTTTATTGCCGTGCCCTGGTAATGAAAAAGTGGATAATTCTTATTCCTATGTATATAGTAAATTACTTCCTGTAACACGTGTATTCAGAATCCATATTTTGTGGATTCTTGAAACTGAAAAATCGTTGGCGACAAAACGTCTGTCAGTCCTTCTGTGGGTGGTCAGTGCTATTGCCTATATCTTTCACCCGATTTTCGTCAAAATTGATATTCCCCTATCGATTTAATGAAACTGGAAACGAAAAACGGATATTTTTATTTTTGGAGGTACTTTGTATGAAGCATCAATTACATTTCCAAACCCTTCTCAGAAATAGCTCCAAATGTTTTGGATTAAACGAATACCGTGTAAACCCGTTAAAAGAATGTCGGGGTCTCATTTTCGTTGAAATCTCCGATTCTTCGAAAATTGCAAAATATCAATCTTTTCGACCTATTTTTATAATTACAAAATTGAAGATATATATTCTTTGCTTAATAGAATCTCTTCTTTAAAGACAGATCTTGAAATAAGACTATATATAGTTTTTGGAAAATAAAATTTTAACGTAATTTTGCGTGAAATACAGGCAATTTTTATAACTATTTTCTCAGGAAAGACTCGATTTTTTCTTTAAATTTTCTTCTCGCATGTGTCAAAATACGGTAAAAAAAGTTGTGGTGGTCACATTTTCGTGGAACTATATTTTCTAAAATTGCAAAAATGTAGCATTGCATAAGAACAATATTGACGAATCTCGCTTACTGCATAATCCTGGTAATGAGAGACATGGCTGTCCGAGTCCGAATCTACACATTACAGACTCTCTCTTCCCACAAGTAAGAGATACGCTTGTGCTAGTTTCTAGCACATTCTTGACAGAATATTGGTTCCAGGGGATTTTTCGCTACTAATAATAGAAGGGGCAACAACAAATTTTCTTCGAGGAGAGGAGATTCATTGATTTTACTCTCAAACACCCTTGGCAAAGGTTGCATAAGAAGGGATTTCCGTCTACGAATATATTCCTCCAGAAATAACCCACCTTATCAGTGAAAGGTAAAAATCTGTTGCCATTTTCCTGTTTATTATTTTGTAGAAGGCACTAGCGTGCCGACTCTGTCGAGAGTTCATTCATGCATCGTGTATATGCGAACACTGTGAGCTGTAATAAAAGAACGCACATGCTCCTAATAGATTACTCCAAAGCTTTTGACACCGTTAACAGAAATACACTAATGAATTGCATCTTAAAGGTCTCCCACCACAGCTGATTCCGGTCATTAAGGACATATATTCATTCAGAAATTTGTATTAAAGGCCAAGAGAGTAAGAAAGAGATAAACCAAGGATGTAGTCTATCCCCAATTCTTTTTAATTTATATTTAGATGAAGCATTAAATATGTGGATATCCAGACTCAAATCTTATAGCTATGACATGAGACAAGAAAGAAATCTAATGATCATATTATTCGCGGATGACCAACTTATTATGAATTATTATTATGCAAATTATGAATATAGTCTCCAGAAAGCACTGTTTGAATTACAAAAGGTAACCGAAATGTAGAATCTCTGCATATCCTCAACAAAAACAAAAGTCATAGCCTTTGAAGGGATGGAACCGATTAGATCCAAATTATTTGCATACAATTCACCTATAGAACAAGTTTCAAGTTTCAATTGCTTGGGATGCAAAATGTCGTACAGAGGGAAAATAGATATACAAGGGAAAATTGGAAGACTAAATCGAATGAACGGAACAATCCTGAGAACTCTGAAAAAGAAAGTCAGAAAGGAAACCATGATTAAATTCTATAATGTATTAAGTATCCCAACTTGTTTATATGGAAGTGAAAAGTGGACAATGACCATAAAAGATAGCACAAGACGACAAATTACTGAAATGAGATTTGTGAGATCAGTAGCTGGTTATAAGTTGATGGAAGAGAAAAGGAATTTAGAAATTCGTTAAGAACTTGGTGTATGTAAACTTAAAAAAGATTAATTACTACCGAAATTCCTTGATGTAGCATATTGAAAGGATGCAAGACAATCGCCTGCCGAAAACAATTTTAAAATACCGCCCACAAGGACGAAGAAATCCTGATCGTCCGAAGAAGAGATGGGAACGGAGGCGTACCAGGCAGTGCATAGGGTTCAAGTTAGGTTCGCCTGGATGGTGAAGAGTTTTCGACTCTAGTTACATAGCTAGATAGAATTCAGTTGCTGTCTGGAGAAAAAAAACCTAGCGCACAGATGCTTCGATCCGTAGTTTCCCCTGGCTTATCGGATCAATGGCAGGCGAATGCCGCAGCACTACTCGAACAAATAGACCACGGGCCGCTCGCGGTCTTTTTTGCTTTTCCTTGTCCCAAACTCTCCCCTTTCTCCAACACACACGCACTACACTACTGCGCATTTCGGGAGACCAATCAGGAGCCTAGAGCTTTTCAAGGGTACGGTGCCTCGCTGGGGGAGATACCTGGATGGAGGTATTCTCCGCCAGCCGAAGTGTAGGTCGGCGCCGTATCTCACCATCTCCACCACCTTCGCCAATAAGATATTCACTATACTAACGAGACTAATGGCCACATGGCCATAGCAGTTGACATGCCCGGAAACATTATTCAATCAATCAATCGACCTTAATGAATTATATTCTTTGTATTGAGCTTTTCACCATCGTGGTGATATTGCTGTTGATAGACTTGTGAACAGTAATCAGTTTGCGTGGCAGATGTCGCCTTAATTTAGTGAGCATTTTTTGAGAATTGAGAATTCACAGCGATTGTTCCAAATGAGTTTTTCCAATGAGATTGTTCCAAAGAAGAAATTATTATTAATATCGGAAAATATTTATATTATAAAGCCGGGAACAGTAAACATTGAAGATCATTTTACCTGAAGATATACGGGCTTATATTAGTATTTCCTAAGTTTCCCTGAGTTCATGCATTTAAGACAAAAATCTATTTTACCATATGACTCTATTACGAAATTCTGCTATATTTTATATAGTAATGCGTTACTCTTACTCAGACTAAATTCAATTGACACATGGCTGCAAAAGAACAATAAGTATTAAATGAAAAGAATACCAAAAGCAGGTGAATGTTGCTTCTGTACCTTTTTACGTGCAAAGGTTACTACCTCCTTGTATATAAGAGGGAACGTGTAAATGAATAAATTAATAAATGAATAAGAGTAAATTGAGAAGGCAATACCTTTACGTTGAGATTGGTTGGCAACTGATTTCGGGAGAAAACAAACACAGTGGTGATGATGTATGATGATGATGATGTTTGATGAATATTCAAAGAAATTCAAAGAATGTGTTCTTAATTTGTTTGTAAAATGAAACTGGAGGTTAGATGGGGTCGCTTCCTTTGCGTAGAAGGATGCAAGTACAACATTCTTATAAATTCACTGCAACGTGAAGCTAGGCTTAACGACGATCTTGGACGTCACCAAATGGCATTGTGCCAATGTTATAGATCAAGCGTTTCTTATGTATCTATACGAATTGATAGCTGTTACATAATCAAATATTGAAGTCTAATTTCTTTATTGAAAATGCAACGAGCAACGACAATTAATATTACACTAATAAAAAATCGAATTATAAAGTAGCATTTTGAAAGTATACACAAGTGCATTTGCTGTTTTGCATACATATTTCAATTTTATAATAGACTTACTAAGTGAGAAAGCTTACGATTCCTTTACAATGGAATGTTTTCTAGCACAGCGAGAATAGTACAATTCTCTAAAGTTTGATGATGCGGGATCTGCAATTTAGATGTAAAATAAGATATCTAAATGTTGAATGTAGCGTATTATTGTGATAAAATATTCGTCGAAGAAAATCAGAAGGGTAAAAATTCTGCATTTTATTGCAAATTATTTTTGATTTTGAGTAAATCCTCAAAGAAGTAGTCGGGAATATGAATACACTAATTGTTTGTTTGCTACGTTTTCATGTGGATAATAATTATTATTATTTTATTATTGATTTTTTCAACCCGAATGAGTCAACTTTTTGGTTTATTGTGTTCGGCAAACTGTAATTATCATAAGCATTTACATAAAAATATAAAATCATATTTGGTAACAATGAAGTATTTATTGGGGTTCTTAAATAACTTCATGACTCATTATTCTTCCCAGATCTCTTACACATGTTGAATAAAGGTTTCTTTAATTTACTAGTATCAAGGCACGTGATTTTCTGGTCTTATTTAGGTATCCGGAGACAAGTGATGATTTTTATTATATTGAAACAAATATGTCTGATAAATTGATTTTATGGTTGAATTTTTAGTTTTATGCATCTCGTTGGTAAGATTCTGTAGAACTTAAATACCTAAAGTGATAAATAACTATTTTTAGTTTTCTTATATAAGCAACAATTCAATTAATATATTTTATTGCAATTAATTATTATTGCATATTTTGTACGTTTAAGAGTTATTTAATATTTCGATGCTGTTAATGTTTTTGCCTGAAACATTTTAAATTCTTCCGTTTCTTCCAGAAATAATAGTAGGGTGATTTACATGCTCTAGATGACAATAACTTTAAAACCTTTATCTCCGCTATTCATATACTTCAGTTATCATTCTTATATTGTGCCATATTATTGGTGTTATTAACAGGTCTCGATTTTCTTAACTTGATATCATTAATGCAAAATTATCCATGAAATTATCACTAAAGCTTATCTAAAATTGTAACTTTTGATTCGTCGACAGAGAATACTGACAACAGATTATCATTATCGTGCTCTAGTCGGAAAGTATCAAAATTAGATTTAGAATGATTTATGACTTTTCGATAATACTCCTATCGTATAGTTCACACAATTATTGTGTTAATTATTGAAAGATGTTGGGAAGTGGCACTCACGATATCCGCACTGTACAAATGTACTTCAAATTGTCCAAATGTATTCGCAATTGCGACTGTGAAATCGATTTCCGACATCGGCTCGAAAATAACCGCATGACTCATCTCGAGCACCACGCTTAAACCGCTCTGCATTTTTTGCTTTCAATGGCAACCATTTAGCTGCGTGCATGACGTCAGTATATCCGGGGTCTGTTACGCGATGGCTTTCTGCGTTAAAAGAATGGTCGCTCAATGCAGGGCGTATTTTCGCCGTTCGTTATCAGCGAGGGCTGCGGCTGAGGGGCTCAGCCTCCTTAGTCACTGGTACCTGCGTCGCGGCGCCTGCGGCAAGCGCGGCCCCGCGGCACGCCCGATCCCCCGACGTGAAAGTTGCCGGGGAGCCCGTCCCCTCTGCAAAACAGTTTCCCAACGGCTCGCGCCGCCCGGGGTCCGGGGCCGAGGGCGGGGGATTGGGGACGACTCAGCGATGTCGCGGCCGACGCGCGACCTATCGCCTGCAGGTCAGCACGTGTCCATTTTTTGTGGGGCGCACGGGCAATTGTTTTAAGAAATGTGAGCACGTTTGACAAAGAGGATTATCAACGCGACACGATATTAGAGAATTATCTTTCCGTCTCGTTAGACTAACGGGTTCATTTGTTTGTTTGTTTTTTTTCATTAATTTTTTTTTTTGTGAAGTGAAAGTGGAGACGCAAACGAGTGATAATTACCCTTGTCCATTATTTATTGTCGGTCGATGCCCATAGGTTTAACACATGTTTTCAGAGATATCTATATAACTTCTTAATAGTGTCCGCTATATATTTGTTTTCCATCTCATTCCAATTCCACCTTCAAATGCTCATCAAGAAGTCGTTTAAAGACTACCACATTTAGCGTATAAATTTGCTGTGACAAGGAGGTTTACGTACAATTATACATTCATTCTCGTATCAAAATTTAAACAAATATTTATACATGTTCATGACTTCTTGTTCATAAGTCGCATTACTGCTTGTTTTGAAATTAGTTATTGTGTTTTTTATAACTGATCAACTTCTCACATTCAATTTATATTTAAAATTGGTATACTATACATACTTTTTACTACATACTTTCTCACATTATTTGTAACCTCTGCAATTTTCGAATATTCAGAGAGACTAACGAAACTAAGACATGTGCCTTTTGTTAAACGTTATTTGTCTTATTTGAGGAAACAAGTTAGAGCGTTTTTTTGTTTTGTGTTTTGGGGAAAAATATAAATTGCCTTCACGTCAAGTATAGTCTACGCGAAAATTCCTTTTTCAAAAATTGTACATTACTATTTTTTACACCAGATTTCCGTTAGGAAAATATCTCTATTATCAATATTTTAGTTTTGCAATGTTAAGTTTTGCAACTTTTAAGAATACAGCAAGTTCACATAAAATGAAAACTCCGCCGTTTTTATGAGCCTACTTTGTTCTCTTCGAAAACAAAATACAATAAAAAAAACTTTAGAGGCGTTTTTAAAAAAAAGTTTAAAAATTACCTTCATTTCACGCAAAATTACGCAAAACTACTAATTTTTTGAAAATTTGTAAATGACCTCATTTAAAAATCCGTCTATAAAAACAATGCCATTCTAAAAAGAAAAGTCTTTAAAATTGTAGCTGTAGGAAGTCCCGTAATTGTGGCTTATAGAATGATCTATAATAACACTTCTCTGCATTGTTTCATTGACTGAAATTGCGTCTTTACTCACATAATTAAAATGTGTTTATTTGATATAGAGAACATCACAGAAATGTGTGTTTTATTAAATTTTCCTTCCATTATTTCTCAATACTTCTCAATATCTACTTCTCGGCAAATGTGAAGAGTTCATCAAGATTTTTTTAAAATCCATGTCAAGCATGGGATTAGACCCTGATCTAGACAAAACATGTTTACAGAAAGAAAATTTGTGTTATTTCTTGAGAAAGGCAAACTGGAGAACAAGTTGAAAAATCTTGGAATATCCCTGAAGACCAAGCAATGAGTGTGTCATTGGCGCTCATCGTCTAGTCGTTACTCTTCCTAGTACTTTGTTGCTATGCTGGCATCAATTACAGGCGCGCGCTAATTGGATGGAAACATTCGGGGAGCAATGGAACTTAAAAAGCAGCAACCGCTATCGCCCAGTGAAAAACAGCAACTCTTTTTGCGTTATTTACTGCGAAAACTATTTGATACGGCGGCATGGCGTCTTGTCGCACGTGCCGAGCTTGCGGGTTTCATCCAGCATCCAAGTCCCTTCTCGTGGCACATGGCGTCTAGGAATTTGTGGAAAGTCGTGGGGTAGATATGGAATGCATCACTCGTGCTACGAATTATTGCAATGTATTCCTATTACACGATTATATGTATCTTGTTTATTTATTTTTTTTATTTATTTATTTTACGTCAAAAAACAGTTAAAACTGCGTATGACGTGCTATGTTATTGTTACCGAGTAGTTTGAATATAATTTTAATAACGGCCGTCATTGTTAACAACTGGTCTTTAAAAGAATGAGACGAAACTTCATCATATGGATTTAATTTCGAAAAAAGCTTTTTCGAACGAATCGCGACCACCTCAGTGCAAGCATGTGAGGGCTTGAGATTAGATAGATGAGCAGACGGTTAGATGAATGAGCCACAGTCACTACATGATTGTACCAAAGTTGATTACTATGCAACCGAAAAAAATTCGTACAAAATAAAAATCCATGTGATGACATTTCGCTTTTTCCTTTGAGGGATATCATAAACACTCATTTCCTTCCTGCTACAAGAAACTGGCTTTGTTGTTCGTGTTAGGAAAAGTTAATTTGATTTCGCAATCCCATATGCATATTTGAAACTCTTTAATGTAACATAACTTCTAAAAACATGAGGCTTGAAACAAAAATAAAACAGACAAGGAGTGAAATGTTTATCGTGAGTGGAAAGCGTCTTCGACGTGAAATCGTAAGGCAGAAGGAAAAAGTTCAGTTCATAAATTGTTTAGACTATTTTTGTATTGTAAATCATAGGACTACTGCAAAAATTAACAAGATGTTATGAAACTGAAACGGAGGAAACAGACAATAATGAAAACATAATTTCTGTTCTTTGCACGGCACATCAATTTTAGATTATTCTAAATGATTGTGTTCATACGGTTTTTGTTATAAATTTATAATTTCTGGGTTTTATTTATTTTCTGGTTATGTCTGGGTTTTCATAATTCTGTGATCCCTACCCTGAGGCATATATTACTTGAATTTTGAATACAAAAAGAAAATGTGCGCTTTTTTGCAAGGATTGTTAACAAAATATTCGTTCCGATGCAATAAAATCTATTTTCAAGGGTAAATCAATAAATTTGGGCTCTTATCCCTCGTCATGTTCTTCGTCAAGGAATAATACTTCCTGCCGCGACAACATGGAGAACGATAATTTGAATAACTATATTTTCCCCAGAATTCTACTCGTAGAAGACGTGCACAGATAATGGAGTTACATTTATGTCCAGATGCAAAAAAGGGGCCATCTTCGCATTTGCTCAAAGAATCAGAGAAACGGGACGAAAAACCTGATCGAGATGCGGTTCATTGACTCAGAAGCTACAGTACAATACTTGTTGTTTAGAATTATACAAATGGTAAATAATTCATTAAATATCACTGCTAAAATTAATGTTACTTTCCTTTTGATGTTCAGTATAGTCTTTAATTGTATAGAAACAGTTATGCAGCAGAAACTATTTTACTTGGGATTAAAATTTTCTATCCAATTTAATCGTTTAATGTCATCTGGCAAAGTATTGTAAAATAATGTACATGTATTGTATGCGAATTGCAAAGTAATTCTCCCTGTTCGGATATTCTTACCAAGGCGATATTCTTAGCAAATTAATGAACCGTTTCGATATAGTTTTACTATCTTTACTCGTTTCATTAAAAAGTAACTTAAATTTTCTATTTCTCTAAGCAACTCAAACGCACTCTAAAAGGCACCAGTGGATATCCAATCTCATTCAAATAAATCTAACGCGGAAGTGACTTCCATGACCTCAAAACAATTGAGTGGAATGAAAGGAGACCAATGATGAGACAGGCGGCTGGCGACCGCTAAAAGGCTGCTCGAAATCAGTCATTCGCGCCGTTCTTGGCCCGATTTTCCAGCACAGATTGAGGTTTCGGATCCTAATGGATTGGTCGGCTTTGTTCTGTCATTCTTCTTTCTATGCTAGTGATTTATAATGCTGTAGCACAGCTCTTATCCTTCTTCTGAATAGATAAACAATAAGAAAGGTTATCATGTAATGATTATTTCCTTGATCATCAATGTCCTTTTATCTGCAGAAACAAACCTAGCACAGCGGCAGCAATAGGTGACAATTCCTATTTGGTAGGGAATAAAGAAGTACAAAACTTCAGTATCTCCAAACCAAAACATGATTCCCTCGGCAAGGCGACATCTGATTCTAAGATTTTTCAGCAGGCGGTCAAAGTACAAAGTAAACTATATCTGCGTTGATTGAGTCACATACACGTTGCGCTTGCCATGGACTGTGAGATCATGACTCACAATCCAAGGAAGAAGATTGGAAAGGCAAGACATTTGCATCTCCATGTTGGTAACGCTAAGGTGACGGGCACAGCGACAACGACAGTGTCGTCTTACGGTGAAAAAATGTGCTGAATTGCGAGTGGTGGTTACTCAGAAACGACGACATGCCCAGGGGCGGCAGATGCATCATCGAGGATGGGGGTGAGAATTATGGACGTGAGCGTGTTACTCATTGTTAGAGACCATGCTGAAGAAGCATGACGTCCATAATGACATTGTCCCAGAAAGTTAACAACAATCATCATAAAAATCCGCAGATTCCAATCTGAAGTGTCATAACGTCACATACAAATCTATTTCGATTATTATTATTTTATCTAAAAAAATAATATAAATTCATGAAAAAAAAGTACGGATCTCGTTTAAAAATATGAAATATATGTATCCAAATTTATATTTTATAATGTCTCTGTTTCACCAAGTTGGACTATTTGATACGCTTTAACAAGAATGTTCTTGTGACTTTAAAAAGGGCCTTATAGAGATGAAAAATATGTTTCAGTATTCACAATTGTATTTTTATGTAAAATCCAAGAATCTCTTTACAATCAATGCTCGTGTAAAATAATGGCCTTCATTGTATCATTGTATTCATGTAGTTAAGTGTTAAAAACGTTTTCTTGTTTTTTATTTACTTTAATGAAATTAATCTTTTTCCCCCCAATGACACAATTCCACTTCTGGCCATAGATACATTTTTCCTCCCGGAAACATTTGCGACTGTACTATGACGCTACTTTTACATTTCCCTTACGATGCTCGTGGCCGAAGGTCTTTGTGACGTCCGTAATGCTCCCAAATAGTGTGAAGCGTGCAAAGCGTAGCAGGGCGATGACGGCGGCGGTCGCAGAGCGGGCCCCGGCGCGGGCAGGTGGAGGACGCGAGCCTACGGGGGTGCGGCTTCCTTCGTTCGAGCCGGGTCAGCGGAATCGCGGTGACGTCAAGGCGCGGCCGGCCGCGGCGCGGCGCGACGCAACGCGGGGACCACGCCTTCCGGGAAGCCTTCGTCGGCGGCAGGTGAACGCCGCCGTGAACGCGCGCTCCACGGGCGGAAGGGGCGCAGTCGCGGACGCGCCTTCACGCGTGAAGCGTGGGGAGTGGCGCGGGCGGGGGGGGGGGGGGGGGGGGGGGGCGTGGGGACGGGGGGCGTGGGACGTGGGGGCCTGGGGACGTGGGGCGTGGGACGTTGGATATGGAACTGTGGAGATGTGGGGGCGTGGGGCGAGGGACATGGAGCTGTGGAGATGTGGGGCGTGGGGCGGACAGGGGGGCAGCTAGGGGTGCAGCATGGAGGAGCAGGATGATCGATCTACTAGGTAGCTGGAAGGGCCCCAGTTTCGAAAGTGGGGGTAGCGACCACGGACTAAATAGGACACGTTAAGGATAGAGGAAAGGGAATACAATTTTTTCAGTGAAATACATTATTACTTATTCGTAGTTTTTGATAATTGAAATGGCAACTTTGTCATTGTGATATTTGTTTTGTTTACATCTGGATTATTTGAATACAATAATTTTGTGTATAAAGTCTTGAAATTTTATAGCATCATCCCTTAAGATAATATAAACGAAATTAAGAATACTATAGAAAGACTACCCGTTCTTTGCAGGGAAGAAAGTGCGTTGCTTAACAACGTGATTTCTAGTTACAATGTATATGTATTAATTATAATGTGAAAACAATTGTAGTTAGAACTTCTGTATTTTAATTCCAAGTCTGCTCTTAAGAATTTGAATCAAATTCTGTTAAAAATTAGAAAAGTCCTTTGGGTAAATTGTTAAAAGCGACGAAGTGGGTTGCTGAGTTGGGTGGCCACTTCTCCGTGCGTTTACGCGCGTCCGCACGTGAGCGTAGGTCGATCGCGAGCCGGGTATCGAAGCCCGATTGTGCGTCTGCGCTGCATGCGCAGCCATGCATTATTTTTATTTCTCGAATACGTACGTTTATACGGAATATAGGTAGTATAGGGAAAGTACGTAGTTTTTCAAAAACGGTTCAAATTTTTTTCAATACAACTTTGCATATTAGACTTGGTTCTAGTCTTTCTATAATATTAAAGGCATATTTCAAAACTGTTGTTACGAGATAAAAATTGAGAATATGTGAAAAAAAAAATGTTGAAGAGCTGATGAGTAGTAGCTGGGAAGAGGGTGAGGCAGAACCGAGAAGCTAGGCCAGACTAATTAGATTAAGAAAACAAACTAGCGAGAAAGAGTGTGCCGTTCTGTTGCACTGCGATTTTGAGTCATCAACAGAGCATACACACTTTTATTACAACACTATTTTTCGTTATTTATTACTTAGTTTTTGTTTAGCCCAAAATTGTGGAAACTAAGTGAATTCAAAGAAGATGAATGTTACATTTAGTTCCCTGAAATATTTATTGTGTACTATCGAATGATTTATGTAATAAATGTATTATATCTCTTAAAAAAAAAAAATTGGGTAGCTTTTCTTATATTCATATGCGTTTATTTAAACTTTATATCTATTCTACTATGGGAAAGCAAATCTTGTATATACTTCCCATTTTTTCATTGGTATGTACAATTGAATATACAATATCTATTACATTAAATCAAGTTCTTTAAAATTTACCTGCAACAAGACACCTTTTCCCTAAGCGAAGCTGGAGTCTGCATCGGAAAAGTAGTTTTGTTGGTGAGTTGATTGTATTAACAGAATACAAATACGTGGATTAAGGTTCGTGGTAACCTTGGAACGTCATCAAGATGTGGTAATAATTGACATTGTCAGTTGGCTGTGGGAGTTAAAATGTAGATTCTACGTATCATAATGTACTTTGATCTTCCTGTCGAATAAACTCGTTTGCCGTGACTGATCTACTGTACGTAATGCGGCAGTGCGAGTGGCTCCACATAGTATGTGACGCACACCTCCCTCGACCGCAAACGCGATAGTCCTAAGGATACACGTACTTCCCTGTTCCGTAGGAATCGTGGCAACGCTTAGATGCGTTTCCTACTTAGTACGCTTGAATTTTTCTTTTGCTTGACCTAATACCGACCAACGGGCTCACAAAGAATTCAGGAAAAACGAGAAGAAATATTTTCGTAGAATCATCGACATTTAACTATTTTTTGATACCTTCAGCATAATGTCTATTTATATAAATTTAGATCTGATGCACGTTAAGGTACGTAAATTGAGAGATGCAGAATCAAATACACATTTTTTTTGCGTTGATGACTTGAACACTTTCGAATAATTGGCAATTTTATTATCAATATTACGTTCCTGATTCATAAACATTTAATGCATATTTCCATGTGCGAATTAGTTTTCAACAATGTCAAATCAGTAATATTTTAGAATAAAAATGAAGTGTGAAATTGGCATTAAACTTTGAAATAAGTTGTACGGTAAATAAAATAGAAAATTGAAAAGTGGTTAATACAATGTTAATAATAATGGTATAACCGCAGCGAAATAAAAATGAATTTTAATTTCCCACCTACCTAATCACTGAGAAAAATATGTAAATGTTTATAAAGTGTATGAAGTAATTTAAAATTTACAAAACCGTAACTTGTGTACTGTGTATCCAGAGAATGCAAATCTTAGAGTATCATGGGCACAACCGTTCCTTCTGAACTCATTTCTCGCAGCAGGATGTCCCAGCTCCCGCAACATTCCAAGCTTGGGCTCAGTGTCTAACAAAGGCGGACAACATAGTTGCAGCAAAATTACCGAAGGATCACGATTAAAAATAGAACAGTCGATAAGGCAGGGGCCAGACGCTCGGCACGTGACTCCTCGTGGGCCTGGAAAAGGAAGGGGATGCTACGCAGCGTGAACGCTTCGAAATATTTATTGATCATTTAAAACCGAGGGATTGGAACGTTTTATTTTTATACGACATCTTCAGATGTATAAACACTAGCATATGAGATACGAAGTGGCAAGCAAAAACAGGAAACCATACCATTATGAAGAAACAATATGAAAAATTGTAAAATACTTCGTGAAGTTAATATTCTGCTTGCAAAATCTAATTAAAGGATATCTGAGTGAGGAAAAATGGTCGTACTTGCCACTTCACCAATTTTCATTTAGGTCATTTTGAGAATTCAAAATATTCTAATTGCGGTTCTGAATGACTTATTCTCTCTCTCCCCCTCCTTGATATATGATTTTCAACAAAATTTTCTTATTATTAAAAATCATATTGCAATTATTATTAAGTAAAAGGAACAGTATGTTTGCACAAATAACTATATGGCGAATAGCTAATAAAATACCTTCGTAATGACTTAATGTAATTAAGCAATCATTTTTAAATGTAAACTCAAGGATCCTTAGGCAATTTCGACATAGTGCAACAACCCAGGTTAACCAACAAAATGTAACAACTTTGCGTTTTAAAATATTTTATAATACATAAATAAATATACCAATATTTAGAGAATAATGTTGAGAGACACAATGAAAATAATATAAACTACAGCGGGCAGCTTAGATAATACGCTATGACTCATTGCCCATGTGATTCATAGATGTTCTTGTTCAGCCAGAGAACAGCTGCTCGCGAGGCGCTCAGTAGCAAATTATTATCGATGCATTACGTAGTAAAAGTTTTTTCTAATTAGAACAATCTGAATTTACATTATTATTGAGAAATAATTTCCTTTTGTGCGATTATATCTTCTCCTAACCCGCCTGTACTCTCCCTGGTAATTTTTTGCTGACCGGTCCGTGTGAATTTGATTCAGAATAATGCAAATCGATTTTTTCAGAATAGATGTTTATTTCGTAAGAAAAACAAAATAATGATATATCTGACATTCCAATTAATGTTCGTATTAAGTCTATAATCCACATACTGACTTCCTTATTCCAAAAAACCTCTGTTGAAAAATTCTCTCTCATCTCCTCTCATAGATTGCATATTCTCCCAGGAATGCTGCTAACAAAGCAAAGTTAAACAGAATAACATCGCAAGGAATGGTCGTGGCCATGTTTCACGGTTAATAGAACTTTGACATTAGATGACTGGGTCAGCCCCTACCTCTAACAACCTTGACACCTGACGAGATACCAACTCTCATTCGTCAAGGGAGGGGCTTGGAAACTTTAATAAATCATTTAAAGATAAGTTCACGAAAAGATAGTCACTGTGATGGCAATCTTCTGTACTACTCAATCCACTACACCTTCTTAAGTGCGATTACCACCTCTTCTAATCTATGGGCAGAAATTGTTATCCTATTTCTCCACACTATCGAATGAATATTAATCTCTTCACTACAGGTGTTTCCAATATGATAAGAACCCTGAAAAATATTTTCTCTGAGATCAAAACACAATTGACGATTCTAAACATAGGAGGTTAATATAGGCAAGTCACACACGTATGTGTTATTACACGACCTGTTATGAAATCTCTACAGGAATGTTAGTTTCTGTGGGAGGTGAATTCCTTACGTATATATTAAGGAACTAAGAGCGCTGCCTTATTTTATGGAAAGACTAATCGTTGAAAGCTCGCATCTAGTAGCACCGAAAACAGCTATCTTGATGACACCAAAATTTCCAGAAATCTTGCACCCAAATAGATTCTGTGATACGGAACTGCTGCCTGGAAGGCCTTGGGATGTCTGAACGTACTGACGTACACAAGGGACATCTTATCGTTTCCTCCCCGACTCACTGGCTGTGTAAACATCCAGTGTTCTGTGCAAGATCAATAATTGCTAATACAACAAATAATCGATTTCAAGTGCCGCTCATGATTGTTTGTAACAATTCTTTCATTTGTTTGTTTATACATCATGGTTTTGTTAAGAGTCTAGGTTTACGACGATTATTGTTTCGTAACGCATGCACTCGCATGCTCTCTCTTTGAGAGCTGGTCGCATAGCAAGCGGCTTTCTTTCACATTTGATGAGATGTGCTCACGTAGACATATTCCAGAGCCACCGTTTATGTAATTGATGTTCATCTAATTTTTAGGATTAATCTTTATAGAGGAAGATGATTACGTTATCTGTCTCCGAAGGCACATTTGAGTCTCTAATCTTCAAAAAAATATTCCTATCAGTAAGCTGTTGAGCAGCTGTGTAGAAAGAAGCGCGTTGGGCTCGATTAGCCCATCGGTCATTGCGGGTGGGTGGCGCCTGGCCGACCCACACCCAAGGCCCGCTCACGCGGCCCCAAACCGCGGGGGAGGGGCGTTTCCTCGGGGGGAGAGAATTCGCGCACGGCACACGCTAGCCAAGCGCCGGTATCGGAACCCGGCACGTCCTTCTGTGGAAGACTTGGAGTGAATTGACCTCGGTGTATTAGGCAAATGACTAATTTCTTCGTCTGTCACCTTTGTTTACTTCTCTTTCGTATAATTTTTCTTCATCTCCTTAACCTTCTTCTTTACCTTCGTCTTTCTCTTTACTGTCGTCGTGTTTCTTTCCTTCGTATTCTTATCTTTTTCCTTCATCTAATTCTATTACTTTTAGTCTTTTTTCCTTGGTTCCTTATTCTTTTCCTTCCTCTTTTCATTTTTGCCTTCGACTTCTTTTTATTGATCTCGGTCTTCTTCTTTCATTTCGTCTTCGTCTTCATTCGACCTTTTTTCTTCTCCTTCGTGTACTTTATGTTATCAAAATAATTTTTAAGTTTATTTTTATTCATATTATTTCTTTTAACTTCAACTTATCGTACATCATCAGCTTCTTCTGGTGCTATTTCCTGAGAGGGATGCTGATAACTAAGAGCATCCGTGAATAGGTCTGGTCTTCACTGGGGTTATGAAATAATTATTTGAATATATTGTAATGCTTTTAGTTAGGTTTATATTTACGCCAAAATTACAAGATGATTACTTCCCTGCCTTAAGCTTATTTGAAACTGAAGCCCACAACTGTAGCGCAGAAACGCTGCCACCACAGCGATTTTCATCATTTCGATGTTTTGTGTTGGTTGCTTTTTGCATAGGGCTTTCCCGACCGTTAGTCGGTTTCCCTTTGTGCCCTGATGGGACACACATTTGACCAAACACTAGACACTGACACACTTGCGGGCTACTCTGATCTGTGGTCAGCAGAACGCGAGGCCCTCCGCGACAACACATACAAGAGAGAAACATCCATGTCCAAGGCGAGACTCGAACCCGCGACCCTTCGGACTGAAGCGCTGAGTCGGTACACGCTCTTAGCCACTTCGGCCATTTAGGTCGGCACATCATTTCGATGAATTGTTGTTAAATGTCTAAGAGTTTCAGAGAGGTGACTTTTATACTATTTAGTCAACAAAAATTATTATGAATTCGTGTTATGTTAATTTTTCCAGTGAAACCTATTTTTATACCAAAAATATTCGTTTCTTGTTTAGAGGGTATTCAATCTTTGTATTTTATTTTAAGATTTTGAATCTTTTCGGTTATTGAAACATGAAGTACTGTTATCATATTGGTCAATGTAAGGTGAGGAAATGTAGGGTTCAAACATGAATATATTAATTTTTTATTCACTTGTTTATGGGCAAAAAGATTACACTGCATCTGTAAAAAATTTAAATTTAATTTAAGGTGGTTTTATAATTATAAATTTTTTTAAAGTTTATTGACCATTTTGTTTTGAATATAATTTATTTTAGACGAGGTTGAAAAAAAAATCCAATTTTAAATAGAATCCTCGAGGACATCCTTACGAATGCAACACGCAAGACAACGTTCACTAACCGACTGACATCACAGTTTCACAAATACACAAATTGTCTCAAATTAAAAATTCCAACCGTATCCTTAATATGCGTCTGTATGTGTGATTTGTATATTCGAGATGAATAATACACGTGAAGTGTGCATAAGTGTAAAATGCAATTTTGAGGCGGTCTTTTTTTTTTTAGCTTAAGCATACTTAAGTTGCAGTAGCATTATGTTATTAAAAATTAATATCTAATTTTACATAAATTCCATGGTGGCAGCGGAGATTTTTTGGTAATCCATGATAAAAAAAAATCCGGGATAAGCGAGGTATCTACCACAATAATAGGCTATATCATTTTGATATGTAACACATTTAGCCAAACACGTGTTCCCGGAACACTCATCCCATCCTCAGTGGTTCTACAATTTTAATTACATAAAAAAATTAACACATGTATCAACATCAACCTAGATACATAATGATATATAAACTAATGAACAATAAAATAATTATTTAAAAAATAGTACTTACCCAAGTAACACAGATTAAACACACAAATTCATAGTGAGTCGTCTAGACATGATGCCATTTATTCGTACTCAGTACGAATGCAGACTGAGGGAAGGCGAGGGAGTAAATGAAAGGATGGTAAAACTAGTCAATAAATAAATTTATAATAGGGCTGGATTTTACTATGGACGCATAAACACAGCCCAGGTAACATGGATTAAACACGAAATTATTAAATGGTATTCAATTAGGGACGCTTTAGTTCACTACCTATTTGTTGCTCACACTCGTATTGCAAAATTATTTGGGCCACTTGAGTTTCTCCACCTTGATCGCAAAATACGTGATATTCTTTTGTTAGAAAACTGCCAGGAAAATTTAAAGTTAAACAGGAAATTAGATAAATTACGAAAAAAGCAACTTAAATATACTAAAATCACAACCGCTTCTAACTGTACTCAGACGTTCTACCCTAGAATTAAAAATTTATCTGATGTTTCATTTAATGATGAAGAAGCTGAATTACTTTCCAAAGACCTAAAATATGTCCCTTTATTAAACCAATCTCCTAAAGATCTAACAAAATTAGCTATTTGTGCTGAATATGCCTTATGCCGTCATGTAATTAAAATTGAGGATGGGAAGAGTGTTCCGAAAACACGTGTTTGGCTAAATGTGATACATATTAAAATTATATAGCCTACTATTGTGGTAAATACCTTACTGATCCCGGATATTTTATCTAATTTTACATATTGCCTCTTCAGCATTTTATTCAACTTTCTGTATAGTATTTCAGTCTTATCTGAAAGATGGACATCGTTAATTTATGAGACCGTAATGCGCAGGTGGTATAACTCTCATTTAACGAAGATGAAATTTGTAAATATTATTTATGAGACAGCCTTTTTTTATATTTTTGTAATTATTGGTTCCTAAATAAATGTAAAAAATTTAATAAAAATTGAAAAAATAAATGTCTGCCTAAAAATCCAAAGGACCTTCCAATAATTACAAAAATCACATATTTCTTGTTCCGGAATATTTAATGTTTTACTAGAATTGTAGAGAATTCAGCAGTACATTAAGTTTTTTACATACATGAGTTTACGTACATGAATATTTAGAGAAAGTGAGTCTTTTTTATATTTATACTTGCAGAACTTGCTAAATGGTACGTACTTAGAAAGATCTTTTTTAAAAAGAATTGTAAATGGTTCACTCGTTCGGTACTGATTGAATATTCACAACAAACTGGCAAAAAACAGTTTCAGGGAAAATGATACAACTCTCATCTATATCATGTTAGCTGCCAACAGACGGATGGTTCCCCAGTCATCATGAACTTGTGTAGGTTGTTAAGAAACCGAAAACTACACCATTGGTGCTGTTAATATAGTGCCACATGCTGAACACGATTATCACCGTAATAAAAAAATACGAAAACGGAATTTCTCCATTTGGGCCTTAAGGGGTTTATATCATACCACTACTAGCACTATAATGACTGCTGCTACTACTACGGCTACTATTGATATCACCACTACTGCTGCTTCAACACCTTCTACTTCTTTAATGCTACCTCTTCTGCTGGCGCCTCTTCAATTGCTGCCCCCACTACTACTGTCTCGGCCACTACTACCCCACCACTCCAACCACAGCCGCCAACATCACCACTCCTACTGCATCTACCATTACCACCACCACTACCGCCGCCGCCACTATCATTGCTGCTACCAATATTAGTATTACTATTTCTCCCATTACTACATCAATACATTTAACTTTTCGGTTCCGTGACATTAAAGGTGTTCACCACCGTGGGCATTCACACACTACTTTTATTTAGTAGGACATATATCAGTAGTTTAATTATGTCTATCAACAAAGAAGAATCACTGACCCCTGGTAACGTACACACACACATTCAGAGAGCTTGATTAACAGCAATTTAGCAAGTTTTCTCCGAACAAGGATTAGCCTGTTCCGATTATTATCAACGTGTAATCACTTATGTAATTGAATATAATGGCATAGTCGAATTTGTATATTGAAGTGATTTAATTCCGTATGCAATGCAATACTTACATTGGACGTTATCAAGGTGCATTAATAACTCAGAAAATACATTCATACTTTCGGTAAGATGGTTCCTTGCTTTGTTCCTGAACAATAAATGTAGTACGTACCAATGCCTCAAACACTTTATTACTGCTTGTAGGAATTAAATAATATTAATAATAATAAATCAGTAAATAAATAAATAAACGTATACATTCAGGCGCCAATTATGAGCACCAATGTCATTTTAACCGTTATTAGTTTTATATATTTGATAAGGATGTTTGAACTCTCTGTAACTGCTATTTGACATAATGTACAAATAAATAACTCAACGCGCGCTGTCTAATCTTCTCGAATGCCAGTCGGTTTGTTGACTTTATGACCAGTGGCATATCTTTTACAGTTTCTTGAAAACGGAAAAGCGAACAAAGAAAAGATGCTCTGGAAGAAGAAAAGTTATTTTGGAACAAGAACTAAATGAAGAAATACAATGCTTTTCACACTAAAGCGTTGTTCGAGATCACGCATCACAGGATGCGAGATCACGCATCACAAGACTGAAGCATGGCTTTGCTGTGGAAATTCTTCAAATATGACGTCAACATTAATCGATATTTAAACTGTTCCTCATGTGTTTATTCTTCTAGTCATTGGATGACTTTTCCTCAACATATTAAACTTAGAATCTTGGAATATGTTTCACATTTGTGGCGTAGAGCGAGTTTTGTCCTTTCATTACCAATTGCAGAAATATCTACATTGAAGATAGGAGATCACCATTTGCGTAGACATTTGCAATGCATTTTGTCAGGTAATGTGTAAAAATGGATTCCAGCATATTTTAACGCGATAAGGCATCTCTGTATTTGCGTCTCATGCAATTATAGCTGCTCGTTACATCGAAGGAGCTCATTAGAGAAAGAAAACGAGGAGACTTATCAGATGTGGGAACGTCTATGCCACTCGACCGCGCGCGCCCGTTTTTGCTGCGTGCCGCTTTTTCACAGCGCTAACATTAGAGGTCGCAGAGTATTGACACCACGAGATGGCTATTTGCTCATGTCGACTTTTGATGCACGGGTGAGATATATTGACGCGCAGATGCGAAACACTCACGTGCAGTGTGATCACAATTAGAGAAGAACCGCGCTTGGATAACGACATGAAAGTGATAACACTTCGGGACGAGCATACCGCGAGTCTGAGACTTTCAGAAAGAAGACCCTGGATTCATAGTTTTTACCCGAAATGTTTTCTGGTGTAACTAGTGTTCTGTACCATGTAAGTGGAAAAGTACGGAATTTTTACTTGGCGTCTGAGAAAGTTATTATAGACAATTATTGTGTTAAGAACAGATGCATTCTTTATATAACGATCTTCTTGGAGTTGAGTAAGAAGAAACCTTGCGGAAAGCATTCATTAATTCAAATCTCACATTATTCTGATAAATCTTGATTTATCATTACAACGTACAGACAGTAATAAAAAGTATAAAGATAGTAATAGTTTTTATATTTATATTTATAAAATTCAACATTAGCGAATTTTCTTCTTCTTCAATAACAAATAAGGTATTTGATTCAACATTGCCACAATAAGTTTTAAATACCTCAATAATATACGATGTTTTCAAAAACACTACAATATTCGTAGTATACATTTGTCTGAAATGTCCTTATATTTCACTATTAATTACTTATGATAAAAAAATACTCAGCAGCTTTAATTCCTCTTCATAAGAAGAATGGATATCTTCATCATATGTGCGAAAATGTTCTGTACAGTAATAACGCAACGTAACTTTTCTCTGGACGTCTTGTTTTTTCTCTCGCGCGCGCACGCGGCGCGGTGCGGCGTGACGCGACGTGTGGCTCGGGACTGGAGCGGGGCGGAGCCGGGGTGAGGGGGCGAGCGGGGCGCAGCGAGGGGAAGGGGCGGGGCGGGGCGGGGCTGGCGGGGCGGGGCGGGGCGGCCACCGCACGCGAGATCCGTCTTTCCTTCAGGGCCTAGCAGCCAGCCACCTCCTACGTCGATTTGCCTCAAGGATGCAGCCAAGGATGTCGCGCTGCTGGGATGTTGGCGAGTCATCCGAGTGGTTTTTGACGGGCGCGGGCGCTGGGTGCGGCTGGCGCGGCAGGTGTGCTGGGCTACTTCGCCGCCGCCGCTGGAGGGAGCGGTGAGAGCGCGGCTGCGAAGGTTTTACGAGCGCTACGATAGCTGCGATATTAACACTACGCGAGGAAAAGTTTTAGAGGTACAAAACTGCAGAGGGTAGTATGAGGGACACCGCTGTCAAGGAATCTTGTCTGAAATATAACAGGTTTATCCATTTCAAAGAAGATGTACATAGGTTTGGCGTTTCCCAATTAGTAAACGATTGTTTCTCATTCAAAACATTCCAACCTTACAATGCGTTGAAATAATATTATCATACATTGTATTCGTGTGTATGGCGATTAATATTTACTGGAGATGTAAAATAGTTATTGATTTTTTGTGTCACCGTTGACTTTTTGCTCAAGGTGTTTTCCTTTTCCCAGTCTTTGTATGACCGTGAAAAGTGCAAAATTATACGGACCTACGTGTAACCTCAAGGAGACGTTATTAAAAAACTTAAAGAAACGTAAATTAGTAGTAATATCTCTGATGAAATCATAAGGGAAACTAGTGGTGCTACAATAGAACATACTGGTATTATTTGTAACTCTTACATAATAGAATAATACTGATTGAACCTGCAAAAGTCCAGCCTGGGTTTTGAAGGCCGAAGATCGCGCAGTAGACAGACGGTCGGACAGCTAGATGGACGGTCGGTCGGACAGCTAGACGGACTGTCAGATTGTCAGACACTGTCAGATTGTCAGACACTGTGAGATTGTCAGACACTGTGAGATTGTCAGACACTGTGAGATTGTCAGACACTGTGAGATTGTCAGACACTGTGAGACTATCAGACAAATTCTGTGCCGAATTGTCAGGCAGTTGGTAAGATACTCATATGTGGATATTGAGTGATGTTTGTGGATAGGTCAACTGCTTTTGTCATTAGTCCCGTTAGTGTAGTGATTGTATTATCTAGAGAAGTGGCTGTGATTTCCTCCCCGCTGGACCGAGTTAGGTGACTCAGGATATCACTAGATGTCACTGCAGTGCCTTTCACCGGGAGGTCCTAGGTTTCGAATCTCCACGGTGGCAGAATTGTCGTCACAAGCTGCTTTGCTAGGTCGAATTCAGCCGCTGTCTGGAGCAGAATTCTAGCGGCCAGCTGATTTGATCGGTAGTTTTCTTTGGTTTCTTCGATCAACACCAGGCGAATGCCGGAGCAGTATAGCAACCTAGGGCAATCAGATGGGTGACTATCAGACAGGCTGTCTGCCTGACAGACTGTCAGGTTGACTGACAGGTTGACTGCCTGACAGGCTGACTGTCAGAATCGGAGGGTTGAGAGATGAAGTCCAGAAAGGTTACTTTGGGGATCCGGCATTTCCAACCCGAAATTTCCGTCAAAATCTCGGAATCGATTTTTTGCAGCATTGCATAACTTCCACTTTGTCATGTATGAGTTCCGTTTTTTACTAATATACGAAACAAGAAAGGCAAGAGAGTTTCTGAGAAATTACGTAATAGAAAGACAAAATACCAGACAAAATTCGGATACAAAATTGGAAAGAATAAAACACAAGGAAATCTATACAGTTGTTCGCGCTCAAATAGAGATTTAAAGACGACCTTTTGCTGAACTAGTGTAAACAAATACAGGATACGCTCTATTGGCATTAATGGGAATACACGAAGATGGAAGCGCAGCATTGAAAGAAAAGAGGGTGATGTATTTTTTTATACATCTGTTGTCTCCAATGCCGTCACTACTCAATTATGTGGATCAATAATTATGTGTAATTTAGAGAGTACCATGATGTGATGAGATAAAACTACTTTCAATGTAAGTTTAATGCACGGAAATTAATTTTTTTTACTAACTAAACAAAAATATATAATGCCGTAAAATAGTAAAAACAATATATTAATAGAAAAAGCTGGCAGATCCTAGAAACGGTTAATAACATGTCAACGGGCAGAAAATATATTAACAAAAACATCATACGCGAAAATGTACCACTTCCGTCTTAAATCTTATGCAAGAAAGAACTTTACAGCTAAACCAAAACAACCAAAATATGTAACTTTCTAAAAAAAAACAACGTAGGGAATGAAATTCGAAAGTAGGCAAAACTATTCTGAATGTAAAACTCTGTCATCGTCGACTAAATAAATGTTTCCATGCTGTGCTCTTCTTAGGCAGTTGTGCGCGAGCAACGGGCAGCACTTTGCTTCTACAAGCGTTTCTTCTTGGGCACAATGCGCAGAAATGCCCAGCGCCATGTCTCTCTTGGTGTCGTGTTTCGAGTGACGTGCGTTTGCAAACAGTGCTTCGCGCAGCCACAAAATGGGTTTAGCCCTCCTCTTGTTTATCATTTACACTTCGCCTGTTTCCTCTCGATGACCTTTTCTCGGATTGTTGTTGTCAGTTTAACAAAAAATGGGAAGTTACCGTTTTCGTATCTTCTATCTACGGTGTAGTACAATTTTCTTGCATTTTTCTGCAATATGTAATCGCTAGGTCTGAATGTTATACTGCATGAGTAAGTAATATTATCACAGCATTTTTATTTTTCGATTTATATATGTATTCAACATTCAGTCTCAATAATTTACGCCGCATATTGGCCGCAAAAAGGCCGCATATTGTTAGAAATTGGATATCATCTTCTTCTACGTCTTTTTCTTGTGACCCAGTCCTCAATGGAAATTGACGATATAGAATCAGAAAATTAGTTCTTGATTTTACTGGACAATAATTGTACAGTGAATAGCAATTTAGATACTACGAGATTCGCGAAATACGAGGTAGCTTGCCTTTGCCTTCAACACCTTATCTATGAGGTGAAATCATTCATGGCTTTCGCTTGGTTCAGTATTACATCCCAAACGTGGAGTGGTGGCTGTCATGATAGTCTGCGCCATTCGGATTCATTACAAATGTAAAAATTATGTAAAGACTTGTGATGCTGCATTTGTTTCTTTAGTGCCAAGGACAATGTTGCCTTCTAGAAAACAAAATTGATTAAACGTCATTACTATTGCCTTGATTTAACGTAAATTCGTATCTCTTACCATTTTATTATACAATTGTGCTATTAAATTTTAATGCCGGAACAAATTTGTGATTGTAATGCATTGGCATATTTTTAGGTCGAAGACTCCTGTCTCTGCTCTAATATTTATGGTCTGCCTTCCAGTGAATACACGTGTGCAGAAGTAGACATTTTTTATTCTTGTTTTCTTTTCGGTTTCGAATACAGAACTGACTTATTAAAGTCAGAAAAAATCAAGTTTTTAATCATATTCAGAGTGAAGTATTTATTATTATTATTATTATTATTATTATTATTATTATTATTATTATTATTATTATTATTATTATTATTATTATTATTAACTTAAAATATGAAAAACGTAACAAACTTACGTATTTACGAGAGAGTTCTCAATATCGAAAAAGCAGAAAACAAGAAAGTCTATAACCTTCTTATGATTTAAATTATTATAATTCTCTTAATATTACAGTTTTTTTTATTTCATTTCTTAAAAAAAAAAAGCAGTGAAAACTGTGTGATGTATGCAGGAGATATATAATCTGCTCTCGTTTTTATTAAACTCAAAAATCCCTTCACCGTTTTATTATACATTGTTGAATCATGAAAAAAGTAGCAACAAATCGAGGTTATCAAATTTGAAAACTAGAAATTTTCGTTCCCGAATAATAGAAAACTTTTCACGGCTAATGGAACTACACATTTGATTCTTATGGTATTTTTCTCCAAGTAGCAGCCACCACCTCCGATTCTACTCCTTCCACAACTAGCAGAAAGGGAGCTCAACAAATCGTGGGCACAGCATATTTAGTCTCTTAGATTTATATACTACAAATATAAATCTAAGTGTAGCACAAATATTATTGTGCATTTGCACTATAATATGCACTATAATATCATTGGTAATATAAATATTATTTTTCCTTTTGTTGCTCAGAATAGTCTCTGATTGTGTAAAAACAGTTAAGCTGAAGAAAATATTTTACTTGTCAGTTCAAGTTGTATACAAATTTTAAATTGTATAACGTCACCTGGCAATTAGTTGCAAAATCAAGACGTTGTATTAAGGACGATTTTCTTGTAGTGAACTGTTGATGCTGACAGCTGTTAAATATTATTCCTACGACGTGTATTGTACAAATACATTCCCAAGCAAGAAATTATGTGTCCCTTTAAGTCATTTTTGTCAAAAAATAAAGATTCGTTAATAAATACGCAAGGCAATTCCAAGCTCAATCAAGAGAGGCTTTAAGGAATGACGTGGGACCGGGAGTGGTGGTTCAGTGCATCAACTGACGTTACTGCAGTGCTCTACACTTGCGGGACTAATGACCAACTCCGTTGACGCACTCGGAAACACGAAAAAATCAATCAATTACGTGGAGGGAATTTGTTGATTATTCGTACATTTTATCTGTAATTTTAGAGTGTTTAAAGTATATGATGTGATAATATATTTAACAAATTACTTCATAATGTAACAAATTTTTTGCAATAATTTAAAAATAAAAAAACTGTAATCTGTCTTCAATGCAAACGTTGCTTAACTAAAACATGTTTGAAACTATTTTATTTGGAGAATCTAAAGTTTCTGGTGCCTTCTGGTGTAATTTATCGTGAAAAATATTGTGAATTTATAAAGAATGACGCTAGGAGATTTTTTGGAGTGCCAAATAGCTTGGCTTGTTATTGCGTATTTAACTTCATGTCCGTAGGGATAAGCGTGGCAACCAGACCACGGCCGTGGCAATCAGATATTCCTTTTATAAATTACAATTGGCAAGGAAGTAAAGAAATAACTTGCAGGTGTTCTCTATTTGTGTCTGTTTCAATTGTATCTGTATAAATGTGTAAAACGTAGTGTATTTAAGTAGATACAAAGTATCATTTTGCAAATGGGATTTTTTTCTGTGTTGTGTATTTCTCAAATATGTAACTTCACAGAAGAGAGACTTAAATTAGTATATTTGAAGTTTCTTTTTCACCAACCCACATCTTAAAATTCGATAATAACTTGATTTAATTTCGTTTAACACTGAGCGTGTAAAGGAGAAATAAAATATAATGTATATATTTATGTTTTACAATTTAGGCCCTTCATCTTCATTTTTTTATTTTTTGTACTAACTTATCTGTAATAAAATATAATTTATTCTTAAGTCATTTTCATCTCAATTTATACTATTTAAGAAATTATAAGGCCCATTTTTGCTTGCTAAGAGCGTGTTTTAAATGGGCCTTTTAAGAGCCTAAGCGGGAGAGTTCGGAGCCTAAAAATATCAAGTCTACTAATAATCATACATGAATACTGTTAGAAGATCTGTGAAAATGTTACAAAGACGATCTTACAAGATAAAATGTGTATTACATGAGTATCAAAGACCATTATGTGCTAGTTAATAATTATACACGCGCGGGCTACTGCGCTCGTTAATAGTCACCTTATACATAATGGTTAATAATCACCTTTTTAAGTAAGTTGCGAGAGAAATAACTATGATTATTTTTAGTAATGTGTTAATTATTAAGTTTTATTAAAGACATTGCCGCTGTGACATATATAATCAAGAATGTGAAAATCGTTTCAGGTGTTTACGCCGATAAGGATAACTATTCTTTGCAGTGTCTAGAATTCTGGAATATTTTGAAATCAAGGAATCACGGAATCTATCATCCAAAGAATAATGTAAATACTTTTTATTTCTCATTTAATTTACTTTCATTACGATCTCATGAATGAGTGTTACTCTTTAGTGCTCGAGAATAGATTACCATACATATTCTCTTGCGTGTCTTGACATGCCTCATCCCGAAGGATTGTCGTGCTTCCTTCTTTTCGCGGTAAGACGACGGGCCAATTCCGCCGGTCTGCTCACAATGTCGTTGCTTCCAGATAAGGGCCGTTATCGGGGGAACATAAGTCATCGTGCTGGACAAATAAGAGACGCGTCCGTGAAAGAGTGGCGCGGGCAGTGACGGTCCGAGGGCTGGGATGGCCACCCTCCAATGTGACACACCCCTTTGTCCTCTCGGGCGCTGCGCCGCTCCTCTTTATTGGTAAGTCCTGGCGCTGGCACTGTACAGTGTATTATGTGCAGAGGGACGCATCAAACCCACCACACAGTAGCTAATATATTCATTTGTTTGAGTAGCGGAAGTATGTTCTTATAAATGAGAAAATGTCAAAAATGTCGGTCTTTGCTAAATCAAACATCGCGATGTTCCATCCGGTGCATTGCCCTGTTCCAAGCAGACATGGATTCGTAGGCAGTCGCTAGAACATCATTATTATAGTATAAAGCAACAACAACAATAATAATAAATAATAACATTAATAACAATAATAACAAATAATAATAATAATAATATTTTTTTTGAAATACTTCTGGAAATTACATGCCTTGGATTTTAGTGTTGTTTGTTATTAAACAACAACAACCACAACAAACAAACCTCGAAACTTCGAAGACAAGTTCTTCAATCTGAAGTTCTAATTACTGTTTTTACTTAATATTAGTTACATAGTACGTGAAGACACTTGTATGCCTTGTTTGGAGGGCAAAGACCGAGAGATATGGCAGAGGCCATCACTGTCTTACATATGCAGAATGCGAAGCGGCGGTTTTACAACATTATTGGAAGCAAAAGAAGCACTTGCAAGAGAATGTTAACAAGAACAGGTGAAAAATGGCATGGCACATCTTTCGGTTGTGCTAGTTCACAGAAAGCCTTAGAACACCACACAACGAATAACGCTGGTGAAATAAGTACTTTAAGAGAACCAAAATAATACACAGTTTGAGCACGCAATTCCCATCACAAGTTTAGTAATGTCGCGAATGTTCTGCAGAACTGAGGTCATATACTAGTAATTCCATTTTAGTGCTACGGGTTATGGCTGGATATATTGTCATACACTGTCATATATTGTTGCGACAGCATTGATAATAGAGCTCTGAATTTCGACGAAAACATCAGCTCGGATTTCGCGAGGCTTCGCGCCGACGCGAGGTAGAAGGATTTGATTGATTGATTGATTTTTTCGTGTTTCCGGGCGCGTCAACTGCTTTGGTCATTAGTCCCGTTAGTGTAGTGCATGTTTCTTTCTCGGGAGATGGCGGTGATTTTCCCCGCTGGATGGCGAGATCCGACGCGGATTTCGCGAGGCTTCGCACCCACGCGAGGTAGGAGGAGTGACCTAGCTTTGTCGGAAGGAGATCCCTGTTTAACGGCCTTCCGCTTCTCCGTAATGTGCAGATCAGCCGAGTGTCGCCGGGCGCTCGCCGGCTGCCCGGCGTTCGGCCGCCACCTGGGTATGTAATGTCACTGCTCGTAGCGATGGCAAAATAATTTTAATTCATTGTAATCAGTTAATTATAATCTGTGGAAGAAATAATTTCAATGAATCGATTGGTTCAAAAGTAACGCTTAATTGATTAATGAGAAATAATTGTGAGGGATAAAACACAACATACACCTATTCCGTGCTCGAAGAAAAATGATGAAGAAGAAGAATGATGATGATGATGATGAAGAAGAATGATGAAGAAGAAGAATGATGAAGAAGAAGAAGAATGATGATGATGAAGAAGAAGAAGAATGATGATGATGAAGAAGAAGAAGAATGATGATGATGAAGAAGAAGAAGAATGATGATGATGATGATGATGAAGAAGAAGAGGAACAACAACAACAACAACGGGAACGCAGTCATCCGGTTACTGGTGACCGACCGAGCATTCCGCTGTCTTGGCCGGTAACCGGCCCGCAACATGCTGCCACGGACGCTTCGTCTCGAAAGAAAGAGGGGCGAGCAAGCGCTGATCTGTAAAATTGCAGTGAATGCTGAACTCTAATTGATAATGACTTTGATGTGGCTTTGTCCCATTCCTTCTATCACATCTTACAGATTGAATATCTGCGGTCAAATATTACCCATCGAACCGGGAGCGGTGGCTCAGTGCAGTAACATCAACTGATGTTACTGCAGTGCCTCTGACCGGGAGGTCCTAGGTTCGAGTCCCGACGGCGGCAAGATTTTCGACACTAACTTGTGAGCAAGGTCGTATTCAGTGGAGAAGAATTCTAGCGACCGGCTGCCCTGATTGGTAGTTTTCCGTAGTTTCTCCGGTCACCAGGCGAATGCCGGAGCAGTACCCTAACAAACGGACCGCGCGCGATCTTTCCTTCCTCTTCCTTGTCGTATCTTCACCCCTTGCACACACACTTACACTAACATGCATTACATTGCCGCACATGTCGGGACACCGGTCGGGAATTAAGAACTTGTCCCGTCTGGGGCGGTGCCCCGCTGGTGGGAGATACCTAGTTGGGGAACACTCGTCGACGGTAGGTTGGCGCCGAATCTCGCCATGAAGTGGAGGAAGATCACCACCACCTCCCGATGAAAAATATTCACTACACTTACGGAACTAATGACTTCATTAGTTGACGCGCTCGGAATCATCAATCAATACTATCGATATTGCTTGATATTGTTCCAATCTTTAATTGTTCTGTTACAAAAGGAAAATTTCCCAAGATCTGAATTTTGTTTCCTTGTTCGAATTTTGTGAGTGTGATCGCTTCGGCCGAAATAATTTGGTTTTTATAGTCTAACCTGAATTTCCTTCCAAGCTGGTTGACCTACGTACGATTTACAAAGAGCGCAGAGCCTCGCCCTTGTTCTTCTCGTTTCTAGAGGTTCCCATGGCGTTTTTATTTCGTTAGTTCTATAGGTAAACTTATTCGCCTTCCTCTGTATTCTATCTAGATTTCTCCGGTGCGACTTTCTGTATGGATCCCAACGTGCCACTCCGTATTCCGAGGGAGGGCGAACCAGCGAAAAATATGCTAATTCTTTTGCGTTTGCAGGACTTTTCTTTAGAATTCACATTACAAAATGCAAGGACTTCCACGTTTTTCTTACTAACTGATTTATATGCTTCTCCCACCCCAATTTACTATCTAGCTGTATGCCTAAATACTTGCATGATGAGAGTCTTGGGATGACGACCTCACCTAAACGATAGTCTGGTTCCTCATAATTTCGTCCCCGCCCGAACGTTATTGTTTAGCTTTTCGATCCGTTAATTCCCATGTCATTTTTTTCAGTCCAATCACGTAAATGTTCTCTACTCCTTGGCACGTATTACTACTTTACGCTGCTTACACTTACGTTACGCTACGTGGCACGTATCACTTAAAAATCCCTTTGTAAATGCAATTTACACAAAAAATATCAGACTCACACAAAACTACTGTACTATAGAAGTACAGACAAGCACCAAGTGAGACATATTTAGCAGTTTTCAGAGAAAAATTCGTAACGGAATACATTAAAAATCCTTACGGCATAACTAACGTTTACACACAATATGTAACATCAAACGTCCTCTTTGTCGGCCTGGTGGCCGAGATCGCTAAGGCAGTAGTGTCGTAGTGATCTCGGACCGAAGGGTCGCGGGTTGGAGTCCCGCCTCGGACATGGTTGTATTTGTGTGCGTCCTTTCACCCCTTATCATCACCACATCGTTTTATCTTCATAGTTACCATACCGTAAACACCAATAGTGGTCGCTAATGATTTAGATGTTGATGCGACCTTAAATAACCAATTAAAAAATAAATAAAACGTCCTCTATTTATTAACCATATTAATGTTTGCTACTTTTGTAGATAAAGCATGTGGGCAAAACAAAGAAAAGATTGTGGGAAACGGCAAACAACATTTTGGTCTGTTACTCATTTTTTTCAGCCCAATCACGTAAATGTTCTCTACTCCTTGGCACGTATCACTGCTTTACGCTACTTACACTTACGTTACGCTACTTGGCACGTATCACTTAAAAATCCCTTTGTAAATGCAATTTACACAAAAAAATATCAGACTCACACAAAACTACTGTACTAAAGAAGTATAGACAAGCACCAAGTGAGACATATTTAGCAGTTTTCGGAGAAAAATTCGTAACGGAATACATTACAAATCCTTACGGCAAACGAACGTTTACACACAATATGTAACATCAAACGTCCTCTTTGTCGGCCTGGTGGCCGAGATCGCTAAAGCAGTAGTGCCGTAGTGATCTCGGACCGAAGGGTCGCGAGTTCGAGTCCCGACTCGAACATGGTTGTATTTGTGTTCGTCCTTTCACCCCTTATGTGACGCTGTGGGGCTTTTGAACTTAGCTATAACGGATTTATCCGTTAAATATTCCCCTATTGTATCTTTCTGTACTTCCTTACCACAATGTAGATTTCCGCCAATCTGTCGAAGTTTCATACTTTTTATTGTCAATGTTCTATGATGCTGCTGAATGTTTATTTTCTCGTTATTTTAAACTTTTATTCCAAAATATATTTTTTTTTATTTTGGCTATTCATTTCATGACTTTTGGTTCCCATTCTGTAATAAATATTGTATTCTTAGTAGGAGTGATGCCTTTCAATAAAGTAGGTTAAACGTTTGTGACTTTCTAATAATGTTTGTTGCTTCCTTCATTTATTTGTAGAAACAAAAGTTCGAAAGTTGCCGACATATAATTACCGCAGAAATATTCATAATTTCCGAATTTTAGTAGCTTACGTATGTCATTGGGTAGGTTACACGTATCAGACATTGATGAAAATATCTTCGTTGAGTGCAGTCTTAAATTTGAGAATATTGTAGCCTGTATAAAGAGGCAAGCCCTTTTTTGTAAAGACGGAAACGATTGAACACTGGGCTCGTCTCCTCAGAAACCCTAAAAGGGCCACCGAGGGCCAGCGGCCCCCAGCGATAGCGGATAACCGCAGAGGTTATCTCGTGCCTTGGCTCCAAGCGCCGTCGGATTCTTCTGCAGCCTTCACGTACTCGTACGCACTTGAGTGTAGTCTCCGAGAAATTCAAAGAAGCTATTCTGAGATCTCCTCAGCGATGACGTCTAGAAGTACGTATACATCGAATGTGCGTGAAGGTCAAGGTATTTGAGCGCAATCATGGTACCGATAAAGATAACATAATCCGGGAGGTTATTATCGTCGTATGTACTCTCTGTTTCTGGCAGTGGTACGCAATAGCTCATATCATCTTCCGTCTCCTTGAAGTCACTTTCACATCTAATTCATGTACTAGCTAGTTATATAGACAGGGAAACCAACGGGAAACTACCCTGATTAAGTCCTCCCAAGAAAATCCAACTGGGTCATCTAATTTCCCTCTATGGAAGACCAGGACGAAAGAAGAAGAGTCATATAGAATGAAACATTCAGAAAAAGTCCGCTCCATACTCAACGGAAATGACAGAATTGCAACTCATTTTGGTGTTATGTATTGTCTTGGTGTTAAATTATTATTGACTACTACAATTTATTTTGCAAACAATTTGATTTAGTACGTTTCTACTTGCGGTGTCTCAAAATAAAGATTACAATCTTCTAGGGCATGTAGAGGGGTCGAAAATAAAATCAATGAACCTACTTACCGGTTTTTACCAATGAACATCTAGTGTGAAATTATTGAGTTACATACACTTCTCCCTGTGACATTTGTTCCTAATTATCAGACTACCCCGTAGGCAGGGAAGTTCGGTAGATACATGAAATCTCCTTGACTATGTCAGAGCGCCACCTGCGCAACATCCGTGCGCAAATTATATAAAAATCATGGGAAAATGTCGCATATGGTATATGAAATTTCCCACTGCATATTCATTGCTAAAGAGTGAAAATTTTCCACTAGTATTGATTAGCAGACTAAGGACGAACAAATAAAAATTCGCCAATAATCTAGCGGAGCAACCCGATTTTAACGTAATTGTGGTATTTTTGGATTCAGTCATTTAATCGAAAACCTTCTTGTAAGTGGACTCAAACCTGAGCTTTATTGCATCGGCCTACGATTCAGAGAAATTCAGTTCCGTAGACTACAATACCAAACACTAAAAATGCAATAGAAAGAATATTTTAAAATAATGAAATCGTATGGTTGAGACGATTCTAATGCTTTTCCTCCATATACAAGTATTGTAGTATAGGAAGTGAAAGTAAAAATAAATTAGTTTTACTTTATGCGGAACCCAACTGATTACTTCCCAGGAGGTTGACAGTTCAACATATATTATCTTCCATGTTTTGCTTTCATAATTCTAGTCAAGGATACAACCCAACACAAACAACTTATAACTAGATTATTGGTCTTTTTATTTTAAAAATCGCCACAGTTTTTGCCGACACTCCCGCGTTCATTGTCATATGATGCTTAGCTTTCAATTGATGCGTGCAAGTGTTTTGGACCGTGGCGACTCCTTTATAAGATTGGTGAAAGTTTAACATTATAATCAGTTAAAAATAAAATTTGAAGCGACACATTTGCTGGTAGATATAAATTGTTCAATAGATACTTGTAAATGCATTTGAATTGATCGTACTTAT